>CM052362.1:3852353-4579853 GCA_028551475.1 Casuarina equisetifolia | reverse complement strand
TCATCTCCGCTGCTTCCGGGCTTCCTTTAGGGTCGGCCACCCTCCCTACCACCCCGTTATCTGGCCCTTTACCAAAAAACTTAGGGTGTTCAAGTTTTATAAGACACTTTACAAGTGTTACTCTTTTCAATATGAGACTGAGTGTTTAGTAAGATCAACCTCGTTGCAGACTCGGTCAGGCAAAAACTGCTTAATTTTCCTGAAGGGTTTCGTGAGGAACTTGATTTTCCCGTATTTGCTAATCCGGAAGCATGACTTTCCCCGGGATCATCGTCGGCGTATTTCGGGAAGCAACTTCGAGATGTGCTTACTTGATCCAAAAGTGGGTCTCCGGCCAACAGTAACGTTTGTACGTTCTTTGGTACAAATTGGAGTCGCATCTGGCTGCCTAAACTAGGATCCCGTTGAAATTTTTAGCGTTAAGATGCTTCAATCGTAGAAGTCTCGGATGCAAAAGTTTTTACGTTTTTTTAACATTATAATAAAGTCTGAATTTTAAGAGTTATCCTCTGTCAAAAGATAGTTATCGTGGCATTAATTTCTTTCACGCTCAGGATGAGGGGTATATTAAAAATGTTATGAAAAAAGTATATTCTTAGTATGAAGTCCTCCTTATATGAAGATATATTTTATAATTGATTTTAAAGATTTTTTTTAAATGCTCATTTACAAAGTTTATTTTAAAAAATTTCAAACAAAATTTAGAAAGTGATTGTGATACCATGATAAAATAGTTGTCCCCTTACTACTAACTGATTGTGATACCATGATAAAATGGAATCTATGAAGAGGAACTCCTACCTCAGTGCATAATATCAAATAAACTAAATATTTGGTTTGAAATTCAGAATCCAAACATACTTTGTTTTTCCAAAAGCAGGCCATTTGCTAGATTTGTTTATTGGTTCTCGTTTGCTTTGGATGTACGGGACTGTGTTATAATTTCTGTTTTAGTGGTAAAACTCGTTTGCTAATGCAACACAAGGAAGCATACAATGATTCAATCCCGTGTGAGTGAATTTGGGTGTGTTGAGTTGTAATAAAAATATTCTTTGGATTGCAATTATACATTTGTCAACAAATACCTAGTTCAATTGAAAATAAGTTTGGCCTGAAGTCTCTTGGTCCTAAGTCAATACTTGAATGTGTGTGTGTTTGGATGTGTGCATTAAAAGAACAAAATTAAGTCAATATATATCAATTTCAGTTTTTATTTCTTTGTAGCCTTTTTTTTTTTTAAGTGAATAGCCTAAAATCTAAACTGAATTGTTAATGTAGATTAGGATTTTTTGTTCCTAATTATTCTTAGCTATGGAAGCCTTATTTTTTTGTTTCTGATTTGGTCATAAATATATGGACCTTTAAAAAATGATCAAAACTATTGGGACCATTATTTAACCCAAAAGTCAATTCAAGAGTTAATGGAATTTATTAGTTTACAAATAAGATGTATAATTGCTTCCTTAGTAGTATGAGACTTATTGCCCAACATGCCTCCTTACCATGATAATCATATCATTGGACTATCATGGTTCTATACTATGTGGTTAATACCTTGGACTTAGACAATGGGGACCTATAAGGGTGCTAAGGAGAATCTTGGCTTTAATATCATATTAAAATAGGTATGCTCATTCTAAAAGCTATAGTAGTAGGTCATAAACATCGTCATTAATAAGGCCAAGTCTATGTATCATCACTTTTGAATTGGGATATAGCATCTTTAACACACCCCCTCCACACCAATAGGATGGATAATAATTAAGGTGCAAAGGGCTACAATAAGAAGATGGTCATGGCTCTAATATCATGTTAAAGCATGGAGACTCATCCTAAAACCCTTAGACAAGAAGTGGTAAATCCTTGTTATTAATAAGGTAAGGTCTATGCATCATCACTTTGAATGTAAGATATAGCATTCTCAACAAAAGCTATGCTTGAATATATGATGAAAGCTTTTAAGTTCTTGAATTTTACAACATTAAAAATGGGGAGCAAGAGACGTTTGAACATGACATAGTTGACTAAGAAAGTTGTTCAAAAGCAAGAAAGGGTAAATCTTATAGACATGATTGTAATCCAAAGCTATCTAGGTTTGATGTTCTCTCATTTGTTTTTTTGCCATGCGGTCAACGTAATTTAGCCAAAAAGTCCTATGATAAGTTATTATACACACACATCATGCCCATTGAATTCATTTGCCATGACATGCGGGGTGTGTGTCTCATGACGTGAACCAAAACATGAAAAATCACAAATTTGAACTTCTTCGTAATGTGTTAATCCCGCTATAAAGCATGGCAATAAAGTTCTCGAAGAAGGAAAGGGATTAAAAGATTTTAGTTGGTCATGTCTCTTTTAAATCAAATTCTTCAATGCTGATGGAACTCAACTCGTGTCACTTTGATAGAAACAGAAGTACTGATAGATCAAGTAGGGAAAACGTTAGGCAGACCAAGGCGGCAAGAACGTGCTCAAGAGGAGAAACTACGAAAGTTCAAGAAAGAATTTGAAGCATGGCAAGCAGCAAGGTTTAAGGAATGTTCTAGTCTTATTGAACCTGACGACAAGCTTGGATAGTTACTTACTTAAGTTAGCAAGTGAGAAGCCCATTGTGCACAAAAGCCATGCATTACAGGAAATGTCACATGAAAGATGCAGCTTGTTACAGCATGGAGACAAATTGGATTTATTCCCATTGGAGCTGAAACAATCTTTTCTAGTGAGGAACAAGATCTTGAGTAGAGACTTTGAAGAGTCCTTCCATATGAGTTCCAGTAAGAGGCTTGATAGCTCTTCTGGTCCTACAAAGAGAGTGATCTTGAAGCTTGGTCCTGATAGGATTGCTAATTGTGAAGAGTCTTGAAAAAGTTTCTTTGGCAATTTAGACGAGAGAGCTAGCATAGAAGGGTTTCTTGAGAGGTGAAGGAGAAATTGAAATTGAGGTAGGAAAACTATTAAGAAGGGTTATATCGGCCGGGGAAGTGGAATTAAGACTTGTTAAATATTTAATATTACTCTTGGTTAGGCTTATGTTTCTTTTCATTTGTATTGCTTGCCTTATTAGTGTTATGGGCTTAAGCTCAAGTGTATATTCTAGGCATATTTGTTTTGTACATATACTATGTAGGAACTTTATTTTTCTTTTTCAACTATTGATAAAATTAAAGCATTCTCAACCTGCGGGCACTTAATCTGTGCATTCAATTCTTTTTTTTTTTTGTTGGCTAACGTGGTAGGTATTATATATCTATAAATGAAACACAAAATTGTTTAATTCCAACATCATTATCTAAGCTCAAAAATTACATTTGAAAAATTTTAAATCTTTTGTAAAAATTTATTATAATTTATAGACTACACTCTTCTTATTGATGAAATATTGCCTCTCACATATTTTTTAATTTTTGCAGTGATAGTCGAGTTGTCTAAGCTTCTACCATTAAATCTTCTTCTACTCTTTTCATTCTAAATGTTATATAATGTAGCATTGAAAAGATATACTTGCAAGGTTGCTATAAAACTTTTACTTTTAACAACTTTGATCATCCAACATACTTCTTTTTTCCACTATTTGATTCTTTAAGATAATTGATTTATACCAAGTAGAGCCTTCCAAATATAATTTGTTAACCTGTAATTAAAGAGTAAATGCTCATGTGATTCCTTTTGTTGTTGGCAAGAGTTTCACTATTCATCCACTGAGTTATCCCATATAGTTACTTGATATGTTGTGGTTAGCTTGTCTTTCAAAATGATCATATAGATAAAATTATGCTTAGACATTAGTCCTTTGCATATTAGTCTTGCCTATTCAATGTCATTTCTACTTTCCTTTACTTTTAAATAGCTTTTGACAATGTTATACTCTATACTAGTCTCTAGTTGTGAGAATTCACTCCTTACTTGTAAATGTTTCTCCAACTCCAAGTTAGTAATCCTTTCATCTCTACTTTCAAAACACTTCTTCTTGTACATTTTTCTAATATCATTAATGCATTAAATTTTGAGTTAAGCTAAATATTTATTTTTAATATGGTATTAAAGCTTGTATTGATTCTCTTTAACGCTTATTCAACTTTAAGCCCATTTAATATGTTGGATATGTGAGAACATTCATTTCACCCCATTCAACTTAAAACTTGAGGTATGCTTGGTATAAAATGGAGCCTTGAGGATGAAAATTTAGTATGAATAAGAAAAAAATTCTTTTGTAGTGTATAAATATAAAAAAAAACTATTCCTAACTCCTGTGCTAATTTTTAGGTTAGACTTCAAACATAAAAGAAGACTTATTTCATACCATTCTAAATTGTAATAGATGGAAACATATAAAGCTATACCTAACTAAGTTATTTAATGAAACCTACTATGAAACTGTAACCACACTTGAGTACATCTCCTAGGAAAAGGGTTCTTTTCCATATCATCTTCATGAAATCATACATGTATGCCTTCTCACTATTGGAATCCTAAATGCCGTCTAGTTCAAGCATGTAGCAATGAATATGAAGAAACTAGCATCATTCAGAGGACGTTCCATATGTGGCAACCAATAAAAGGTGATCTACCAGTTTTTATGTATCTTCTCCAACCCAAAAACTATCAAGAAACAAATCAAGCATTGACTTATCACCTTCGACATAAGCCTCATTGATGATGGTGATTATTACAATCTTAATCTTCACGGTTGCCCTAGACAAAGCTAACTCAAGTGCATCTCTATAGCCAATTATATTGCCCTTGTAGTTCATCAAATTAAAGTAAAATTCTATTTTTTCTTATTACAAATGTAAGTTTGCATTAATAAAAAATAGTATATAAAATTATAGTAACATATCACAACATTACAAGAATGATGAAAGCTCTATTTTGTTCTGTTTATATGTAATAAATGCATGTAAACTTCTATTTTAGTAAAGAAAAAGCAATAAATTTATTGCTATTCTTCTAAAAAAAAAGGAAGAACCAAAGGAAAAGGAGGCTTACCATTGCTCAGGGTCCACACTAGCTAGATATTGTCAAAAGTAATGGCTCTAAGCTCATCAGAATGCCAACAGAAGAAAATCAAAGAACTATAGGTTTACACAGCAAACACTTAGAAATATATTGATCACAAAAGAGGGCACGATGGCCTTACAAAGCTTCTCACGTTAAAGTTAGTGAGTTATTCTACAACATACGTCCTACTTATAGACTTTGGACAAAATACATAAAGAGTGCAATAAATAACAGCAGGCGTGATCATCACGAAGAGGGGCTGCTAAGTTTCTTTTTCTTGTGAAGTTGGGCACCGACTTTACTAGAGGAAGGTTCCTCTATCACAGTGTTACGGTTCCTCACAGTAAGGCAAGGATAGCCATCTATGTAGCTTGAAGAGGAGATAATGTTGTCACCGTTGAGGTCATGTTTGGACCCTTCTGTGGTCACATATGACTTCACGTTCCCACCTGGCTCATACCTTGTAAAGGCTAACATGGAAGCTTGGTAGTCTGGCAGCATGTCTCTTGCTCGGCTTCTATTAGTCTGGGCTGCATACAAGGCCGTTTCATCAACACTCCCCCTCAAGCTTGGCTCTATTACGCCAAGCTTGGTTCTCATATCTTCGTATGCAGCTTGTGAGAGTGGCTTAGTGAACATGTCTGCCAATTGTTGAGAAGATGGGATGTAAATCGTGATTATAGTACCTTGTGCTACCTTCTCCCTTACAAAATAAAAGTCAACATCCATATGCTTCGTTCTGTTATGTTGTGTGGGATTCACACTCATGTATAGGGCAACAAGGTTGTCACAATTAAGTTTGATAGGAGCAGACTGACCAACTTTTAGGAACCTTAGCAAGTGGAGGATCCACACTACCTCAGCGGTGCCTTCGGCCAAGGCCTTGTATTTTGCTTCTGCAAAGGACCAAGAGACATCACCTTGCTTTCTGGAGCACCATGACATGCAGTTGGCTCCAATGAAAAGATAGAATCCAGTGGTGGATTTTCTAGAATCCGAGCACCCAGCCCAATCCGAATTTGTGAAACCATACAAATTTGTGCTGCTTTGGTTCAGGATTTTCAAGTCGTGTTTGATGGTGCCTTGAAGGTACCGCAGAATTCGTTTCAGGTCATGAAAATCTTGCAGAGTTGGGTTAGACATCTTTTGGCAAAGCTTATTTATTGGGAAGGCTAAATCTGGTCTTGTTATGGTCATATATTGTAAAGCCTCAAGTAGACTTTGATAAAGTGTTGGCTGTCCAAATAATTCTTCACCGTTAGCTATTTGTTGCTGTTTGGTGGATATGGGCGTGAAGACTGGTCTACAATGGATCATCTCTACACGTCTCAGAATGTCTAAGCCATATTTCTCTTGTGAGAGAAATAGTCCGTCGGTGTGGTCGTGCACTCGCATCCCCAGGAAGAAGTGTAGATCTCCAAGGTCTTTAATCGAGAACATTTCAGACAAACAATTAGCAAAACTCTTATATGAAAGAGAGAGTTACTTGTTACCACCAAATCATCCACGTAGACTAACACCCTAACGTGTACTCCCCCACACTGGTAGATGAACAGCGAGACATCATATGGACAGCAACTGAACCCACGGTCAAGTAGGAATTCTGATAACTTCTCGAACCATGCTCTTGGACTTTGTTTCAGTCCGTATAGAGAACGGTCAAGTGCACATACATGGTTCGGTCTTTGTGGGTCACGAAATCCATCCGGTTGCTCCATAAAAACTGCTTCTTTGAGCCTCCCATGCAAGAAAGCGTTATCAATGTCGTACTGCTTTATTGTCCACCCTTGGATGGTGGCCAAAGTGAGGATAAGTCTTATGGTGGTCGATTTTACCACTGGACTGTAAGTCTCGACATAGTCCACTCCAGGCTCTTGATTGTACCCTTTTGCAACTAAACGTGCTTTTAACCTTTCAAGACTTCCATCTGCCGCAAGTTTGGGTTTAAACAACCACTTGCAGCCGATCACATTCATGGTGTAATGTCTTGGTACAAGCCGCTAGGTAAAGGTCTGCCTTAAAGCCCAGATTTCTTTTTCCATTATACTTCTCCATTGTACTTCTCCATCCAGGATGTAAAAGAGCTTCATTGAGAGATGAAGGGATGGCTGGTATGTTATGCACGGTATGCATGGCATATCGTGGGTTTGGCCTAAGAGCACCTACTTGACTACGGGTTGTCATGGTGTGAGATCGTAGAAGTTTTTCTTTTGGTGGAGGACTGGGTGAAGGTGAATTTTGCCTTAAAGGGGAATGGACAACGTTACTTATAATGGGTAATGGACCCCTTTCTTGATCATTCTCGGGTTGAAGAAAATTTGTACTTTGATTGTCCTATGCGTCATCATCCAAGTCTAGAGTAGAGGTTGCTTCGTCATTTTCATAGGTGATGATATCGTTGGTCGATTTTGAAGCTTCTAGCTGCTGTGGTGTCGTGCTTGTAGGGAGTAGCTTAATTATTTCATCACGTGTGTGTTCTTGTGGGTTTGAAACTGGTCTTTCTTCTTCATTGGTCACTGCTACACGTGTGTCTTTAAACTAAGATGAGATGGGATTTTGTACCTACGAGGAATGGGTTTCTGATCTAGTTTCTATTTGTTCTGCCGGGGATCCGTGATTTGTGTTGATTTGGTTTGCAGTTTTCCTTAAAATCTGCTGCTCTTCTGCGCTGTTTTTATTTCGGTAGTCCTTTGTAGTTATGATGTCGTCCTTTGGAGATATGGTTAATTTAAATTATCCTGTAATATCTTTGAATTGATCTCTTGGTACCAGTCCTATATTTTCGATACCTTCAAATTATTTTCCATTTGAGCTGTCCTTTTTGAAAGGAAAAGTTTGTTCTCAGAAGATGACATGTCTAGATATAAAAATTTTCAGTTTTGGGATAGAGGCAACGGTATCTTTTGTGTTTAGCACTACATCCCAGGAATACACAAGCAATTGATCTTGCGAACAGTTTATTTGTTACAGTGGATCGAAGACAAGGAAAGCATTGTGAACCAATGACTCGTAACATGCCATAATTTGGTTTTCGATTATACAATAATTCATAAGGAGATTTATTTCCTAAGGTTATTGTAGGTAATCAATTATTATGTATATTGCAGTTAGAAAGGCTTCAGTCCAATATTTGTGAGGCAGATTTGCATGATTTATCATTGTTCTACCAAGTTCTAATATGTGTCTATGCTTTCGTTCTGCAACCCCGTTTTGTTGCGGCATATAAGGACAAGAAAACTGTTGAATCATACCATGTTTGTTTAGATGTTCTGCTAGTTCGTTATTGGTATATTCACCTCCATTATCAGCTTGTAGGATTTTAATTTTTGTATTGAATTGATGTTCAACCATGGTTTGAAACAAGGTGAAGGTTTGAAAAAATTATGATTTTCTTTTAATAGGATATATCCAAGAGAATCTGGTGTAGTCATCAATCAAAATTACATAATATAAAAAAACTTGAACAGATGTTATGGGTGATGGTCCCCAAAGGTCATTATGAATCTTTTCTAGTGGAGAATTTGATTTATTTATTAAGTGTGAAAAAGGTAAATAGTGACTTTTATTTTCTTAATAGTCCTGACATGAAACTGGAAGTTCGCCATTAATCGTTATATATTTCTATGCTGATAGATACTTCAAAATACGAAGATTAGAGTGGCCTAATCTTTTATGCCATGTACTACCATCTATGCTTTGTTGATGTAGAGAGAATAAGACTTGTTCTTGTTTGACTGGTAGTACATATATATCTCCTTTTCTATATCCCTTGAGAAGTGTTTCCTAAGTGGCTGGGTCCTTTACCATGAAAGATGTTTTGTCAAATATTACTAAACAAGGGTAATCATTAGTTAATTTTGATATAGACAGTAAATTTTGAGTTATATCAGGAAAGACTAACACAAAGTTTAATTTTAATTTTCTGTTACCAAGTTTTGTTATTCCAGTATGGGTAATTGGTATATTTTGTCTGTTTCCAATCATAATGTCATCAAAACCTTTGTAGTGTCTAGGTTATTGAGTTTACCTGGATTATTAACAATAAGTGAGGTAGCCCCTGAGTCAGCCACCCATTCTTCTTTGTTAGGTTCCATTATTTGAAGTGCTGTTAAAGCCTTGGGGATTTCTTCACTTTGAAAAGAGTGATCAAAGCGTTTCCAACATTCCAGCACAGTGTGTCCTTTCTTACTACAAATTCGACAGGTAATAATTAGGTGGTTGTCAGAGTTAGCAAAGGTATTATTATTACCTGTAGTTCTATTTTGTGGATTTGGCTGATTTTGTCATTGTCTTTCTCTATTGAAGGTTGCAGCTGGATTAAAACTCCTTCCTTGTGAAGAAAAGAATGAGCCTCTGCCACATCCTGGTCCTCGACCTCCTCTTCCACTTCGTTGGGCTACGAATGCTATATTTTCAGTTGGTGTGTTGACCTTGTTGGACGTGTAACGTTAATGTCGAGCTTCATAAGCTTGGAGTTGTGAAACTACTTCACTGAAGTCTGGTATTGGGGGTCGAAACATTGTAGTTTTGAAGACTTCATAGTCTTTTCCTAGACTTTCAAGGAGTCGGAATGTTTTGGTAGAGTCCGTGAGAGGTCGTCCAATGGAGCTGAGTTGATTTAGGAGTCCTTTGAATTCAGAGAGGAATATAGGTAGTTGTTTTCCTTCTTTATTCAAGTTGTTGATTTGAGATAGCAAGTCAAATTCTCATGCTTCAGTCTTTTATGCAAAATGGTTTGCAAGGGCTTCTTATACTAGAGTTGTGGTATCTAGCTCAAAGATGTGTCCCAAAGTTTCTTCTGATAGCGTGCTTATTATCCAGGATTTGACTAAAGCATCGCTTTGAATCCAAGCTTCATAATCTGGATTTATTTCTTCTCTGTCATCATTTGTGGTAATAGTAGCAGATGGTAATGGTGTAGTCCCAGTGATGAAGCCGATGAGTTTTTGTGTTTGTATGAGAGATTTCATTTGAATCATCCACGGGAGGTAGTTTTCTTCAGTGAGTTTGATTGTGACGAAATTGCTAACGTTTACTGAGTTGGGAAACGGGTATGTAGATTTGCGAGACATATTATGTTTGTATTGAGGTCGGATCGAGTGGCTCTTTGATACCAAGAAGAAAATCAAAGAACTATAGGTTTACACAGCAAACACTTAGAAATATATTGATCACAAAAGAAGGCACGATGGCCTTACAAAGCTTCTCACGTTAAAGTTAGCGAGTTATTCTACAACATACGTCCTACTTATAGACTTCGGACAAAATACATAAAGAGTGCAATAAATAACAACAGGCATGATCATCACGGAGAGGGGCTGCTAAGTTTCTTTTTCTTGTGAAGTTGGGCACCGACTTTACTAGAGGAAGGTTCCTCTATCATAGTGTTACGGTTCCTCACAGTGAGGTGAGGATAGCCATCTATGTAGCTTGCAGAGGAGATAATGTTGTCACCGTTGAGGTCATGTTTAGACCCTGCTGTGGTCACGTATGACTTCACGTTCCCACTTGGCTTATACCTCGTAAAGGCTGACATGGAAGCTTGGTAGTCTGGCAGCATGTCTCTTGCTCGGCTTCCATTAGTCTGGGCTGTATACAAGGCCGTTTCATTAACACCAACAAAAACGAAGGGTAAACCGACGAACAATAGGCCATGGACGACTGCTTTATGGCCTATTGGATCCATGAAGTTTTCCATGCGTTAGGTCTCTGGCGAGTTTCAGATCTAATGGGGTTGGATGGAGCGGTGGAGAAGAGCACTACACTAGTATCGTTTAAAGCTCCGTCCTTCGTCAGTTTTGCGTGGTGGATTCCTGTAACTGAACCAAGAGCAACTCTAGGAGGAGGAAGATGTAGAACCTCATCAAGGGATTAATCTTTGTTTTTCATTTATTCAGTCCACCAATTACATTTTATTCCTACACTATACATAGACAATGGTTATTAGCAATGAAAAGCATCTTCCCCTTCCAACTAGCTTTGACGGGCTCAACACCTTCCTGTTGGCTATTGCAAAGGTGACGTGAACACCCATCTGAGATTCCAACGCAAACTTCTTTTATTGGCTAATTGAAATTCTCTTCTCCTTCTATTAGCTTGTAATCATTTAAGCCCTTAAACGTCCCCTTTCTCTTAAAATCAACCTTGTCCACAAGGTTGGGCCTACAAAGTAATACTAATTTACCATTAAGCTCACTACATAATAAGGACATTGCTGTCCCTTAAAAATAACTGTTCCTTGAAGCGTTTTTTTGGTTAAAAATAATTGTTTGTAAATTTTTTTCAAGTGAATAGACTGAAATCTAGGTTGAATTGTTAATGTAGATTAGAAATTTTTGTTCCTAGTTATTCTTAGCTATCAAGAGCCTTACTTTTTGTTCCTAATTTGGTTATAAACTCATGGACAGTTAACAGATCATGAAAGCCGTGCCCGACAATACGAAGAAAGCTTTGAGTTCTTGAATTTTATAACATTGGAGATGAGGAGGAAAAAAAATTGCATTCGAACACGGCGTAGTTGATTAGCAAGCTGTTCAAAAGCGAGAAAGGGTAAACCTTACAAACAGGATTTTCTTTTTCCTGCCACGCAATTAACATAGTTTAGCCAAAAAATCCTATGATAAATTATCATACACACACATATAATGGCAATTGAATTCATTTGCCATGACATACGGGCTGGGTGATATCTCCGCTACCTCATTGCAGCCCTTACTAAAATACACAAAGAGAGAGACATACACAAGCAATCCGGGTTGAGTGGGTTGTTCAAAAGCTGTTTATGCACTTCTTCGAGTAAGAAGAAATTAAGGAAGAATCATAGGGACTCGATAATGCTAAGAGGCTATTAGTAGTCTGAAAGTAATCAAGTCTCAATAGAGACACATTCACTAGAATCCAAAGCGATAACTACTAGGCAAGAGAACTGAGAGGCCCACAATGGTGAAGGTTTGCTGCTGAATCTAAATTTGTTTTATTACAATCCTTTCTAGAAATAAAAGTTGTGAAGATATTTTGCACAGATAGAAAACTAGTGAATGAGCTGAAGTCACCATGCAAACCATGGTGAAGGTTTTCATGGTTTGCATGTAGGGGAGCAACTAGTAATTGTTAGAGTTAGTAAGACCAAGCATAAAGGGAGGGATGTAGTTGACCTAAAATGATGGAGTATTAGGTACGGCAGATAGCCAAAGCAACAAGTTGGAGTTGCACATGCCAAACATCTTAGCATCATTTCCTCACTTAAGTTTCTCTCTTGTTTTAGTTAATTGTTTTCAATTAACTTTGAACCTACCATTGCACTACCTAAAAACCCTTCTTTTTTTTTTCTTTTTCTAATTCTTGGTTTCCATCAATATATCAAACATTTTAAAAATAAGCAATTTGTTCTCTACAAAATGATCGATACCACAAGAAATAAACCCAACTTTGTATAGTATTATTTATGATATTTATCTCCCAAACCATTAAACTTTGAAACAAAGAAGAAAATGTGTGCCATGCTTTTGAGAGCTTTTGTTAACAAAGTTCTCATGCACACAATCATTTCAATACATTATGAGAGAACATATTGGCTTAAGGTCTTCATATGGATCCTTTATGAAAAGTAGCTAGTTCCCGCAACTGCATGAATGGCTTAAACATTGACAAATGAAGCAACTCTTATCACAAGCACCATCGCAATCAGCATTAGTCCAGCAATGGTCAGGTGTTTTTCTTGCCTCAGCTGCCAAAAGCATACCTATATAAATGATTTTAATTGTTAGTATATCTCAAACACAATAGAACATTGTAGGAGTGTGAAGGAACATTGTATTTTCAAGTAAAGAGAGAAAAATTGATTGCAAAAAGCAAATACCTGATGCAATGAGCAATAAGAATGTCATAAAAACTAGCTTTAGCACAGAGTTCTTCATAGCTTTTGGTACTAAGGCAAGGAGAGATGTCGAAGGATTTTGCTTTTCCTCCTCTTGTGATGTAGAGATAAAAGGTGTTAAGGTTACTTATCAATGTCTTTACCCTTCCAATAATAGATCAGCCAGCGAAACTCATACTAACTATCCTAGAATAACCTTCTAGTTATACTAGTTCCAATTAACCATTCCAATTTTATTAGCATAACAGAAATTAGGAGAATTATTTAAATATAAGAATTTATAACTAAATCACAAACAATTGGTAAGTATTTCATTTTACAGAGTTTAATTCTAGTCTTTTCTCACTATTCTTAGCATGCATCATTGTAATCAATGAAAAGTTCTTAAAAGATTTTTATCAATTTGTTTTCCTTTGTAGGAGTTTGCAGAAGTTTTTTTTTTTAAATCTTTATTATAATAAGCTTTATAAATTCCTTTCTAAACTATAATAGGTTTCACAACTTTTTTATTCCGTTTGTTATATCTCTATATATACAGAATTCATGTAAACTTTTTAATTAACTGAGAATAATAAAATTAAAACTTTATTCACCCTTTTTCACATATTGTTTTTCCTTACCTCTTTCTCACTTTTTCTTCCGCGTCATTCAACCACTACAAATTTGGTTCAACAAGTTTATGACATCAGTAGATATTCACAAAAATTCACAAATAGGCTGACTACAAAGTTGTATTTTCTTGAAATGGAATAGACAAACCAAGTTTCGAGTGAGTGATGCTTTTAGTTTTTCGATTTCTGATCTTGTTCAGAAAGCTCTATATTGAGCTTCTTCTTTTTTTTTTATTCCCTTTATCCCTTTTGCAAAACAGAAACAAATATGAATTAGAGAACCCATAGAAGATAGCCGTTATCTACCTCAAAGATTTCTATTGGACTATCAAGCGTAGGCCTTTGAGAGAGTCACTATCATTGTCGCAATCACTGGAGAGGAGAGGCAGGAGACTCTTTTGGAAACAAAAGTGTTGATAGATAGAGTAGGTAAAATGTTGGGAAAACTAAATAATGGCTCATCATACCACGTCAAAAAGTGATAATGGAAAAAGACAAAATATGCAAAAAAAAAAAAAAAACTTCGTATATTACTTTCTTGAAGAAAAAGTATTCAAGGCTTGTCCTTTTATAACTTAAATGATTAACTATAATAGAAAATATATATAAGAATAAAAGAAATATCTCCTTACTATACAGAAAAATAATTTTCCAAATAAGTTACACCACATGAAAAAAATATGAGCCAAAGTCAGGAAAATATAATAGTGAATATACAGTTGTATCTCCAACAAAAAGTGATCTTTCTTTTTCGTGATCTACTTGTTTGGTGCTCTATGGTATGATTGGTAGATTAAAGGTGGAAAAGGCTCTTGTTCCATCTCCTGCTGTGCTCCAGGTCGAAAAGCTTTTGAAAAGTTTACTTGATGCTTGAAGATTACTTATGTAGAGTTAAAAGTAGTGAGAACAAGATGGTTTATTTTTTATTTTTCAGTGAAATGGTAAATTATATTTATAATAATTAGAGTACAAAAGTAAAGAAGCATATCTCAATAATACAAAAATTACTATAGTTACAAAAAATTAAGGTTGGAAGCTTTTAAATCTCAACCAAAATAACCAATCTTACATTCCTATTTGAAGAAATATGTATTCAAATGCGGCCCTGTATTGCAAATTATCTATTCATCCGTTGAGGGTCTCCATTGAACCACGAACCACGGCAAGCCTCATGCTTCGACCATTCATGTTTCAAACCATCATTTGCAAATCTCCTCTTAAATATCTTCCAATCATGAATGACAGCCATCTGATCCACCCTCTTAGCACTAACAGTCCGACAGCAGTTGGCATGAACGGTTGTAACAGCCATAAAATCTCTGCTATCTTCGCAGAACCAGCTGAAATAATTGGTATCCAGGAGTTTCATGCTAGGTTTAAGGTCTCTAAAGACACCTTCATGCATCATGCTTTGAAAAACATCTTGGTCCCATCATCCTATAGAGTTGTTTTTCCTAGCGTACCATGCATCAAATAATGAGTTGGTCTTGTTGTTTGATCTGATCATGTAGAAGCCGGTGTTGAGGTGGTTGGTGCAGACCTCCCCTTACCGTCGGACAAATCTGTGCTGATCTGAACCTCCATGATTTCGTTTTGGCTCAGCCTTGGAAATGATTCCATAGCTACATCGCATCAGTGACCTGTAACAAACAAATTCATATGATTACATCATATCAAATATAAGCTGTTTTAAAAGCAATGAATTACGAAAAGCCAAAATAGAATCTTTCAGCTGTTTTGAAATATTAAAAATATTAACTCATAAACTAAATTTTGAGTTAAATTGAATATTTATTTTTAATATAGTATTAAAGCTTATATTGATTCTTTTTAACACCTATTCAGCTTTAAGCCCACCCCATATGTTAAGTATGTGAGAACATTCATTTCATCCCATTCAAGTTGAAACTTGAGGTATGCTTGTGTTCGGTGAATTTTAAATGCAAGTGAATATGTCGAATAAGTAATATAATAATAAGGAAAGTATCGTCCCATAGAAATTGGTGATTACTATGCCAACTAATTACTAACAGTGAACAACTCTTAGAATTTATCTAACAAGTCCAAATTGATAGAGAATAAACTAATCAACTAAATTTAATAAAACTAAATACACAAAATATGTTAGAGTGTCCGATTTCACCATAACTATGAGGTACTAATGTAGATTATGTATGCTTGCAAGAAGGATAATATCTATGTGATGGCAGAACTTCCTAATTTATTTACTATCCTATGTCTAGGTATAGCAAACCTACTTAGTTCATTAATTTACTATATTTCTATATGTGAATTGAAACAAACCAAATGCATTAGGATCTATAAACATTCCCAGTTTACAATAAATCTTTCGATTATCTTATCACCAAAAGCCACACAAACAACATGGTATATGTCTATCCACATTTAATTCATGGTTATATATTATAAGAAGCAATTGCATATTATTACCTCTCAGTCTCAAACATGCACATCAAATCATTCAAGTGATGGCCAATCACTTAAAAGCATTAAGTATAATAATATATAACTCACATAAATAAGATATCTTGCAAAACATAATAATCATAAGATTCATACCATCATAATTAGGTTATATCGTAGCTCTAACAAAAATAAACTAAAGCATAAAGAAATAATGAGGAAGAATGGTAATAAGAAATAAAGAAGGCATCTTGAATCCAAGAACAAGAAGTCTGTCACCCTTTTTGTCTTCTTTTCAAAAAAACCTTTGAATTCTTGGCCTCTTTCTTGAGTTGTGCTCAATTTCCTCCTTCCCTTTCTTTTGTCTCTTCTCTTCTCTTAAATAGGGTTCAGGTTTAGATCTACTCTTATCCTAGTAGAAGTGGGTCTTAGAGATCTAAAACAATTGGGTTTTGAACTTTTAATTTAATTAGTTTTTGAACTCCTAATTTAATTAGGCTTTGAACTCCTAATATGATTAGGTTTTTTAATTATTTAGAAAACCCAATAATAATAAAATCTAATAACAATCATTCAAAGCCCAAGCCCATCTTGACTCTCTTGATCTTGATATTATGATTTTACCACACAATAAGCATCAGGCTCTCCATGTTCATATCTTTTCTCCTTGCCTTCTTGTGCTACATAAACAAGATAAATTTAAGTAAATAAAGAGGAGTTCAAATGTTTTCTCACAATTATTAAAGTTATTTATTGCCTAAAATAGGTAAAATAACTCTATAAAAATAGAGTTATTAGCTTGATATAAAATGGAGTATTAAGGACGAAAATTTAATGAAAAATAAAAAAATCTTGTGTAATATATAAATATAAAAAAATTATTTCTAACTCTTGTGCTAATTTTTAGGTTAAATTTTAAACTTTCTCATAATATAAGACTTACTTCACACCATTCTAAACTGTAATAGATGGAAACATATAAAATAATACGACCCAACTAAGTTATTTAACAAAACCTACTGTGAAACTGTAACCACGCTTGAGTACATCTCGTAGGAAAAGAGTTCTTCTCCACATCATCTTGATGAAATCATCAGACATGTACACCTTCTCGCCGTTGGAATCCCGAACGTTGCCCAGTTCAAGCATGTAGCAATGAAATCGAAGAAACTGGCATCGTGAGGACGTTCGATCTATGGCAACCAATAAAAGGTGATCTACCAGTTTCTGTGTATCTTCTCCAAGCCAAAAACTATCAAGAAACAAATCAAGCATCTACTTATCACCTTCGACGTAAGTCTTGCTGATGATGGTGATTATTACAGTCTTGTTCTCCATGGATGCCCCAGACAAAGCTACCTCAAGTGCATCTCTGTAGCTAGTCATATTGCCCTTGTGGTTCATCATATGAGAGTAAAATTCTATTTTAGTAAAGAAAAAGCAGCAAATCTATTGCTATTCTTCAAACAGAACAGGGGAAAAAAAAAAAAAAAAAACGAAGGAACCACAGGAAAAGGAGGCTTACTGTTTCTGAGGGTAGAATTTGGCTGGATATTGTCAAAAACAGTGGCTCTAAGCTCGTCGGAATGCCAACAAACTGGAAGAGTAAACCGACGAACAACAGGCCATAGACGACTGCTTTATGGCCTATTGGATCCATGAAGTTTTGCATGCGTTAGGTCTCCGGCGAGTTTCAGAGCTAACGGGGTTTGCATGGAGGAGTTGAGAAGTCACTACACTAGTATCATTTAAAGGTCCGTCCTTCGTCCGAGTTACGTGGTGGATTCCTGTAGCTGAATCAACTCTAGGAGGAAGATGTAGAACCTCATCAAGGGATTAATCTCTGTTTTTCATTTATTATGGCTGCCCATTTCATTTTATTCCTACACTATATATAGACAATGGCTATTAGCAATGAAGAGCATCTTCCCCTTCCAACAAGCTTTGACGGGCTCAGTCCCTTCCACTGGCTACTGCAATGGTGACGTGGACACCCAGTTGAGATTCCAACGCGAACTTCTTTTATTGGCTAATTGAAATTCTCCTCGACTCCTATTGGCTTGTTATCATTTAAGCCCCCTAAACGTCCTTTTCTCTTAAAATCAACCTTGTCCACAAGGTTGGGCCTACAAAGTAATACTAATTTACCATTAAACAAACTACGTAATAAGGACATTGCTGTCCCTTAAAAATAACGGTTCCTTGAAGCGTGTTTTTGGTTAAAAATAACTGTTTGTAATTGTTTTTTAAGTGAATAGGCTGAAATCTAGGTTGAATTGTTAATGTAGATTAGAAATTTTTGTTCCTAATTATTCTTACC
Organism: Casuarina equisetifolia; assembly: GCA_028551475.1. NCBI lineage: Eukaryota > Viridiplantae > Streptophyta > Magnoliopsida > Fagales > Casuarinaceae > Casuarina > Casuarina equisetifolia. Next base: position 4,561,621 of record CM052362.1, on the reverse strand, counting down.
TATCGAGAGCCTTACTTTTTGTCACTAATTTGGTCTTAAACTCATGGACAGTTAACAGATCATGAAAGCCGTGCCCGACAATACGAAGAAAGCTTTGAGTTCTTGAATTTTATAACATTGAAGACGAGGAGAAAAACATTGCATTCGAACACGGCGTAGTTGATTAAGCAAGCTGTTCAAAAGCGAGAAAGGGTAAACCTTACAAACAGGATTTTTTTTTCCTGCCACGCAATTAACATGGTTTAGCCAAAAAAATCCTATGATAAATTATCATACACACACATATCATGGCAATTGAATTCATCTGCCATGACATACGGGCTGGGTGATATCTCCGCTACCTCATTGCAGCCCTTACTAAAATACACAAAGAGAGATACATACACAAGCAATCCGGGTTGAGTGGGTTGTTCAAAAGCTGTTATGCACTTCTTCGAGTATGAAGAAATTAAGGAAGAATCATAGGGACTCGATAATGCTAGGAGGCTATTAGTGGCCTGAAAGTAATCTAAGTCTCAATAAAGACACATTCACTGGAATCCAAAGCGATAGCTACTAGGCAGGAGAATTGTGAGGCCCAAAATGATGAAGATTTGTTGCTGAATCTAAATTTGTTTGATTACAATTCTTTTCAGAAATAAAAGTTGTGAAGATACTTTGCACAAGCAGAAAATAGTAAATAAGTTGAAGTCGCTAGATCTACTCTGGAACGATTTAAGATTTAGATATGAAAACCTATACGTGAGACTTAATTATCTATTATGGGCAAACAAATACAAAACTCATTTGTTGTTTGGAGTGCTAAGATTTTTTTGTGTAAGATCCTATGTCATGGTTTGCATGCAGGGGAGCAACTAGTAATTGTCAGAGTTATTAAGACCAAGCATAAGGGGAGGGAGGTAGTTGACCTAAAATGATGGAGTATTAGGTACGGCAAATAGCCAAAGCAACAAGTTGGAGTAAGGGGTTGCACATGCCAAACATATCTCTAGGTTGCTCCTCTCAATGCTACCAAACATCTTAGCATCATTTCTTCACTTAAGTTTAGTTCTTGTTTTAGTTCATTATTTCCAACTAACTTTGAACTTACCATTGCACTACCTAAAATCCTTTTTTTTTATTTTCTAATATGTGCTTTCCATCAATGTATCAAACACTTTAAAGAGAAGCAATTTGGTCTCTACAAAATGATTGACACCACAATAAATAAACCCAATTTTGTATAGCATTATTTATGATATTTATCTCCCCATACATGAAACTTTGAGACAAAGAAGAAAATGTGTGCCATGCCTTTAAGAGCTTTCACTAACAAAGTACCCATGCACACAATTATTTTAATATGTTATGAGAAAACATATAGGCTTAAGGTCTTCATACAAATCCTTCATGAAAAGCAACTAGTTCCCACAACTACATGAACGGCTTAAACATTGACAGATGAAGCAACTCTTATCACAAGCGCCCTTGCAATCAGCATTAGTCCAACAATGGTCTGGTGTTTTTCTTGCCTCAGCTACCAGTAGCATACCTACATAAACCATTTTAATCATTAGTATATCTCAAACACAATAACATATTTTAGAAGTGTGAAGAAGCATTGTATTTTGAAGTTAAGAGAGATACACATATTGCAAAAGTGTGAATACCTGATGCAAAGAGCAACAAGAATGTCACAAAAACCATCTTCAACATAGAGTTCTTCATAACTTTTGGTACTTAGGCAAGGAGAGATGTCGAAGGATTTTATTTTTCCTCCTCTTGCGATGTAGGGATAATAGGCATTAGGGCTACTTATCAATGCCTTTACCCGTCCAATAATAGACCAACCAATGAAACTCATACTAGCTATCTTGGAACAACCTTTTAGTTATACCAGTTCCAACTAACCATTCCAATTTTCTTAGCATAACAGAAATTAGGAAAATTATTTAAATATAAGAATTTTATAACTAAATTGCAAACAATTGATAACTATTTCATTTTAAAGAGTTTAATACCAAACTTTTTTCACTATTTTTAGCATGCATCACTGTAATCAATGAAAAGTTTTCAAAGATTTTTATCAACTTGTTTTCCTTTCTAAGAGTTTGCAAAAGTTTTTTAAAAAATATTTATTGTAATAAGCTTTACAAATTCCTTTCTAAATTATAATAGGTTTCAAAATTTTTTATTCTTTCTTATATCTCATATATACATAATTCATGTTAAATTTTTTCATTAACTAAGAATAACACAATTAAAACTTCATTCACCCTTTCTCACATATTGTTTTTCTTTACCTCTTTCTCACTCTTTTCTTCTACTTCATTCAACCCATACATATTTGGTTCAACAAGTTTATGACGTCAGTAGATATTCATAATAATTCACAAATAGGCTGACAACAAAGCTGCATTTTCTTGAAATGGAATAGACAAACCGAGTTTCGAGTGAGTGATACTTGTGGCTTTTGATTTCTGATCTTGTTCAGAAAGCTCTATATTGAACTGTTTTTTCTTTCGTTCCCATTATCCCTTTTGCAAAACGGAAAACAAATATGAATTAGAGAACCCGTAGAAGGTAACCGTTGTCTGCCTCAAATGTTTTTATTGGACTGTCAGGCGTAGGCCTTTGAGACAGTCACTATCATTGTCGTAATCAATGGAGAGGATAGGTAGGATATTTACTTGGAAAGCCCAAAAAACAGCAAGCGAAAATCACCTGTTAAATTTTGCATTTTGATCAGCCACAATTTTCTCACGTTGCCGGGCTTGGGCTGAATTGTGGCTTCAAGTAAAGTAAGAATTAAACCCACTTAGGCCCATTACATAATCCATGTATTCCTAAAATAGAGGTGTGATATATACATGCTTATGCTAGAAATAAGGAGTGAATAAAATATGTATTCTCGTGTTTAATATATGGCATGGATATAATATCAAATATAGATAAAATATATATACTTGCCTTATATTATTTAAATTTATGGCACAAATTCTAGTATGACGATATTGGGGATTACACGGTGGTATGGGACAAGGCATTAGGCCGATCCCTAGCCTTGGGTAATATCTCCGTTTACCTCCATTGTCGCTCTTGCCAAAATACACATAGAGAGAGACATACACAAGCAATGTAGGCTGAGTGGGTTAATCAAAAGTTGTTTATGCGCTTCTTCAAGTATGAAGAAATCAAGGAGTCATTAGGACTAATAAATGCTAAGAGGGTGTTAATGGTCTGAAAGTAATCAAGTCTTAATAGAGACAAATTCATTAAATCCAAGCGATAGCTACTAGGCAGGAGAATTGTGAGACTAACAATGGTGAAGGTTTGTTGTGGAACCTAAATTTGTTTGATCACAATCCTTTTTAGAAATGAAAGTTATGAAGATATTTTGCACAAGCAAAAAACAGTAGATGAACTGAAGTTGCCAAATCTACTCTAGAACCATGTAAGATTTGGGTATAAAAACTTGCAGGTGAGAACGTTTAATTTATTCTTTGGTCCAAGTAATTGATACATTCAAACTATCTATTATGGGTAAAGGCTACGCTCATTTGCTGTTTAGAGTGTTAACATTTTCTGTGTAGGCTCTTTCTCATTGGTTGTATGCAGGAAAGCAATTGGTAATTGTCAAAGTCGGTAAGACCAAGCGTAACAGGAGGGATGCAACAGACCTAAAATGATGGAGTATTAGGCACGGTAGATAGCCAAAGCAGTAAATTGAACTAAAGAGTTGCGCACGCCAAACATACATCTAGGGTGCTCCTCCTGTCAACGTCTTAGCATCATTTCCTCACTTAAGTTTCTGTCTTGTTTTAGTTAATTGTTTTCAATTAAATTTGAACTTCGCACTACACTACGTGAAAATCTTTTTTTTTCTTTTTATTATTTGTGTTTTCTATCAATATATCAAACATTTCAAAATAAGCAAATTGTTCTCTACAAAATGATTGGCACCATAAGCAATAAGCCTAACTTTGTATAGCATTATTTATGATATTTATCTCCTCATACATGAAACTTTGAGACAAAGAAGAAAATGTGTTCCATGCCTCGAGAGCTTTTGTTGACAAAGTACCCATGCACACAATTATTTCAATATGTTATGAGAGAACATATGGGCTTAAGGTCTTCATATAGATCCTTCATAAAAAGTAGCTAATTCCCACAACTACATGAACGGCTTAAACATTGACAAATGAAGCAAGTCTTATTACAAGCACCCTTGCAATCAGCATTAGTCCAACAATGGTAAGGTGTTTTTCTTACCTCAGCTGCCAGTAGCATACCTACATAAACCATTTTAATTGTTAGTATATCTCAAACACAATAGCATATTTTGGAAGTGTGAAGGAGCATTGTATTTTCAAGTAAAGAAAGATACGTGGACTGCAAAAGCATAAATACCTAATGCAATGAGCAACAAGAATGTCACAAAAACTAGCTTCAACATGGAGTTCTTCATAGCTTTTGGTATTAAGACAAGGAGAGATATTGAAGGATTTTTGTTTTTCTCTTCTTGCAATGTAAAGATAATAGGTGTTTTGAGCTACTTATCAATCCCTATGCCCTTCCAAAAATAGATCAACCAGCAAAACTCATACTAGCTATCCTGGAATAACCTTTTAGTTATACTAGTTCCAATTAACTGGTCCAAATTCCTTAACATAATGGAAATTAGAAAAATTTATTTAAATATAAGAATTTTATACCTAAATTACAAACAATTGGTAGGTATTTCAGTTTAAAGAGTTTTCCAAATTAAATTTAAGTAATTCCAAACTTTTCTCACTATTTTTAACATGCATCCTTGTAATCTATGAAAGGTTTCGAAAGATTTGGATTTGTTCGTTTTCCTTTGTAGAAGCCTGCAAAAGTTCTATACTAATTTTTCTTGATTATAACAAGCTCTATGAATTCCTCACTTAACTATAATAGGTTTTACAGTTTCCTCCTTTAGTTTCTTACATCTCTATATATACATAATTCATGTACGCCTTTTAAGTAAGAATAATACAATTAAAACTTCATTTATCATTTTCCACATATTATTTTTATTTACCTTTTTCTCCCTATTTTCTTTAGCTTCATTCAACCTAAATAGATTCGGTTTAGCAAGTTTATGATTTGTACTGATCTGAACCTCCCCTTACTACCGGACAAATGTGTGCTAATCTGAACATCCATGATTTCATTTTGGCTTAGCCTTGGAAATAATTCCTTAGCCACATCGCATCAGTAACATTTAACAAACAAATTCATATCATTACATCATATCAAATATAAGTTATTTTAAAAACAATGAATTACTAAAAGCCAAAAATAGAATCTTTATTAACTCATAATCTAATTTTTTAGTTAAATTGAATATATATTTTTAACGTAGTATTAAAGCATATAATGATTCTTTTTAACACCTATTCAAATTTAAGTCCACCCATATGTTTAGTATGTGAGAACATTCAATTCATCTCATTCAAGTTGAAACTTAAGGTATGCTTGATATAAAATGGAGTATTGAGGATGAAAATTTAAGGACAAAGAAAAAATTCTTGTGTAATGTATAAATATTAAAAATTAAAAAAAAAACAACTATTCCTAACTCGTGCTAATTTCTAGGTTAAACTTTAAACTTCCTCATAATATAAGACTTATTTCATACCATTCTAAACTGTAATAGATGGAAACATATAAAATAATACAACCTAACTAAGTTATTAACAAAACCTACTATGAAACTATAATGGTGCTTTAGTATGTTTCCCAAGAAAAGGGTTATTCTCCACATCATCTTAGTGAAATCATCAAACATGTACACCTTTTAGCCATTGGAATCTTAGACATTATCTAGTTCATGCTAACAAAGCTAGAAGGAAAACTAGAAAATTTGGGAAAAGGAAATTTTATTTTGATGATTAGACCTAGATGTGTTAGGTTTATTTATAATATAGGACTATACACTTATAAAAGAAAAATAAATAATACAAAAAATTTCCATAAACCTATTGCCCAATATGTAGGGATCCCTATTATATATGGACATAAGTATAAGGCAACATTCATAATGACACAATTATGCATGATCTCTAACACTCCCTTTTCAAGTTAGTGGCTTGTATATGTCCAAGACACCAAGCTTACTTAATAGATATGTATGTTTTTGTTGATGTAAGGGCTTGGTAAAGATGTCTACTAATTGTTCTGTAGTTCTTATTCCTTTTGTTTTAATTATTCCTTCCTCAATCTTGTCTCTCATGAAGTGGTAGTCAACTTCTTTGTGTTTTGTCCTTTAATGTACCATTGGATTCTTTGCAAGCTTCAATGTCACATCATTGTCATAAAACAAAATGATTGGTTTGTTAAGCCATAGCTTAAGATCTTGAAGTAATCCTTATAGCCCAACTACTTCACAAATAGTTTTGGCCATTGCATGATATTTTGCTTCTACAGATGATAATGAAACTATCGACTATTTCTTCATTTTCCATGATAACATGAAATTTCCTAATTTTACACAAAAACCCAAAATGCATTGCCTTGTCAGCGAATATGTAGCATAATTTGCATCATAATAGGCTATCATCTCTAAGTTGTAGTTTCTAGCTAGTAATATACCTAATCTTAAGTATCTTTTTACGTACTTAATGACCTTCAGTGTTGTATCTATGTACGACGACTTTGGATTCTAAGTAAATTGGCTAAGTATTTCCATAACATAGTAAATATTAGGTCTTGCCAGAGTAAGGATAATGAGTTTGCCCACAAGTCACTTATAGGTAAATGGATTTTTAAGCAAAAAGTCTTCTTCAATAAGTGATATCCCTCAGCAAACTCTATAGTGGTTAGTTTAGGCGTTTGCTCAATAGAAATTATTATGGGTTTGCATCTTGAGAAGCTACTTTTGAAATGATTTCTAAGATGAACTTACATTGGCTAAGATACATTCCTTTCTTGGAGCATGCAATTTCAATGCTAAGAAAATACATGGGTCGACCTAAACCTTTAATATGGAAGGCGGAACACAAATACTTGATAATATTTGTGATGGCTACTTTATCATTTTCCATGATCAAAATATTATCTAAATGTACTAATAAATAAATGGATGATATATCCTGTGTCCAAGTAAATAGAACATAATCATGACACGATTGCCAGAAATAAGAAGTAAAAAATGCTTTTGTGAACTGCACATACCACTAGTGGGAGACATGTTTTAGACATATAAGGATTTAAGGAGAGGATATACCTAAGACTCCCTTTGGCTATGCAATCCCTATGAAAGATTCACATAGATTTCCTCATCTAAGTCACCATGGAAAAAATATTGTGAACGTTTATTTAATGTAAAGGCTAATTAGGAGAGGCAACAAGAGTTATAAAAGAATGGATGGTAACATACTTGGCCACTACGGAGAAGGTCTCAAGATAGTTAAAACCCTTTTTTTAAGCATAACCCTTGGCCATAATTGGGCTTTGTAGCATTTGATAGAACTATTAGCCCAATACTTGATTTTTTTAGACATATTTGTAACTAATGGGTTGGTGATGAAAAGGGGGAGGGACTAGCCCCCAAGTGTGATTCTCTATAAGAACCTAAAGTTTGGTCTTCATAGCTTGTTACCAATGAAGGTCCTTGGTAACTTTAAAATAAGAAGAAGATTCATGTTCCTAAAAAATGCAATTGATACAACAAAGATGCAATAGAGATAATTGCGCAAAATTGGCATATAATGAGATAAAGTAATGACTACTTAAGTTCGAGTTGGAACAAATATAGTCCTTAGTCTTAATAGGAGGACAAATTGTACAACTAAAATGATGAGGAAGCATAAATGGACCTTCTTAAGGGACAATGGCCAAGGAATCATTAACCAATGTGGCAACAAGAGCTAACCGTAAGGGGCAATGGCTAGGGAGGCTCCAATGGTATATCTAAAATACCCAAAGAGGAGGTAATAGGCAAACTTACTAATGTGGAACAAAGGCCTACCATAGCAAAGAGAGATAGAGCAAGTTAATCTAATAAATTTAAGGCTACAAGAGGAGTAACAAGAGGCTCCACAATCACTAGAGGCATTAGTGGTGCAGGCTTATCATCAATAAGGAACTAGTGAGGGGAAACAAGAGAATCTTATGGCTATGTTAGAGATCATTAAGTTGTGAAAAGGAATATATACTCATAAAAGATAACATCTCGACTAACAAAGAACCATCTAGTAAGGGGATCCAAGACATGGTAACCCTTTTGTAAAGTCAAATAAACCATGAAAATGCACTAAAGAACATAAGGACTTAACTTATCTCGAGGACCCCACAATAGTGACATAGCATAAATGACCAAATACTTGTAAGTACCAAGTGTTTGGAGGCTTCCCAAATAAGAGCTCAGAGGGAGACTAACTACCAACAATGCAAGTGGGTATTTCATTAATCAAATAGGTAGCAATGACCTCATAATAACCTTAAAAGCACTTGCGAATAAGGGCTTAATACTTAAAAGTAAGGCCAACATCCAAGAGGTGGTGGTGCTTATGCTCAACAATCCCATTTTCCTAGAGTATAGATGCATGAACTTTCATAGAGAATCCCATGGGAGGAAAGAAAAGATGAGCATTCATAATTAAAGAAGTCATAATCATTATCCTTTTGGATATGTTAAATGATTGTGTGGACCATTTAGGTAAACACCTAAGGATGGATAAGATTTGGTTTTCGATGACATGAGAAAGACTCAGGTAGCACAAGAGAAATCATCAATGATGGTAAGAAAAAAAACAAGACCCATCATAGTGAAGGGTATAGGGTCCCTAAATGTCCATAAGGAGGAGCAAAAAGGTAGATGAGGCACGTGAAGTGGGAAAGGGTGCACATGATTGCTTAGCCAAAGTGCAAATTGAACACATAGGATAAGAAAACGACAAGCTATGACCCAATGTTTGATTGAAAAGAAAATTATTATTATTATTGTCAACTAAAGCATTACAAAGAAAACATTGATGGAAAGTAGTATAAGATTTAAAATCAAAATGTTTTGAAAAATTGGCCAAAAAGTAAAGTCTATGATGAATGTTATCGAAGCCTATCAATGTGCCAATCGAATAGGCCTAAAAGATATAGATATCAAAATTGAAAATGATACAACAATCATTATTAGAATAAGCCTTAGAGATTGGAAGGCAAGGACATAGAGGACATTGTGTAATGTGAAGGAAGCATTGAGTTAGACAATGCCAACTTTAATGATTGCTATGATATCACCATTAGGTAAATGTGCAAATATAAAGGAAAAGAGAATTTATGAATGGAAAAGAAATAATAGTCATCATAAAAATGTGATCACTAGCTCTTGAATCAATGAGTCAAGCATTAATGGAAATAGTAATCATGAAGTAAAAAGATGTACTTTCATAACTTGCAACCTTGTCAAAAGCCCTAGTGTTGCTAAAGACAGTTATAATTTCTTGAAATTGCACATTCAAGAAAGGTTGGCAGATGGAATCAATAGTAGAAGCAAACACTTGATTGGCAAAAGAAGCTTTGGCTAACCTATTTGCATCTATAAATTTACCATATAATTTCTAATAGATATCCTTAGTATGGTTATGATGCTTACAATACTCATAAAAAAGTTTCTTAGAACCCCTACGCAAGGAATTTTGACCATTAGGATGGGATAATGATATGGCACATTGCTGGCCATGGGATGTTTTAAAAATAGGCATTTATGTGATATTGTGAGGACCATTTTATGGTAATGCCTACAAGGAGCCTTTGGAGCCATGGTGCGAAAGGCAACTATTAGTCATCCAATCTTAAAATAAAAGGATTGCTACCCTCATTGCAAGTGAACCTTAGAGGCCTGAGAGAGCTTGCTATTGTCGCAGTCACACATGACATGGGAGAAGCCTAAGCAACTAACATGATGCATTTACTAATGAGGTAGTTTGCTAAAAGCAACCATTAATTCTATGCCTAAATGACTAGAAAGAAGATGCGTTAAAGTAAAGGAAGAGGTTCCATCACTAGAATATATGACATGCACACCAATATATCAAACATTTCAAAAATAAGCAATTTGTTCTCTATAAAATCATCCATATAACAAGAACTAAATCCAACTTGTATAGTATTATTTATGATATTTTATCTCTCCATACATGAAACTTTAAGACAGAAGAAAATTTGCACTATCCTTCTAAGAACTTTCATTAACAAATTCTCATGCACACAATTATTCTCAGACGTTATGAAAGAACATATGGGCTTAAGGTCTTCATGCGGATCCTTTATGAAGATAGCTAGTTCCCACAACTGCATGAATGGCTTAAACATTGACAAATGAAGCAAGATTTATCACAAAAGCCCTTGCAATCAGTATCAGTCCAACAATGGTTTGGTGTTTTTCTTGCCTCAGCTACTAGAAGAAGACCTACATAAACGATGTTAATTGTTAACATATCTCAAACACAATAGCCCATTTTAAGAGTGTGAAGGAATATTGTATTTTCAAGTAAAGAGAGATATGAGGGTTGGAAAAGTGTAAATACATGATACAATGAGCAGCAGGAATGTTTCAAAAACCAACTTCAACATAGAGTTCTTCATAGCTTTTGGTAGCGAGCCAAGGAGAGATGTCAAAGGAATTTTTTTTCCTCCTCTTGCAATGTAGAGATAGTAGGCGTTTAGGCTATTTATCAATGCCTTTACCCTTCCAATAATAGACCAACCAGTGAAACTTAAACTAGCTATCTTGGAATAACCTTCTAGTTATACCAGTTTCTATTAATTGGTCCAAATTCCTTGACATAACAGAAATTAGGAAAACTATTTAAAAATAAGAATTTTATAACTAAATCACAAAGAATTGGTAAGTATTTCATTTTAAAGAGTTTAATGCTAGACTTTTCTCACTATTCTTGGTATGCATCCTTGTAATCTATGAAAACTTTTCAAAGTATTTTTATCGATTTATTTTCCTTTATAAGAGCCTATGAAAGTTCCTTAAAAAATCTTTATTGTAATAAGTTTTATAAATTCCTTTCTAAATTATAATAGGTTTCACAATTCTTTTCATTATATTTCTTATATTTCTTATATTTCTTATATTTCTATACATATATAATTCGTGTAAATACTGCAATTAAAACTTCATTCACCCTTTCTCACGTATTTTTTTTTTCCTTACCTCTTTCTCACTCTTTTCTTCCGCTTCATTCAATCCATACAGATTTGATTCGACAAGTTTATTGCGTTAGTAGATATTCACAATTACTCACAAATAGCTAACTATAGAGCTGTATTTCTTGAAATGGAATAGACAAACCAGGTTTCGAGTGAGTAATAGCTTTGGTTTTTGATTTCTAATCGTGTTCAAAAAGCTCTATATTGAAGTTTTTTGTTTTTTGTTTTTTGTTTTTTTCCTCTATCCTTTTTGCACAACAGAAAACAATTATGAATTAGATAACCCACGGAAGATAACCGTTGTCTGCGTCAAATATTTTTATTGGACTTTTAGGCTTAGGCCTTTGAGACGGTCACTATCATTGTCCCAATCATGGAAACGGAGAGGCAGGAGATTCTCTTGGAAAGCCCTAAAAATGGCAAGCGAAAATTACCTGTTAAATTTTGCATTTTGATCAGCGACAGCTTTCTCATGTTGCTGGGCTTGGGCCAAATTGATTAGGCGCAAATAGTCACAACGAAGTTAGGCTTGAACCAAAAATGGATAGGACTTAAAGTTACATAGGTTAGGTTCAAGTAAAGTAAGAACTGAACCCATCTAGGCCCATATAATCTATGTATTCCTAAAATATAGGCGAGATATATACATGCTTAGGCTAGAAATAAGGACGGAATAAAATATTTATTCTCATGTTTAATATATGGCATGGAAATAATATCAAATAAAGATATAATATATATTTGCCTTATATTATTTTACTTTATGATACACATTCTAGTATGAATCTCATTTCTCAAAACTATAATGTTCGAGTTAAAAAAATTAATTCTGCGAAATAATGAAATTTTGTAGAAGAACCCTTAAAGCAAGATAACATCCTTGAATAAAAGACCAACACAATATGGGAACGAATGCTTGGAATTCAATAATCATATGTATAGGAATAAACCTTATTTATAGTAATGAATAAGATCTCTAACTTAAGAAAGAAAATAATTACATAAATGATAGTTGACCATTACAATTTAGGAAGACATTTGAAAATAGAAATTTAGAATTATCTTGATTTAGAAATATTAAGATAATATTCCAACTTTGAATTTATTGTATAGAAATTTATTTGAATTTTGAATATTGCGTCATCTTGTTAATTCTGTAGTTGGTGGCCGATGCTATTCTTAAAATGTTTATTTGATGGAGAATTAGGAAATCCAACGTGGTGACGTGGCAAGAATTTTATTTTAACAGTTTGATTTCATTATTATCAAAATAAATAAAGGAATATCCATATTCTTATCATAAACATTATGATGATATTGGGGATTACATGATCAAAATAAATACATTATGATGATACACAAGCAATGTGGGCCGAGTGGGTTAGTCGAAAGCTATTTACACAGTTCTTCAAGTCTGAAGAAATTAAGGAAGAGTCATTGGGACTCGATAAATGCTAAGAGGCTATTAATGGTCTAAAAGTAATCAAGTCTCAGTAGGGACACACTCACTAGAATTCAATAGCAATAGCTCCTGAGTAGGAGAATTGTGAGGCCCACAGTGGTGAAGGTTTTTTGGCGGAATCTAAATTTGTTTGATCACAATCCCTTTCAGGAATAAAAGTTGTGAAGATATTTTGTGCAAGCAAAAACCAATAGATGAGCTCAAGTAGCCAAAACTACTTTGAAACCATGTAAGATTTGGGTATGAAAACTTGTAGGTAAAAACATATAATTTATTCTCAAATCCAAGAAATTCTTACATTCAACTATCTATTTGGGTAAAGGCTACGTAAATACAAAAATTATTTGCTATTTGGAGTGCTAACATTTTCTATGTAGGCTCTCTATCATTGTTTGTATGCAAGGGAGCAACTAGTAATTGCCGGAGTTGGTAAGACCAAGCATAACAAGAGGACGTAGCATTAGGTATGGGAGATAGCCTAAGCAGAAAATTGGAGTAAGGAGTTGCACATGCCAGACATACGTCTAGGGTGGTCCCCCCTTAACCTTACCAAACATCTTAGCATCATTCCTTACTAAAGTTTCTTTCTTGTTTTAGTTAATTATTTTCACTTAACTTCAAACTTACTATTGCATGAATTGAAAACCTTTTTTTTTATCTATTTTTTTCCCATCAATATATCAAACATTTCAAAAATAAACAATTTGTTCTCTACAAAATCATCCACATAACAAGAAGTAAATCCAACTTGTATAGTATTATTTATGATATTTTATCTCTCCATACATGAAACTTTAAGACAGAAGAAAATGTGCACCATGCTTCTGAGAGCCTTCATTAACAAATTCTCATGCACACAATTAATCTCATACGTTATGAAAGAACATATGGGCTTAAGGTCTTCATGCGGATCCTTTATGAAGATAGCTAGTTCCCACAACTGCATGAATGGCTTAAACATTGACAAATGAAGCAAGATTTATCACAAAAGCCCTTGCAATCAGCATCAGTCCAACAATGGTCTGGTGTTTTTCTTGCCTAAGCTACTAGAAGAAGACCTACATAAACAATGTTAGTTGTTAACATATCTCAAACACAATAGCACATTTTGAGAGTGTGAGGGAATATTGTATTTTCAAGTAAAGAGAGATATAAGAATTGGAAAAGTGCAAATACCTGATACAATGAGCAGCAAGAATGTTACAAAAACCAACTTCAACATAGAGTTCTTCATAGCTTTTGGTAGCGAGCCAAGGAGAGATGTCAAAGGAATTTTTTTTTTTCCTCCTCTTGCAATGTAGAGATAGTAGGCGTTTAGGCTATTTATCAATGCCTTTACCCTTCCAATAATAGACCAACCAGTGAAACTTAAACTAGCTATCTTGGAGTAACCTTCTAGTTATACCAGTTTCTATTAATTGGTCCAAATTCCTTGACATAATAGAAATTAGGAAAACTATTTAAAAATAAGAATTTTATAACTAAATCACAAAGAATTGGTAAGTATTTCATTTTAAAGAGTTTAATGCCATACTTGTCTCACTATTCTTGGAATGCATCCTTATAATCTATGACAAGTTTTCAAAAGATTTTTATAGATTTTTTTTTCTTTATAGGAGCCTACGAAAGTTCCTTAAAAATATCTTTGTTGGAATAAGTTTTATAAATTCCTTTCTAAATTATAATAGTTTTCACAATTTTTTTCATTTTGTTTCTTATTTCTCCATACATACATAATTCTTGTAAACTTTTTTATTAACCAAGACTACAATTAAGACTTCATTCACCCCTTCTCACATATTGTTTTTTCTTTACCTCTTTCTCACTCTTTGCTTTTGCTTCATTCAACATATATATATTTGGTGCAGCAAGTTTATGATGTCAGTAGATATTCAAAATAATTCACATATAGACAGACTACATAGCTGTATTTCTTTAAATGGAATAGAAAAACCGAGTTTCAAATGAGTGATACTTTTAGTTTTTGATTTCTAATCTTGTTCAAAAAGCTCTATATTGAATTTTTTTATTTTTTATTTTTGATTCCCTCTATCCCTTTCGCAAAACATAAAACAACTATGAATTAGATTACCCATAGACGATAATCGTTGTCTGCCTCAAATATTTCTATTGGACTGTCAGGCGTAGGCCTTTGAGACAGTCACTATCATTGTCGCAATCATAGGAGGAGGAGAGCCTGAAGATTCTCTTGGAAAGCCCTAAGAACGGCAAGAGGAAATTACCCGTTAAATTTTGCATTTTGATCAGCCACAATTTTCTCATGTTGATGGGAAATTTCGCTGAAGATTCTCGCCATTCCATAATCCATGTATTCCTAAAATACAGGTGAGATACATACATGCTTATGCCAGAAATGAGGAGGGAAAAAAATATTTATTCTCGTGTTTAATATATGGCATGGATATAATATCAAATAAAGATATAATATATACTTGCCTTATATTATTTTATTTTATGACACAAATTCTAGTATGAATCCCATTTCTCAAAACTAAAATATTCGATTTTTTCATCACCAAAATAAATAAAGAAATACCCATAATCTTAGCACAAACATTATGACGATATTAGGGATTACATGGCCGTTTTAGACAAGGCATTGGGCCACCTCCCAGCCTTAAGTGATATCCCCGTTACCCCATTACAGCCGTTGCCAAAATACTCATAGAGAGAGAGATTCACAAGCAACGTGGGCAGAGTGGATTATTCAAAAGCTATTTACGCACTTCTTCGAAGATGAAGAAATTAAGGAAGAGCCATTGGGATTCAATAAATGCTAAGAGGTTATTAATGGTCTGAAAGTAATCAAGTCTCAATAGAGACACACTCACTAGAATTCAATAGCGATAGCAACTAAGCAGGAGAATTGTGAGGCCCACAGTGGTGAAGGTCTTTTGGCGAAATCTAAATTTGTTGGATCACAATCCTCTTAAGAAATAAAAGTTGTGAAGATATTTTGCACAAGCAAAAAGCAGTAGCTAGGCTAAAGTCGCCAAACCTACTCTGGAACCGTATAAAATTTGAGTACAAAATTTAAGACTATGTAGATACAAAACTCATTTGCTGTTTGGAATGCTAACATTTTTTGTGTAGGCTCCTTGTCATTATTTGTATGGAGGTGAGCAACCAGTAATTGGTAAGACCAAGCATAACGGGAGGGATCTAGTTGACCTAAAATGATCGAGTATTAGGTATAGTAGATGGCCAAAGCAGCAAATTTGAGTAAGGAGCTGCACACACCAGACATAAGTCCAAGGTGCTTCACCTTTAAATGCAAGCAAATATCTTAGCATCATTTCATCACTTAAGTTTCTTTCTTGTTTTAGTTAATTGTTTCCAATTAACTTCAAACTTACCATTCCACTACCTAAAAATAAGCAATTTGTTCTCTACAAAATCATCACCACCACAAGAATTAGATCCAACTTTGTGTAGTATTATTTACGATACTTATTTTCCCATACATGAAACTTTGAGACAAAGAAGAAAATGTGTGCCATGCTTCCAAGAGCTTTTGTTAACAAAGTTCTCATGCACACAATTATTCCAACATGTTATGAGAGAACATATAGGCTTAAGGTTTTCATATAGATCCTTTGTGAAAAGCAACTAGTTCCCACAACTACATGAACGGCTTAAACATTGACAAATGAAGCAAGTCTTATCACAAGTGCCCTTACAATTAGCATCAACCCAGCAATGGTAAGGTGTTTTTCCTGCCTTAGCTACTAGTAACAAACATGCATAAGCCATTTTAATTGTTAGCATATTTCAAATACAATAACACATTTTAGGAGTGTGAAGAAACATTGTATTTTCAAGTAAGGACATATATGTGAATTGTAAAAGCGTGAATACCTAATGCAATGAGCAATAAGAATGCTACAAAAACCAGCTTCGGCATAGAGTTCTTCATAGCTTTTGGTAGTGAGCCAAGGAGTGATGTCAAAGGATTTTTGTTTTTCTCCTCTTGCGGTGTAGAGATAGTAGGCGTTTGGGCAACTTATCAATCCTTGTACCCTTCCAACAATAGACTAGCCAACAAAACTCATACTAGCTATCCTAGAATAACCCACTAGTTATGTCAATTCCAATTAATCAATCCAAATGCCTTAGCATAAACAAAACTAGGAAATTCATGTAAATATAAGAATTTTATAACTAAATTACAAAAATTGGTAGGTATTTCATTTTAAAGATTTTTCTAAATTAAATTTAAGTAATTCCAAACTTTTCTCACTATTTTTAACTTGCATCCTTGTAATCTATCAAAGGTTTTTAAAAGATTTGTATCAATTCATTTACCTTTGTAGAGGCCAATAAAAAGTTCTAAAGTAATTTTCTTGGTTATAGTAAGCTTAATGAATTCCTCGCCTAACTATAATAGGTTTCACAATTTACTCATTTAGTTTTTCACATCTTTGTATCACATAATCCATGTACACTTTTTTTTAAGTAAAAATAATACAATTAAAAATCTGCTTATCCTTTTTCACACATTGTTTTTCTTCACCTCTTTCTCCCTCTTTTCTTCTACTTCATTCAACCCAAACAGATTCGGCAGGTTTATGAACTTGGCAGATACTGAAAATGATTCGCAGATCGGCTGACTACAAAGCTGTATTCTTGAAATGGAATTGCACATACACAATTGACAAAATAGAGCAACAAAAACATATACAATGGACTTCTTGCTAGGCTCATGGGCTGGGTCAGATGGGCCTCTGGGTGGCTGTAATTGGGACAATTGAACACATCTTATATTCAGAAAGAGGCCGCAAACCTCACAGCCGTAATATGGTAAAGACAAATAGATAGCATACATCCTGCACAAAGCTTGTCCTTGGATTTGGATCATGTTGATGAAGAATTGTTTGTAGCTTTTTCTAAAAGACCTCCCGTTCTTCCTCCATTGGGTTGATCCCTTTTACCAAAAGAGTAAAAGGCTTATAAAATAATAGGCTTTAATTGTTTCGCTAAACTTTAAGGTAGAAAATAAATTATTTATCATAATATCAAAATTATATTTTTTTTATACTTCTATAAAATTTGATTAATTTGAATCTATGTATTGTCAACATAATACAACATTATGATAATTTGATTAGTTGACTGTCATGGTAAGAAGGTATATTAAAATGTATATTTTTTAAATTGAATAATAATCCTATAGATAATGTCTAATAAATAAAGATATTGACAAGAAATTGAAAATTGTTTATTTTGAAAGTAAATAACTCAGAAAATAAAAATTTCACAAAACTATTGTCAACGACTTTGACCGCACGCTACGTCAGCGTCTCTTTCCTCTTCGTCCTGCTCGCTCTTAATTGTGGCTGAACTTTTAGGAGACGCTTCGTGGACAGAGACCGAGACAGAGACGCGGAGAGAGAGAGAGAGAGAGGAGAGAGAAGCGGTGGTTGTGGTGGTTGTTATTGTTCCTGTTAATGGCAACCTCTACGTCGTCGTTCATCTCCTATTCTCTCCCTCGTCCTCTGCTCCGGTCGCCTCTGCGCCCGACCATTTTCTTTCCGTTCCGCTCCTCGTCAAGCGCTAGGAAACCCCTAACCCTAGTCCTCGCTTCTGCGTCCTTCGACGATCTCAGCGCCAAACTGCCCTCGCGCTCCCCTTACTCCGCCAAGGTCAGGTTCTATTGCTGTTTCGTTTGCTTTACCTTGTACGATTGGATCAATTGGAGTTGTTTTTCTTTGGTTTAGGTGTTTTTCGTGTGGTTTATGTTAAATTGGTTTGTGGTGTAGTTAGATTGTTTTTTCTCGCTGGATGTGGGCAGGCTTATGATAATTATGTGAGACTGAAACGAGTTTGTTGATTGTTTGCGAAAAAGGAGAATTAATTTAGCAATACTATCATGAATTCTGTGCTTTTCCCTGTGGTTAGTGCAATAATGGTCTTTCATTTGTGGGGAGATGGTCGATGAATATTAGTTATTTTTCTGTGTTCGTTTGATGATAGACATAGATTTTGTGGTACCAGCGAAAATTAACATTTTCTCGATTGAATATGTTGGTTGTAGACTTGTTAACATGTTAGTTTGGTACCAATGCTGGTAATTTTGACAGCATTTGAGATTGAGAATGAAAGAAAAATCAGACATGAATAAGATATAGATTGGTCATGACTAATTTTCCTCGTATAGTACGATGAAAATATTAGATTGAGTGCAAAACTTATTTTTGCAGATACTAATGGGTATTACACGTTGTATGCCATTATTTCTAATGGAGAGTTTAAAGAAGGGAGCTTTAGTTGAGCTTCATTTGGTACAGCTCACTAGTTATATGGAAAAGTAGTGGTTGAGTTTTTAGATAACTTTCCGTGGATTTCTTTTTCTTTTTCTTTTTTTTTAAAATTTTTTTTTTTGAATTTCCTACGAGGTTTGTAGTATTTCTTTCTGTCCACTTTATGGTTATTTTTTACCAATGTCTATGGTTCTTAATAATGGTTACGTGTTAACGCTTTTGTGTCTCACTCATTTAATTTTTCAGAAATTTGCCCTCTCAAATTTGATACAAGAGATAGAGCCATTAGATGTTAGCCTTATTCAGAAAGATGTTCCACCAACAACAGTGGATGCCATGAAACGGACAATATCTGGGATGTTGGGCTTACTTCCATCTGATCAATTTCAAGTTCTTATCGAAGCTTTGTGGGAACCCCTGTCTAAATTATTGGTGTCTTCTATGATGACTGGGTATGTCAGTTTCAATTTAATGTGCTTTACTTGATATAAATTTGTATTTTCCAATTGATCTCCAAGGATATGGAAACAAGAAAGAGCAAATGAAACTGTTACAACTACATCTATGGTTCTGGTCATTGTAGGAATCCTTGTTTTATTTGCTGACAGATTTTGCCTAGATGTAGCTTCTCTATAAGAACTAGCATCTATCAAAATTTTAATCATTTGTAACTGGGATTTCTTCTTTGATTGCAGATACACATTGCGGAATGCTGAGTATAGGCTTTGCCTTGAAAAAAACCTCAGTATGTATGAAGAAAATCATGAAATACAAACACCTGAAAATTCTAACCTTGATCTACAAGACTCGTTACTAGACAATGCAAGTGTACTTAAGCTATCTGGAGAGAACGAATCAAGCCCCAAATGTGAAAATTTTACTGAAGACTTGCCAGAAAACATTCATGTTCAAGGCCTCGGTGAAATGTCCCCTGAAGCTCAACAATATATTCTTCGTTTGCAGTCTCATATATCTTCTGTGAAGAAGGTATGTTCTACCACTACGAAATCTCACCAAGTAAACTAAGAAATTGGAGTTCATGTTTTTACATGTTTAGATAATGATATCTCCAAGTTGGAGATTGTGATATATTGTCAGTATCTCAAATGGTGTTTTATTCTGTGTCGATTTTGGAAATAGAGTGATTGGCGGAGAATGAACTACAAAGGTATGCTAGAAAGCAATGCTTTATGATAAAGAAAGGAGTTGGTACATTATGAGGGTTAAAAAGAAAATAAAAGAGAGAGAAAATTGGACTTTAGAGCTTTGTTTTTTGGTATGTTGTGGAGATATATCATTCATTGGGATATGGTAATTGTATACCATTCTCTTCTCATTGTTTTTGTCCCAAGTTTTGCGTGACTAGTGGATTATTTGAGCTGTGGGATGTTTGGAAAAAGCATATAAACACTAAAAGACGTCCAGTTTTGGTATCTCAATATAGTCTTTTCCTGATTGGAAGTGATGTATAAGAGTTTTTGGATAATTTTTCACTCAGAAATTTTGAGAAAGCACATATAACGCTGTCATGTTATTGACCCTGCTGATTTATCTATTAAATATCAGTGTGGATAATAGTTCTCTCTAATTGAAAATACTGTCTGAAATTTTCCCAAGTAGGAGAATCACTAACATTTTCATTTCTAAGCGTGGATTGTCAATGACTTGACTAGATGAATGTTGTGAATTTATGTGCTTATGTGGTTAGGGTAGGGAGAGAGTCTGCATACAAAAATATGACTGAAGATACCCAGTTTGTTTATAGTATTTCCATATCCTTCTGGCCAATAACATGAGATATGAAGGTCTGCAACTATGAAGTTTCTTTCTATTTTCAAAAAAGAAAATTCCTTTTCTGTCTGGACATTCCAATGGTTTTTGCTATTTTATCTGTTTCTTATTTACATTACACCTGTCACTTTGTTTAGAACATCTACTCAGTTTCATTCTGTTTAATCAAAGGAACTTCATGAGGTCAAGAGGAAAAGTGCTGCACTTCAAATGCAACAGTTTGTTGGGGAGGAAAAGAATGATTTGCTGGACTACTTGAGATCTCTAAAACCGGAAAAGGTAACTTTGTTTAACAGCTCGGTAATATAGGACTACAAGTTTTCCAGTTTTTTCCAAGTCCTGAAATATTTTAGTTTAATCATCTTTTAGCATTGGAGGCTCTTGTCTCTGACCTTCGTTTATGTGCTTGTATGCTAGCAGTGGTACATTAGTGCCATCCTATTACATATATTTTTTACTTGTTTGCGTTCAAGAAACTTTGGCTCCATATCTAATAGTGAGCGTGTAGATTTTTAACTTAACCGAGAGTGATCGGATTATAGCATAGCTTTATTCTTTTCACCATATGACCCTGGTATTCCCTCTTCTTCATGGGAAGACATTGAAAAGGAACGAGTGTGAACTTTACGAAAATAGGTTTGAACCCCTTTTTGTTCTTTCTGCCGCTGTAGCCAACCAAGCATTATTCTTAGTTTAATCTCTGTTAGTATTTTTTTTTTTTTTTGAACACTAATGAAAACGTAATTTCAAGAAAGCTGCTTCTATTATATTATAATCCATGTTCTATTCTTTTCTCCACTAATGAAATTGAAGTGCAAGGATAGAAGTTGTCTGATCCTGTTGTTTGACTTATAAGTTAGTCATTTTCGCTACATAATTTGATGTTATCTGATCTCAACGCTGTCACCTCACTATTGTTATAGAGGAAATCCTGTCGTGAAAGCGTAAGTTATCGAACTTACTTGTGCATACAGTTCCTGTATTGGTAATTATTGATACTTAAGCTTGTGAACCTAGTCCTCTGGTTTCTCAATCTCTTGTTGCAATAATTGGCATGCTTATACTTTTAGGTCCCATTCTAATCTATCCCCTTGGATGTCTGCAAATGAGGTGTGCCCTTTGTTGAACCCACATAGTGCAAGATATTAGGTTTTAACATCATGCTTCTACACTATCTTTTAGTAAATTTTACTTTCTCTTATATGACAGTAATGTCTAAATACTTGTTTTCATTTTTCTTATATGTAATCTATGGGTTCTGGATGTACTTGTTTGCACACCAGTTTAGTGTTTTGATACTTTCTTATCTTGCACGTTACCGTTTTTAAGCAGTGAACTCTAGGTACTGAATTGCCTCATCATGTCATGCAGCTAATTTCGAGCTTATCTTCTGCTTGTTTAATTCTTATTTTAAGATTTATCGTCTCGTGTGAATCCATCTTTTGGCTGATGTAGATAGTTCTATATGCAGGTAGCTGAGTTATCAGAGCCTACTTCTCCTGAACTGAAAGAAGTAATCCACTCTGTCATACATGGTCTCCTTGCTACTTTATCTCCCAAGATGCAGTCTAAACCTCCTCCTCTGTCAGAAAATTCCCCTGCAGGAACAATAAATTTAGGAAGTGAAGATTGTCCTGAGGTTGTTGAGAACACCTCACTTCAATTCCAGCCTCTCATTTCATTAACTCGGGATTACTTGGCACGTCTTCTCTTCTGGTTAGTCCAACTTTTGCTTTCTCCACTTGGTTGTTTGGGACTGATAGTTGCTTCCATTATCTTGTTCTGTTCATGATCATTTTGCATTTCCTTCCCATTTGGGGTATGGATCTTTGAGATTGAACTCAATGGCTGAACTTTGGAAAACCACAGTTATACTTTCTGGAGTCCTACCTTTTGTCTTGTTTTCAATGTTTGGACCCAGATACCTTTTTTTTCAATCCAAAAAAAAAAAGTTAGGTTAGTGGGTGTATGAGGGAATTGAGTGTTTAACCTGGGACCTTTTGGTTCAAATGGCATGGGCTGCCGACTAAGCCAAATGCTTGCCAACCCAAGTACTTGTTTTTGTCTCTGTATTCTCAATTTACTTGGAAACCTGTTAAAATCTTATTTGAGCTATTTGTTTGCCTTCTTCTAATCTTTTCTTTTTCCTCTCCATAAGGTGCATGCTGTTGGGTCACCACCTTAGGGGCCTGGAGTATCGAATGGAGCTGATGGAACTTCTATCTTTGACAAGAAATGCTGAAAATGATGAGCCTGGTGGTGAGCAAGTTGCTTGAAAGTTTCCGTTTGGAAAAGCTTCCATCGGTACATAGACGTGTTCATGGTGTTTACCAAATTCGTTTTTCATCATGACGAGGCTGAATTCGTTTTCCAATATGAGGAGAGGCTGAATTTGTTTTCCAACATGAAGAAGAGGTATCGGCGTAGGCCACTTAGCTCTTGCAAATGGAGAATCCATTGATGTATAAAAGAATACATATTGGTACGTTAATTGTAAGTATCTTGCAGATTATGTTATCTGTGACAATAACAAAAGAAATGTTTTTTCTTGTCAGCATTGAATCTGTAGAATGATGATGATGATGATGATGCTGATGGTGAATAAGTGAATAAATCATGTAGAAAAAGAAGTGAAAGCGATCAGATTGCTTGGCCACAGAAAATCTCTCATAGATTTTATTTTTATTTGGCATAGACTTTGTTGGAATTGTTGCTTTGTTTTGGCGATTGAACTGTGAATGCTGCTTTTGTTGTTTTCTAGCATTGGTGGATGAGTTACAATCTCTCCAATACCTGATCTTTCAATTTCAGCGGTTTTTAGGCCAGCATCATTGCTTTGTCATGTATCAAAG
Organism: Casuarina equisetifolia; assembly: GCA_028551475.1. NCBI lineage: Eukaryota > Viridiplantae > Streptophyta > Magnoliopsida > Fagales > Casuarinaceae > Casuarina > Casuarina equisetifolia. The sequence goes on along the minus strand of CM052362.1, from coordinate 4,538,066 downwards.
GTTAAGGGTTAGGGATTGGCATGGAACAAACGGAAGTAACATCTTCTCCGATCCGTAAAAGGAATTAAGTAATTGAGGTAAACAAATAATGGTTAAAAAAAGAAATTGTAGAAATGAATTGCAGCCCAATCCGAAAAATGTTAGTACACATTAGTAATTTTAATATTGTCAAGAAATTAGTAGTGTAGTCACTCGTTATTAGTCGATCAAGACTAAGTTTGAGTTTGACGCTGTGCTTCTAAATCTTCTTTTATCTAATAAAAAATAACTCTAGTATATATATTGATTGTGCCAATAGTCCGTAAACTTGGGGATTTAAGCAACCCCATGTTACCAAAAAAAAAAAATACTTATACTTGCATAACATATATGGTTGTATTGAATTGATTATAGGACATAACTATAAATTTATGAAGTTAATCTATTTGTCCAAAAATTTGTTCTCCACATCAGTTAGTCATCCTTCCGCTGATGTATGAAGCTCTTTTGTTCTTCTATGGAGGGTTAAATTCCTTTTATGGTTTTTAACATAACAAGAAAACAAAAAAAAGGATTTACTACTTTTCTATGAGAGAAAATCATTTGTATTGGTTATTTGTCATGGAAAAGTAATTGATTGTTCTTTGTTTGATAAGGAACTTTTCCCTTACATGTGAGGGTTGACTTCTCTCTTTTTATTTTGTTTTAGTAATCACTTTTGGAACAAAATTCTAATTCTATAACTATGCATCAATTCTTGACTAGCTTTTATCAATTTATCTACAAGTGTAATAGTTTCTTTTAAGGTACTTTTTATTGCCCCTATTTCTTTTTAAAAAAAAACTTCTAATATATATATATCAACGTATTTTGAGAGTCTTGAGCTAAAACTCATTGGGAAGTATGCTTGCAGCCCCTCCAAGGTTCAAAACCAGGCTCTCAGCTTCGTCTGCTCTTTGTATTCTGCGCTCTCTTTCTTCCACTTCAGCCTCCCCGAAGCTCTACAATTTCTCTGCGCTCTTGACCGGTCGCGTATCACACTCTCATCTGCTTCAAATCCATGCCCAAATCTTTGGAGTTGGTGCCCATCAAGATAATCTGATTGCCACTCGTCTCATTGGCCACTACGCGTCGCCTATCGCGCTTCTAGTCTTTCATCAACTCCAAAGTCCAAATATCTTCCCCTTCAATGCCCTTGTTAGAGTCTTGGCTGAAGAGGGTCTCTTTTCCCATGCCTTTTACGCGTTCAAAGCTTTGAAGCAGTGTTCCCTTTGGCCTAACGGCTTCACCTTTTGTTTCCTCCTCAAGGCGTGCTTTCGGTCCAATAATTCTCATCATGCCAAACAAATTCATACCCATGTACTGAAAACGGGGTATTTGTGTGATTCATTTGTAGGCAATGGCCTTCTTGCAGTGTATGCTAAGGGTCTTAAAGATTTGGCGTCAGCGAGTAAGGTGTTCGATGAAATGCCAGACAAGGGAGTGATTTGTTGTTGGACTTCGTTGTTGGCTGGTTATGCTAAGTCAGGTCAGACTGAGGAGGTTTTATGGTTATTTCATAGAATGATTCAGATGAACTTGCAGCCTGAGAATGATACGTTGGTCAGTGTTTTATCCGCCTGTTCAAACCTTAAGATTGTAGAAGTTGAGAAATGGGTAACTATTTTAGCAGAAGCTGTCATAAACCTTGATTCTAAGAGTTCTGGTTGTGAAACAGTCAACACTGCTCTTATCTATTTGTATGGAAAGTGGGGAAAGATTGAGAGGAGTAGGGAAATTTTTGACAAAATTGCTGATGGTTCTAAGCGAAGTGTGCTTCCTTGGAATGCCATGATTGGTGCATATGTTCAAAATGGTTTCCCTTTGGAGGCTTTGAGTATTTTCCGGCTGATGGTGGCAGATCCGAATGGGAAACCTAACCATGTTACAATGGTAAGTGTGCTTTCAGCTTGTGCTCAAATCGGTGATTTAGATCTTGGTAAATGGGTGCATGAATATATGAACTCCAAAGGATCTCAAGGTATTATAGAATCAAACAGAATACTTGCTACGGCCTTTATTGATATGTATTCCAAATGTGGAAGCATGGAGAGAGCAAAAAAGGTTTTTGACCAGATGGTCAGTAAGGACGTTGTCTCCTTCAATGCTATGATTATGGGTCTTGCAGCTTATGGTGAGGGAGAGGAGGCATTGAGGCTTTTCTCAACAATGCAAGAATATGGTTTACAACCGAATGCTGGAACTTTCCTTGGTGTTTTATGTGCATGTTGTCACTCAGGTTTAGCTGAAAAAGGACACCAAATATTCATTGACATGACCTCAAAGTTTTCTATTTACCCTGAATTAGAACACCATGCTTGCTATATTGATCTCCTTGCACGAGTAGGCCTTGTCGAAGAAGCTCTGAAGGTTGCTTTTTCAATGCCTTTTGAGCCCAATAAGTTTGTCTGGGGTGCTCTGCTTGGGGGTTGCTTGCTCCACTCTAGAGTTGACTTGGCCCGAAATATTTCTCGAAAGCTTATTGAAGTGGACCCAGATAGTTCTGGTGGCTATGTGATGTTGGCTAATGCATATGCAATTGATCGTCGTTGGGGTGATGTCTCAGCTTTGAGATGGCTTATGAGGGAAAAGGAAGTCAAGAAGCAACCAGGATGTAGTTGGGTCAGCATCAACGGTGTTGTCCATGAATTCCTTGTAGGCTCCACATCGCATCCTCAGATTAGGAGCATACATAATACATTGGATGGATTAATGAAACAAATGAAGGTAGCAAGTCCATAAGGAAGTTACCAGTTTTCATTGGTGGCGCTGGTGTTACTCGGGTTCTGCACTGGGTGTAGTTTAGATTTGTATGGCTTTCACCTACACTGGAAAGCTTAAGAGTTCCTAGTGAGATAATGAGAACCCTTTCGTGCCACAAACTTGCCATAAATTTTGGCCCGTTACCTTTGTTATGGTTAATTTATTATTCTTTTGTATCTTAGGATACTCCTAAATTTCGTCTGTACATTACATTGTTCTATCGGTCACCAAAATGAACTATTAGCTATTCTAGCTAATTTCATTTTTGCTAGTTCTTCTATTTCAGTGTATTCTTTGTTTGCATAAAGTGACGGCGTGACCCATCCTTGTATCTTAATTGTTTTTAAAAACAGTATTATGAAAGTTTTATATTCTCTGTTTTACAAAAATAAAGGGCCTATTCTCGAGTAAACTTTTAGGTGGATTAGACCTTTTAACAATTGTTCGTGTGCAAATCAGACCCAAAAGAAGAAGTAAAGGTTATAATTGATATGGGCTCTACTCTACCTTCATCATCGTGTATATAAAATCCTATGAAAATAAGCCACCTAGCATTGTTAAGATGTCATTAATTGAAAAAGAAAGGAGCGCTTAGGGAAATGGGGAGGAAAAAAAACAGTAGAAGGGAAAAAAGGGAGAGAGAAACACCATCAAATGCAAAGGAGATAAAAGATGAGAGCAAGGAAGAGACATTGGATAAGCTCAGGTTTTTCATAAGATAGAGAAATACCATCATATGGAAAGTCTTTATATAAGGTTATAAAGTATCAAATCTCCATGAGTTATGAAGGTTATAAAGTATTAGATCAGGTTTTACACGAGTTAAACTACACTTCTCCTTACTAATGATAAAGAGAGGGAATCTCTTTTTCTTTTCTTTTTTTTTTTTCAAGAAGACAAAACACACTTGATAGTGGATCAACAATAGTTATCCATGTTGTCCATGTCATGTGCTTCCTCATTAGTGAGATTATTTTACTAAATCCATCATCTTGTACTTTTGCCCACATATCTTCTCTATTTAGGGTCATGATGGATGAAGCAACCGTATTAAGATTATATTTTCCGTAGGCATGGAAGTATTGAGAACCTTCTCCTTCAAACTACTTAGGTTCTGGAAGATATGATTTTTCTAAATCTTTTGCTTTTCCATCCATATTTTATTATTTCCAATATAATGTATATTGTCTCCTTAGATAAGTATAGGAATGGGTAGCGAATAGAGGCTTCCACTAGTCAGTATGCTCATCTTCATGGAAATCATTAGCTTAAAGGAATCATATTAGATAAGTCTCGGGAAGATATTACTTACATGGTATATTGTCCAATGGGTGGGACCCTTTACAGAGGACTTCTTTCTACATCGAGAAGGAAAGTAGAGGATCCTAGTTATGTAATTGAGTTTGGCTACTCCTTTCGTCAACTTTTGGGAAGAAATCCATGCATGTAACTAATGGTATTAAAGCTAACCCACAACTTGTCTTGGTGCCTCTATGCAAAACGCTCACTAGGATAAGCAGAGGACACCTATCCATGTCTGGGGCAATGTACATTTGGGTGGAGAAAAGTACCACGGGCCATTGGTGGGGATCCTCCAAAGGAAAGACTTCCTCTCACATCAGAAAAAGAGCAGGGGATCCTAGCCATATAAATTGACTTGGTTACTCTTCTCATTAAGGTTGCTCTTTTGGAATAGAACCCAAGCTCATAAAAATACGACCATTTTGGAATAAAGCTTGCCAATGAGATGATGTAAATTTTAGGCACATTTTGTAGTGTTGTAGAAAGTGTTAAAACTATTATTGTAAGTACGGACTTGGTTTATTTAGGAGACGTACTCAAGAAATTAGACACCCATGGCTTGTAGAGAATTATGTTAATCCTATAAACTCGAGTTAAATACCATAATAGACTATGCCTTTTGGGGGAAGGTGATCGATAGGAGTCTTAGAATCTTGCTATCTGTTTTTCCTGATATGACAATGTAAAGGAAGAGAGACCTTTTGGATTCTTGGGAGTGTTTGATCCTTTGTCTAAAGTGTTTAGGGAGGATGAGGAGGCTATTTGTGGGGCAACATGGTGGATGGAGGTGTCTGCGGTCTCAAGAGGAAGTCACTTAATACGTTGTGCTTTTCTTTGACGTGTAGAACCTCAAACTTTATATTGGGTGAACCAATTAGCCCATCTTTAAGTTGTGGCCGCAAGATTACTTTTTGCTTGAATTGAAGCATAACAGGAAAAAAGAAACAATTCATTTGAATCTACGAATAATGTTCAATGAGATGAAGTTGAAATCTTTTGATATCTTTTTTTCTTGCAAGATTTCCTTGAACGTGAACTGATAATGGGACTCAACCACTTTGAAGGCTCCCATCTTGTAGTCTCAAAATTTTCCTTTCCCTTCTGTTTCTTCGATTAGTATGGCTCCCAATCAAAGTCACTAGCATCAGGCTATAAGATCATTTTAGCTTTGTCAAGAATTTGGAGTGGTGATAACTTATGCGCCATTTCATTAGTACCTTGATTATGCGAGTGTGGAGTTGTCCCCCATGGCGTGGGTCGCTTTTTAATGACTGAAAAAAAAAGGTACGGTATGCTTTACTACTCCTTGTATAAAGTCTGCTTATGTAGTTTACAATTCCTAGGAATTGCTGAACCTGTTTAGGTAACATATTTGTGTAAGGAAAACTAAGTTGTTGGACAGGACATGAAGTTGTAGTTCGTATCATCTTTTTTGCAATTGTTGTTCTTAGGAAATCTACCTCAAATACTATATGATCATCTTCTTTTCTGATAGAATTATGTATAGCTTTTTATTAGCTCATGGAACTGTTTTAGGATAAGCATATAAAATTCCTCGTCTTTTGATGCAAGGAGGATATCATCTATGTAAACTTAGATAGAGTATTGGCTGGCATATTCCTATGATTGTATTTTGAAACAACAATGGAGCTACCTTAAGTATGAAGAGCATTGTTGTCCATAGATAGTACTGACTGGGGATGCAAATTGATGTTTTGGATCCTACGGTGGACTCAATTCGTAATTCCCAAAAATTAACTTTGAGGTTGAATTTGGAGAAGACTTGGGGCTTCGAAAAGCTGGTAAATAGCGAGGTATTGTTTGGCGGTAGAAACATATCGTATGTGAGAAAAATGGTTGAGTAACTTGTAATTTGTAACCAGTCCTAATTTTTTCCGTACTTGCTCATAATTCTTGTTCACATAAAAGGCTTTACAAGCCCACTTTGATGTTGTGCACTTTATCAGATCATCAAGTTGGAGTTGTAACAACTCTTTTTGGGCCAACACCAAATGTTTAGGATTCATACATTTGGATTCATACATTTGTAACTGACCTTTGCTAGATTGGTATCTTCATTCAGTTTGAGTGGCAGTGTAACTCAAAAATTCTCATTCTTCCATAAAATCTTGAGACGTTTTAAAGAAAAATTGTGTGGTCATTTGCACGAGATGCTTTCTTTGTAGGGTACAAGCGGAGTTCTTCATTGTTACAACATTTGGTAATGAGATCCGAGATTCTGCATTCCAATGTATCTTTTGCCCCAAAGTTTGTATGTATTTGTCACAAAGTTTGTCCAATGCCTTGGGTCATTTGATAAAGCTTTCTCAAGTGGTGATGCACTTAGTGAGATGTTTCTATATGATACTTTTTGGGATCTCACTTCCCATTTATTAAGTAAAACCTTTCTGAAAGCATGTTGTCATGGTGTATTCGAGGACAATCTTTCTAAATAATAGTTCGTGATTTTTAGAAGTTCTTGTTCGTGAGCTACAGAAACATCCCACATTTCTAAGACTTCATTATGTAGGATATCGATAAATGCATCAATACTTCTAGTTTTTATGAACCAATTCTGTCAAGATTGTCCTAGAGATACCCTCCAGAGTTTTCATCTTCCATTAAATCCGGCAATTCACGACCAGAACAAGAAGATACTAGCATTTGCAGTTGATCGCCGCTTGAATGACGTATCAGCTCTGAGATGGCTAATTACATATTAACTCATAAGCGGATACGTTACATCTCATTTTTTCTTAATTTTAATCCAAAGCCAAACAAATAGAAACAAGATCAAAGCTTACTAAAATTTAGCTATTTTCGCTACAATGGTTTACGAAACTAGCCAATTCTAAAAACTAGATAATAGTTATGTGAACTAAAGATAAATATAAAATTGTTAACAGATGAATAACTTAATGGTTGACCACTAATAGCCTAGGACCTAAATCTTAAGTTTGATATTTCATACCACCAAACCACTTTTATTTAAAAAAAAAAAAAGAATAGAATAGAATACAAAAATTTCTTCATATCAACAATTAGAAGTTGACTCTCTCTTTGTCTCTCCCTAATGATTCAAATTTCCTTAACACCAATGTTTCAGGATGAACCTCCCGAAAAAAGAGAAAAAAGGAGAAAAAAGAAAGGAGATCATTTTTTGTCATATAATAAGAAATATCTATCTTGTCATATAAATAATCAATGAACATTAAAATTAAAATTTAAAATTTATATATTAAGGGTGAGAAGTTTTCGGAAAATAAAAAGAGTAGTTATTACTAGTTTGAGGCCAAATAATTAATGAATATTAAGATTTAAATTTGAGATATATATATTATATTAAGATTCTAAGGGTGAAAACCTTAGACCTCTTTAATTCTAAGCCGTACCTGTTACCAACTAACTTAGTTGTTTGCCCATAATTTTTACTCCTCTTTGGTCCCTATATTTGATTCGTATCTAAATTTTTACCATTATCTTAAGCTAATCCCTAATGCCTCTTGAGGAGTTAGTCAACTAGTTTAGTGATTTTACTCCAAAACCCAACAAAAAAATATAAGATCAAAGCTTCCTAAAATTTAGCTAATTGTTTCTACCATGTTTACAAAACTAATCAATCTAATACTAACTAATTGTTATTATGCACTAAACATAAATAGAAAATTACTTTGTATCAATAATTAGAAGTTGACTCTCTCTTTAATGATTCAATCCATGCTTGATGTTTATGTCAAAGATCAACTAGGTTTAGATAATTATAAGCTACCATAGGGTAAAGTGAATGCTCTGACCAATATATTTTTATGTTTACTTTTACTTATGTGTGGCAGCGTAATATGTGAGCAATTAATTTTTTTTCTATAGATTAGGCTTATCATGTCCATTATATTTATCTAAGATATGGTTATTACATCCAACCTTATTAATATTAATAAAATTTGTCAAGGTACCATCTGTATTTTCTAAAAAAAAATAATAATAATAATAAGAGGAGGCTGGTTGAATTGGCTAATGAATTAAAAAAGGATAACAAAGTTATAAAGAGATCAACATTTTCATTTACGTTGTAGCTCAACTCAAGTGGCTGAATTTGAGACTCTAATTTCCTTCCCTTTAATATTAAGTTTTTATATGGTAGTTTGATATGTATAGTGTTTTATTTTTTTTAATAGTTAAAAATTATAACATGTCTTTTGTATTTATCTAATATATGATTATTACATCTAACCTTATTATTATTAATAAAATTTGTCAAGATACCGTTATTTACCAACTGAAACAAACAATTATTAACCTTTTCAAATTTACGAATTGTTGAAGACTAAGATTCCAATTAAATTTAAAAACAAAAAAAAACTAAGGAGTCCATGGTTAAAAATTATAACATGATTTTTGTATTTATCCAAGATATGATTATTACATTTAACCTTGTTGTTATTAATAAAATTTGTCAGAATACCGTTATTTACTAATTGAAACATACAATTACTAACCTTTTCAAATTTACGAATTGTTAAAGACTAAGATTCCAATTATATTTAAAAACAAAAAAAACAAGAATTAGGAGTCTATGGTTAAAAATTATAATATGTCTTTTGTATTTATCCAAGATATGATTATTACATTTAACTTTATCGTTATTAATAAAATTTATCAAGATACCGTTATTTACCAACTAAAACATACAATTATTAACTTTTTCAAATTTACGAATTGTTGAAGACTAAGATTCCAATTAAATTTAAAAAAAAAAAAAAAACTTAAGAGTCCATGGTTAAAAATTATAACATGGTTTTTGTACTTATCCAAGCTATGATTATTATATCCAACTTTGTTGTTATTAATAAAATTTGTAAGGATAACTTTATTTAGCAACCAAAACATATAATTATTAAACTTTCAAATTTTCGAGTTGTCAAAGAGTAAGATTCTAATTAAATTTAAAAAAAAAAACAAAACAAAACAAAACTTAGGAGTCCAAACGTGTGGACGAGGTTAGATGAACATGCGGAAAGGGCCATAAAAGTCGACTGCTTTCCATGCAAAAAGAAGAAATACAAAAGACTTGAATTCACTCTCTTTCACAACAGCCGTCACCTTCCGCTCCGCTTTTCTAAATCTTACGCGATTTTATCTCCTTTCTTCTTCGAATTGCAATCCCTTGAACGTATCTTATTATAACACCGCCTTCTATGCCTACGAACAGAGAGATACCGATCTCCAACAGACCCTAAATCCCAGTATATTATCCGACTGTCAATCTTTTCGGTGCAGTTTGAAACTTGAACCCTTCCCTTAAAACCGGAAACCCTTATCTCTCTTTTCTCTCTATCTATCCTTGTTGTCTAAAGAAGAGCACCTTGAATGTGTATTTTCTGATTACGTTGTTGTACCTCTCCCCTAGTTCAGCAGTTAGCAACCACCTTGAGGTTTCTGCTTCCATGGAAGACCACAACCTTGGAACTCCGGGGTCCGGACGCAGCCTTTACCCGCAAAACCCTGGAGTGCAAAGCCCTAACAATCCCCTGAACCAAGAACCTGTCGCTCGAAATTTTCGTATTCAAGATCCCCCTTCGATGGACGGCCGTTGGTTTTCTGTGAACCAGGGTCAGAATTCTGAGGATTCGGGGTCATGGTTCAATGGGTTCCGCCTTCGCCCTGACTCCGATTGGGATGTTCCTGAAGAAAGTCTTCAAACTGCAATGCAACAGCTCAATCTATCGGCTCCTTTTTTCCAGCCACAGTTTCAAGCTCCAGTGTCGCCGCTGGGAGCCGCCAATGGTCTTGACGCGTTGCCGCGGTTTTCTGATGATTGTCCTCTTCCAACGGACGGCGGGTTTTATCATTCACCGAATGCGCAAGAGTCCTTGCTTTCAATGAGAATTGGTAATGCAGTGAGGGGCCTAGGTTTTCAACCCATCGAAGCATTGGCGTCGAACAACAACGATTTTATTGTTCCTCAAAGTTCTTTATTCAGTCCGAGTATGGAACAAAGCTTAGGGTTACCAATGAATGGGACTGCCTCTTTCGGCTCCCATATCGGAAATGGATTCGATTTGAATTTCCGGAGGCAACCTTCCATGAGAATTAGTTATCATCATCAACCAGTGATGCCGTCTTCGGCTCATACGGGAACTAGGCAAGATTCCAACTTTCAAAGCTGGGTAACGTCCCATGATGATCTGAGACGGAATGGTTTCACCTCGTTGCCTTCGTTGCAGCAGCATTCAACCCTCTCATGTGAGGAATTGATGCCCCAATTCCGTTTAAAGACCAATCTTTTCTCGCCGAGGAGGAGAGACGCGCGGGAGGCCGAGGAAACACGAATGGACCCTGGGCGTTTCTCATGGCCTTCCGAGGACGGCATTCGTGGATTTGAGAAGCTTTTTGAAGATGAGATTTCTGTAACTCTTCGTGCTTTGACTGGTAATGAACAAAAACTCAGGCGCATATGCACCGACAAAGCCGGGTACACAACGCTTTTAGTTCTATGTTTGGAGATATTGTGATATCATGGATTGTTTGCTTTTCCAATTGTTGATATATATTTCTGTCATCATGCAGAAGCCTGTTTATCCAGAGATTCGTGGACCATATCAAAACGCCAGTACCGAGATCCTTACTAGTATCAGCTTTGAGAAAATTAACTGTAGTGTTGAGCAACTGCATGCATGGTCAACATATTATCTATAAGCTCTTCCAAACATTCTCCCGCGAAGAGAACGAGGTAACGCATATTGTGCCTGGAGAATGTTTTCTTTTGATTAGCACTTAGAATGGGTAAAAAATAAGAGGAAGGATTAGCAGTATGCTTGAACTCCTACTTTTGGAAGTATGGTTGATCTTATGGTAGTCAGAAAGCTAATTCTTTGGAACATAAAATCACTAATATGGTAAGACATTTAATAGCAATTCCCAGGCAAAAACAGCTTGTGGATTAAGGAACTTGTGCTTCAGTTGTAATCAGAGGTCAAACATTGCCTTCATTCTCTGAGCATGAAGGATTTCAACCAAGTCTTATTTCCCTGTCTAACTTTCACTATTTAGGATCTTCTATTGAGCTACCAGGTATGTGAAAGTCATAATTGTATATGTGAATTCTGTAAACTTTTTTCCTGCCTCGTGTTCTTCTAAATCACGTATTTTGGCACTGGGTAATATATTATTGTATCTTTAAGTACGAAGCTTCCCTCTTCCTTTCTTTGCAGCCGATTCTGATTGAGGTGGGGGAGAACTGCGTTGAGATTGCTACAGAACAGGCCGGGTGTTGTACAATGCAACGCTGCGTCGATTATGCTATAGGACCGGCTAAGCAGCATCTTATTGCTAAAATAACTGAGAACGCGCTTCTCCTTTCCCAACATCCTTTTGGGTTTGTCCACCTTGATTTCTAAATATCTATCATTTTATGGAACTTGCATATTAAGAACCAGTGTTCTTCCCTTCGGAAAACTTTTCTGAAACAAAGTTTTGATGGAAAAATTCAGTAAAAATGTATGATCCCTGTAGTTTTTATTTTTCCTAAACTTTTTGATCAGCTCAAATGCTGCAATCAATATAAAACTGCAAAATCTCTAGATGGTTCACTACTAAAGTCTTTTCTTTTCAGGAACTTTGTTGTGCAGCAGATACTGGGGCTGAAAATAGAAAATGTTGGACTAGGTATATTGGATCGGCTTAAAGGGAGCTTTGTTACTCTGTCCAAGGACAAGTTTGGCAGCCATGTGACTGAAAAATGTCTAAAAGAGTTTGGGGGAAAGCATTGTGGGACGGTTATCGTGGAGCTTGTTTCAAATTTGGATACCTTCCTGAATATAATTCAGGACAACTATGGGAATTATGTGGTTCAATCTGCATTAGAAGCATCCAAGGTCAGATGGTCTCAATTTTTTTTAAAAGAAAAATTATAACTCACACACTCAAACTTATACTTGGACTTGCCTTCTAAACATGCAGACTAAATGACGTGCTTAAACATTGAAATCTATTTTTTGTTTTAGATGCTGTTGCCTTTTATGTCTGAAATCCGAATGAACTTGCCTTCTAAACATGCTTAGCCATCGGTTTTGCTTGATATTTTTCTTGTAACAAAGCTTTAGCTTTACTTTTTGTCCTTTTCTTCTTCGATGAGTGCAGGGATCCATCCACCAAACTCTTGTGGAGTTCATCGAATATCATTCAAAGTCTCTGGAAAGCCATCCTTGTGGCAAAATGGTGCTGGCACGAGCTAAAGGCTACAAGCGCCATAAATAAGCAAAAGGGACTTCTATACCTTGAATTTTGCGTTAGGTATTTTTTTTTGTTGTAGTATAAGGCTTTGATTTGTTTTAAGAGACTGAGGATTGTTTGTGCATTCATGTACACTGAATATGCTCTTATTGATTTGTGCAGTTCATTTTATTGATGCCTTCTTTTTTTTTGATACTTCTTTTATAAAAGGGAAGAGGACTCAAACTCATGATAGTTTGGTTTAAAGAACAGCACTGAGCTAGGCCCCGCCCCTTATTATTGATGCCTCCATTGTTCCTAATCTTTTGGTTGAGGAAATAAAGAAATGCTTAAACAATGCTCCTAATCTTTTGGTCGAGGAAATAAAGAAATGCTTAACCAATGCTCCTAATCTTTATGAATTAAATCAACTTGGATTAGATTTGTACTTGTGTACGAGCTACATTTAGATGATTAATTTAATTAACTCAATCTCATTTACAACTAGGGACACTGATTTTTATCTTCATTAACGCAATACTCACCTTTCTAATAATTTTTTTTATCAACCTATTATAGGAGTCCCTACCAACTCACCACCAAACTATTGGCTAAGTGAAAATTAATTTTAACAATTTGGTTTGGTCAACCAACAACCTCAAAGCATATCATAACAAGTACATACTGCCAAGAATATTTAACTTCTTTTTTTGTTTTCCCCTTTTCTTTCAATCCTTAGAAGAGAGAGAGAGCGAGGCACAAAAGTTGCTATACTACCAGATGACCTAAAAGCTTTACCATAAGCCATTCATCTCTCTGAAGAACCTTGCAAGATTTCATTAATATAATAACTGATACTGGTACAAAGGATTTCAATGATGGGCATGAATCTCAGGTGCAATTATGTTGCATATAGATTTTACTGACAAAAACTCTACTAGACTAGGCGAAAACACTCCCTTCAAATTAACTAAAATTGCAAGTAAATATTAAACAATATCGATCTACTCTGAATCTGATGAGTCTGACTTTGCGCTTTGCCTTACGCTCCTTCTGGATTGGGAACCAGGTCTTGACGCAGCTACTGATGATTCACCCTCATAGAAGATAACTTGAGCTTTAGCCAACCTTTCCTCCAGTTCCTCTGTGCTAAACTCATCTGTCCCTCCAAGCTGATCGAATCCCACCTGATACACATTATGTTAGACGTATTAATGAGAAGCGGTCAGAAAGACCAAAGAACAAAAGTAATTATAAAGTAAACTAGATATTGTTCAATAAACTTATGCATCTTTTTCTTTTACATACCACATAGTCATCTACTTTGGCATTTTTTATGAGGGCCACCGTTGGCAGAACAACGATCTTGAGCTTCTCTGCTAGGAATGGACTTTTCTCAGCATTGATTTTCACAAAACGTGTCTCTAAATGCTGCTTTGCCAATATACTCAGGTGCTTGTCCATCACCTGCAAATGAATAAATTGTTTCCACCATTCTTGAGTCTATATCAGAATATCATTACCACTTTCTTAAAGCTGGGGACTTTATTCATCAAAAGCTAGAAAGGGATCACTTTGCACGGTTCTCTCTTCAAGGTGCACACGAAAAACAATAGGTAACTCATATAAATCTTTACAGAACCAAAGGAAGCAGTAGAACTGACACTTGAAAAGATAAATACTTTGCAAGGCTCCTATCTTACTTTTATCATTATCAGAATCTACACGCAGAACCTATTTATTTGATCATCACTAAATATCAGTAGGATTTGAAGAAAACGCCTATAAGAACCTGACCCTAATGCTTTAACAGGCAAGGCTCAGGGCAACTTATAATGCTCTAATTACCCAAGAAGGTTCCTTAAGGAGAAGAGATTACTATGCTTCTGGATAACACATCTTATTTTTCTTAGTACAAACAAAACTGTTTGAGTAGCATTACAACAGCTCTTACGTGATTGCAGCATTAGATGAATCGCACCACAACCCAAGTATCAAAGAGTTAAGAGAACTGGTAAAAGAAGAAGTAGCTGCAAGGAAAGGTGAAACCCAAGATGACTAGAAAAATATTCTCCTTAACACATGTCACTACGCATAATGTTCAATACAGGTTTAAGTTTTTGTGCTCAGTCGATCTAAGAATAAGATCATTATATCTTAGGTTCCTTAGGTCATTATTCAAAGTAAGCCAGCTAACACAGCCGTTTTCTCCATATATCTAAAAGCCAAGAGGACTTTTACTTGCTGCATTTGTTAATCATTCATAATTAGATCTTTCCAAACTCTGGATGGTAACCTCAAACTTCAACTTTTTAATGGTGAGGCTTTGAGGTTTCATGATGTAACTATAAAGCAGAGTTCTTGAAGTTCTAATTACATGCCTTAATTCTTATTTGCTCAATGGACCACTAAGTAAGAAACAACAAATTAAAACAAAACTAGACATCTTTTAATGATGATAAATGCTGAGTGGTAAGATCTAAACCATTTACTTTGAAAGTAATGATTAATATTTTGTGAACTCTACCTGAAAATTACTTTAATTCCTACTATCATATACCTCCTTCCCTCCTCCTATCAACATCTCAAGGCCTGCACGGCAAACCAAACAGAAAGCTTCTTGTGGCTTCCTTTTTTTTCCCAGAAAATCAGCAACTATACAATTGTAGAACTGCATCAAATCCTTCTAATAAAATATCAAATGTCGAAAAGAGAAAAGATACACACACTCACATTCACAGACATTATATATGATCCAAATATTCATCCCTTTGACCAAAATACAAAACTGAGGAGCTAATTCTAAAAATCAAAAGCAATACTAATAGCACCACTTACAGACTCCATAAGGACCAGAATCATTAAACGTTTGTTGCAATTATACCTCGTGCAGGTTTTTAAACTTCGATCCTCATTTGCTAATTAAAAATTGAGATGTTTTTAATTTTACCATCAATTGTTACACTTAGTAGCCTATAAGTGATAAAATCTGAACCATAAAATCCAGAAATACTGGCTGGAATAAGAATTCGACCTTTTATTCTCTCATCCAAATGTTCACAAGAACAGAAAACACAAATCGCAAAGAGAAATCAAAAAATGCGAGAATGCAATATCAAGAGAGAACCTTGCAGGGCCAGTTATCGCGGTAGAAGTGGCAGATAACGCGGTCACTGGCCTTCACGGCAGCGAAAAAGTCCTTCTCTGAGGGGATCTCAGAGTACTCGCCATGCCCGAGGGAGATCCAACGGCTCCGCTTCTCCGCCATTTTCTTCATCTGCTGCAGCCTCCTCTCCCTCAGCGCCTCCAGATCGTCCATGTCCAGCCGATCCAGCGCCGATATCTGCTCATCGAGCTTATCCTCCACCGCCTTCGCCACCGTCAACACCTGCTTCTCCACAATCTGCGCACTGCACATTCAGTGCCTAAACTTATCTATACAACCAAAATCAGAAAATGAAAAAGATAAAGAGATCGAGAGATACCTCCTGAACCTTGGGGTTCTCCATTGCAAAATACAGGAATATCTGAATCGAAATTGTTGAATACAGAGAGATCTGAATTGAAATGGCAAACAGTATATGCGAGCCGGGAGAAGAAGAGAGATGTAGACCACGGGGACTGCTCGGAACTCCTGGTCTCGAAGGCCGAGTGCGCGAAATTAAGCCAAAAAAAATTTGAGAAAATGATAAGTTGGGCAAAAATTGAATTTTTTTGTTCATGAAAATTTTTGAATACTCCCACCAAAATGTTTTTATATAAATAAAAAATAAAAAAATATTTAAAATTTTTATGAAAAAAAGAGAGAAATGAAAAAATATAAAATGTAAAAATATATAACTAATTGTTTAATAATTTCATTATAATATAATATTACAACACATACATTCAATTCAAACATACAAAATACAGAATTTCAAATATTATGGTTGGAATTCTTACTAACTTATTATTAAGTTAATTAGTTAAGTGACATAATTATATAATATATTTTTTTTACGTTTCATGTTTAATATTGGATAAACAATAAGTTAAAGTACTTATTTATTCAAAAATTAAATTATTTGTCTAGATAAACAATTTCTAAATATGAAGCATGTTTAAGTATTTTCAAAACTAAATGCGTCGGAATCTTACTGAAATCCAAATTTTATGTCATATAGCATGTAAGAAAATATTTAAAAAAACATGTTATATTATTTCAAAAGACAATTTGATAAAATTTTATATTCTATAAGCTAGATTTTGGGGGTATATTTTTCTCCTCTATAAACACGTATATCTAAACTCTTCAAAAATAAGAAGAACCTCTAATTCTCTGAATATTAATAGTTCTTGAAGTAAATAATTTTTTCAGTCTTAATTTGTTCTTTTAAAATAAATAATTAATCTTGAGGAATTTATTAACTTTCTAAAGGTTAGAAATTCCTTGAGCTCATTCTCAATAAAATCTCTCAGTTTTATTGCTCTTATTAGTAAATTTATTACTTATATTAGTTAGCTTTAGTAGTAGATTACAAATTTTTTGGTTAAACCTTTATGGAGTCTATGTGTTTCCTGGTACATGTTGCAGTGTGCAGTGTGCCTTTGAGTCAACCTCGTAGCTCCCACTGTTTGCAGTTGAATGAAAAAAAAAAATGGATCAGATGATTTGGCACTCATGTAGTCGTTTAAGTTTAAATGTATATGTTTCCTTTGGTGGCTTTTACGTTGGAGGAATTGATGAATGATGAGTAATATGGGAGCATTACCAACGCCAAATCATTGTGTACTCACTTTTTGCACTCTGTCCTGTTTTCTACCCTCTAAATCTGGTTGGTTAGATAAATTGTTGGCTGAAAAATTGGATTGGGCCTTCATGTTGAACTGATTTTTAGTAAACTCTAGAGTGTTCATCCTTTACTAGTAGTATTAGATATTTAGTTTCTTATTAAGATAATTAATGACTTCATTACTTTTATATGCTTTGTCCTTTTTGCTATTTGGGCCTTTTTCCCTTGGACAAATTGGATTTTTCAAATGGCTCCCTCATCTCCATTTTCTTATTTTCTATGGTCATTTCTCTATTAAAATCTCCTATAACTAACCAATATCAATGCAATTCCAAAAATTATATTAGAAGTTGGATAAGATCCAAACTCATCAAGCTCAAGAATATTATTTTTTATACCTTCTTTATCTTTTATTTACAACATCAAGTTTATACACTCGAATATTGAACATGGGAACAATTGATTCTAGTAGCTTTAAGAATATTGTTAAGAATTTAGATATAATCTAAACAATATCAAAGTGGAGGAAATTCAACTTAAGAGTGGTTCGACTATTTGATTTATTATTTTCAAGATGATGAGTATTGTATGAAATCATGCCTTTTAAAACGGCTTCCAAATGATTTTCAAACATTAATACGAAAATTACATGATAATTTTTCTAACATATATGTGATTGGTTATTAACAACCTATCATTCAAAATTTGAACTCTCATAAAATATTTAATTAGTTATTATGATGCACACACCAGAGAGGGAGAGAGAGTTTCGAACTCCTAAATTGATGGACTAGTAGATTAAAGACTCTTTTAACTTTTTGCCATTAAAGTTAACAAATACCTCCATTATCAACTTATAATTTAACTTTTCAACTCATTTAAAATATATGTGATTACTGTTTAAATAATTAACTTAATTATGACCTAATAAAATTCAAATGCATAAATTAAATACATAAAGTGTAATATTAAAAAAAATAAAAAATATATGATTATTTATTATCTTATTGTTATCAAACAAGATCTTTGGTTGTAACTTATGGATCTCTTTTTATTTTTGAGTTAAATTTTAATAAATAAACAATTTAAAATAATATTAAAATTCAAATTATTCAGGAGATGAAATTTGCCATGATCCAGATCTCGATAACACGTGCCTAACCCTTGAATAAGATTAATTTTTCAAACATATTATCAAAAATTCAAACAACGATTAAATTAAGAATCAGAAAAGGAAAGTTCTAGAGATCTGAATGAAATAATCAGGAAGGAGAAGAAGAAGAAAAAATTAAGAATAACCATATCCTTCTAAGTTTCTTAATCACTACTAAGAACAAATGCAAGTATATTATCCAGCAAAACGCGTACAAAGAACATCTCCCGCTTAATCTCTAACGGCAATTGGAGTCTATCACTATCATCACACACAGTCAAAGACCCGATAGTACCTTCGAATACTAACCAACAATTTATTATTCATAAGGAACCCTACTGCACAGACTTAATGCTAAACCAGATTTATTCCTACTATCTTCTTTCCCGTACATTGATTTCAAGGGCACTTGGGCTTGCCCTTATTGTTCACTTTGTCTCTGTAGCAAGGGCACTCGTGCTTGTTCCCATAAGTCCCAGAAGGAACGCACTTGCACTCGCCACAGCAGATGCCGCAGTACTTCATGCACCTATCCATCACTCCAGCTTTCGAGCACCTGTCTGAGCACTTCTTGTTGCAGAATCCTTCACAGATATAAGAAAAGCTGTTAGTTTCCAGAACAGAAGAAGCAACGCTAAAGACTTGCTAGTTTGAAAGGAGAAAAAACATGCCTGAGTCAGCCATGGCGGGCTCCAAGAAAGAGGAGCTTAGGAGAATAGAACAGAGCAGAAGGGTGGCTAAGAAGAGCTTCATCTTCGCCTCGTCTTCTGTTATCAGAACCGCAGAAACTTGGCAAGTTATCTTCAGGAAACTGCGTGAGAACTGAGGAAGAAAGCGGGGATATTTATAAGGTGGCTGATCAGAGAGACGACCGTACGAAACTGAGTAAGTAGTAAATAGCTGTCCAAAGTGGAGAACAGCTGTAGCTTGGGATCGTCTTTAAGAATAGTAAATACGGTGGTAGCAGAGGCGACAGGCTGAGCTGCAGTTGAGGCCCCCCGCCCACGTGTTTTCTGCAGACTTCAGTGCTGAAGGTTGCAGGTAGCTTACCTGTCATTGTCTGCATGCGCCGTATAAGAGATGCCATGCCTATTATCTATTCTTTCCCTCGTTTTCTTCTTTTATTCTAATGGAGATTATCGATGACCAAGATCTTCCTGGTATAGCGGCAATTCTTTGAAAATTCCAGTTGCAGATGGTGTTGTTCATGGAGACAAAGGAGGACAGTCTGCAGAATGGTCGGCGGGATGCTTCAGAATATATTCTACTGCAATTTCTCTTTGATCAAGCGAGGAAGTTTCCAGATTGGCCTGTTATTGGTCTTGCACTATGGGTTTCATTTCGAATACAACTCAGAACCCACTTGATACTAGAAAAATGTTGCTGCTGTTAACTATTTTTTACGGTACGAAGACAACCGACATGATCTGCAAAATTTGTTGGTTTGCTGTATTGATTATTGCTAGATTGTTTTTTTTTTTAATCCATCCATACGAGTATGACTGATTGTCAAAGTCCCACCTTTGAAGCATTGGATTCTTTTGTGAATGGTACTTGCACAGTGCTTGTTTATGAGCAGTGAAAGGTCGGTGGGGGTAAAAAGGATTAACGGACTGTAAATTTCTATTGCCTTTGTAGGATGGAGGGGAAAGAAGATGGATGTATACCCTTTTTGCTCCTGCCAACTTGCCAGGAGATGAAAAGATGAGGAAGAGTGCACGAGAAAAAGTTTACTTTCCTTTTCAAAATTTATTTTTTTGTGAGATGGTATCATAATTTATATTCAAGAATAATACTTCGTTAAGGTCACATTATTAACATCTTAATTAGAAACTCTTTATATGTTTAAGTGTCAATTTCTTTTAGTAATAATTTTAAAGAACAAGTATCGAAAAAGTATTGTTTTTATTTTTCATTCTTTTTCTTAATACATTCAAAGCAACCAAACAGTCAAAGACGAGACAGCCTTCCCCTTTCCCTTCTCTTCCCTCCCCTCCCATTTTGCAAAAGTGATTTGTCTAACATGTTAAAAAGAAAGAAAAAGAAATTTCCAAACGGCATCCAAACAGAGGTGATTAAATTATTCTGTTAATTATTTTAGAATTCAATTAAAGAATGATTAAGTTTTTTGTTGGGTTCGGTAAATGGGGAGGGAGTATTGTGATTCAAATCCGGACCCAATGGCATAGAGTCAATTAACTCCACTTATGCTACCAAGAATTGACTAAAGAGCAATTTACTTATTTTGTTAACTATTTTAAATTTCAACTCAAGAATTAATGAATTATGTTATTTACTTCTTTTATGATTAGATTCAAGAGTAATGAGTCATATAATACTTTCCAAAATTATTCTCCAATGATTTTTTCGAGCATTATTAAGTATAACTTGACAACTTTTTATTCAAACATTACCTACAAGTACCGGAAAGTGCAGCTGCACTGCCCACCACAGCTGCTGTTGCACGGGCCACCACAGCTGTCGTGGCCACAACAGGTGCGATAGCACTGCTTGCATCCATCACACATGCTTTTGAGCACTTGTGGGAGCACTTCCTGGGGCAACATTTTTTACCACCGTAGAAAAGCGTTAGTTCCCAAAATAGAATAAGTAAAAGACTTGCTAGAAATACCCAACCTAAATGACAAAGTTATTGCAGAAAAAAGATCTTTAACTTCTGTTTCATAGTTTGAGAGAAGGTAATAAGAATTGAGTTTTAAAATTGTAACTTCTGAAAGACAACACATGCCTGAACCAGCCATAACGAGCTCCAAGAAAGAGGAGCTTAGGAGTAAAGAGCAAAGCATGAGGGTGACAAAGGAGAGCTTCATCTTTGCTTTGGCTTTTATGATCTGCACCAAAGAGGCTCAACAGCTCATATAGAAGGAATTGCGTAATTTGATGTTTTTAGTGCATGCAGTTATTTGACTTGTGCTAAGCGCTAGCCCTGCCATTTTTGACCAACCCATATTACCTCACTAGAATAGGTAGCCATTTGCAGACAACAAAGAAATATACGTTGGTGTGGACTTAAACGCGAGTAGATCATCCCACTTTCTTTCAATATATTGTTTGAAACGACCTTATGAGACTAAGTAAACACTCAGGGGAGTAGATGGGACAGTAGGTGGCGTAGGGGATGATTGAGCCATGGTTGAGCCCTCCGTACTCGTGTTTTTTGCGGCTTGTAGTTTTCAAACACTCCACTTGTGTTTTCCGCAACCTACAATGCCGAAGGTTGATAGTAATTTAGACCCATGTTCATATTCTTTTATTCTT
Source organism: Casuarina equisetifolia (assembly GCA_028551475.1). Lineage (NCBI taxonomy): Eukaryota > Viridiplantae > Streptophyta > Magnoliopsida > Fagales > Casuarinaceae > Casuarina > Casuarina equisetifolia. Next base: position 4,516,568 of record CM052362.1, on the reverse strand, counting down.
AAATACTATTTATTTGTTGACTTAGAGATAAACATTCTTGTGAACTTATATAAGGCATTCATATATTTGGGCTCTCCGCCCACATGATTTTTACAACCTGTAGGACTAAGGTTGTTGATAGTTTGGGCCCATGTATTGTTTATTTGTAGACTCGTATTTATACATTCTCAAAGACACTCGTACCAAACTTTTGGTAACTAAGTATGTGTTTGGAAAACTAATTTTCTCTTATTTCTAATGGCCTTATATAAGTAAAAAGAAATTTAAAAGTGCGAGATGTTTGTTAAAGGTAGCTGTTATCCTGCATTAAAAGCAAAAGGCTTTAATATAATATCAAAGTTAAATGTGAGCCTTCATTTTATAAACCCTTATATTTCCAAAGTTGGGTTTTTTTTTTCACATACAATACTTATGTTAGCATGCAGGTAAATTATAATGTTAAAAGTAAGTTTTGTCTTATATTAGAAGCAAGAGAATAAACTCTTAGTTTTATAAGTAATGTAATTTTTCAACCTAATGTCTTAAAATTTTAAGATAAACTTTCGCATGTTAATAGTATCAAATGTGAGGCTTAGTTCATGGGTGGCTACTAGTCAATGTGCATGGCTACTAGTTCATGCACTCAACTCACACACATGAAGCGTCAAACTCTGAATATTATGATTAGAGTCTCTATTAACTTATTATTGAACTAGCTGACTAAATGATTAAAAATATATAATTTTATTCTATGAAAATTAAAAAAAAAATTATTTTAACTTTTAAACTAAATTTTGGATTCGACATTCTTACACTATGTGCTGCACCTGGTTGCAATATTTTTTATCCGTATGTTTATTGTTGGGTTAAATCTCACATTCTTTCATTTGGTTGGCTGAGATGACCGTACGAGAGTGAGTAAACAGAGATGGGAGAATAGGTGGCAAAGGTGATGGCTGAGCTGTGGTCTTGCATGCGCCATGGAAAGTTGCCACGCCTACTTTCCTCCCTCTCCCCTGTTTGTTTTATTCATTTTATTCTGATTATCAATTTCTTAGATCTTCCCCGTAAAGTGGTGATTCTTAAATTCCAGTGCGGAGGTAAAAGATCGGGCCGGTTCACGTTGGGTCAGCTGGCCTTTGAGCCAGTCCAACAAATGGTGCAGCCCGTGTATACGTCTGGTTATGGGCAGCAGCCAGTCCATGGTTTCTTTGAGCCTGGACAGCAGGCCGATGACGCCCAGATGGTAAATTCCAGCCCACAAACTCTCAATGGTAGTGCTAGTAATTTTGTAGCATAATATCAAAACTATTCATACTTGGAATGTAACATTCACGTAAACTTACATAATGCTCTAGATAACATACTGAAAATAAGAATAAAGGTCCAGACATCAGAGATGGTTGGATTTATTATACATAAGTAACGGGGAAGAATCTAATATTTCCCTTCCAAGCCCATGGTTGGATTTATTATGCATAAAAACCGGGGAAGAATCTAATCTTCCAAACCATCGATTTCTCTCCCTTACAAGACATAGATTTCAGTAACACCTGCTTGTCTCCCGGACGTTGCCACAAGGGCACTCGCTTCTGCACCCACAGGTCCCAGCAACGCAGTTGCACATGCCACCATAGGTGCCTTGGCCACAGGTCTGGTGGCACTGCTTGCACCCATCTATCGTATATGCTTCTGAGCACATGCCTGCACACATGCCTGCGCACGTGCCTGCGCACGTTCCTGAGCCCATGCCTGCGCATGTATTGGAGCAACGTTCTTCACAGCCATAAGAAAAGTTGTTAGTATTCAAAGTGGAACAAGTAAAAGACTTGTTAGAACAAAGTTACTGTAGCTGAAAAGATATCTAACTTTTGCTTCATAATTTGAAAGAAGGAAAGAAGAATTGTGGTTTAGAAGTGTAACTTCTGAAAGAAAAAACATGCCTGAAACAACCATAGAGTGCTCCAAGAAAATGGAGCTTAGCAGAAAAGAACAGAGCAAAAGGGTGGCAAAGGAGAGCCTCATCTTTACTTTGGTTTCTGATCAAGCTTTGGCTTCTGATCAAGCTTTTTGACTTCTGATTAAGCTTTGGCTTATGTGATCAAAACCAAAGAGGCTTAACAGCTTATATAGAAGGAACTACGAGATTTGATGTTTTTCGGTGTGTGCAGTTATCTATGTTTCTATGTGCCACGTGCTGGTGTTGAAGCGTGGCTCATAATATGCCGCGAGCCTAATTTGTAGGTGTTCGGTGAAATTTAGATGCAAGTGAACATGTTGAACAAGTAATATAATGATAAGAAAAGTATCACCCCACGAAGATTGGTGAATACTAAACTAATTAAGTACTAATGATGAATTAATCCTAAAATTTATCTAGTAAATCAAAATATTGTTGAAGATGAATTAAAATTTAAAATTGCTAAAACGAAAACTCAATACTAATTAAAATTGGATTCAAGTAAGAAAAATCAAGATGAGACACATGTTAGAGCTTCCGATTTCACCATAACTACTAGATATAAATTTCCATAGTTTATGCCTGCAAGAATGATATTATCTATGTGATGGCAGAATTTCTTAATTTATTTACTATCCTATGTCTAGGTAAAGTAAACCTATTTAGTTCATTAATTCACTATATCTCTATATGTGAATTAAAACAAACCAAATGCATTAGGATCTGTGAATATTCCTAGTTTACAATAAATCTTTCGATCATCTTATCACCAAAAGCCACACAAATAACATAGTATATGTCTATCCATATTTAATTCATGGTTATATATTATAAGAAGTAATTGCATATTATTACCTCTCAGTCTCAAATATGCACATCAAATCATTCAAGTGGTGGCCAATCACTTAAAAGCATTAAGCATAATAATATATAACTCATATAAATAAAATATCTTGTAAAACATAAAAACTTATAAAATTCACATCATCATAGTTAGGCTACATCTTCGCTCTAACAAAAGAAATTTAGAACATAATGAAATACCAAACCAAAGTAATAGTGAAAATTAAGCAAAACATCTTAAATAAAAAAATTAAGAAAGTTGTCACCACACTGTCTTCTCTTTAAGAATTCTTTACAGAATTTTTATAATTCAAGAATGATAAGAAGTAGAGGGAAGCTTTCGCGCCTCTATTTCTCTATTTCTTCCTTGATTTTCTCTTTCTTCTCTCACTTTTTCTCTTCCTTCTTTGGTTCCGGTGGCAACACACGGTTTCTCCCTTTTTTTCTTTTTTTTTTCCTCTCTCCTGTGCGGCGCCTCCTTCTCTTCACGTTTTCTCCTCTTTACGGTTCCTTTTATGCTATCTTTTCCACCTCCTTGGCAACGTGTCCTTGTCCTACTCAATTTAGAATTCACTTTTTTGGTCTTTTCTTTTATTCTTTTGGATTTGTACACATTGCCTTCTTGTAACTTTTTTTTTTCTTTATTTCTTTTGCTCTTTTAGGGTTTGCTGCATAAATAACATAAATTTACATAAATATATCAAAACTTAAATATTATCTTATAAAACTTGTATTATTTATATCTTAAAATATCTAAAATAACTATATAAAAATAGAGTTATCAGTAGGTGGGCAGTTGCGCAAGGCATGCACTCAGCTTTATCGTTAGTGCATGGACTTGGTTAAAACAAAGGAACGTGAGGTGCGGCCATTTTCAACATATCTAGGGAGAAGAAGTTTTCCAAGTGACCCAACCAAATAGCCAAAGACAGCCTTCCCCTTTCCCCTTTTCCTTTCCCTTCTCGTCCATCCCATCCCATTTTGCAAAAGTCAGTGATTTTTCTAACCTGTTAAAAAGAAAGAAAAAGAAATTTCCAAAGGATATACAAAGAAAGGTGATTCAATTATTCTGTTAACTATTTTAAAATTCAATTAAAGAATGATTAAGTTTTTTTTTTTTTGGTTTGGTAAATGGGGAGGGAGTATGTGATTCAAACCCATACAAAGTGGTCTAGAGTCCCCATTAACTCCACTTAAGCTGCCAAGAGTTGACTAAAGAGTAATTTACTTATTTTGTTAACAATTTTAAATTTCAACTCAAGAATAATTGAATTATGTTATTTACTTCTTTTATGATTAGATTCAAGAGCAATGAGTTGTACAATACTTCTCAAAATTATTCTTAAATGATTTTTCAAAAGTTATTAAGTGGGACATGACAACTTTTTTTAAAACTCCCAAGCCATTTTGGCATGTGCACCATGTGATTGTGCAATACTGAAAAAAGAGCATTATAAGTATGTCCTAATTTTCTTTTTTTTTTTTACAATTCTTAAAATTTTGATATATGTTTCATAATATTAATATATTGATTTAATGTGTAAATATATTAATTTATTATATTCATTGTACATAGAGATATTATCTTATTTTGTCATAGCAATTGTTGCATGGGCCACCACAGTTGTTGTTGCACAAGCCACTACAACTGTTATGGCCATAGCAAGTGTTATGGCCACAACAGGTGTCATAATACTGTTTGCACCCATCATTCACACATGCTTTTGAGCAGCTATGGAAGCATTTCTTTGGGCAAAATTCTTTAGAGCCGTAGGAGAAGCCTTAGTACCTAAAATAGAGTAAGTAAAGTAAAAGACTTGCCAAAAATACCCAATCGAAATGACAAAGTTATTGCAGAAAAAAAAAAGATCTTTTAACTTTTGTTTCATAGTTTGAGGAAAGGTAAGAAAAATTATGTTTTAAAAGTGTAACTTTTGAACCAGCCATAGTGAGCTCCACGAAAGAGGAGCTTAAGAGAAAAGAGCAAAGTAAAAGTGTGACAAAGGAAAGCTTCATCTTTGCTTTGGCTTTTATGATTGGCACTAGAGAGGGTCAACTGTTTATATAAAAGGAATTGTGTGATTTTATGTTTTTTAGTGCATGCAGTTATTTGACTTGTGCTAAGTGTTGGTCTACTATTTTTGGCCAACATGTGTTACCTCACCAGAGTAGGTTGCCATTTTTAGACAATAAAAAAATATACATTTGTATTGGGATTCAAGAACGCACATATCCAAACAAAGCATATTTAAGAGGTTTAGAATATTATAATGTCTGATATCCCATGTAGTCCTTTCTTATTATATTTTCTTATACTTTTCTTTTCCTAAAAAATGTATTGTATAGATTCTCTCACCAACTAAAATCTATGAAAGGATTTCTCTTCAACAATTAGCCCCCAAAAGGAACTCTCCTTACTTGCCCACTAGGTTTTCCTTTACTTATTTTATTTATAAACAAAACCCTAAAGGAGTCATAGTTGAACAACTAGGAAAACCTATTACCATAAGAGGATAAGAATCTTAGTCGAATATTACTAGAAAAACCCACTACAACTAAAAGATAATCCCTAGTGCCATAATTACATAAAAACCCATGACTAATTGTCCACCAATTCCAACAATCTTCCCTTTAGAACAATTAATGCAACATTCCATCATTGTAAAAAAGTATAGAAAATTTATTTAAATTTATCAACTACACAACCACAATCTTTGGAAAGAAAGATATTGGATAAACTCTTTTCAACTTCCATAGCTATAATTTTAAAACAAAGAAAAATTGAAGAAGCTTTTTTCAACTTTTATAGTTATAGTTTTTAGACAGAGCAAGACTGAAGAAACTTTTTTCAACCATAGTCTTTTGAAAGAGAAAAATTGGAGAAACTCTTTTCAAATTTTGTGGCCATACTTTTTTCAATAAAAAAATATTGTGTAAACTCTCTTAGAAAAAAGCCATCATCAATTATGTCATTCTTGACTATTCTTAAACCACGCCTTTCTTAGGTCATATCTCTTTAGGCACTTTCACTATAGCCTTTTCTAGGTTATTCTTCTCATAAGTTGTGTTTTTCTTCAAGCATCTATATATCATCATGAGTTTCTTCTATCCAAGTGCCTTTTTCATTACAAAGCCATTAATAGAAGTAAAAATTTTGGGTTTTCCACAATAATTGAGTTCTTTCTTAAAAATCCACCTATTGAAGAATCTACCTCCCATCTAAAATTTTTAATGCTTCTTTGGAATCAACCATTGAAGCCTCCCACACCTTATCTAGATGTAGGAAAATATGAAATTACCCATAATTTCACTTCTCTATCTACAACAAAATTAGGAACATTACAAAATCCCTTTAAATTATCAATCCATCTTCAAACACCAATATTTTCACCATTCATCACCATTTGATGCCACAACTTAAGCCAAAGATTTACATGACCACCACAAATAATCTAATCAGTCTCATCTTTAATTCGACAATTTTGAAAATACTAATCATCTCTAAAATATCATTCATTTCAATAAAAAAAAATCTCTAATTTGGCTTATAAATACTTAAATTTGGACAGAGAGACAATCCACCACTCCAACAATATATTTTAGTTAATCTACATCAATATCATTCAAAATTGAACCAAATTTAAAGAAAGATAAAATCTCACCTTAAGAGACATGTTTCTATTTCTTTAATTATGTTCACCATGTTCGATCCATAATCTTTGGTCTCAATCTTCCACACTCACTACACCATTTGATGGGGATGTAAACTAGCTATAACACTACTTGTTAGGGTCCAAGCAGATCTGATACCACTTGTTGAAGGAATTTAACCAAGTACATCATCCATATAAAGATCAAACACAAAAATATAAAAACACACACACCTAAACAAAGTATATTTAAGAGCTTTGGAATATCATAATGTCCTATATCCCTTATAGTCTTTTTTTCATTTGATTTTTCCTCATACTTTTCCTTTTCTTAAATAGGTATTTCATAGATTCTTTCATTAACTATAATTCATTAGAGTAGTTCTCTCCAATAATTGGTCCTTAAAGGAGACTCTCTTTGCTCACCCACTAAGTTTTTCTATACTTCTTCTATCTATAAAGAAACCCTAAAAAAAATCTTAGTTGGATATTAGTAGGAAAACCTACTACCACAAAACGATGGAAATCTTAATTGAGTATTGCTAGGAAAACCCACTACAACTAGAGAATAATTCCTAGTTTCAATAAAAATCCCTAATCTAATTGTTCCATTAATTCTAAAAATTTGTGTGGATTTAAATTTAAGAAGATCTTCTAATTTTCTTCTATCTTTTATGCTTTTTTGTTCTTATGTTTGTCGTAGGGTTACATCTCACTTTCTTTCAATCCATTGTCTAAAATGACCTTACAAGATTGAGTAAACACTAAGTGGAGTAAATGGTATAGTAAGTGGCATATGGGTTGATTGAGCCCTAGTTAAGGCCTTTTGTCCTTGTGTTTTTTGCAGCTATAGTCTTCAAGCCCTTCACTCATTTTTTTTGTAATATACATTATTGAAGGTTGCTAATAGTTTAGACCCATCTTCATATTCTTTTATTTTAAAATATTATTTATTTGTTGAGTTACATATAAACATTCTTGTGAACTTATACAAGGTGTTGATATATATTTGAGCCTTTTGCCTTATTGAAAATGCATAATAATTAGTGAAGGTAAAATAACCTACCTACCTTTAGGCATATTTGGACTAGAATAAATGAAGAAGGGCAATATTGTAATTACCCTTATGAATAATGTTAGGAACATGAGAAAGAAGATAAGCTTGGTAATGTGAGATTGCTAAAGACACTATAAGAGAGAGGGTTCGCATAGCAATAAGTAGTTGTTACACATTACTATAGCAATCTAGCTAGCCCACCAACAAGGCTACTTTGTACTCCTGATGATTCCTAATGAAAAGAAGAAGGGCTTAAAAACAATGATAGTGGATGTAGGCAAGCTTTGGTTGAACAACTCTAAAAATATTGTGTCTTTGTGTGCCTTGATCTTTATTCTGCATTGTTGTGCATTTATAAGTGTGCCTTGCTTGGATCCAAGCTCAACAAGCTTTAACAAGTGGTATTAAAGCCACTGGGACGAACATGTTTTTTGCAACTCATAGTTCTAAGATTATTAGTAGTTTGGGCTCACATATTTGTAGACTCCCATATACTTGTAAACTTATGTAAACATTTTCAAGGACCTTTGTACCTGACTTGTTGGTAATTAAATGTATATTTAGAAAACTAATTTTTTCTTATCTTTAATGGATTTTCTATATAATAGGTAAAAAGAAAATTGAAAATATGAGGTTTTAAATTAAAAGCGTAGGTCTTAGGTTGCTATTAGTTAAAGTGTGTAAGATAAAAGTTTTATATTTAGTATACAATTCATTACGGTAAATCTTAAATGAAGAAAATGTTTTTTTCAACCTTTGAACTAACTATTGGTTAGGCTTTTGGGTCTTTTAATTTTGTCTTAAAGCTTAATGTCGCTTGGCATGTAGAGATATATGTGTATGACAAAAGTTCTATAATGATTATATGTGATCCTTTGTTGTAAAGTTTAAATAAAAAAAAGGTCCTCTAACCTTAAAGTTAGCTTTTGGATTGGGCCTTTTAGCATTCTAACTTAGTATTAGGTCCACATTAATTTGCCTCATCTTATGCAATTTGAAATCAATGTCATTTAACATATGAGGTTGTATGTACAAGATGAAAATCTTATATCAAATATGTGATCTTTTGTAGTGAAAGTTATCCTTAATTTTAGATCACTTACCTTTCTTTATGGGTATACTCCTAGTTTGATATCTTAGAGTTTCTTTAATTATGAAGACATACATATGTTGATTGTAAATGTTTGACAAATAAAATATTTAAAAGAATAGAAGGATAGGGAATGAAACATCTTATCTTTGCAAGAATGTTACAGTTGGTAAAATTAGTGTTAATTTTCACATGTATATTTTGGATGCAAGTTTTTTTACTACCATAGCAAACAATTTATAAGACTAAGAAAAATATCATGAACTTTTTATGGGCAAGTAGTACAAATGTACCACATTTTCACAAAGTTGTTTGGCAAACAATTTGCTCTCTAAAAAAGGAAGATGGATTAGGTTTACCAAATCTTAAACTTTAAAATAAAGTCCTTATAAGACGTATACTTTGGAATTTCATCAATCTTTCAAATGTTTTATTATGAAGTAAGTGGATCTACAGTACAAAATGTAAAACAACTTTAATAATTTAGCTTGATATCAAAGCTTTAATGGCATGGAGTTAGAAAGGTCTTTTTAAACTATGGCTCACACTTACCTTGATTCTTTATAGGTTTACCTATTACTAAAAAAAAATTTATCAAGATCTTCAACTAGTTAATAAAAGAGTGGATTGGTATGATCTAATTTGGACTAGTGGCATCTACAAACATAATTTCATTACTTGACTAGTTTGTCAAGATCAACTTTCTATAGTAGAAAAAATGGTATGATGACTTCCTTCAGTTAACATTTATTATGATATTTGTCAATCCTAGGTTGAAAACATGAGTCATATATTTTTTAATATCCATGGACAATGATGATTTGAAAGACCATCCTTTCTTAGAATGGAATTTGATGTCATATTATAATGGATGATCAAAACAATTGAAGAAAAGAATTTGGCTACAAAGCTTCTTAAAATATCTTTTTTAGCTTACATTTATTATATATGAGTAGAATGAAATAAAAGAAGATTTTAGAATACAATAGTTGACATTCCAATATTGTTAGCTAAAGCAAGAAAAATTGTTTAAAGAAGAGTTTTTTTTATTTCAAAATATAAAATCTTCATTGAGAAATGTCATTTTGAGTGAGATATGGCCTTTCAACTTTTTTTTTTGTAACTTTTATAATTTTTGTAATGTTAGATAATGCCTTTATGTTTTTGTGCATTACTTTTTATTAATACAAATTTATATTTCTACCAAAAAAAAAACGTAATATTTTTTAGTTCTTGTGTTTTTTGTTGGGTAAAATCCCACATTCTTTCATTAGTCTAGCTAGGATGACCGTACGAGAATGAGTAAATAGAGTAGATGGGAGAGTAGGTGGAAAATGTCGTGGTCAAGCCGGGGTCTTGCATGCGCCATGGGGAAGTTGCCATGCCTACTTTCTTCACTTTCCCTCGTTTTTTTTTTTCCTTTTATTTTATTATAATTATCAATTTCTCAGAGCTTCCTCGGAAGGCGGTGATTCTTAAAGTCCAGCGCGGAGGTAACAGATCGGGCCAGTTCACGTTGGGTGAGCTGGACTTAGGGCCTGTCCAATCAATGGTGCAGCCTATGGAAAGCAGCCGATCCATGGTTTCTTTGAGTTTGGTCAGCAGGCCGATGAGGCCCAAATAGTAAATTCCCAGGACAATCTAGAACAATTTCAAAAAGCACTTAATACGCTTAACCAGGCAATGCTGAATAATTATACTACAAATTTTGCATCTATAACACTTCTCATTGCTTCTTTATTTTTGGTCCAAAATTGAATTATGGATTCTAGCTCCAATGATTATATCATCTGCACTTAAAAGTTTGCTTATTTTTTTCACCATGTATCATAAATGTTACATGATGGAACCATCATCAATGCCATATACGTAGGATTAGCCCCGCAAACTACATCCCCTCATTTATCACATGTATTATATGTTTCATAATTCTATTATAATTAATTTCATTTACTAAATTCAAATCTAAAAATAATTGTATTATTACATTTGTTTTCCTAATTTTTGCATGTTCTAGAGCCGTTTGACTAAAGCAATGATCAAAAGGGATAGAGTTGCCTACTATGGCTGGTTTCCTAGTAAAATGTTTTTTATGTAAATGATAATTAGAATATTACTTATAATGCCTCTTGAATAATACCTATAATGTATAGTATAAACGTTTTGCTCACTTTCTTAATCCATTTACAGTAGTCAAACAACATAAGACGAGAACCTTCTCCTCACCACCCTCCTTTCCCTTCCATTCCCTTCCTTTCCATTTTGAGATGGCATGATTTGTCTAGTATGTCAAAAAAGAAAGAAAAAGAATTTTTCAAAAGACATGAATTAAAGGTGATTCAATTATTCAATTAACTCTTCTAAAATCCAAACTAAAGAGTAACATGGCGATTTCATTAATTATTTTAACTTTCAACTTAAAAGTGATTGAATTATGTTATTTATTATTTTTACGATATATTCAATAATGATAAGTTATATAATACTTTTTTAAAATTGTTCCCAAATAGTTTTTTTCAAACATTCTTAAGTACAATGTGACAATTTTAAAAAAATATCTCAAGCCACTTGGATAATTGGTAACTTTTGGTTATGGAGTATTTCTAAAAAGAACGTGGTATAGTGTTCTTTCACAACTTCTAAAATATGAATATATTTCATAATGTTAACATGCTGATTGATATTATTAATATTATAATGTATTGTATCTATTATATGTAGGGATATTCCTTATTTTACAAATTAATTCTTTCAAAAAATAAAATTTTAACATAATATCAAAACTATTTATACTAGGAACATAAATTCATGTAAACTTACATAAAGGTCTAGATAACATACTGAAAATAAGAATACAGGTCCAGATATCAGAGATGGTTGGATTTATTATACATAAGTAACCGGGAAGAATCTAATCGTTCCCTTCCAAGCCAATGGTTGGATTTATTATGCATAAAAAATGCGGAAGAGGCTAATCTTCCAAACCATCGATTTATCTCCCTTCCAAGACATAGATTTCATCAACACCTACTTGTCTCCCGGACATTGCCGCAAGGGCACTGGCTCCTATACCCACAAGTCGCAGCAACGCAGTTGCACATGCCATCATAGGTGCCTTGGCCACGGGTCTGGTAGCACTGCTTGCACCCATCCATCATATGTGCTTCTGAGAACATGCCTGCACACGTGCCTGCACCATGCATGGACACGTGCCTGCACCCATGCCTGCGCACGTTCCTCAGCCCATGCCTGCGCATGTATTGGGGCAACGTTCTTTACAGCCATAAGAAAAGTTGTTAGTATTCAAAGTAGAACATGTAAAAAGCTTGTTAGAACAAAGTTACTGTAGGAGAAAAAATATCTAACTTCTGCTTCATAGTTTGAAAGAAGGAAAGAAGAATTGTGGTTTAGAAATGTAACTTCTGAAAGAAAAAACATGCCTGAAACAACCACAGAGTGCTCCAAGAAAATGGAGCTTAGCAGAAAAGAACAAAGCAAAAGGGTGGCAAAAGAGATCCTCATCTTTGCTTTGGTTTCTGATTAAGCTTTGGCTTCTGATCAAGTTTTTTGACTTCTGAACAAGCTTTGGCTTCTGTGATCAAAACCAAAGAGGCTTAACAGCTTATATAGAAGGAACTACAAGATTTGATGTTTTTCGGTGCATGCAGTTATCCATGTTTCTATTAGCCACATGTTTGTGTTAAAGCATGGATCATAATATGCCGCAAGCCTAATTTGTAGGTGGGGAGTTGCGCAAGGTAGGCATGCACTCAGCTTTATCGTTAGTGCATGGACTTGGTTAAAATAGAGGAACGCGAGGTGCGGCCAGTTTCAACATATCTTGGGGAAGAAGTTTTCCAAGTGAGCCAACCAAAGAGCCAAAGACGAGACAGCCTTCCCCTTTTCCCTCTTCCTTTTCCTTCTCTTCCCCCATCCCATTTTGCAAAAGTTAGTGATTTGTCTAACATGTTAAAAATAAAGAAAAAGAAATTTCTAAAGGATATACAAACAAAGAAATATTCATTTGTGTTGGGATCCAAGAACGCACACATCTAAACAGAGCATATTTAAGAAGTTTAGAATATCATAATATTTGATGTCCCATGTAATCTCTTCTCATTAGATTTTTTTTAATATTTTCCATCTCTTCAAATAGGTATCTTATGGATTCTCTCATCAACTATAATTTATTAAAAGGTTTTCCTCTAACAATTAGCCCCTAGAGAAAACTTTCTTTACTTGCCCATTAGGTTTTGCTATACTTATTTTATTTATAAAGAAACCCTAAAGAAATCATAGTTGAACATTACTAAGAAACCTACTAACATAAAAGGATGATAATCCTAGTTGAATAATCTAGGAAAACCCACTACAACTAGAAGATAACCCCTAGTGCCATAATTACATAAAAACCCCTAAATAATTGTTCTACCAATCCTAACAATCTCTCCTTTAGAAAAATTAATACAACACCCCACCACTGTAAGGAAATATAGAAAAACTCTTTAAATATATCAACTACACAACCATAATCTTTGGAAAGAAAAAGATTGGAGAAACTCTCTTCAACTTCTATAGCTATAGTTTTAAGATAAGGAAAAATGGAAGAAACTTTCTTCAACTTTCACAGCTATAATTTTTAGACAGAAAAAGACTAAGAAAACTCTTTTCAACTATAGTATTTTGAAAGAGAAATATTGGAGAAACTTTTTTCAACTTCTATGGCCACAGTGTTTTTGATAAAGAAATATTGTATGAACTCTCTTAGAAAAAAGCTATCATCAATTGTGTCATTCTTGTCTTTTCTTAAACCATGCCTTTCTTAGGTCATACTTCTTTAAGCACTTTCACTGTAGCCTTTTCTAGTTTATATCTCTCATAGGTTGTGTTTCTCTTCAGGCATCTACACATCATCATGAGTTTCTTTAATCCAAGTGTTTTTTTCATTACAAGGCATTAATGAAAGTAAAAATTTTGGGTTTTTCATAATAATTGAGATTTCTCTTCAAAATCCACATGTTGAAGAGTCCACATCCCACCTAAAAATTTTAGTGCTTCTCTGGAATTAACCATCAAAGCCTTCCACACTTTATCTAGATATAGAAAAAGATGAAATTACCTATAATTTTACTTCTTTATCTACAACAAAATTAGGAACATTACAAACTCCTCATGAATTATTAATCCATCTTCAAACACCAATAACTTCACCATTCGTTACTATCTAACACCATAACTTAAGCCAAAGATTTACATGACTGCCATAAATAATTTGATCAGTCTCATCTTCAATCCAATAATTTTGAAAATACTGGTCATTTCCCAAATGTCATGCATTTCAATAGATTAAAAAAACAAATCTCTAATTTGGCTTACAAATGTTAAAATTTGGACAAAGAGCCATGGATTTGTACTTTGTAGAACCCAATCCACCATTCCAACACTATATTTTGGTTTATCTACATCAATATCATCCAAAATCAAACCTGATTTAAGGAAAGAAAAAATCTCACATTAAGAAACATTTATCAATTTCTTTACTTGTGTTCACCACATTCGATCCATAATCTTTGGTTCCAATCTTCCACGCTCACTACACCACTTGGTGGGGATGCAACCTAGCTTTAACACCACTTGTTAGGGTTTCAGTGGCTCCAATATCACTTGTTAGGGGAATTTAACCAAGTGCATCATCCACATAGAGATCAAACACACAAATATAAGATTACACACACCCAAACAAATTATATTTAAGAGGTTTGGAACATCATAATATCCTACATCTCCCATAGTCTTTTTTCATTTGATTTTTTCTCATACTTTTCCTCTTCTAAAATTAGTATCTCATGGATTCTCTTATTGATTAGAATCCATTAAAGGGATTCTTTCCAACAATTGGTCACCAAAGGAGACTCTCTTTGCTCAGCCACTAAGTTTTTCTATACTTTTTCTATTATAAAGAAACTCTAAAGTAATCTTAGTTAGATACTACTAGGAAAATCTACTACCACAAAATGATGGAAATCCTAGTTGAATACTATTAGAAAAACTTACCATAACTAGAGGATAATTCCTAATTCCACAATTATATAAAAATTGGTAATCCAATTGTTCTATCAATTCTAAACATTTATGTGTATTTAAATACAAGAAGATCTTTTAATTTTCTTCCATCTCCTATGATTTTTTGTTCTTGTGTTTGTCATAGGGTTATATCTCACTTTCTTTCAATACATTGTTTGAAATTACTTTACAAGATTAAGTAAACACTGGGTGGAGTAGATGGGATAGTAAGTGGCATAGGGATGACTAAGCCTTGGTTAAGGCCTTCTATCCTTGTGTTTTTGTAGCTATAGTCTTCAAGCCCTTCACTCATGTTTTTTGCAATAGACATTGTTTTGCTAGTAATTTAGACCCATCTTTATATTCTTTTTATTTTAAAATATTATTTATTTATTGAGTTACATAAAAAAATTCTTGTGAACTCATATAAGGCGTTGATATATATTTAGGCCCTTTGCCCTATTGGGAATTTGTAATATTTAATAAAGGTAAAATGACCTACCTACCCTTAGGCATATTGGACTAGAATAAATGAAGAAGGACAATATCGTATTTACCCTTATGAGGTTATTAATGTTAGGAACATGAGAGAGAAGATATGCTTGGTAATGTGAGATTGCTAGAAATAGTGTAAAAGAAAGGGTTTACACAGTAGTTTGTTGCTAGTACACGTTACTGTAGCAATTTGACCAACCCACCAACAAGGCTAATTTGTACACTAGATGATTTCTAATGAGAAGGAGAAGGGCCTAGAAACAATGATAGTAGATACATGCAAGCTTTGCCCAAACCATTCTAAAAATATTGTGTCTTTGTGCGCCTTGACTTTTATTCTACATTGTTAGCATTTATAGGTGTACCTTGCTTGGATCCAAGCTTAACAAACTTTAACAAGTGATATCAGAGCCATTGAGACCCATGTGTTTTTTTCAACCCGTAGTACTAAAGTTATTGATAGTCTAGGCTTTTATATTTGTAGACTCTTGTATACTTGTAGACTTATGTAAACATTCTCAAGGACCCTTGTACCTAACTTGTTGGTAATTGAATGTATATTTGGAAAACTAAATTTTTTCTTATCTTTAATGGATTTTCTATATATTAGGTAAAAATAAATTTGAAAATATGGGGTTTTAAATTAATAGCCTAGGTCTTACGTGGCTATTAGTTAAAGTGTACAAGACAAAAGTTCTACACTTAATATACAATTCATTGTGGTAAAGCTTAAATGAAGAAAATATTTTTTCAACCTTTGAATTGATTATTGGGTTAGGCTTTTAGGTCTTTTAATTTTGTCTTAAGACTTAATGTCTCTTGGCATGTAGAGATATACATGTATGACAAAAGTTCTATAATGAGTATATGATCATTTCTTCGTAAAGTTTAAACAAAAAAAAGTTTCTCTAACCTTAAAGTTAGCTTTTGGATTGGGTTTTTTAGCATTCTAACTTATTATTAGGTCCACATTAATTTGCCTCATCCTATGCAATTTGAACTCAATGTCACTCAACATATGAGGTTGCATGTACAAGATGAAAATCTTATATCAAATATATGATCTTTTATGGTGAAAGCTATCCCTAATTCTAAATCGCTCACCTTTCCTTATAGGTATACTCCCAATTCAATATCTTGGAGTTCCTTTAATTATGAAAAGACTTACTCTTGTTAATTGTAAAGGTTTAACAAATAAAATATTTAGAAGAATATAAGGATGGAGAATGAAACATCTTAACTTTTCAAGAATGTTATAGTTGGGAAAATCAGTCCTAATTTCCACATGTACATTTTGGATGCAAGTTTTCTTATTACAAAAACAAACAATTTATGAGATTAAGAAAAAGATCAGGAACCTTTTTATAGGCAAGTAGTATAGATACACCACACTTTCACATAGTTGTTGGGCAAATAGTTTGCTCCCTAAAAAGGAAGAGAGATTGAGTTTATTGAATCTTAAACTTTAGAATAAAGTCCTATTAGAATGTATGCTTTAGAATTTCATTAATCTTCCATATGTTTCATTATGGAATAAGTAAATCTACAGTACAAAATGTAAAAGAATTTTAGTAATGTAGCTTGATATCAAAAGTTTGATGACATGGAGTTAGAAAGGTCTTTTTAAATTAAGGCTTACACTTTCCTTGATTCTTCATAGGTTTACCTATTGCTGCAAAGAAATTTATCAAGATCTTTAACCATTAAATGAAAAAGTGGATTGGTATGATCTAATTTGGATTGGTGACATCATTAAACATAATTTATTACTTGACTAATTTGTCAAAATCGACTTTCTATAATAGAAAAAAATAGTATAATGGCTTCTTTCAATTAACTTATAATATAATTTTTTCAAGTTGAAAACAAGAGTCATATTTGTTTTGAATGTCCATATACAATGATGATTTGGAAGACTATCTTTGCTTATAATGAAATTTGATGTTATATTACAATTGATGATCAAAGCAACTAAATGAAAAGATTTGACTATAAAGCTTCTTAAAATGTCTTTTTTAGCTTACATTTATTATATATGGGCAAAACTAAATAGAAAAAGATTTTAGAATAGAATAGTTGACATTCTAATATTGTTGGCTAAAGTAAGGAAAATTGTCTAAAAAAGAGTTTTTTTTTTCAAAATATAAAATCTTCACCAAGAAATATTATTTTGAATGAGATATTGAGGCTTTTAACCTCTTTTTTTTTTTTTTACTTTTTGTAATTCTTGTAATGTTGGGTAATGCTCCTATACTTTTGTATACTATTTTTTATTAATGTAAATTTATATTTCTACCCAAAAAATTGTACTATTTTTTAATTCTTGTGTTTTTTGTTGGGTAAAATCCCACATCCTTTCATTGGTCTAGCTAGGATGACCGTACGAGAATGAGTAAATAAAGTAGATGGAAGAGTAGGTGGCAAATGTCACGGCTAAGCCGTGGTCTTGCATGCGCGATGGGGAAGTTGCCATGCCTACTTTCTTCACTTTCTCTAGTGTTTTTTTTCCTTTTATTTTATTATAATTATCAATTTCTTAGAGCTTCCCGGTAAGGTGGTGATACTTAAAGTCGAGCGCGGAGGTAATAAGATCGGGCCAGTTTACTTTGGGTGAGCTGGACTTTGGGCCTGTCCAATCAATGGTGCAGCCTATGGAAAGCAGCCAATCCATGGCTTCTTTGAGCTTGGACAGCAGCCCGATGACGCCCAAATAGTAAATTCCAGCCGACCGACTCCTAGTGGTAGTGCTGCAATTTTGCGGGAATGATTATGTAGCCACAAACTCTAATGAACGAATTCCCAGGAAAATCAAGAACAATTTCAAAAAGCACTTAATACACTTAACCAGGCAATGGTGAATAAATCTACTACAAATTTTGCATCTATAACACGTCTCAGTGCTTCTTTATTTTTGGTCCAAAGTTGGATTTTGGATTCTAGCTCAATGACTATATCATCTGCACTTAGAAGGTTTGCTTATTTTTTTCACCATTTACCATAAATCTTACATGATGGAACCATCATCAATGCCACATACGTAGGATTAGCCCCACAAACTACATCCCCTCATTTATCACATGTATTATATGTTTGATAATTCTATTATAATTTAATTTCAGTTACTAAATTCAAATCTAAAAATAATTGTATTATTCCATTTTTCTCTAATTTTTGCATGTTCTAGAGCCGTTTGAGTAAAGCAATGATCAAAAAGGGATAGAGTTGCCCACTATGGCTGGTTTCCTAGTAAAAAATTTTTTATGTAAATGATAGTTAGAACATTACTTGTAATGCCATTTTGAATAATACCTATGATGTATAGTATAAACGTTTTGCTCACTTTCTTAATCCATTCAAAGTAGTCAAACAACCAAAGACGAGAACCTTCCCCTCACCACCCTCCTTTCCCTTCCCTTCCCTTCCATTTTTGAGATGGCATGATTTGCCTAGCATGTCAAAAAAGAAAGAAAACTAATTTATCAGAAAACATGAATTAGAGGTGATTCAATTATTCAATTAACTCTTCTAAAATCCAAACTAAAGAGTAACATGGTGATTTCATTAGTTATTTTAACTTTCAACTTAAGAGTGATTAAATTGTATTATTTATTATTTTTATGATATATTCAAGAATGATAAGTTATATAATACTTTTTAAAATTGTTCCCAAATAATTTTTTCAAACATTATTAAGTATGATGTGACAATTTTTAAAAAAATCTTAAGCCACTTGGGTAATTGGTAACTTGTGGTTGTGGAGTATTTCTAAAAAGAACATGGTATAATGTTCTTTCACAACTCTTAAAATCTGAATATTTATTTCATAATGTTAACATGCTGTTGATATTATTAATATAATAATGTATGGTATAAATGTTTTGCTCACTTTCTTAATCCATTCAAAGCAGTCAAACAACCAAAGATGAGAAACTACCCCACGCCCTTCTCCGTTCCCTTCCCTTCTATTTTGAGAGGACATTGATTTGTATAGCATGTTAAAAAAAGAAAGGAAAAGAAATTTTCAAAACATATAAAATTAGAGGTGATTCAATTATTTAGCTAACTCTTCTAAAATCCAAACTAAAGAGTAATATGGTAATTTCATTAATTGTTTTAATTTTCAACTTAAGTGTGATTGAATTATGTTATTTACTATTTTTAGTATATATTCAAGAGTGGCAAGTTATATAATACTTTTTAAAATTGTTCAAAATAGTTTTTTCAAACATTATTAAGTACATATGAAAAAAAATTTTAAAAAAAATCTCAATTTTCTCTTAAATAAATTGTAATGTTAGGATATACCTTTGAACTTTCGTATTTCTTTATTTTTTTAATAAATAATTCACATATTCATGCAAAAAAAACAAAAAATAAAATCTCAAGCCACTTGAGTAATTGGTAACTTGTGGTTATGGAGCACTTCTAAAAAGAACATGGTATAATGTCCTTTCACAACTCTTAAAATATGAATATATATTTCATAATGTTAACATGCTGATTGATATTGTTAATATGATAATTTATTATGTCCATTACATGTAGGGATATTCCTTTTTACAAATTAATTATTTTTAAAAAAACATTTAACGCAATATCAAAACTACTCATACTTGGAATGTAACATTCACGTAAGCTTACATAAAGTTGTAGATAACATACTGAAAATAAGGATAAAGGTCCAGACATCAGAGATGGTTGGATTTATTATACATAAGTAACGGGGAAGAAGCTAATCTTTCCCTTCCAAGCCAATGGTTGGATTTATTATGCATAAAAAACGGGGAAGAATCTAATCTTCCAAACCATCGATTTCTCTCCCTTCCAAGACATAGATTTCAGCAACAATTCCTTGTCTCCCGGACATTGCCGCAAGGGCACTCGCTTCCGCACCCACAAGTCCCAGCAACGCTGTTGCACATGCCACCATAGGTGCCCTGGCCACAGGTCTGGTGGCACTGCTTGCACCCATCCATCGTATATGCTTCGGAGCACATGCCTGCACACATGCCTGGGCACGTGTCTGCACCCATGCCTGGACACGTGCCTGCACCCATGCCTGCGCACCTACCTGCACCCATGCCTGCGCACGTTCCTGAGCCCATGCCTGCGCATGTATTGGAGCAACGTTCTTTACAGCCATAAGAAACGTTGTTAGAACAAAGTTACTGAGGAGAAAAAATATCTTAATTTCTGCTTCATAGTTTGAAAGAAGGAAAGAAGAATTGTGGTTTAGAAATGTAACTTCTGAAAGAAAAAACATGCCTGAAACAACCATAGAGTGCTCCAAGAAAATGGAGCTTAGCAGAAAAGAACAGAGCAAAAGGGTGGCAAAGGAGAGCCTCATCTTTGCTTTGGTTTCTGATTAAGCTTTGGCCTCTGATCAAGCTTTTTGACTTCTGATCAAGCTTTGGCTTCTGTGATCAAAACCACAGAGGCTTAACAGCTTATATAGAAGGAACTACAAGATTTGATGTTTTTCGGTGCATGCAGTTATCCATGTTTCTATTTGCCACATGTTTGTGTTAACGCATGGTTCATAATATGTCGCGAGCCTAATTTGTAGGTGGGGTGCTGCGCAAGGTAGGCATGCACTCAGCTTTATCGTTAGTGCATGGACTTGGTTAAAATAGAGGAACGCGAGGTGCGGTCATTTTCAACATATCTAGGGGGAAGAAGTTTTCCAAGTGACCCAACCAAATAGCCAAAGACGAGACAGCCTCCCCTTTCCTCTCTTCCTTTTCCTTCTCTACCCTCCCATCCCATTTCGCAAAAGTCAGTGATTTGTCTAACATGCTAAAAAGAAAGAAAAAGAAATTTCCAATCCACATCCAAACGGAGGTGATTCAATTATTCTGTTAACTATTTCAAAATTCAATTAAAGGATGATTAAGCTTTTTTGTTTTGTTAGGTAAATGGGGGGAGGGACGCAATGGTCTAGAGTCCCCACTAACTCCACTTAAGCTACCAAGAATTGACTAAAGAGTAATTTACTTATTTTGTTAACTATTTTAAATTTCAACTCAAGAACTATTGAATTATGTTATTTACTTCTTTTTTGATTAGATTCAAAAGTAATGAGTCATATAATACTTTCCAAAATTATTCCCAAATGATTTTTTTTAAAACATTATTAATTACGACATGACAACTTTTTTTAGAAACTCCCAAGCCATACTAAAAAAAAAAGAACACTGTAAGTATGTTCTAATATTTTTTTACAATACTTAAAAATCTAGATCTATGTTTCATAATGTTAACATATTGATTTAATGTGTAAATATATTAATTTATTGTATTGATTATACATAGAGATATTTTCTTGTTTTACATTAGCTGTTGTTGCACGGGCCACCACAGCTGCTGTGGCCACTGCAAGTGCCGTGGCCAAAACAGGTGTCGTAGTACTGCTTGCACCCATCCTCCACACATGCTTCTGAGCAGTTATGGGAGCACTTCTTTGGGCAACATTCTTCACAGCTATAGGAAAAGCGTTAGTATCAAAAATAGAATAAGTAAAGTAAAAAAGTTGCTAGAAATGCCCAACTGAAATGACAAGGTTATAACAGAGAAAAAGATCTTTAACTTCTGTTTCGTTGTTTGAAAGAAGGTAAGAAGAATTGTGTTTTAAAAGTGTAACTTATAAACTAGACAAAGCGAGCTCCAAGAAAAAGGAGCTCAGGAGTAAAGAGCAAATCAGAAGGGTGACAAAGGAGAGCTTTATCTTTGCATTGGCTTATGTGATTAGCACCAGAGAGGATCAACCGCTTATATAGAAGGAACTGCATGATTTGATGTTTTTCGGTGCATGCAGTTATTTAACTTGTGCTAAGTGTTGGTCTGCCATTTTTGACCAACCCGTGTTACCTCACTAGAGTAGGTAGCCATTTACAAACAACAAAGAAATATACATTTGTGTGGACTTCAACGCAAGAAGATCTTCTAATTTTCTTCTATCTCCTGTGATATTTTGTTCTTGTGTTCGTTGTAGGGTTACATGCCACTTTCTTTCAATAGATTGTCTGAAACGACCTTGTGCGACTGAGTAAACACTGAGTAGAGTAGATGGGATAGTAGATGGCATAGGGGATGACTGCGCCATGGTTGAGGGCCTTCGTCCTTGTGTTTTTTGTAGCCTGTAGTCTTCAAGCGCTCCGCTCGTGTTTTCTGCAACCTACAGTACTGAAGGTTGTAGTAGTTTAGACCCACCTTCATATTCTTTTACTTTTAAATACTACTTATTTTTTGAGTTACATATAAACATTCTTGTGAACTTATATAATGCATATATAAATATTTAGGCCCTCTGTGCACGTGTTTTCCTCAACCCAGTAGCAAGGTTGTTGATAGTTTGGGCCCACGTATTTGTAGACTTATATAAACATTCTCAAGGACCCTTGTACCTAACTTTTGGGTAATTGAATCTATATGTAGAAAACTAATTTTCTCTTATCACTAGTGGTTTTTTTTTCATACATTAGGTAAAAAGAAATTTGCAAATATGGGGTGTCAAATTGAAAGGCTATGTCTTGGGTGGCTATTAGTTGAAGTATGCAAGACAAAAGTTTTACATTTAGTATTCAATTTATTAGTTAAATTGTGTGATCTAAAAGCCTAATTTCACTTGGTATATAGGAATGTGTATGACAAAAGCTCTATATTAAGTATGTGATCTTTGTTTGTGAAGTTTAAACAAATAAAAAATTCCTCCAACCTTAAAGTTAAACTTTTGGTTTTTAGGCATTCTAACTTAGTATTAGGCTTAGGTTAATCAATCTCACTCAATGCAATTTGAACTCAATGTCACTCAACACATGAGATTGTATGTACAAGATGAAAATCTTATATCCAATATACAATTTTTTTATGGTAAAATCTTAAAGGAAAGAAATGTTCATATAATATTTAAGCTAATTTTTTAAACTAGGCTTTCGAATACTATGAGCTACCCCTAGTTGTAGTATTTTTTTATTCTTGTGTTTTTTGCTGGGCTGGGATGACCGTACGAGAGTGAGTAAAGAAAGTAGATGGAGAGGAGGCAAATGTCATGGCTGAGCCGCCATGGGGAAGTCGCCCAGGTGACAATTTATATAATGCATTTTAAAATTGTTCCTAAATAGTTTTTTCAAACATTATTAAGTACGATATGACAAAAATTTAAAAAAAAAATCTCAAGCTACTTGGGAACTTTTAAAAAGAACATGGTATAATGTTCTTTTGAAGTTCTTAAAATCTAAAAATATATTTCATAATGTTAACATGTTGATTGATATTTTTAATATGATAGTGTATTATATCCATTATATGTAGGGATATTCTTTTTTTGGTAGAAAGTTAAATTGTATTAATAACTTTTAAAATACATATGCACAAGGGCATACCTTAGTATTATAAAAGTTACCATATTTATGAAAAGATATAAGTTGAAAGCTTTCAAATTTTACTCAAAACAACATTTCCTTAGAAGGGTTTTATATTTCTAAACAAATAAATTCTCCCACGTATTACCTTCTTGCTTTAGCTAAGAGAATAAGGATCTCAATTGCATACCTTAGTATTATAGAAGTTACCATATCTATGAAAAGATAAAAGTTTAAAGCCTTCAAATTTTACTCAAAACAACATTTCCTTAGAAGGGTTTTATATTTCTAAACAAATAAGTTCTCCCACGTATTACCTTCTTGCTTTAGCTAAGAGAATAAGGATCTCAATTGCTTTCCCTTAAAAATGTCTTCTATTCATTCAACCCATATACAATAAATGCAAACTAAAAAAGATAACTTAAGAAGTTTAGCAGCTAAATCTTTTCCAAATCATCATTGTCTATGCACATTCAAAAAAGAGATGACTCATGTTTTCTAAATAAAACTGACAAAAATTACAATATATATTTACAAAAATTACAACTTTTGTTGCAATAGAAAGTCTGTTTCTACAAACAAGTCATCCAATGAAATTATGTTTGCTAATGTCATCAATCCAAATTAAATCATACCACTCCATAGTTGCATCAACTTCCTAAAGATCAATAAATCTTTTGACAACAATATGTAGAACTAGAGAGAACAGATCAATAAATTAAGTGTGGGCCTTAATTTGAGAAGACCTCGTCAACTCTAAGTCATGGTACCTTTTATGTCCAATTACATTATTGAAGTTCATTTACACTTTGTACTGTAAATATATTTACTCTATAATGAAGCTTCTGAGAGATTTATGAGATTCCAAAGCATACGTCTCAAAAAAACTTTATTCTAGATCTTGAGATTCTATAAACCTAATCTCTTTTCCTTTTTTGGTGAGCAAATAGTTTGCTAAGTAACTTTATGAGACCAATGCACATCTATATTACATGGTCATAAGAATTTCCATATTTTGAGAATCAATCTTGAATGATGTAGGGATATTTTTATTTTTACAAATTAATTCTTTTAAAACATAATATTGAAACTAAAATTTTAAATATAAAATCTTAGCATTCATTAATGAAATGCATCATGCAAGATTGATTATGGAGGAATAGAGTAGATAATTCTTTTAGTTAATTCGTTGGTAGTGTAGTAGAGGTACTTTAGATCTGGGAATGTAATTGCAACATGTGTGAGTTTGAGTGCCTACATATTCTTTTTTATTCCTCTAGACTTACATAAAGGTCTAGACTTACATAAGGGAAGAAGCTAATCTTTCCCTTCCAAGCCAATGGTTGGATTTATTACACATAAATAACGAGGAAGAAGCTAATCTTCCAAGACATAGATTTCAGCGACACCTGCTTGTCTCCTGGACGCTGCCGCAAGGGCTCTTACTCCTGTACCCACAAGTCCCAGCAACGCAGTTGCACATGCCACCACAGGCGCCTTGGCCACAGGTGTGGCAGTACTGCTTGCACCCATCCATCATATATGCTTCTGAGCACATGCCTGCACGCGAGCTTGCGCACGTGCCTGAACCCATGCCTGCGCCCGTGCCCGCACACCTGCCTGTGTCCGTGCCTGCACAGGTATTGGTGCAACGTTCTTCACAGCCATAAGAAAAGTTGTTAATACTTAAAGTAGAACTTGTTAGAACAAAGTTACCGTAGGAAAAAAGATTTATAACTTCTGCTTCATAGTTTGAAAGAGGGAAAGAAGAACTGTGGTTTGGAATGTAACTTCTGAAAGAAAAAACATCCCTGAAACAGCCATGGAGTGCTCCAAGAAAATGGAGCTTAGCAGAAAAGAACAGAGCAGAACGGTGGCAAAGCAGAGCTTCATCTTTGCTTTGGCTTTCTGATCAAACTTCGGCTTCCTATCAAGCTTTGGCTTCTGTGATCAAAAACCCAAAAATGCTTGACAGCTTATATAGCAGGAACTACGTGATTTAACGAATTTCGATGCATGCAGTTATCCATGTTTCTGTGTGCCACGTGTTAGTGTTGAAGCGTGGCTCATAATATGTCGCGAGCTTAATTTGCAGGTGGGCAGTTGCGCAAGTTAGGCATGCACTCCCCCTTATCGTTAGTGTTTGGACTTTGTTAAAATAGAGGAACGTAAGTGCTGCCATTTTCTATATCTCTAGCGGGAAGAAGTTTTCCAACGTAGCTTCAACATCGTTGAGTTGGTTATATCAAGAGAGAGGTTGATTCTGCAGGCTGGTATCTCAGAAAAAAGAGGGAGAAAAACAGCATTAGAGACATAATCTTGAAAGAGAAAAATAAAAATAGCGTGAAAAAGAAACACCAAGAGTTTTGTGCAAATTGTAATACAGTTTTCAGTGCAATGCAAATCAGTGTGTAACGTGTTTAGAACAGTAAAGAAGAGAAGAAAATTCGTAAGTTATTCTTGTTTAATTCTTATGTACTTCCTTGTATTCTTAAAGGAGTGTTTTGAAGAGAGTGTTTGGCCAAGATTTCATATGAAAACGAGTTTTTGGCAAAGAATTCATATGAAAACTTTTGTATTGTTGATTGTAAATAGTGAAAGAAATTTACTACTCCAACCATGTAAATTTGTGTGTTTTGTAATGTGATTTTATATTTGCTATTTAATCTCTATTTAGTCAAAATTTAAAATTGTATCTTAAGCTTGGTAAAAGGTCCATTTTGAAACTCAATCCGAGGAATTAGAACCTTACACTAACATTTTTATTGCCACAGAATATACAACATACAATAGTTGGCTTGCCATTTTTGACCAATCCACGTAACGTCCGAGACTTGTAGCCATTGTCATAGATAACAGGCAAAAAAATGTTTGTGTGGACTTAAATGGAAGATTCTCTCCATTGTTGTAAATAACATGCAACAACACGTTATCTAATTTTCTCCCGTCTTGGGGGAGTGAATTTGAGCTCATAGTTGGCTAGCAAACCACATGAAGTTTTTGCACCTAATGCATTGGTGCAGCATTCTTTACAGCTATAAGAAAAGCAAATAGAATAATAGAACAAGTAAAGTAAAAAACTTTTTCGAAATGCCAAACCCGAATGACAAAGCTACCGCGGAAGAAAAGAAGATCTTTAACTTCTGTTTCTCAATTTGAAAGAAGGCAAGAAGAATAGTGTCCAGGCTTCAAGAAAAAGAAGCTTTGGCAGAAAAGAACAAAGCTCATCTTTGCGTTGGATTCTATGATCGGAACCGTAATGACTTAGCTTTATCAAAGGGACATGATTTCGTGTTGTCAAAAAATGAGAAAATGGGGATATGGGAGCCACAAGTGAGCAAACTGTGTTGTATTTCTGCTATGATAATTTGTACAATGTTGAACCTATATTTATAGGATCTGAAACCCATTCTAGGAATGAAAGGAGAATATGTACAATTATTACAATGATTTGAGTCCTAACCATGGGACTTAATATAGCAACATAGTTGGTGGACGTTTATAATATTAACACTCCCCCCTCAAGTTAGAGATTTGAACAAGTCAAGTACTACAAGCTTGAATAAAAGATGCCAATATTGTTTACTATAAAGTACCTTGGTCAATAAATTATCTAGTTGATCTTTGGTGGAAACATGTTGCATGGAAATAATTCCTTGTTAGAGCTTTTCTTTCACATAATAACATTTGACTTCAATGTGTTTTGTATGCTTATGGAATATAGGATTCATTAAAATCTTTTGTGTTAATTCATTATGACAATGTGGTAGTGCAAAATGTTTCATGTAAAAACCAAAATTCTTGAGTAGCCTAGTTATCCAAACACTTTCAAAAGTGGTGACTTGCATGGCTTGATATTTTACTTCAACTGAGAAAAGTGAAACAGTTGGTTACTTTTTAAAAAATCATGGTATTAAAGAATTACCCAACATGATGCAAAATCTTGCAGTTGACCTTCTTGTCATCAAACATTTGTTATAGTCAGAGCTTCAATACACTCGTAGTTTAGAATGTGAGGAAGATAGGAACATGAGTCCAAGTCTTGGACAACTTTTAAGGTATTTGATCACCTTCAAAGTTACCTCTATGTGAGACTAGTTCAAGTCATGCATAAATTAGCCAAGAAGTTAAACTAAGAAAGTTATTTCAAGCCTTATGAAAGTCAGATAAATCAACTATTTGACTAGCTTCTAATAAATTGATGGATTTGTGAGAGATAGATCATCCAACTTTCCTTTGAAACTAGCATTATACTCAATGCTTGTAAATTTCTAATACTACTCCATAGAGATTAGTGAGGGTTTAGAACCAGCAAGACCGATTTCATAAATTAGCTCCAATGTGTACTTCCATTAACTTCAAGAGATCCTTTTTGAAGAATGAATAATCTCAAGGCCTAAGAAAAACTTGGACTGGCCAAGGTCCTTCATGAAGATAATGGCATGTAAATATGTCTTAAGATCAAAAATGACATCTTAGTTGTTTCTTGTAATTAAGATATCATCAACATAAATGAGTAAAGCTATAAAGTAACTATCTCTCATCTTGGTAAATAAGGAGTAATCATGTGCAATCAATGCTTTGATAAACTTTTCATTCTAGTGGTGGGAAGCTTACTTTAACCTGTAAAGGTATTTACAAAATCAATATATTAAATTCTCCTCTTGATTACGAAATATGTCATGAAGCTCCATATAAACTTCCTTGGAAAGATTACCATGAAGAAAGACATTTTGAACATTCATATGATAGAGTGGCCAATTATAAACAACAATGATGGTGATGATAATTTGAACTATGACGTGTTTCACCATGATAGAGAAAGAATCCTAATAATTAATGTCTTTGCATTAGTTGAAGCCTTTTATAATCATGTGAGCTTTGTAGCATTCAATAAAGCCATTGACATGACCATGGGGCCATTTGCATCCTATAAAAGGACAACCATGGAGCAAAGAAACCACATCCTAGGTATGGTTTGCCCAAGGGTAGCGAGTTCAACATCTATGGCTACAATCTAATGAGGATCAATAATAGCTTCCTAATAAGTGGAAGGTTCTTGGGTGGTAAATATAAAGGCAAAAATGTACTAAAAAGGTTTGTGGCATTGGTCGAGGAAAACATTGGTGAAAATGGGGTAAAAAGAGGTGCATGAAAAGTTGGGTATAGTAGGGCATAAATAATCAAAGCTCTAAATAGGATGGCAAGTGAGACAACTGGATCATTTGAAAGGAGGGTTTGCAAGCATATTAGATGGTAAAGTAATGGGTGGAATAGATGTAAGATCCATAGGCATATCAAATGGCGAAGTAATGGGTGGAAGAGTTGAAGGGATAGGGAGTGAGAGTAGGGTTAAGTGCAATTAGGATGAGAATAGAAAAGGTAGATGCAGGGACAAATGGAGGTGGCATGGAATCAAGGATGGTAGGTGCAAGATCCATAAATTTAAGGAGATCAACTAGAAGGTTTAAAGATGTACAAGTATTAAGAGCCAATACTACTAAAGTTAACTAGGCCATGAGGCTATTTGGGGAGATAAAAAGACAAAAAGGGAAAATTGTTTCTTGAAAAATGACATCATGACTAAGAAAAAAAAATGAAATTGGAGACCATGCAATTGATAGCCTTTTTGAGAAGGAGGATAAGCCATGAAAATATAAGTGCTCATGGACTAAATTAATTATGGGCACTAACCATTGTGGCATAACAACGATACCCAAAAACATAAAAATGGTCAAGAATAGAAGGTTTGCCAAACAAAAACTTAAAAGGACTAACTCCATGAAGGGAGGATGAAGGAAGGTAGTTGATGATGTAAGTGGTAGTGACAAGACATTCCCCCTAGAAGTGGGAATGAATGTGAACTTAAAACATCAAAATTCAAGCTACCTCTAGCAAGTGCCGGTATTTGTGCTCAATGACTCCATTTTGTTATGAAGTGTAAACACAAGAGGTCTTATGAATCTACATTTGGATGAAAAGAATTTGGTGTCATTATTAAAGTGAATACGCTGAACATTGGAATTGAATTGTATGTGGACTAGGAAGATAAAATATTGTATTTTGGAAAAAACTTGGTCCTTAAATTAAAGGAAAAAAGTCCAAGTTGCCATAGAAAAATCATCCATAATTGTTAAAAAATAACATACATCATCATGAGTAGGAGCCTAATAAGGACCTTAAATGTCCATGTGCATAAGCTCAAAAAGGGAGCTAGTAGCAAAAAGGTTGGTGAACTTATTTTGCCAATGAACAAATAAACATGAAAAAGAGTTGGGGCAAGAAATTAATTTACTATAAAATAAAAATGTCTTCATACAAGAATGACTAAGACGATGACGTAAAATATTGTAACTAATATTATTAATGAAAATTAAATTACATCTAGGAGACCATTTGGAAATACAAAAAGTATTTTTTAAGGAAACTAAATAACAAGAAAAACATAAGGGAAATGAGTAAGAATGGTAGAATAAAGAAAATAGAGCCCTTGATTAGCCTTGTTGACCTTATCAAATCACCAATTGTATGGTCCTAAAACATAATTATTGTCATGGGTTAGTTTTTGAGTAGATAATAAATTGTAAGTGAAACGAAGGACATATATTGGTGAGATGTAATTTAAGATAGGGTGTCTGGTGACCAATGCAAGTGATAGGACTAATGAATCTATTAGGCAACATAATATGAACTGGAGTAGCACATAGATGAACTAAATCTAATATATGTAAATTGCAAATAATATAATTGCTTACCCTAGAGTCAATAATCCAAAGGGAATAAATAATAGGCTCATGTTGGGCACCCATGGCCTAGATTGGCCAAGCATGCATATGCCTGATGCTAGCTCAAATGAGGGATCCTAATGCACCTGAAATACACTATTGTCACTAGAAAAGCATTAATCATCATGCTAAAAGCATTGATTGACATCTTGCTATACCATGGCATAAGTGTTCTCCAACAAAAGGAAACTTTCACAAGAAAAAATGGTACTGCAAAAGGATTGGAACTCCTTTGAAAGTGCAAAGAGGAACTTCATCGTGAAGTCCTTTTGGTCTTTAGCTTATAGATGTTTGCTAATGTTGAACTTGCACTTTCCACAATGGTAGTGGAAAGAAGGCGGATGGAAATCAAGCTTACTACAAAGATCCTTAAGGTAGATGTAGACATTTGTTAGATCTTGGCTGGTGGCATTATTAGCAAGTTAGAGTTTGTCGATTAATTATTATAAGGAGTATTTACAGATTCTAGAAGTCCTTGAAAAATCATCTTGGGGCATCGTCCATATTGAATCAATCGTTTGGAGCCCCAAGACCATATTGGTGAGGTTGGGATCAACTAAGTGTGTAAGCCATGTTTTCATAACAATTTGGCGTTAGTCCCATTTTAAGGATTCCTCACTATTAATGGGATGGGGCATTATGCTGATAAAGAACTCAATTTTGCTATGAGCAAGGAAAATGATATGCACCTACTTGTTACAATTCACCCAATTAGTTTTGGCTCAAGTCTTCCCCATATTTTTTTACAACTTATCGTATCAAAGGTTGTTGGTAGTTAGGCTCTTCTATATATTTTTTTGTTCTTAAATATTATAGATTTATTTTTAGACATATACAAACATTTATGTCAACTAATAAATTGTATCCATATGTTCAAATCCTTCACCCCATGTTTTTCGTAGCTTGCAATACTGAAGGTTACTAGTAATTTTAGGCTTCCATATTTTATTATTCTTAAATACTATTTACTTATAGATTTATGAATATAAAATGGAGTAGATAAGAGAGTATGTGGTGGAAAGGATGGTTAAGTTGTGATTTATGTTGTCCACCCACATGTTTTTTGCATGTTGGTTATTAGGTTTCTGTATATATTTTTTAATTTGATAAAGGAGAGTTTGCAATATGCAATGTCAAACTTTAGGACATAAACGGCCTCAAAGACAAAAGAGCTTAGGATAATAGAACAGAGCAGAAGGATGATGAAGAAAAGCTTCACCTTTGCTTCAGCTTCTATGGTCATAACCGCAAAGGCTAAATAACTTATCCCTAGGCAACCAATCTTCTAGTTGCTATGCTGTGAGGTTTGTAGCTCATTAGACAAGTGCTATTGCCATCTTGCTTGCTCCACTCATCACAGTACGATATTCAAACCCATTCTAACTTGTAGCGTCAAGCTTAAAATTTGCCACAAAAATAATAGAATTTTGTATTGTCTTCCTTAGCCCACTGTGCTGGTATTCAACATTGTTCATGAAGGCATAATTTTCCTCCATGTTTGGTGAGGGCTTCACTAGCATAATTTAATCTCTCATACTAAAATAACAAGCATCTAATCCTCTAGGAAGTTGACAGAATTTTGACTTCTTCTGATTGACTTTCCAAGCTTAAGGTTTTTGCCATTTTCAATGAGTCAAGGGCATTAGCAAGGAAAACTTATCCCATAATTGCCATAAATGATGGAAATAAGAGGCAATCAATCCTCCAACTTGCTACAAGGCTCAATTCATTGAGTAAGTCACAAAGCTAGATGGCATCCACTTGTCTGTAATGAGTATGTATGCTACTCATTCCAAAGTTTAATTGTTATTGCCATATAGATAAGTGCATCATGAAGTTCTTTAGACAAAGCATTCGTGATTCAAGTCAGGTAGATCATAGTGCAACATTCCTACAAAGCCAAATAGGGAGGTTTAACTACTAGAGTCGAATACTTCCCATCCACGAACATAAGTTTGTTTTTGGTGAGAACAAAGGTTCCATGGCATGAAATTTGAGAGGTCTTCTTAAATTAAAGCCCACACTTACTTTGTTCCTTTATAGGTATACTTATTACTACAAAGAAATTTATTATGACCTTTAACCAATTAATGAAAAAATGGATTAGTATGATCTAATTTGGACTGGTGGCATTTGTAAACATAATTTTATTGGATGATTAGTTTGTCAAAAGTGTCTTTATACTACATAAAGAGTGATACGATGACTTCCTTTTGTTAACTTATACTGAGATTTTTGTCAATCCCAAATTAAAAACAAGAGTCATCATTTTTTTTTTAATGTCTAGAAACAATGATGTTTTAGAAGACTATCATTACTTAGAATGGAATCCGATGTCATATTAGAGGATGGAATGAAAAATTGAAATGAATGATCAAAGCAACGAAGAGAAAGGATTTGGCTTCAAAGCTTTTCAAGATATTTTTTTTAGTTTATATTTATTGTATATGGGCATAACAAAATAGAAAATAATTTCATAATAGAATAGTTGACATTCCAATCTTGTTGGCTAAAGGAAAATTGTATGAAGGAGAGCTTTTTTGTTTTAAAATATAAAATCCTTGTAAGTAAATTTTATTTTGTGTGAAATTTGAAAGCTTCTAACCTTTATCTTTTCTTAGTTTTCATAATTTTTGCAATACTTGGGTATGCTCCTATGCTTTTGTGTATTACCTTTTATTAATGCAAACTTATATTTCTACCCAAAAAAATATTTTTTTTTGTGAAAAGGTAAACTGTATTAATAAATATTAAAATATAGAAATACAATAGCATACCCAACATTACAAAAGTCACTGCATTTATGAGAAGATAAAAGTTGAAAGCCTCCAAACCTCACTCATAATAACATTTTATTGGGAGAATTTTGTATTTTTAAACAAAGAAACTCTCTTTCACACTACCTTTTTTACTTTTTCTAAAAGAATAAAAAATTAATTTTTTTTTCCTTTAAAAACATCTTTGATCTTATTCAGCCCATATATAAAAAAAAAATGCAAGGTAAGAAAGATATCTTTAGAAGTTTAGCAGTTAAATCTCTTCCTTTAAGTGCTTTGATCATTCATTGTAATTCTTCATTGCATTCTCTAATGTCATGTTAGATTCCATTTTGGGTGAGAATACTTTTCTAAATCATTCTTGTTCATGTATAATAAAATAAAATAAAAAGATGACTCCTATTTTTTATAATAAATATTTAATTATACATAGAGATATTCTTATTTCACCACAACTACTATTACACGGGCCAACTATTGTGGCCACCACAAATGCCATGGCCATAACAGGTGTCATAGTACTACTTGATCTTTAACTTTTGTTTTGTAGTTTGAAAGAATGTAAGAAGAATTGTGTTTTAAAAGTGTAAGTTCTAAACCAACCACAACAAGCTCTAAGAAAAAGGAGCTTAGGAGTAAAGAGCAAAGCACAAAGGTGAGAAAGGAGAACTTCATCTTTGCTTTGGCTTTTGTTATTGGCACCAAAACGGCTCAACAACTTATATAAAAGGAACAACGTGATTTGATGTTTTTCAATGCATGCAATTATTTGACTTGTGCTAAGTGTTGGTCTACCATTTTTTACTAACCTGTGTTACCTCAATAAAGTAGGTAGCCATTTGCAAACAACAAAGAAATATACATTTGTGTGGACTTAAATGCAAGAAGCTTTTTTAATTTTCTTCCATCTCTTGTGATTTTTCTTTCTTGGGTTCGTCATAAGGTTACATCCCACTTTCTTTCAATAGATTGTCTGAAATGACCTTACAAGACTAAGTAAACACTAAGTGAAGTAGATGGGACAGTAGGTGGCATAAAGGACAATTGAGCCATGGTTGAGATCCTTTATCCTTATTTTTTTGCAGCCTATAGTTTTCAAGCCCTCTGCTTATGTTTTTCACAACCTATAATGCTAAAGGTTGCTAGCAATTTAGACCTACCTTCATTTTCTTTTATTTTTAAATACCCTTTTATTTGTTGAGTTACATATAAACGTTCTTATGGACTTATACAAGGTGCTCATATATATATTTAGGCCCTTTGCCCATGTGTTTTGTGCAACCCATAGTACTTAGGTTGTTAATAGTTTAGGCCCACGTATTTGTAAACTTATATAAACATTCTTAAGGACCTTTGTACTTGACTTTTTGGTAATTGAATCTATATTTAGAAAACTAATTTTCTCTTATCTCTAATGGATTTTTTTTTATATATTAGGTACAAAGAAATTTGAAAATATGGGGTGTCAAATTGAGAGCCTAAGTCTCGGATGGCTATTAGTTAAAGTGTGCAAGATAGAAGTTTTACATTTAGTATATAATTTATTGCGGTAAAACTTAAATGAAGAAAGTGGTTTTTCAACCTTTGAACTAACTATTAGGTTAGGACTTTGGGTCTTTCAATGTGGTCTTAAAGCCTAATGTTGTTTGGCATGCAAAGATATGTGTGTATAACAAAAGTTCTATATTGAGTGTATGATCCTTTGTTATAAAGTTTAAATAAAAAAAAGTTCCTCCAACCTTAAAGTTAGTTTTTGGATTGGATTTTTAGGCATTCTAACTTAGTATTAAGCCCAAGTTAATCTGCATCATCCTATGAAATTTGAACTTATCATCTTATGCCATTAGATACAAGAACCATATGTACATGATGAAAATATTATATGGAGTATGCTATCTTTTATAGTGAAAGCTTAAATAAAAGAAGTATTCATATATTATTTAAGCTAATTTTTGAATTAAGCTTTCTAATACTATGAGCTACCCCTAGTTGTAGTATTTTTTAATTCTTGTGTTTTTTGTTGGGTAAAATCCTACATTTTTTCATTGGTTTGGCTGGGATGACCGTACGAGAGTTAGTAAATAGAGTATATGGCAGAGTAGGTGGCAAATGTCATGGCTGAGCCGTGGTCTTGCATGCACCATGGGGAAGTTGCCATGCCTACTTTCTTCCCTTTCCCTCGGATTTTTTTTTTTAACTTTTATTTTATTCTGATTATCAATTTTTTAGGCTTCCCCATAAGGTGGTGATTCTTAAATTCCGGCGTGAAGGTAACAGATCGGGCCACTTCACATTGGGTGAGCCGGCCTTTGGGCCAGTCCAGTCAATGGTGCAGCCATCGTTATGGGCAGCAGCCAATCCATGGTTTCTGTGTGCCTGGACAGCAGGCAAATGAGGCCCCAGATGGTAAATTCCCACCGACTCCTGTGCTAGTGCTGCTAATTTTGCAGGAATGATTATGCAGCCACAAACTCCGATGAACGACTTCCCAGTACAATGTAGAACAATTTCAAAAAGCATTTAATGCACTTAATCAGGCAATGGTGAATAATTCTAGTACAATTTTTGCATCTATAACACTTTTCATTGCTTATTTATTTTTTATCCAAACTTGGATTTTGGATTCTGACACAAATGATTATATCATCTTCACTTAAAATGTTTGCATATTTTTTTTTTACCATATATCCAATGTTACATGACGGAACCATCATCAACGCCACACATGTAGGATTATCCAGGCAAACTACATCGTTTCATTTATCACATGTATTATATGTTTCATAATTTTATTATAATTTAATTTCAGTTACTGAATTCAAATCTAAATATAATTGTATTATTACATTTTTCTCCTAATTTTTGTATGTTCTAGAGCCATTTTACTAAAGCAATGATCAAAAGGGATAGAGTTGCCTACTAAGGCTGGTTTCCTATTGCTTTTGCAGCATCATGTATTTTCTACTGAAAATACTTTATGTAATGATAATTAGAAGATTACTTCTAATGTCATTTTGAATAATACTTATGATGAATGGTATAAATGTTTTACTCACTTTCTTAATCCATTCAAAGCAGTCAAATAACCAAAGATGATAACTTACCCCTCACCTTTCTCCTTTCCCTTTCTTTTCCCTTCCCTTCCATTTTGAGAGGGCATTGATTTGTCTAGCATGTTATAAAAAAAAAAAAAAAGAAATTTTCAAAAAAATCGAATTAGAAGTGATTCAATTATTCAGTTAACTCTTCTAAAATCCAAACTAAAGAGTAATATGGTAATTTCATTAATTGTTTTAACTTTCAACTTAGAGTGATTGAATTATGTTATTTACTATTTTTACAATATATTCAAGAGTGACAAGTTATATAATACTTTTTAAAATTGTTACTAAATATTTTTTTCAAACATTATTAAGTATGATATGAAAAAAAATTTTAAAAAAATCTCAAGCCACTTGGGTAATTTGTAACTTGTGGTTATGGAATATTTCTAAAAAGAACATGGTATAATGTTCTTTCACAACTCTTAAAATCTGAATCTATATTTCATAATGTTAACATGCTAATTGATATTGTTAATATGATAATGTATTATATCCATTATATGTAGGGATATTCTTTTTTCTACAAATTAATTATTTAAAAAAATAACACTTTAACATAATATCAAAACTATTCATACTTTGGAATGTAACATTCACGTAAACTTACATAATGCTCTAGATAACATACTGAAAATAAGAATAAAGGTCCAGACATCAGAGATGGTTGGCTTTATTATACATAAGTAACGGGGAAGAATCTAATCTTTCCCTTCCAAGCCAATGGTTGGATTTATTATGCATAAAAAAGGGGGAAGAATCTAATCTTCCAAACCATCGATTTCTCTCCCTTACAAGACATAGATTTCAGCAACACCTGCTTGTCTGCCGGACATTGCCGCAAGGGCACTCGCTTCTGCACCCACAAGTCCCAGCAACGCAGTTGCACATGCCACCATAGGTGCCTTGGCCACAGGTCTGGTTGCACTGCTTGCACCCATCCATCGTATATGCTTCGGAGCACATCCCTGAACACATGCCTGCGGACGTGCCTGCACCCATGCCTGCTCACGTTCCTGAACCCATGCCTGCGCACGTTCCTGAGCCCATGCCTGCGCATGTATTGGAGCAACGTTCTTTACAGCCATAAGAAAAGTTGTTAGTATTCAAAGTAGAACAAGTAAAAGACTTGTTAGAACAAAGTTACCGTAGGTGAAAAAATATCTAACTTTTGCTTCATAGTTTGAAAGAAAGAAAGAAGAATTTTGGATCAGAAATGTAACTTCTGAAAGCAAAAACATGCCTGAAACAACCATAGAGTGCTCCAAGAAAATGAAGCTTAGCAGAAAAGAACAGAGCAAAAGGGTGGCAAAGGAGAGCCTCATCTTTACTTTGGTTTCTGATCAAGCTTTGGCTTCTGATCAAGCTTTTTGACTTCTGATTAAGCTTGGGCTTCTGTGATCAAAACCAAAGAGGCTTAACAGCTTATATAGAAGGAACTACGAGATTTGATGTTTTTCAGTGTGTGCAGTTATCTATGTTTCTATGTGCCACGTGTTGGTGTTGAAGCGTGGCTCATAATATGCCGCGAGCCTAATTTGTAGGTGGGCAGTTGCGCAAGGTAGGCACGCACTCAGCTCTATCGTTAGTGCATGGACTTGGTTAAAATAGAGGAACGCGAGGTGCGGCCATCTTCAACATATCTTGGGGGAAGAAGTTTTCCAAGTGACCCAACCAAATAGCCAAAGACGAGACAGCCTTCCCCTTTTAGTTAGGTAAATGGGGAGGGAGTATTTGATTAAAACCTAGACCCAATGGTCTAGAGTCCCCATTAACTCCACTTAAGCTACCAAGAATTGACTAAAGAGTAATTTACTTATTTTGTTAACTATTTTAAATTTCAACTCAAGAATGATTGAATTATATTATTTACTTCTTTTATGATTAGATTCAAGAGTAATGAGTCATATAATACTTTCCAAAATTACTCTCAAATGATTTTTTTTTTCAAACATCATTAAGTATGACATGACAACTTTTTTTAGAAAGTCCCAAGCCATTTTGGCATGTGCAGCATGTGGTTGTGCAATACTAATAAAGAAAAACATTATAAGTATGTTCTAATATTTTTTTTACAATCCTTAAAATCTTTAGATATATGTTTTATAATGTTAATACACTAATTTTTAATTTATTGTATTCATTATACATAGAGACATTCTCTTGTTTTACCACAACTACTATTGCACAGGCCATTGCAAGTGCCGTGGCCGCAATTGGTGTCGTTGTATTGCTTGAACCCATCCTTCACACATGCTTTTGAGCAACTGTGGGAGCACATCTTCGGGCAACATTCTTCACAACTATTAAAGGACACGTCAATGCCACCTATATCGTCCATGTCAACCACCACTGACACGTCAGCACGTCCACCAAGTCAACCCTAATCCTAACAAAGGCAACCGACCCACGATCGAGTTCGTCGATCTCTACCGAAAATCTCTCCAGCACCGTTGGCCAATTTCTTTTCTGAATTATTTGATTCATTTTGTAAATGCGTGATTTGGAAAACAATTATGTATAGATACAATCTGTAATTCAATCTGTAAAGTTTGATCCGAGAAATCAATTCAATTCTATTCACACAAAATTAGGGTTTTGTAGCTTCTTTTCTCCTCATCAGAATCAGAATTCCGATGACCTAATTCTAACATTTACCATTCTTTCAACAGCCATAGGAAAAGCGTTAATAACCAAAATAAGTAAAGTAAAAGACTTGCTAGAAGTACCTAACCGAAATAACAAAGTTGTTGTAGAAAAAAATATCTTTTAACTTCTGTTTCCTAGTTTGAGAGAAGGTAGGAAGAATTGTGTTTTAAAAGTGTAACTTTTGAACAAGCCACAGTGAACTCCAAGAAAGAGGAGCTTAGGAGTAAAGTGTAAAGCATAAGGGTGACAAAGGAGAGCTTCATCTTTGCTTTGGCTTATGTGATTAGTACCAGAGAAATATACATTTGTGTAGACTTAGATGCAAGAAGATCTTCTAATTTTCTTCCATATTCTGTGTAAAAGGGACAATAGGTGGCATAGGGGACAACTAAGCTGTGGTTAAGGCCCTCCATCCTCGTATTTTTGCAGCTTGTAGTTTTCAAGCCCTTATCTTCATATTCATTTATTTTTAAATATTATTTATTTGTTGAGTTACATATAAACATTCTTGTGAACTTATACGAGTTGCTCATATATATTTGGGCCCTCTGCCCATGTGCTTTCTACAACTCGTAGTACTAAGGTTGTGATAGACTAATATAAACATTCTCAAGGAACCTTGTACCTAACCTTTTGGTAATTGAATCTATATTGAGAAAACTAATTTTCTTTTCTCTTATGTCTAATGGCTTTTTTATATATTAGGCATAAAAAAAGATTGAAAGTGTGCAAGATCAAAATTTTACATTTAGTATATAATCTATTATAGTAAAGCTTGAATGAAGAAAGTGTTTTCTTTTTCAACCTTTAAATGAACTATTGGATTAGGTCTTTGGGTCTTTCAATGCGGTCTTAATCGGCCTTACCTCTGCAATTTGAACTCAATGTCACTCAATACATGAGATTATTTGTACAAGACAAAAATATTTTATTGAGCATGTAATTTTTCTGCGGTAAAAGCTTAAATGAAAGAGATATTCATATGATATTTAAGCTAATTATTGAGTTAGACCTTGTAATACTATGAGCTTCCCCTAGTTGTAGAATTTTTTTTATTCTTGTGTTTTTTGTTGGGTAAAATCCTGCATCCTTTCATTGGTCTGACCAGGGTGAGTAAATAGAGTAGATGGGAGAGTAGGTGGCAAATGTCATGGCTGAGCCGTGGTCTTGCTTGTGCCATGGGGAAGTTGCAATGGTGAAAATTTATATAATACATTTAAAATTGTTCCCAAATAGTTTTTCAAACATTATTAAGTACGACATGACAATTTTTTAAAATACCTTAAGCCACTTAGGTAATTGGTAACTTTTGGTTTTGGAGTACTATTACAAAGAACATGGTATAATGTTCTTTCACAACTCTTAAAATATGAACATATAATTCAAAATGTTAAAATGTTGATTGATATTGTTAATATGATAATGTATTGTATCCATTATATACAAGGATATTCCTATTTTTAAAATTAAAATTTTAACATAATATCAAAACTAAAATTTTAAATATAATATCGTATTATTCATTAATGAAATGCATCATGCACGACTGATTATGAAGGAATATTGTAGATAAATGTTTTTAGTTAATTCGTTGGTAGCATAGTAGAGGTACTAGCGGTTTAAAGTCTTCTTTAGATCCAAGAATGTAGTTGTAGTATGTGTGAGTTTGAGTGCCTACATATTCTTTTTTATTCCTCTAGACTTATAAAGGTCTAAATAACATATTGAAAGAAAGAATAAATGTCCAGAGACTTATATAAAGTTCTAAATAACATACTAAAACTAAGAATAAATGTCCAGAGATAAGAGATGGTTGGAGTTATTATGTATAAGTAACTGGGAAGAAGCTAATCTTTCCCTTCCAAGCCGATGGTTGGATTTATTACACATAAATAACGGGGAAGAAGCTAATCTTCCAAGACATAGATTTCAGCAACACCTGCTTGTCTGCCGGACGCTGCTGCAAGGGCACTCACTCCTGTACCCACAAGACCCAGCAACACAGTTGCACATGCCACCACAGGTGCCTTGCCCACAGGTGTGGTAGTACTGCTTGCACTCATCCATCATATATGCTTCTGAGCACATGCCTGCACACGAGCCTGCGCACGTGCCCGTACCCATGCCTGCGCACGTGCCTGCACCCATGCCTGTGCACGTTCCTGGGCCCATGCCAGCGCAGGTATTGGTGCAACGTTCTTCACAGCCATAAGAAAAGTTGTTAATACTCAAAGTAGAACTTGTTAGAACAAAGTTACCGTAGGAAAAAAGATTTCTAACTTCTCCTTCATAGTTTGAAAGAGGGAAGAAGAATTGTGGTTTGGAAATGTAACTTCTGAAAGAAAAAACATGCCTGAAACAACCATCGAACGCTCCAAGAAAATGGAGCTTAACAGAAAAGAACAGAGCAGAAGGATGGCAAAGGAGAGCTTCATCTTTGCTTTGGCTTTCTGATCAAACTTCGGCTTCCTATCAAGCTTTGGTTTCTGTGATCGGAACCAAAAATGCTTAACAGCTTTTATAGAAGGAACTACGTGATTTGATGTATTTCAGTGCATGCAGTTATCCATGTCTCTGCGTACTACGTGTTAGTGTTGAAGCGTGGCTCTTAATCTGCCACGAGCCTAATTTGTAGGTGGGCAGTTGCGCAAGGTAGGCATGGACTTGGTTAATATAGACGAGCGTGAGGTGCGGCCATTTTCATCATATCTTGTGCGAAGAAGTTTTCCAACGTCGCATTAACATTAGTGAATTGGTTAGATCAAGAGAGAGGTTGATTCGGGAGGCTGGTATCTCAGAAAAACAAGAGAGAAAAACAGCATGAGAGACCGAACCTTGGAAGAAAGAAACAAAAATAGCGTGAGAAAGAAACACCAAAAGTTTTATGCAAAATGTAATACAGCTTTCAGCACAATGCAGATTAGTATTGTTGATTAATTTTTGTGCACTTCTTTATATTCTTATAAGAGTGTTTTGAAGAGCGTACTTGACTAATAATTCATATGAAAACTTTTGTATTCTTGATTGTAAGTAGTGAAGGAAATTTATTGATTGAATTACGTAAATTGGTGTGTCTTGCTATGTGATTTTTATTTATTATTTAATTTCTATATAGTCAGCATTCTTTACAGCTATAAGAAAAGTGAATAGAATAATAGAACAAGTAAAACACTTGTTAGAAATGCCCAACCCAAATGACTAAGTTACCGCGGAAGAAAAGAAGATATCTTAAGTTCTGTTTCGCAGTTTGAAAGAAGGCAACAAGAAATGTGTCCGGGCTCCAAGAAAAAGAAGCTTCGGCAGAAAAGAACCAAAGCTCATCTCTGCGTTGGCCTTCCATGATCGGAACCAGAATGGCCTAGCTTCTATCGAAGGAACATGATTTGAAGTTTATGGGAGCACGAGGTTTTTCGACCGATGTTTCTCGGTCCCAAATGTTGGCCAGCCATTTTTCACCCCACCTCCACGTCACGTCACGTCACGTCACGTCACTAGGTGGCTATTGTGTAGATAACGGGCAAAAAGGCTTGTCTTGACTTAAATGGAACAAGATCTTCAACATAACATGCCAAATAACATTTGTTTGGACCTAAACGGAAGAAGATCTTCTAATCTTCTCCCTGTCTCTTACTTGTGGTGCTTTTATTGACCCCCTGGTCGCTGTCGTCGACGACCGTACGAGACTCGGTAAATAGATGGGAGAGTCGGTGGCGAAGGAGATAGCTGAACTGTGGTCCAGGCCCTCCACCAACGTGTTTTGTGTTTTCTGCAATCAGGAGGAGTAGAGTTTCGTCGGCAGTTTAAGGCCACGTACATATTCTTTTATTCTTAAGTACTATTCATATGTAGATAATAGATAATATATTCTTAAGTACTATTCATATTTAGATAATAGATAATATATAAACATTCTCGTAGACTTACCTAAAGGTCTAGATAACATACTGAAAATAAGAATAAAGGTTCAGACATCAGAGATGGTTGGATTTATTATACGTAAGTAACGGGGAAGAAGCTAATCTCTCCCTTCCAAGCCATCGATCTCTCTCCTTTCCAACACAGATTTCAGCAACACCTACTTGTCCCCCGAACAATGCCGCAAGGGCACTCGCTCCTGTACCCACAAGTCCCACGAACGTAGTTGTACGGGCCACCGCAGGTGTCGAGGCCTCCGCAGTTGTACAGGCCACCGTAGGTGCCTTGGCCACAGGTGTGGTAATACTGCTTGCAACCCTCCACCACGCATGCTTCTGAGCACGTGCCTGGGAACGTCCTGGTGTAACATTCTTCATAGGCATAAGAAAAGCTATTAGTACCCAGAGTAAAACAAGTAAAGTAAAAGACTTACTCAGGAATAATGGAGAAGTGTATTTTAGAAATGTAACTAAAAACACATGCCTGAAGCAACCATGGAGGGCTCCAAGAAAGAAGAGCTCAGCAGAAAAGAACAGAACAGAACAGAAGGGTGGCAAAGGAGAGCCTCACCTTTGCTTTGGCTTCTGTGACCAGAACCAGAAAGGCTTTCCAGCTTAT
Source organism: Casuarina equisetifolia (assembly GCA_028551475.1). Lineage (NCBI taxonomy): Eukaryota > Viridiplantae > Streptophyta > Magnoliopsida > Fagales > Casuarinaceae > Casuarina > Casuarina equisetifolia. The sequence continues at coordinate 4,473,226 of CM052362.1, read as the reverse complement.
ATCGAAGCAACTACGTGATTTGATGTTTTTCGGTGCATACAGTTATCCATGTTTCTATGTGCCACGTGTTGGCCTGCCATTTTTGACCAACCTGCGTCACGTCCTTCACTGTGTAGCCACTGTCGTAGATAACAGGCAAAAAAACGTTTGTGTGGACTTAAATGGATGATCCTCTCTATTGTTATGGATAACATGCAACAACACGTTTGTGGGGACTTAAAATGGAAGAAGACATTCTAATTTTCTCCCGTCTCCTGCTTGTGGTGTTTATCATTCTTCTGGAAGACCGTACGAGACTGAGTAAATATAAAGTGGAGTAAATTCCGAGCACCGGCTAAGGGGACGGCGGAGCCGTGGTTTGGTCTTCTTCGTGTTTTTTTGCAACTTATCGTATTGAAGGTTGTTGGTAGTTAGGCTCCTCTAGACATTCTTTTGTTCGTAAATATTATTTATTTGTAAACTTATACATTATGTCCTTAAGTTCATATCCATCACCCCATGTTTTTTGCAGCCTGCAATACTGAAGGTTACTAGTAAGTTTTGGCTTACTTCTGTATTCTATTATTCTTAAATATTATTCACTTGCAGATTTCTGAATAAAGTGGAGTAGATGGGACGGTGGCGAAAGGGACGGCTGAGCCGTGGTTCACATTGTCCGCCAACGTGTTTTTTGCATGTTGGTAGTTAGGCTCCGGTATATATTCTTTTATTCTTAAATATTAATTATTTTTAAACTTATATTTAAAAATTATCAAATATTCACTCTCATATTAAAAAGAAGAGTACATGTAAAATGCCTTTTGTACATTCTTTCTCTAATCATGTCTTTTAAAGAGAGGTAAACCTAAGCCTTTAATGTGATATTAGAGCTGAGCATTCTTTTCACGTGTGTTAATCTAACTTATTTAATTGAGTTATTCTTTTTTTAGTAAAATAAAATTTAAGTTTAGACTATAAGAGAATATTAAACATTCAATCTCATATTAAAAAGAAAAACACTTATAAAGTATTTTATAAATCCTGAACACCTCTTTTCTAATAAAACATTTTAGGGAGAAGTGGACATCGGCCTCAAGAAACATTCCTTACACTTTGCATGGTGTTCATATGTTCTGGCCTTTCACCCCATTTTTTTCCAGCATACATTATTTAAAGTTTGTTAAATGTGGATATTATCCTTAGGGGATGAGCACTCGAGCTATATTCATGTTCTATTATTTATGAAGTACTCCTTGTAGATTTATAATACCTCCAATGACATCTCCGGGAAGTGGATTTGAGCTCATAATTGGCTAGCAAACCACTGAAGTTTTTGCACCTGATGCATTGTTTTCTATCACAAGCCCGTATCCTTGGCTCCTGTTTTCTGCCAATTCGTTAACGCACATCAGCATGAGGCCTCAACCTCGAAATGAACTACGCTATTGTCATGATTAAGAACTGCCGTTCTGTCAGCAGTCACGTCCGGTTGATAATTTTCGCTCGTCTACTTGATGGTACCCAATGGGAGGGAAAAAGTCTTTAATCTTTATGAACCATCAAAAGTGGCAGGACTTAATTCGTTGGAAGAATCCAGAGGACAGTTTTCTGTACATCCGTGATTTAAGAATCCACGTGTTTGGACTCGGGTCGAAGGGCCCCACGATCACAATGCTATCCATGGAAGTTTGAAAAAATGAACGGAGAAACGAGACGACGAAGGTGATCTTTTTAAAGCAGAAAAAGGTAAATAGTATCCACAGGATAAAATGTGTGGGAAGACAAGATTTTAATATAAGATTTAATTTTTGAGTTAGAATTTTAAATTTTTTAATGGAAAATACAAACAATGATATTAAAATTTATTGATTTAATCTTTTATCATTTTGTTAGAAGTTCAAGTAAGATAAAAATATATGACTAATAGTTAACGATTAAACTACCAAGTTATTTACTCAAGCTAAGACTTTAGTCTCATTGTTTTCAATACATTTCTCGTAATAAACATAAATTGTAAGTTTTGTGTAATGAATAAACATTTCTTGTAAATCATTTTAGACTATGGATTTTGTATAAAAGGTGTCAATTTGTTAATTTGAAGTTTGATGTTATGTTAAGAAATGTTCTTTTTTAAAAAATAATTTGTAAAAATAAGTATATATTAAATTTAAAAAAATATTTTCAAACAAGAACTCAATAATGAAAATTTTTATCACACGTTTATGACTATGAAAGTTGATCAATATATTTGAAGAGTGGATTAACAGTTTTTCTATTATGTAATATGAAAAGAACATATACTGCCATGATCAACCACAACTCATGCTAAAAGATGAAGTACCTTGTTAATTTGATGGCTTATTCTAATTAGGAATCCGAAAAGCTTAATCTTTGCCAATTATATGGGACTGTTCTGCTAAACGCACCTTGATCTTAAATCTCTTTTTGTAGCATGTTTCTTTATCAAATTGGTGTCGTCGTAAAAAAAATTCTTTGGCTTGCTCTAAAGATGATCAAAGGACAAGCATGAAATCAAATTCTCTGCCAGTTATAGTCAGTTTCTTAGGAAACCTCTAGACGAACAAATGAAAACAATGAATAAGACTGCCATTTTCAAGTAAGCGATAAACATAGCTATTGTGGAAATTCATTAAATTGCATCCCCACATATGGATCAAACACAATCATAAGAATACATAAATCAATTTTTTTTTTTTTTGGAGTCTATTGTATTGAAAGTTACTAACAATTTTAGGCTTACGTCCGTATGCTATTATTCTTAAATACCGTTTACTTGTAGTTAGGCTTCAGTAGATATTCTTTTATTCTTAAATATTGATTATTTGTAGACTTACATATAAACATTTTTAAATACTCACTCCCATATTAAAAAGAAAAATACTTATAAAATGTCTTAAAAGCTTTGAACAACTTCTTTTTCTAATAGTACTTTTTGAGGAGGTGAACTTAAGTTTCCAACATAATATTAGAGTTGAACATTCTTTCATGTGTGCTAATTCAAATATCATAATTAGACTAATCCTTTATTGATAAAATAAGATCAAGTTTAAACTATATATAAGAAGATTAAATATCAGTTTCATATAAAAAAGAAAAGTATATATGAAGTATTTTATAAACTTGAACACTGTTTTTCTTGGAAAGAGGTAAACTTTGATCTTTAAGAAAACCACGTGATGTTTTTGCACCTAGTGCATTGTTTTCTATCACAAGCCCGGTGTACTCCTGGTTCCCGTTTCCTGCCAATTCGTCAATGCACATCAGCATCAAGCTGAACCTCGAAATGAACTCCTCTACTGTCATGTTGCTGAACTCCCGTTCTGTCATCATCAGCCACGTGTTCAGTGAGAAAATCGTATTTCCAAGCTATCGTATTCACGGCCGGTTGTTAAAGCACCGCTGTCCGGCTATCACGTCTGGTTCGTCAACTTGATGATACCCAATGGCAAGGAAAGTCTTAAATCTTAATTAACCAGTACAATTGGCGGGACTTAATTCGTTGGAAGAATCTAAATAGTGATTAGACTGATTAGCTCTGGCTTGGGGACGGGGACTGAACCAGAGAGATCCGAGCATCAGACATGGGGTCCACAAACCCCAGCAGAGATTCTTCTGAGGGCCACGTCGATCATACCAAGCTTCGTAGGTGGCCGACGAAGCAGCGTCTTCGACCCCTTTTCTCTAGACGTTTGGGAACCCTTCAAGGATTTTCCCGTCCAATCTGTTGCCGAATCTCGTGGGGAAAATTCCGGGCTTTTTGCCAAGATAATTCACTGGAAGGAGAGCACAGAAGATTTTGTCATCATGGTCCTTCTTCCCGGGAAGACGGGCGTGAAGGATGTGAAGGTTTCTCAAGAAAAGGGATTCCTCTCGATAAGCGACGACAAGAATTTCGTGAGGCTCAGGGTGCCAGAGAGTGTAACGGAGAACCCTCCGGTAGGGTCCATCGCAAACGAGGTTCTTACACTCACTCTTAAGAAGTCAGCCAAAGAAATAAATCTAACTAGTTGACGGGGATATCCAAGAGATGTCTTGGAAGGGAGAGAGTTGCTTCTTTCCCTTTACTAATGAATAAACGAATCCATCTGTGGACTTTTTTTTTTCATTATCTTATTAAGATCTAAATATAACATTTATGTAACAATAGCATCATATGTGACATTGGTTACGGTTTTATTAGGTAACTTTAAAAAAAATTAAAAAATAAAAAAGATATACAAACGCTTTAAGTCACAGATGATATGATTATTGGCCCTAGAACCCAAATTTGAAATTTGACCCAAAAATAAAGAAGCAATGAAAAGTCTTATACCTGCAAACGTCGCACTAGAACTATTAATTGAGTACGTTAAGTACTTTCTGAAACTGTTCTACAGTAGTCTTGAGAAGTACTTCATACGGGTTTGTGGCTGCATAACAATTCCTACAAAATTACCAGCACTGCCACTGGGAGTCTGTGGGCTAGAATGCACCATTTGGGCGCGGAGGCAGAGAAGCTGATGGTTTCCTCACCTCCAATGTGGGACTCGTGGCTTTCAACACTGTCATTATTAAAAATGCTTCCCATCCAAGCAAAATGGCTCCAAAGACAAGTCCCGCATAAATCAATTTTAAGTAGCGATGAACTTTAAATTTCAGGGAAAATCTGACTCAAAAATGGAAATTTAATATGAAAACAGAACAATATAGCCCGATTTAAAGATATGGTAGCACAATCTGGATTTAAGCAGAGTAAAGATAAGTTACCAAAAACACCAAATTCTGTGCTGGAAGCTGGGTACTTTAAATGTTCATCAAGTCTCTTATGAAAACTGAATCTGACGCCTCTTTAACATATAATAGGACAACAGGGAGTTTACACAGAATTTTGCTGTACTCGTAGTGAGGCCAAAATGGGCATGGCCTAGAAGTTTAGGGCACAAGGAACATGTGTGTACAAAGAGTATCCATAAAGATCAAGAAGCAAAGACTCAATGAAAGGATTTAAGAAAGAGTAAAAGAGAAAAAAGAGTCACTCACTGATGTCTGCAATTTTAACAAATCGGAAGTAAAAACAAAAGAGAAGGAAGATAATTAAAAGGGAAAATACCATATTCTGTGTTGGAATGCTTTGTTTCCTTTGGCATGCATGAATGGAAGTTAACAGTTGCAACATTTAAGAACAAATATTCCAATCCTTGCACCACAGCTGAGGATGCAGTTTTCTTCCTAGTTTTTTGTATTGTATAAATCGATATCGAGGAAGACAATAAAATCATTAGTTGCATTTTAGCTTGACAATTACAGTTTAGACTTCATTCTTTGAGACTGTTGAGATACACCAGAGGTATCTTCTTTGTACTTAAGCACAGATGTCAGCCCAACAAGTCAAAGCCCTAGCACCGAGACTCTAAATAACAATGTCATCGAAATAACAGATGATAGCCTTTCTGAACAATCTTCTATACTAATAATATTCAAGTCCATAATTGAAGCATTGGATCCGCTTGTGAACGGTACTTGGACTGTGTTTGTTGAGAGAAGTGAGAGGGAAACGGGAGAGAAAGAGGATGAAGAGACAGTAAATTTCTTTGGGCTTTGTTGGAATGGGAGGGGAGTAGGAAGATGGAAGTATACCTTTGCTAAGAAATGAACAGGAGTGCATATCAACCTTTTTTTTATTTAACAATCGATTTTAAGAGAAAAAGTTCTTTCTAATAACCAAAACATATTTTTTGCAATTCTTTTTTCTTTTTCCTAATCCACTCAAAGCAACGAAACAGCCAAAGACGAGAGAACCTTCCCCTCCCCACTCTTCCTTTTCCTTCTTCCCTTCCCTTCCCTTCCCTTCCCTTCCCTTCCCTTCCGTTTTGCAAAAGTCAGTAATCTATCTAGCATGTGACAAAGAAAGAAAAAGACACATCTCATCCTCATTAAATCACCACCAAGCTAGAGCTCTCCAATCACTGTTGTACAAATCCATTCACCAGGCTGAATACAGCAATCTTTCCCTTGCCACAGTCTGTCTTCCTTTAAGATTACACTATTCATATTAGGTACACGAATTGCTGAATGCACATTTACAGTAAAAAATAAGAAGATTAATGAGTGTGCAGTCAATAATTACGGGGAAGGCCTAAACCAAGATAATACAGAAATTTTATCAACCTCCCATGCTATTGGATGGGCAGGATGACCGGCAGTAAGTGTTGTCCTTGGGATGTTCGCTTGAAGCCAGCAGATTGACCTGCAAGTTTGGACCTTTAGCTATTTTTCTGACTAACGCAGAAGGGACAGACATCCAAGAAGAGAAAGGAAACACTGGGGAACTTATTACCTTTACAATCTCTGACTTCGAGCCTGGACGCATATAGGCTGCTAAGATACTCATGTTGAAATCCTGGGTTCAAGCACATTGAAAAACATAAGTAAAAAATCAACCATTTATTCCATAGAGAAGCCACCACCATTCCAACAACTTGGTAGATGCAATGACTAAAGTAGACAGTTTCAGAAGCAGCTAGGAAAATGGATTGATTTAATAGCTAACTGATTATTGCAGGATAGTGTTGGAGAGTTCAGTCATTCACCAGTTTGGCAAAACTCTGACCAAATACTTGCCTTCTGATTATGTCTACGTTAACAAAGGTTTAATTGCTTATGGAAACGTAATTATGACGGTTATGTTCAATATCCTGTAAGGAATTTAATGACAGGTTCATCATCTAGTACAGGAGCATTTGAAATGTAAAGAATCTTCTCCATGGTGCATCCCCACACAAAAAAAAAAAAAAAAAAAGTAGTTCCACAATCTTGTTTCTGTTTTTTATATGAGGCCATTCTCGATTCTCCCTTTAATAGATGTAGATTTGTTCTTCAGGTGAAATACAAATAGGAATCAAGCCATCCGGGCTTCAGGAGAACCCACTTACATCCTAGAAAATTTTGAAAAGGTCAAAGATACCATAAATGTTCTCATTCATAATATTGGAAAGATTATCCTCGTCTTCATTTATGTCCAAAAGAACGCCTAAGCAATGAAATGAAGACAACTTTCAAAAGCCAAACAAGAAAAGTACAATAACGTTTACCTTTCCTCTAAAAAAATCTTATTTAATTTATTAAAAAGTGATTTGGTTCTATAAACATATTTATATAGGAGAAAAGGTCGATGCCTCCAGCACAGAAACTATTTGACTATGAAATTTATCACTGGAAGCGAGTGACATGTATCCAAATGATAATTGCATCTACAAGTACATGTTGTATCAAGCATTGATTTATGAGCTAAATGGTTTTTGAAGAGAAAGAAAAGAAAAGAAAAGAAAAGGCACCATTAAAATGATTTCAGGTGGACCACTAATAGAAATAAACAAGGGAAGCGAGACAGATAACAAAGCAACATCTTAGAAAGCAACGGGAAAATCATCATATCCAAAAAACCAACACTCTGCTTTTAGTACTGGCATAATGTAAAAAATTTCTCAAGTATACTACATGTAACATTAGATGGTCAAGTATATGAGTAATAAAGGTAGAACTTACTCTGAAAGGATCACCCCTCAAAGACTGCACAAACATAGACCCCGAGCCACTTCCCTGCAAACGAAGGCACTAAACTTATAATTATTCTCAAAATACTAATTCAATAGCACAGGTAGCCAAAGCACCCCTTTTCTAAACATTTTTTGACACTCCGTAAGCACCATCAGATCTAGGCATTGTTTCAAACAGAAAGTTCTTCATAATGACGTGTGGATGCATCCACATTTGACACACTTGAGATGACCAGATTAACCTCGTGTATGAGTTTATTGTCAATTTCATGTTTCTCGGTGGCAGTTTTGAGATGGCACTTGAAGAAAACAGGCATACAAAGTAACATTAAAACCTAAAAAAGCAGGCATGGAAAGTGTTGAAATTGGTAGTTTTGGGTGTTTGAAAAAGGGAATAGTTTGGAGGAACAACATGTAATTTCCAACATGTGGATAATAAGAAAGATATATAATTTTCCTCTGGATAAAAATAATAATAGCTCTAATGGAATACAAAAATGAATATTATTCAAATTCATGCTCAATAGATTTTTACATTGGTCATAAAATGTTATATTACTATGGAAAATATTGTCTTGCTATTGAATGAATTAAGTATGTCATCGTTGGAGTTTAAAGGGGATTGAAGGAAATTGGTACAAAAAAGTGATGCTGGTTTTTTACTTACTGCATCACAGAATAAGAATCATATGTGTCATACAAGTCCCAGTCAATACATGGTGGAACAGCATTGGTATTATTTTAAACACCATCACCAACCAATCAGTCCTCTCATTTCTTTATTTTTTTTCTTTTTTCATTGGACCACAGGAATTTAAAGGATTATTTCTGTCATAAGTCTTAAAGTCTTTCGTTCTTATTGAATTTCTTGTGTCATTTAACTTTTCATCCATGCACTTAAATCATTTTTGACCAGAAATGCCTCATCTATATATACACATATATATGAGAGAGAGAAAGTGCGTGCTTGTTTGTGTCTATACATATATATGGCAAAGACATAATTTCTATCAACAATAGCTGATGATACAAAGTATAACAAATAAGGTGAGGGTCCATGGTAAAAAAGACTATCATCTCTGTTATTTAAGGCTAAAACAACATTTCAAGCTAACTAGTCACTTATCAAGCCAAACCTGTGAATATAATTGCTTTTCATCAAATCCACAATTTTATTTGATGCACTTATTTCATCGACACAAGGGAACAGCCATTTTCCTCTCTTTTGTGTTTGTCAGAGAACAAAGATGCTCCACAACCTTGATAGAGTTTGGCAGGCCAAATGTAAGTCACAAACAAAACACATTTCTCGTATTTCAGCATTTCGGCATCTTACAGATGCATCCAAACCATAAGCATTATGATAGCGAAGTGTAACCCAAAACACGGGAAGATAAAGGCTCACGTACCTCCAAAGACACATCCTTAAGACGCCTCCCAGTTTGAGCACAGCAGATGCGAACTACATGTTCATCAGAACTCCCACTGATAATGTAGTCCCTTCCATTCATGTAGTAGGAACGAGTGTAGTTCTGAGGGCTTTTGGTAGAAGCAATATCAAAATTCAAATGAAGCCTCCCATCAACGGCCAAAAGTTGTCGAACCTGACAATTTCCATATATCAGCCTCAAGTGCAATTACATTCTTAAGCACTATTGGTGATGAAACCGAAAAGAAAGAACTTATTAAGTATGTAAACTAAGTATAAAGCACACTACAAACCAAAAGCTAAGATGAAAATGCATCTCAAAATGGCGTATATACACAATGCATCACTTCTGTAACGCCCCACAACAATCAAGAACAGAGTCCCTCTTAGTTCTAAATGAAGTTATGAATTTACACCAAAAAGAAACTAAGTTGGTGACCTCATAAGAACCCTGTCGACACCTACCAAATAACACCAGTAAATATAGGTTTGCTTCCTTCCAAACAGACCACCATAAACAAATTAGCTTCAACAGAAAATGTTCCAAAGATGACCAGGCACTCCGCTCCATTTATCCACCACTTGCCAAAGAGAACAAACTGAAACTATACATTAGCCATGTCCACACAAGAAACTCTCATGGCATTGGCTTAGGACCAAATCCTAGCCTAATGCATACCATGGCCTGTGACATGGTATTTATATTTTTATCACCAAAATTTACAATTATCAAGGGGAGTTCACGCAAAATAAGGATAAGAACAAACAACCAAATATAGTAATTCAAAAGGAAGAATCTAAATTTAAGGAAAGGGAAAAGGTTCACCAAGAAGAATTAATAGGAAATGAAAAGTATGGGGAGCTAATCCTGTTTAATGAAGCTTTCCAATCCAACAGTTAGGTTTCAGTGTAGAATCTAACTATACTTCTTGTTAAGTAAGGCAAAAAAATATAGCACCAGGAGTCCCATATATTATTGAAGTCTGGAAACAAACTCCTGACTTGACCTCTATATTCCAGAACACAGAAGCAAACTGAAACCCCAATTCATACCATAAATAATTCAATTATTACCTCATTGTCAACAGCTGACACAAGAAGATAGTGATCATCTGGAGAAAAGCAAACCATCACATTGCCCCTTGAGCTAGAAGCAGTATAGCAAGGAGATATTGGTTTTTGTCTTAAGTCCCACATCTTGACATCTTGATCAAAGGAAGAAGTAGCAAAAACTGATGGGGAATAGTTAGCAAACTTCACTACATTGATATGCTCTCGGTGCATATCAGAGAAAACCTGTAATCGTCTTCCACTACTTATGTCGTACAATGCAACATTCTTTGAGTATCCACTTGCAAGAAAAAGTTCATCCGTAGAGTTAACATGAACAGATGTCAATTGATCAAACTCATCAAAGGTGACCGAACCAGCACTATTACATATGCCCATAGTCCTTGATGTCATATGTTGGATATCATACAATTTCAGTGAGCCATTATCTGAACCAGCTATGAGCTGGCATTCACCAAGAGGAGAAAAAAATGAATTAGAAATGCCACATCCAGCAGGGATAAAATCAACAACCAAGCAGACACTAAAAATGCATCAATGTTAAAAGTCCACTAATTCTTTTTAAACTGAAACAAGATGACCAGAACAAAACTTGGATTGCCTCTTTAATCCACATGCTCCTTTTCGAAGTGTGCACACTAATCATGAGAGAATCAAATAATAGATCGTGCTGCTATTCACAACTCTTACGGTTGCTAGCATAGAACAGAACATTTCTGCGTACTAAACCAATTTATCACCAGCCTAGAATTACGTCACTATTAAAGGAAATAAAAAACAATCTAAAATCTGATGGGGTAGAACTTTGCTAACATAAACGCAGTAATGTAGTGTAGGAAAGGCATTGTAATTCTATAGGATATATGCTTGTCCTACAATATAGCATTTATTGCATCTTTATTTAATGCACTTCGTGCAGGAATCATGTACCTTGGAGGGAAACCTCTTGAGCCAACAAAGTCCTAATACACTGTTCATTGCACCAAGTGATGGGATGTAACTAACAATTTGTTCTTTCTCATGGTTGACTACAACTACTTCACCATCCAAAGTTCCAAAGACCATTAAGCCAGAATCAGAGGGATGATATTCAAACTGCCTTGGACGAAAGCTCATTCCATCATCTCCCGAGCCACTGCTTGAAATTGAGAGTGGATGCAAAAAAGGCCAAGTGGAAGCCCCAAATTTGGCAGCACATAGAGACCTCGTATAAAAATATTTTGATTTTCCAGAAGAACAAGCCAAATTCTGCTTCGAAGTCCACACATGATTGTGGCTTGCTCCTACTTGACGCTTTTGTAAGATACTAACAACACTTTCTTTATGCTTCCTTTTGTATGGCAGATACTCAAAGTACTGTGAAAAGGTAACCAAAGCCCTTTCCCTATCAATCTTTCTTATAGGCAAGTTATCTAAAACTTTCAAACTCGGTAATGAAGAAATCATGTACTCTCTATAGTGCTTCTCAAGGCATATTGGTGAGGCATGATAAGAAATATACTTCAAAGAAACATCTGCAATTTGCCTAGTCAAGACATCTGGGAAAGACTCTTCTGCAGTTTGATCATATAATGTATCAAGGGAAACCTGCCAAACAAGTTTGGAATACAAGGTAAAAGAATTAAAACATGGAAAGTCAAGAAAGAAGAAAAACATTTTACATAAGTGCATGTACAAACATATAGAGATATGATGCATGTAACAAAAAATAAATAAAATGTGTCTATCCCTTATAACATTTGTGCATCACCCGGCTATCAGAAAATTTTAGAGAAAATCAACAGAAGTCCTAAAATTGAATATTTTGGGGGCATGAATTTAACACGGATCTTCAGATTTAACCTCGAGGAAAAAAGAAATTAAAAAAAAAAAGGAAGGAACAATCCTCAACAATCACTTAAGACCAAAGTTCTAATTTTCATTTTGGTCAGAACTTAAGATAGAATGTGAAATTTGGATAGTTGCAAATCACTAAAATCCAATACCTGATCACTAAAGAAATTATCTAGCCAAGAAGAACCAAGTGGTTTACCTCATCTTGTTGATCTAACAGTCGATTCAACCTAGGAAAAACAGTAGAAAATATCTGCCTATAATCAAAGTCTTGCTGGTGACCCGAGAAATCCACATCACTATCATCGTCAGAAGAATCCTCAATCATGCTTTGAACTTCATGATTTCTTACCACATCATCTAGAGAAAAGAAATCCCGGTGAGCCTCATTTGCACTCAAGTCATAATCTTCTAGCATGCTAGTTTCAGGATACATTGCTCCAATGGGAGGAACACTCTTTGTTTGACTGGCATCTGTTTTATAATCTGATCCCCCGTCAGATGATGCAGGAGAAGGCCCTGCATCGTTGCAACACAGCCACTTCTGAAACCGAAGCTCAACCAAAGAAGGGAGTTTAGAAAGTGCTGCGATGGTTGTCCAAAGGTTTGTAATTCTTGTCTCACACAATGAGAGGCATGTTAAATTTGGCATGCAAGCAAAACAATCCTCCCTGAAACTACTAAGTGATGTACTAAAGTCAAGATTTAGGATGTGTATCCTTGAGAACTCTCCCATCATGTTGAGCTTCCGGAAGTGCGAAGACCTCAAGTTTAAAACTTGGCATGACAAACCTTTCTTAGAGAGATCCCTGGGGAAAAAAAAAACAGATACCAATAGTCTTTTCAAGAACCACAGCTTCAAAAAACTCAATACATTTCTTTCAGCAATGAAATGCAAATCGACTCTTCTTGCATCATCATAAAAGCAGATATTCTGACTAGCAACTTCAAGAGGAGACACAAAGCACAACACACTACAAATGGAATCTGTGAGGAGGAGAAACAAAGAACCACCTTAAAAAATATTAAAATATCTGGAAACAATGTAGACTTCGACAACATGGTTTTAAACAAACTATCATTGACCATGCAATAACTTCATGTGGCAGTAGAAAATATATAGACATTTGAAATGCTTGCTCCAAAAAACAAACAAAAGACTAGAGTTTCCCCCTAGTCAGTTCAACTTTCACCAAAAAGAAATCATTGGCAGAAGTGCTAAAGCAACGACAGCAAAATGGTACAGATTGTTGCTAGCTCAACAACTGACATGCTAATTGGCTAACATATTTTGAGGGAGTAGTTTGCACCATATAATTTTCAAAGAACAGGCAAAGAAGTTTCCTCTTCACCACCTCCCTCATTGGATGTAAACTACTATTCCATTACTAAGATCCCATTCAAAGTTCCACATGTTCATCTCCAGAGGTATATTGGTAAATTATCTATATCATTGCAGAAATATTGAAAGTACAATCAATTACCATGAGTCACAAGGAGAACTGATTTCAAATGCCATGTGAAAGTAAGATTTACAGTCCATTTCTGTAAGGAGTTGAGATGCCCACACTAGTTCTCCCCATAACATTGAAATTGCCTTCTCAGACATAAAAGGACGCTTGTTCTAAATTATCAATACTACTATCGATTGAAATTCCCCTAGGCTAGATCATGGAACATCACTATCTTATTATTGCTCATGAGGTGGCAGAAACAATACAAAGAAATTTGCGATGGAATAAATCTGGAAGTCAAACAGTTACTTAAAGACTACAAAGTAAGCACCAATAAGTACCGCAAGAACTCCTTCCCAAATGACATATCCTGAAGATCAACTTGTCGAAGTTTTTGATTGATGGCACGCATCAGGGACAAAGTCGATTCTCCATTAAACACACATGAAGATCCATTACAAACATCAACTGCTTGAATCTCTGAAGCATCAAGTTCCATAAATGTATCAAGAAGTGGATGAAAATCAATATCCTTAAGATGGTCCAAGAAAATCTCCAGGCTACATGATTCATTGTGCGATTTTTTCACCTCAGCCTGAATAATTCAGAAACGAGAAAACTGCTTCAGCTTCAATTGAGTAAAAATCCAATGCATATGTAGTAGATCCAAAAAACAAAGAAATTCTACATTCCAGTAGAACCATTATCCAACATACTAAATTACTTAAATATCAGACTCATATCACTGATACAGAGTTCTACGCATGAAGTTGGCTGGCAAAATATTTGAGATGTTTATTCCTCATTTGCTGCAATCAACAAGAGACAGCCAAGTTTATATCTAAAAGTAGTAAGAAGACTGTGTGAAGAGTTTTAGTAAGCTTCCCTTTACAAGTCCCAGCCAACTTTAGATATTAGAAGAAACAGAGTTAAATAAATCCTTCTCAATTATTGAATTTGCTAACCGTCACTTTTTCAATTAGACCAGAATGTTCAGGCAGAGCATCCACTCTAGCTCTAAAGCAATTTAATTCAAATACTCATTTTTGCTCGTACCAAATTGTTATCTATCTAGCATCCAAAAATTTAAATTTAAGAAGTTGATAATGATGACAAATATTACAAATAAGATGAAATTAACAACCCAATGAACATATATTATAAAGTGGATACTTGTCAATAAGCTTTGAAAACGCATCATACTTTCCAATAAGCTTATGAAATTATTTTCTTAGACAAACTATTATTTTCAAAGAAACAAATATTATAAAAAAGAAAAACTATAGAATGTAGGTCCCATAGAAAAAATACGGTAGTATTTGTTTCTTTGAAAAGGAGCAATCAACTGCCAATCTTTCTATTGTTTATTTTAAATTTCTAAAATTTAGAAGTCAATTGCACATCTTTCATATTTCCTCAAATAAATGTATTTAGTGTTTCTTACTTGAAAATGCAACGCCTTTCCAAAATAAGTTATCAAACTATTTTCTTCAATGAACGCATTAGAAAATGATCAAATGCATATCCCATAGGAAATACTCTCCAATGTTATATTGCATTAAAAACTTCCATAATTCACACACACACACACACACACACCAGAAGAAAAAAAAAAAAGCATAAAAATCTTCAACATCATTAACAAACAAATCATACCAAATTCACTATAACAAATCCAAAACTACAACTACTTAGATCATAAAATCTATCCAAACCTTGAATAGACCAGACAAAATTGCAGTATTTGGTAAGACACCATGCCTCCTACAAGAGTTAATGTACCTGACACAATATGACAGTCAAATGCTAAATTAGATCAAATATAAGAAAAAGTAGTATCTTGAAAAAGAAAAATAACTTCAATTAGCAATTCAAGAAACCATCATAACTGACTTCACTCTATCATCTCCATATAACATTGCACAGTAAAATTACGAAAGAGATCGGTGGAAGGCAAAAATCTTGAGGCATCCAGTTTAAAGGAGGACTGGATTACGCAAAGCCTTTAACTAAATGGCTGCTGTTAATAGATCAAATATAACTCAGTCTCCAGATTGAGGGTGGCATAGTGGCTCATGGGCACCGTTGTGACATAGGAAACGTAGGAATCGCATGGTTAATATAATCACTAAGAGCTAAAAAGCATGCCTAGTTTTGGTGTTTTCCGTTTAATAGTTCACCCCAAGATCAGCAGATAAATGAAAATTATTATTCGGAAGAATTTGCAACAAACCACAACATCGCCAAGGAAAATTGGTAAACCACCTCCCAAGCACATAACTTCAACCATGTATTCCTTACGGTGCATGATCATTATAGATAAAACTAAACAAAAAAGAAACAATTTTAAGTTCATTTATGAAATGAGGATTTTTCAAATTGCAGAGAAGCACAAAATCCTTCCCCATGAACTACAACTTCAAACACGAAATTCACTACTGCACTATCTTATCTACAACGATAATTCCTAATCCATCCAGAAATGTAGTCAACAATCTACGAAAGGAAAAAAAATCATTGAAATTGCTGAACTACAACAGATCACTAAAAGCTTCAGAAATTATCCGATCAAACTCTTAGAGAGAAAACACGGGTTAACGACAACGATACACCGAGGTGAAAACGGAAGCGAACCTTTCTTCCAACGTCGCTATGTCAATGGCCATGGCGGTCAAGCTCAACGAGTGGAGTTCCCGAGTAGAGACGTGACGGAAGATGAATCAGAAAATCTATTCTGGGCTAAAGAGTATATATATCTCAAGCCCATAAACGCGGCCCAGAAAATCCAATTCACAAGTATGGGCCGGATCTTGTACCTACATGATGGTTGTTAGGATTTTTATTTTTTCTAATCATAAGAAATGTTAAAATAAAATTAAAAAGTCAAACCTTGAGATGATATAAGTAAACTAAATTAATGATATATAATGGACATGAGTAATTTTATTATGTGGCTGAGTCAATTAATAAGCCTTGAGTTTAATACATAATAACAATAGTAATAAATTTAGAGATTATTAATTTTAGATTAAATACCTTTAAGGATATCACATTTAAAATTTTATATACAAATTTTTTGGGCATAATTTTAGATTACTTTCCTTATAATTCTTTGAGTAAGTTTTGGGCTTTTATGGATTGGGCTATGCACGGGTAGGATGAAGTTGGGTTGTAGGAACCAACGGTCCCTGTACATATCGCACCAGCCCATTAGCTGTACCTCGAGAAGGGATGATTTTGGGGGCTCACGGGCTTCAATTCTAATTTAAAGGATTGGACTATTAGGTGGGTTATCAAGCATCTTTTCTAAGGTTTCTTACTTCTATTTCTAATATGAGATGAGATTTTTTCTTTAGTGTCTTCGTTTTTGGAACATCATACTCTTTCCAAATCAAATTTACCTCAACTTCAATGTGATGGTCTTCCTCCTGTCTACCCACCTTGGGTTTTTGGTGATTACACAAAAAAATAGGTTGTGAGTTGGCTTTAATATTGCCCTATCTTGAGTTTAGATTTCAACACAAAAGAAACCAACTTATTAGAAGTATCTTATAGCAAAATTTTCCAATATGGGATGACGTCCTCTTAGAGTTTTCCTTCTTGGAATGTGACCCTATTCTCATTTGCTTGGATTTCATTTCAGCAGACTAGCCCAATAGAAAAAATAATTAAGTTTGCTTTTATGGCCAAAAACTCTCATTCTTCTTCCCAATACGAAAGAAAGTCCATCAATACTCACATAAGACATTATATTTTCCCTCACCCAAATTGATGTTGCTCTTAATGTGGGTTGTTTTATGTGGTTGGGCCCTTTAATCCAACACTAGCCACTCTACATGGTTGGACACCCTGTGTCAACCCCACATTCAAGGGATGCCTTGTATAAAGGTGCGAGGTTGGGATGTGGTTTAGTTTTGATACTATATATCATAGGCCTAAGTTTCATTTGAAAAGACCATACTAATGGAAAGAATAATCTAAGCCTTTTCAAAAACTCCCACTATCCTTCCCAACGTGGGAGGAAGCCTTTCCACGCTCACATAGGACGTGACACTATGCTTGCTTGCTCACACAATTCGACACAATTTGGCAACTTTACAGATGTCTTCAACGACTAATTGATTGGTTTGCAACAGCAGCAAGAGTTGGCTGTCATGTGGTTCTCCGATACGGATAAAGAAAATATCTATGAGCATTTGGCTTCTATGATTAGTCAAACGCTCTCTTTTCTAAATGAGAAGGAAAATACCATTAGGCTCTCTTTTAGGGTAATATGCCCCCCCTTTTCCTGCCAAAACAGTTTCTATGGCCAGGATTTGAGGAGTTTGTGGGTAGTAGAAAGTGAAACAGTAATATAGGTTGTCCCACATTATTTAAATAATATTTAGGCTCTCGGTGTAAGAATGTTACTTTTGAGTTTATTTTTTACTAGAAATTGATCTTACTAACATTATACCAGAATTAAAAGAGATAAAATATAATGCATTGCCTATAAGCACAATATAAAAAGCAATGTAGGATACAAAAAGATATATTAAGAATAATGTGCATTGTTTCTTAATTCTTGTTAAAATACTTAAAGGCCTAATCTAAAAATTAGTTCAAGAGTTAAAATGATATTTTTTATTTAAGTTTCATTATAAGATATTATATTTTCATCTTATACACACAAGTTGGAGTAAATTCGACCTCTTTTTTTATATCATGTTGAAAGTCTAAAAAGCCTAACCTAAAATTATTACAAGAGTTAAAAAAAATATTTTTTTATTTAAGTTTTACCATAATAGATCACATTTACAATGTAAAACTTCTACACACAATTTTAATCTTATTTAAAAACTGCAATTTCACAAAGGAATAATTTCTTACCTTCTTATCGACTTGCAGGGAGAAATTAAAGTTTCTAAAATAAAATGATAGAATAATATTACATATAGATAAACTTAGGCTTTGTACTGTATCAGAAATAGTCGAGCTATGATCATTCAAATATGCTTTTTCTTCTTTTTGCACATCTTTATTCTCAAAATCTCAGTTTAACAAAGTTTAAAGTTGCCTGCCGAGAACTACTCTTCCAGATTAAGCAACCTTCACGTGTTTTTTTTTTTTTTTTTCAGAAAGATAGAACATGGAAACTTGAGATCTCCTTTCGGTTGTTTAATTAGTTAAGCACTCGTCCGTGAGAGCATTACGACAAGCCGTTCTTCATGACAGACTCATCTGTCAGTTCCGCTTAGTCCTTGCCCCAGCACAGCCTCATTGACGCCCCAATACTGTCCACTTAAAGTGGGAATATCATGGACGACAAAGCGTCGAAAAAGCAGGAGTATGTAAAAGGATACTGTGTTCCTGAAAATGTTTTTTAATTAGTTTTAAGAAAAACAAGTAACTCTTCTGATATAATGTCATTTTTTCTCGTAGACTAAGTCCTTGTGGAAAAATATGTTTTCCTATGTTTAGAACGATATGTAAAAATTCATGTGTGTGTCACATATTATTGGCTTTACAAGGAACTAGCCATTATCCTATGTATTTGCTACTATGTTGACCCTATGAGAGGAGCTAAAATCTTTTTCCAATGAAACATCAGTACTTAACAACACTTCTCGTCAGCATATCTTATATATACTACAAAGTTCCCCTAGGACACCTATTATTCATAAATTTAGAGCTTATGCTATCATAATATATAAGAATAAAATTGTATTTCCATAATCTGTTGGAAAAGAAAATCCTTATAATATATCTTATAAATTTAAGTAATCCATCTTCTAAATATATCAATCATAATGTACATTGAAAATTAGAACATTCGTAATGTATCTTATAAGTTTGAATAATCCCTCTTTACAAGAAGTATTTTGAAAGGAGGTGACTTGACCTATCATATAATATCAAAGGTAGTTTTTCACAAGTTTAGACAACTTCCCTGTTTAATGAGTTGTTTGAAAGAAAAGCGAAACTAAATCGTTCACCCTATCAATTATGACTCTTGGTTAATAATATCAATGCAACTCACTTTTTATGCTCCATCATACATAAGGATGCTCTATGGAGAAGTAAACCTTACGAGACTGATGACTTTAGAACCTAATTATATCGGCCATGCTTCTTTAGTCTGTTGTCATCCCAGATTCGGCAGGCCCCAGCTTGAGAAAAGGTTGCCGTCTCCCCCTCACTTTTTCAAATGGACTCTGCTACGTGAAAAAAGGTGGGTTCTCTGTGGAAGATTTAACCAAGCTTTTCAAAGAAGCTGCGCAACCCTCTCTCTCTAAATTATTCATGCATAGACCTTTTCTACTAGAGTGGTGCTGCACGTGGCTTGGGGCGTAAAGAAGAAGGTTGTTGGTGAGACAAAAGAAGGTATCATGGGTTGGGACCCAAAGCGAAGACCATGCTAGCTTTATGTCTTCTGATTTATAAATTATTATGCTAAGCCAAGGAGAAGCACATTAGTACTTAATTCTTTCCTGCGTTGGTCAGAGAAGGAAGCTTGGTAACAACAATTTGAGACCATTTTTCTAAGTAAGCAGTTGAAGAACAGGGTGCCAACAAATCACGTGGTGTGAATAGGCTTTACTGGAAAAAGAACACCCTAAGCAAACTGTGGCTACAGAAAGAACCATTTAAAAACACAGTGGCGGTAGATCTTGGAAGCCTGTTGAGAAATATAAGATCTCCATCTTTACCCATCAGATTATGACATCCAGCTAGTATACAGTTAAAAGAATGTTAGAACTGTTGAAACTTCTTTCATTAAAGTTGATTTTTTTAAGAAACAAAAATATTTAAACATATAAGAAAGACACTGTATAACATGCTTAGTTGTTGTACTGAGCGTATACTAATTTATGAGCAATGGGTTGAAAAACAAGATGAAGCTTATGAAGACCAACATGGGGTGTTGCACTTAAAATTCGATTTTAATATTATGTCAAGAATTATCTAATTTATTCTAGTAAAACTAATCATTAGGAGATCAGTATCAGCTAGTTCTGTAATTGATAAATGTTATAAATGGTCAATTTATTTTTCCTTAAAAGTGGTCTTTAAAGAGAGAGCAACAAGTTACCATGTAAAAAGATACCTAATCTTGATATTAACAATGTTAAACAATCACCACCTAATGCACTTATCATTTTAAGTATAAACCAATTTATAGATGATAAGATCACTAGATTTAATTTGTAAGATATTATTGTACTTACATCTAGTCTCTAATTTTTTTGTTAAAAATGATTTAACTTTCCTTAAAATTGATCATCAGCATATATGAATATATATGGGAGATATCAAGTTAAGATACTCATAATACAAAAAACCACTTAAAAACAAAAACCCACAAACACAGCAGCCTTACCAACCAACTTTGTTCATCTGCAGTGAAAAACAGTGGATTTGGATTCATTGTAAATTCAGTAATCCTAACGTGATGTCGATAATGTGGCAGTCTTCACCTCTGGGCATCAGATTCTCCAAGTTACAGCTTAGAAAAAGGAAAAATCTGCAAGTTACAACTTGCAGTTGGATGCTATGTCAGATTACTTGTACTTAACAAAGAGCACCGATCTAGCTTTTGCTACATAAACTAGATTAGACAAAGATTGACAGAGAATTGAGGATGCCTTTGTCTGAAAGGAACAAAGATTTTGTCTGCTGTATCTGTCTTCTATGTAAACAATGAAGAAGCCGCAGGAAATCAATCATGATAAGAGTCGTAATCCCGATGGCCCACCCCTCGATGGGGTTGATCATGGAGGAGCTTTGAAAAGTGATGGTCCTTGTGTGAATATCATCCTTTTGGTATTAAGATATTTCCTTTTTCTTGGATGATGGGACTCTTTGGGACTCATTGTCAAATTAAGAAATAAATATTTGATAATTAAAAGATGCCAACACCTACCAAAAGATGAAATTTCCTAGGAATCTTCCACTATGTTGGTAGGTCAACATGCATATGCTTTTAAGGAACTATTGGGGTTTTCTTTACCCTGAAATTATGGAAAAAAGTAACCAGGTTGATTCTCATTTTTCTTTCATTTTTAAGTCATTTTATTTTTTATCTTTTCATTAATTTTTAACATGCAATAATTAAATAATTAACTACTAGTCACTTATTACTTAATGAGCTAGTTCAATGGTGAGCTAATAAGAACTCTAATGATAAGGTTTAAAATTTTACACATGCATATATGAGTTTGGTGTGTGTATTGTAGTATTAAAAAAAATATTAAAGCCTTAAGTCATGGTTCGCCACCCTCATTCCCCTAATTTCCCCTTTTACTTAATAATAATAAGAAAAAAAAATCTTCATGTAACAATACAAACATACAATGTTTAATGTGTTATTACAATATTTAAAATAATTATTTCTCAAAATTAACAAATGGTTTTATTAGAAAACTCACCAATTTTCTCCTTAAAATCAACTTGTAAGAAATGAAAATGCACATCCACATATAAAAATTATAACATATTGGCATATTTTATGTGAGACATATTTAGATTTTATACATTCTTTTGTTTTGTGCTTAAAGAAACTAGTTCTATGATATATGATGCATTGATGGATATCTTACTTAAAACTTAAACTTTAATATTATAATAGAAAAATCATTTCTCTTTAATCTACTAGCATGTAAAAGATGAAACCACCTCACTATAAAAAAAAAATGCATTAAATCAATATAGTTATAATATAAGATATATATTTGGATTTCAACAAATTTCTTAGGTGGTTTCTTTCTTTTTTTTTTCTCAAATGCATAATGTCATCCTAATTTTTTCAAAAGAACTAATGAGCCAAAAACTTCATTTTTTTTTTTCTTTCAAAGGTGATCAATACTACTAACTAGCTTCCCAAAGACCTTGGACAAAAGAAAAAGACAGCAAGGAAAAAGCCAAGCAGAAAGTTACCAAATCGGGGAATTTTTTGAATACTATTTGTCATGATGGAAGGCTGTCCATTCATATGCTTGAATTTTTCCTTTCGGTTCAAAGAATTTGCACAGAGAATTTGCTTCATCGAACGAAACAAAAAATCCTTGTATTCAAATCGGTGGAGCATATAGGGGTGTCGGAAAATCAACCACATCGATGGCCCCATGGAGCATGGTGGAGACTAAGAATGGACATGGTGGCATGATCTTCCATTACCTCAGTCGAACAAAATAACATGGATCTTTTCCTTGTAATGAAGGAAAAACTACCGTTACCTGCAGACAACCTAAGAATATTTTGGTGCCTTTCACAATCAATGTAATACGACTTTATAACATATCTCGTTGATGTCAAAACTTTATACAGGTAAGTATATATTTCATTTTAAAGATGATTTTTAAATAAGATTTAATTATTTTCTTTTAATACATAAACACACATATGTGTCAAACCTAAAACCTTTTTTTCTTATTAATTCTGGAAGTTAGAAAAACATTTAAACATGATTTCTATTATTTATTTGAGGTTTGAATCAATTGTGATTCTAATTAATGTTTTCCTTATTAGTTCTTTACCATTATTTTTAATATGTAGTAAAATCTTCAAGTTTAATTGCTTAATAGAAATTATAAGCATTAATTATTTCTGAAAAGAAAATTATAAGCATTAATTAAATCTTCATACTCAAACTCACACACTCAATTGTGGAGCCCAATACCAAAAAAATAATCCCAGACCCAGTCAACTATTGTTAAATCAACTTACAAGTGAAAATGAGGTTTCTAACACAAACCCAACATAAATGTAAGATAATTAAGATCAATAATCAAAACGCTTAATTTGGTGCATACATAGGGTGACTTCACTTTCCACATATTTACTCTATCATAATTAAGGCCTTAAGCTCCATATAGAATGACTTTTATGACTTTTGTAATAGTAATTAAAGCTAAGTAGAACCAAAGGACCTTGAGTTCTCACCCACAAAGTGTGAAACCAGCTCAATCTTTACCAGCTGTACGCGCCATAAAGCCAAAACGCGTTCCCTTTTATCCCCAAACGCGGAAACTCTAGCCTTTCTCGCTAATTTGTCCGTAATGCTTATTGGCTTCCCCTGGGATTGCCTTTTTTTCTAAATATATATTATACCGTAATTATAGTACTAATTATTTTATAGTCTGGTTAACAAACAATTAATTCTCCATAGATTTGGCTAACGAATCGTGGCGAGTCAGGTGGCGACTTCCACGTGGAGATGCGCCCACGCGCCCCTTCGTCCAATCAAACGGCAGATGAGTGCGTACAGTGCGCCTCCCACGACCCGGCCCCCCTCGCCCTCTGTTTCGGGGGCCCACTCCGACGAGCATCGTATCCAATTGGAGCGAAATCGCTGTCACGGCCGTTGTGTCCCTCCCCTTTAAATTTATAAGCGATGATATTTTAAATTTAATTTTAATTTTAATTTTAATATAAAGTTCGAAATGTTTATTTTTTCTTCTTTTTTTTTTTAACGTTAATAAAAAATAAAAATTATCTAAAACTCTTTAATTTTAAATTTAACATCTAAGTATATAAATTTGAGTTCACTGATAAATTAATAACCAAGATATTTAAAATATAATATTTTGTGTGATGGGTTAGATATGTAATATTAAAAAAATTTAAAAAAATTTAAAAAAATTTAAAAAAATTATATGAATTTGAGTATAATATATCAACGTGGTAACATTTTTAACTTGTGTACGTATAAGGATGTGACTTACCAACTTGTCCGTCGGAATATTCGTGATGTGTTTTGTGAAAGTTATATGTTTAATTTTATTTATATAGGGATTAAGATCTTTTTAGGTTTAAAATAATTTATTAGATGTAGTTATTTATTTATGGAAAAGAATAATAATAAATGGATTCGGTTCTCTCTCCCTATAAACTCCCTCCACACTTTCCTTTCTCTGTAGCAAGACCTTCGGACTCACCAACTTTTTCTGCGTCTTTCCGAGATTCGCACGAACAAGCAAACACTACCCACCTTCCTTCACGTTCTCCGTGCGGTTCGGTTTCGAAGCAACGGGCTTTCTGTCTTCTTCTTTCTCTCTATGAAGAGGTGTTGGTGTTGGTTTCACTCGCGGAGTATTGTCGTTTGCTGCAGTCTTTAGTGGTGCGGACCAAGAAGTGTTGAGTTCGGGGAGTGTTGGGGTTTGGATTTGCGGGGTTGTTTGAAGGAATGGAGTGTAGAGTGGAGAAAAAGCAGGGGTTCTTCTCGGCGCTGAAGGACGAGGTGGTGAGGGGGCTGTCGCCGGCGCGGTCTAGGGGGAATAGTCCGGGGCGGTCCGCGTCGCCCATGTCGGGTTTGCTAAGGAGGAGGAAAAGCCGGAGCCAGCACAACATGGGGCAGGCCGAGCCGGTGATCGGGAGATCCGGGAGTCTGAGGCCGGTCGGGGAGGCGCTGGCGCCGTTGATGGAGGGTCCAGACCCGGAGGGGCAGGGAGTTGGGGAGTCGAAGCGGGTCGGGACGGGGCTGGGGCAGTGGATGAAGGGGCAGTTGGCGAGAACGCCGTCGTCGACGTCGTCGGTTTACCGAAGGTCCGACCTGAGATTGTTACTTGGGGTGATGGGCGCGCCTCTAGCGCCGGTGCACGTTAACACCACCGACCCTTTGCCTCACCTTAGCATCAAGGACACTCCCATTGTTAGTCTTCCTCTCTCTTTCTCGCCATCACAAAGGCGGTTTATGGTTTTTTTAGCAATAGGAACAAAAAAGGGTTGGTTTTGTACTATGAAAAATAGTGGTCCTTGTTTTTCTCATCGTATATTCTTCTTATATCTAGAAATAGGCGGTTTGTGGAGTGCTCGGTAAGGTACTTGTAGTTTGGATTTGGGTTTGCTCTAATTAGTAAGTTGACTATGTCTTTAGGGGATTTGGGGATGTCAGTGGGTATGACTTTTGAAATTTTCTTTTCTAAGTTTAGATTTTTGCTTTCAGATTCTGTAGCAGAGAACAAGAACACTGAACAGTTCTCCTTCTTTTTCTCTTTTTGATTATTTTCCTTTAGTGTTTGGTTGATAAGAAAATAGACCAAAACAAAGAGACTGAAAAATCCATGATTGGAGGATGTGGACTTAACTCCTTTTTTCAATCTATTAAAGTGGAAAGGAAAAAGAAAAATTTATTGGTGGTCACTGTTCGTTTCACTAATTTATTTGATTAGTTTTTATGTTTTTGAAAATTTAATAAAATTACTGCGAATTTTTATGGAAAAGCACTGATTGTTTTGTGATCTATCACCGAAAATATGGCAGGAGACGTCATCTGCTCAGTACATATTGCAACAGTACACGGCAGCTTCCGGTGGGCAGAGGCTGCAGAACTCGCTTAAAAATGCATATGCGATGGGAAAGGTCCGGATGGTGGCGTCTGAGTTTGAAACCGCCAGTAAGGTGATGAAGAACAGGAATGCTGCTAGGTGTGCTGAGTCGGGTGGCTTTGTGCTCTGGCAGATGAATCCGGATATGTGGTATGTGGAGCTTGCGGTTGGAGGCGGAAAGGTTCATGCCGGCTGCAATGGCAAGCTTGTTTGGAGACACACACCCTGGATGGGTGCCCACACTGCAAAAGGACCTGTGAGGCCTCTCCGCCGTGCACTTCAGGTAAAAATTTGTGCCTTTTCTGCACAAGTTTGATTTTGTGTGACGGTGGTTTCATGAGTTGCATCTGTTTATTTGTTTCAGGGGCTTGATCCTAGAACCACCGCCAGTATGTTTGCTGATGCTAAATGCATAGGGGAGAAGAGGATCAATGGTGAGGATTGCTTCATCCTCAAGCTTTGTACTGACCCACAGACATTGAAGGCCAGGAGTGAAGGCCCGGCAGAGATAATCAGGCATGTCTTGTTTGGCTACTTCAGCCAGAAGACCGGGCTTCTTGTTCACATGGAGGATTCACATCTGACCCGCATCCAATCCAGTGGCGGTGATGCTGTTTACTGGGAAACTACAATCAATTCGTTCCTGGAAGATTACAGGCCTGTTGAGGGAATCTTGATTGCCCACTCTGGGCGTTCTGTGGTAACCCTTTTCAGGTTTGGTGAGATGGCAATGAGCCATACCAAAACAAAGATGGAAGAAGCTTGGACAATTGAGGAGGTCGCGTTTAATGTTCCTGGTCTTTCGGTTGACTGCTTCATTCCCCCAGCAGACTTGAAGTCGGGGTCCATCAGCGAGACCTGCGAGCTTCCTCAGGATGAAAGGGAAAAGGGGGCCATTGCACTAGCTGCATATCGAGCCAAAGTTGCAGCACTGGAGAAAGAACATGACAGCTCCATGGATAACATGATCTGGAAGATGGAAAGTCTAACAACAGCAGGAGCCAACTAGGGCAATTGTTTATATATGGGTAGCTAGTTTTAACTGACTAACATTTTAGAGACCACAGAGTAGGAGTTCAGTCAGTTTTTTCAAAGTTGCTTTGTGCCTCTATTAATCTGTAAATAGAGCATAATCATTCACAGGTTTCTCTGGGGCCTGGTTGAATCTTTATACTCTGGACGCAGAATCCAACTATGGAGTTGGAGCTCAGCTTTCCATTTAGGGATAGAGCAAGTGGAGGTTAAGTTTTTATTTTACCTTCAATGCCTGAAGGGGGTGAAGCTCTGATGTATTAGAGCCCGTGCCTTTTATAGTTCTACTAATTCTCTTACATTAATGAATTCCATGGTGGCAGTAGTAAGCAAACTACCCCAACCAATTTGAGTTTGATGCATGGTAGAAAGGATGAAATGCCAATGTCTTCTAGGGTCTTAATTTTTAACCTTTTGTCGGTGTGGTGATTTTTGTGTGTTTATATTGGGGCTTAGGAAGGAGGCCTGGTAAACGGGATGAAATGCAAACAGTGTCTTCTCATAACTGGCTGTAACCCGCATATTTTGGTGGGTTTCTGGTTGTACCATGGCACTTTGTCAGTGTTCGCAGACAGAAATGTAAAAACAGAAAGGCTGTTCATCAGATGTTGAATGTTCAAGAATATATATAGATCAGCATCTTTCCTTCATGTTCCTTACCTACTGACTACATGTTATCTTCAACGCCTGAACTTCTCTATCCCTTTTCACATCCCGAACGCATTTAATTCTTATCCAAAACAGAGAGCCATTGCAGTTGAATATTACTCCAGTTTTCAAATTTTCCTGGAAACGTCAATCAGTGTCTGCATTTGAGTCTTCAGTTTTCAAATTTCCTGGAAAGTTCCATCTGGGTCTGATTGCGCTGTGGCAAATGTTGGGACCAGAGGCTGTTCTGATAGTGCGCCATCTAACCGATGTGTCTCCTTGCTGACCTTTCCCTGGTCTCCGGTGGGGTCTCTTCGAGCTTCGAAAATGGTTACTCTTTGAACCCTTCTCCGACCCTCGGACCCAATGCATCACCATATAAACTAATGCAGAGGTTAGGTTGGAAACGGCTTTGTATTTTGACACCTTGATTTGTGTGCATACATCATTACAGCAATGCACCGGGCAAGACTCTTCTAAACCCCACGTGATTCCTCAGCTTTCCTTTTCCTCCACAGCTCAGCTGCTTTCATTCACCCTATATTTTTTGGCTGTTACAGGCTCTGTCTCTTGCCTCTTTTCTTCCATTAAAGAAGCTTCTGTTCTGTTGCGGAACTCTCCACCTCATTGGTCAAAGTACCAAACCAATGAAGACCCTTATTTAATTTCCCTATTGGTTGCCATTTTATGAATCGTTGATTGTTCCAATTGAATGAAAGATACGATTTGGAAGGCTAAATGTGCTTTTTCAATGTGCAAACCAAGCTATTGGACAGAATCCTTAATGGTAGTTGTTTTCACACATTTCTTAGCGGCGTGTCTTTATTTCCATGAGGTCCATTCTGAGGCATGAGAAGGTCTGAATAATGGCCGAAGGCCACATTGTAGCTACCTCTCTATGGTTTCTTGAAAGGAATTAAACAAAGGGAAAAAGTACAAAAGAAAGAAGATGAGCAACGTGATGCTTGTAGAATTTTTTTTGAATGCCTGTTTTTTTTGTTTCTTCATTCATTGGTTTCTCCTAACCCTTACCAGAACTCCACATTCATAGAATGAAATCTCCCTGTCATCTTTCAATGTTGTGATGTGCCTCGCTAACCCATTGATGTAGACTATTCAACCAAGTTCGCTGCAGCCGGCCCTCTTGTCCATGTCTCTGATTAGCTTGGACTACTCATGTTATAAAATAATGCAGAAAAGGAAAGATTTGATGGGTGGGCTGCAATATTCGTTTGTTCCAAAAACAGCTTCCTGCCCAAATAATGAACCGCCCTGGCCTACCCAAATTGTTTGCCCCATTAAAATTTTTCAGAAGTTAAAACTTAATGCTTGAGTCATGGTTGGTGTGGAGATATGCAATAACAAGCATAAGAGCTTAATATATTAGTAAGATAGGATATACATTAAATTTCAGCGTGGCATGAGTATGACCAAACTCATTCTTTCCCCTCCATAAATAAAGGTGCGTTTCATTTGAAACACATACCTAAACTATGCTAAAAACGTCAATTTTCTTTAAAATCGACTTTAATACCAACTTGTAAGTAAGATAGAGAAAAACTTTCATCTATAATAAGTATATGAAATTAATATACTGGTAACGTAGGGTGGGCACTAGATTCAGCTGTTGCTTCCCGGTAATTGCCCTTGAGTCAAAAGGGGCAGGCCACAAGCTGAGATTCAAGTTGAAGAGTTGCCGAGTTGACTGTCTGGGAAGGAGGATTCTCTTGAGTTAAACGCAACCTGGGAGAAAAAAACTACATTCGTTATAATAGTTGTATACATCCATATGGGGAGTGGTATTTAAATCTATCCCTTAGTTTACCCAAAGCTCATCTTCATTCTTACCCAGAATGAATATCGGATTCTAAAGTTGACTTGGAAGTTTCATTTCAAATTCCAATGCCTTTACTATCCTCAATAAATACATTCACACTCAATATTCAACAAAGACAACCCAAAAACGAAAAGAAAAGAACTTAGCTTTGCTTAGGTTTGTAGACCGAGGAAATGGTTTGAAACCTTCAACTTTGATAATTTTTTAAAAGACTTTAAATGAAAGATAGATCATATAACATTTAAGCTAACTTTTGGATTGTACTATAAATCTATTCTAATATTGTATCAAAACTCATGTTAAATTCTATATAATCTTAAACTTGATGATATTTGGTGTACACAAGAGAATGCATATAAATAAAAATTTCATACTAACAATTAAGATTTTCAAAATAAAGTTTAAATAAATAAAAAAAAATATTCAACTTCTTAACTAACTTTTGAGTTGCACTATAAATTTAATTTTAAAGATCTTATTTTCTATTATAAGCTTTTTATCTTGTACAAAATAATGTAATCCAACATCTGAAAACCTTAAGATTCAATTCTACTTTTGGTCCACAAAGAAAAGGAGATTTGAGGTTAAAACCATGATAAGCTGGACCATGAAATCCTTAGATAAGATCTTGAAAATACTTAACACTTCCTTTGTTTTTGTTTTCTATTCTAGTTTGACAATTTCTTTCCATATAATATATGTAAGTACGGAATAGCATCTTGCTGGACATGAAATACTCCTTTGGTCACCGACTTTATCAGTAGTAAATAGAAGTGGACACATATTATAGATTATTTAGCATAAAAAAGGAAAAAAAAAATTCCTAGTCTAGTATCTGGAGCCAAGATAAGCAAGTGAACATTTACTGCTAAGCCTACCTAGGTTCTGTAGACTGTAGACTTCAGAAATGATCTATAGATGATGTAAGCCTGGATTGTAGCATGATATCTTAATTGGTCTAGGGACAGTGCGATTCCCGATTCCCTCTTCATCAAAGATAGAGACCGAAGGAAAAAAAATTAAAAAGGGTGGAGATAGACATGGTACTTCACGACATTGAGAATTGATGGAAAATGTTCTCTTTTTTTTTTTAAAAGACTAATTGTTAAGAGAGAATGGTAATTACAATTCGTGACAAAAGATACCAAATAAAGTTATTGACAATATAAGATAACAACTAATTACAAGATATGAGTAATAGGATGAAAATCACAAAAGCCTAGTCTATAATATTTTAAAGATAAATTTTGATATCATATTAAAAATTATTTATTTTTTTTTTAAAAAAATTAATTGTTAAAAAAGATAAACACTTAAACTTATAAGGAAGATACCAAGCTAGTACTATTAATATGAGATTAGTACTATTGAACAAAAATAATGGAAAAACAAGGTATTATTCAAATAACTTAGAACTGGTACTAGACAAAATCTGATTTGGTTGATGTAATGGCTGGTTTATCTTGCATCTTTTTCCGTGATGAAAACCCTATTGCAAATCATAGGGCTCCAATATTCTTGGAAAAGATCTTATATTTGCCCCCTCCTAAAATGACAGTGCTAAATAAGAAAATATACTGGGGTTTTGGTCTCCATGGTGTCAACTTTTGCTCTGCACATTCAGACTTAAATGTTCTGTTCTATTGTGTTAGCTCATGAGCATTTAAACTTACTGGTAAAAGCTTTAATGGCAATGGCCCAAGAATGGCATTGCAAAAGTTTTGCAGTGCATCTTAATGAGGTGCTGCAAGGGTTCTGTTCATGAACAGGTACAGTAAGGGGTTTTAAGGAATGGCATGCACTGTGCTTAAAAACATTTGCAGATGACCTTGTAAATAACATAAAAAAAAAAAAAAGTATGTGCGGCGGTAGTCTCCAAGACTCTTAAACTTGAGTCTTAATATTATATTAAAAAATTTTTAACATTCGCTTTTAAAACCAATCGGGAGAGACATAAAAAGGATACTAGTACTATTGAACAACAATAATAAAAAGACCAAAGTATTATTCAAATAATTTAGAACTGGCACCTGACAGAATTTGATCTGGTTCATGTGTAGGAGGGTTTATCTTGCATCTTTTTCCGTGATGAAACCCTACTGAAAATCATAGGCCTCCAAAATTTTGGGGAAGATCCGAGTTTTGCCTCCTGTACTACGATGAAAGTGCTACATGACAAAATTTACTGCAGTTTCGGTCCCCATTGCTTCAACTATTGCTCTCTATATTCACAGACTTAACTTTCTGGGTATATTGTTAGCTCATGAGCATTAAAGCTTACTGGTAAAAGCTTTAATGGGAATGGCCCAAGAATGGCATTGCAAATCCTTGCCGTGCATCTTGATGAGCTACTGCAAAAGTTCTGCTCCTGAACAAGTACGGTAGGGACTAAAAGGCATGCATGTGTTTGCACTGTAAATAACCACAAATATGTATACCATCAATGAGGTAGAAGAAGAACCTTCCGCATGAATTTAAAACCAGCAAGTTTTTAATTGAAAACCAGGAATCAAGAAGCTCTAATGAAGCATCTGTATTGACTTTGCAGCACCTATTTGTCTGAGTTGTTTTAGTCTAATGCAGCAGGTCAACAGGAATTGTGGAGGTGCTGCGAATCTAGTTGACAGGTTGAGCATTTCAAAAAAAGGTGCTTAGGATCAGCAACGGGGTTGAAACTTCAAACTGAGAAAGTGTAAAAAATGTCATGAAAGTGTCGGCAGAGGAAGCTTCCACCTTTTCTTCTGCAGAAGAATGGATGCACATTTATGAGAGTTTACCTCTGCACTAGAACTGAGGCAATTTATGAAAGACTGAGGGACACCCATGACTCTTGAAGTAAGGAAATCTCAGCCAGAGAGATTGGCCCTCTCTCAGTCCGTGCGCGTGCATTTGCATTTGCATATTTGTCCATGCGGCATACCCTGTTGCCCTACGTATAATTATGAAAGCCGTGTTGCTTTCATATTAAGTTTTTATGCAACACTGGTGTATATATATATATATATATGATATTTTACTTTTTTTAAGGATTAGACTTATATCTTATTTTTATATTTGTCCGATGTATAATTTTTACACTTATTATTATTGTTATTAATAAAATTTATTAGGTTTCATTTTTATTTTAAAAAAAAAAAACTTTGTAAAGAAAAATTTGATGAATAACTTTAGAGATGATAGGATTTTATTAGAGTATAAAAATTAACTCAAAACTTTAAGACGTGAAATAAAAAAATATTGTTATTTGTAAAGTTAAGAATTCATCATCTTGTTTTTAATATGAGACAATATCTATCTTTAATATATTTCCTTTTCTTTTAAAATGTGTAATTATTTTATTAGAAATTGTTAAGATGTTTAATATTCAACTTAAAAACTAGTTATAATTTGATGGGCAAAATTTTCATTTAAATTTTATTTTGAAATTATATTTCTTTGATTTGAAACTCTTATCCTCAACACCCTTTTGTATATCAAAAGGTTGTCATGATATTCACAATGATTGTGATAAAACCAAAATAAAATAAGTTAACTTAGATTTTAATACCATATAAAAAAATTAAATTCTAACTCTAAAGTTAACTCTTGAATTAAAGGAAAAAATTTTCAATTACATTTCATCACAAAATTATAACTTTCTATTGTAGGAATATGATCATCAGTATCTTATTGTTTTCTTATATTGGGTTACAAGGACAAAGATGGTCTATTAATAAATAGAGAATTCCACCATGTTTTTACTAGCAATGTAAAATATTTTAATATTTTCTTTGGCAACTATTGTAAAGTAAAATTATAAGCTTTGTTGTAATATCATGAAAACAACCTTATATTTGAATCATGGGTAATATTAATAATATTATATTCATCTAAATCATAGACTATAATACTACCTTAAAAAGTTTATTTCTTTATTTACTTTGTTTGTAAAGAAATTAGAAGTTGTTATATATATATATATATATATATATATATATATACACCAATAGGTTATTAGAAATATAAGACATTTCAATGGTTTGATGAGTTTGTATTTATCCATATCATAATTATGGGTAGAGAATATTTTTATCATGACCCCAAAAAAATACTTTTACTTCTTTCTTTGTGCAAATTCCATGAAGCAGGACCAAATTGGAGAATTGAATATTCTTGGGCTCACATCTCATGGGAGAGAGACCAAGAAGCCCATATTTTCAACTTTTTAATATTACATGTCCATGAATAAGGTATTAAATTGCTTCTCTTTTATTTAGCAAATAAGCAAGAAAAGAAAAAGAAGGAATCTTTTGACTAAAAGATCAGCTCTTTGGCAGCAAAAGTCCACATATTTCCTTAGGCCTTGGTCATCAAATCTGATAATATTCTTTGCTTGAATCAAAAGACACTGTGGACAATTATGTTAATGCTTAGCTTTTACGGCTACATCTGTATCTGTGATAATCAACATCTTTGTTGCCGGTATTTCATAGTTGTTCAATAAAAAATTAGGTAATTTGAACACAAAGTCATGTGCTATCAACAAGTCAATAAGTCAACATTGATTTCTAATTGTTCAAGAGTTAATTCCTAAGTTTCGCATCATATATCCTCAAACTCCTTTTACCTAATGATAAAAAATAAAAAATAAAAAATAAAGAACATATGCTATAGTTGCATTACAAAATCTGAAAACCATTTTCTTGAAATAGCACATCCAACTGTCGTTACAAAAGGCTTTGTAATAGTAACTTGGCCCATGTTGAGTTACAAATGAGAACAGGTGGCCAAGGTCCATAAGGCCTTTGATAGAGATTCAGAAGATTGTAGTGCAATCTGATGGGCTTCCCATTAGATTCTGGTTTTGCAAATCCAGAAAGGGTTCAGATCCATAACTAGTCCTACGGCTTCACAATTTGCAGGATCTTTCAGACCACTTGTTTGAAAATTGAATCAAGAAACCCATTCCGAAAACCCTTGCATTTGGGCCTAGAGCCCCCTTTCTTCTTCCTTTTGCTTCATCGATGAACGGTCCAGTCCACGCTGAAAATGGTTTTTTTTTTAAAAAAAAAAAAAAATTATAACAAGAATAGCAGCGTGATCATTGGGCATGTGGGATCAAAGTCTATTCGAGTTAAAAGTAAGAGAGTTTCTTCCTTGTATAGAACATCTAAGCAGTGGATTTTGCCTTACCTCACAGGTGGGTCCTTTAGTTTGCTGAAGAAATAGGGGAATGATGATGCACTGAATTTGAGAATTCCTATCTGGAAAACCCATACTCTACCTGTGCCTAATCTTTCAAACCCGCTTCAGGTTAGGATGACATAGATCAATCTTAGAGTAGACAGTCTCTTTCAAGGTTTCTGATATTTTGCAGGTAGCAATATTGTTAATTCAGATTTAGAGAGAATGACTTGCAATGTAATGGGCCATTTGATGCTTTTGGTCTTTGTCAGGTCGCTGTAATGCCAGTTGTAATGGACCTCGAAATGCTTTTAGCCTTTTCTTTACACAAATCACATATCATCTTTTGACCCCAAATAAGCATATGATTAAGCTTTCCTTCTCCTTCCAATGGCTTTCCTCTTTACCGTACCATGAAATCTTAGAATTATTGATAACTTTGAGCACTATGTCCTTCCGAAGAGGGACATCCATGTGAGAATTGGCCCAAAAACTTAAAGAATCAATACTCATCAACTAAAGAGGCAAGGTAAAGAAAAATGAAATAAAGATATCATGAGAGAAAGAGGTGGCTATAAATCCCATACAAAATAAAACTCCCCTCCTCAACAGTCAATGCAGAAAACTCCCCTCAAAAATCTCCCAAAGAATTCAACCGAATGTATATAGATCAAGTACAAATAGCAGATCCCATCATCTGGTGGGGCTAAGCTGATGGTGGCCAGTAAATATATAGAAGCAAGAGTGATAACACTGAAATCAAAAAGAAAAGACCCACAAGGCTGCTCTACAGCATCATCCACAGAAGACCCCATCCGAACACCAAGCCTCCAACCATCTTCTCAATCGACATCATCTTCTCAACCCCACTCTGCAATCAAAAGTTTGCCCACGCGCTTGTTAGTATATCAGATATACTTTTAAAATGCACATAAATAAGTGTTAAACTTGAGACCTCATTACCCGTATCAAAAATATATGTAAAGCTTATTTCATCCTTACCCACATTTGGATTTTATCAAGAAATAACAATCGTGAGAAGATCTTGCGAACATATTATTGTTTTAAGATGGTAAAAGTCTTTTAAGTTTAGAAGACAAACTTCCTAGTATTTATGAGCAATCTTTATATGTACTGCAGAATCTACCAATAAGGAATCAATGTTAATGCTGAACATACGAATTGGGATTTGATTACACGTGAGAACTCCACGAGAATTCATTGACACGTGTAAAACCTAAGACTCTAGCTCTGAGGCTTCTGTCCTTTACTCTATGGTGCAGTGCAGTCAAAGCAATGTCTGACTGCGCACTGTCACTCTGATCCAAGCGTGTTTAATGCCTAAACAGGCGATCAGGGACACGTGGTGGTGTTTAATTCGAGTTTTGTTTTTTCATAGATCTGCACGGTTTCCCAAGTTCACGTGGGATGGTGACACCAGAACGGACCGGCGGGAAGCACGCAGCCGTGCTTTTGTTCGAAAAGCTCGAAATAAAGGGGAGAGAGACAGAGACTTACGTCGTCGCTCTGGGTGGTCGGAGCGGGAGCGGAGACGTCCTGGCTCGGCCCTGGGGCTCCCACCGGTGGAGACGGGGGGCCGAGCGCCAAGGGAGAGGGAGCGGGAGAGTTCACCTTCTTCTTGCTTGGTGCCGGGGCGGGGGAAGTGACCGGAACCGGCGATGGAGGAGATGCTAGAGGCGCTGGTGGAGGAGTAGCAGGTGGTGGGGTTGCCGGAGGAGGAGTTGCTGGAGGGGGAGTTGCTGGGGGAGGAGTTGCGGGAGGCGGAGTGGCTGGGGGGGGAGTGGCGGGTGGAGGAGTAGCCGGAGGTGGTGTGGCGGGAGGTGGGGCGCTGACTGGCGGGGGGGTAGATGGGGGAGGCGTAGACTGAGGTGGAGAGCTTACCGGAGGAGGAGTAGACTGTGGAGGAGGCGTGGTAGTCGGGGGTGGAGCATTGTTCGTCGGCGGAGGGGAGCTAGTTGGAGGACTACTCTGTGTCGGCGGAGCTGGCGTGGTGGTGGGAGAAGTCGCCGGAGCTTGGCCTGCAACGCCAGCGATCACAATGCAGACGAAACCCAAGAAGACAACGGCGTTCCAACCCATCATTCCCGTCTTATCGTGCTTAACCCGAGCACTCCGAGTACCTCAGGCCAAAGATGAAGACCTGTTGCGAGCGCGTGGACCAGCGTCGAATGTCTGTGTGTGTTTGGGCAAGCGTATGGGACGGAATAAATAGGCGTTATGTAACGGCAAGGGTCCCTGACTTGAAGGGAAGGTTTGGCCTCGTTCGTCCACATGGCCTGATTGTCGCTACCAAACAAATCTGACGCGTGGGATTGCTCCCTGATGGGCCTCATTTCCTCACATGGGAGATCGCATTCGTGGTCGCCACGTGGCTGCGAGTATTATACGGTTGGTGATTGTTGGTTACTGAGTTTTGTTCAGTTTTTCACCCCTCTTGGTCCGGTGAAAAACACCACAGGTGATGCTGTGGGACAGCGCACATGTCACAAAATTTTCTCCTTTCTTTTCTTTTATTTAATACAGTAATATTTCTTTTAGGAAAATCCCGAGTGAATGCTCATAAATGGGGTGCAAAAGTCATTTTAAAGATTTTAATCTTAATTGAAAGTTGATTAAAAGGAGATAAGATCTTTTTAGAAGAAAATAATAAAATTTAGGCGATGTATCACCTACATGATAATTAGTTGAAGTTACGGAAATCTTTACTTAAATGCTAAGGATTTAAAACATCTAGAATATCTCTTTACCAAAGTAAAAGAGAAAAAAATAAGTAGTGTGAGACATAAACATACTACTTTTAAACTATGTCCCTTTGTCA
This sequence comes from Casuarina equisetifolia, assembly GCA_028551475.1. NCBI lineage: Eukaryota > Viridiplantae > Streptophyta > Magnoliopsida > Fagales > Casuarinaceae > Casuarina > Casuarina equisetifolia. The sequence continues at coordinate 4,436,080 of CM052362.1, read as the reverse complement.
ATAAATTAAAAGATCTAAGCATAAAAGTTTGTTTTAACACATTTTATTTGAATATTATTATCAATTAAAATTCCTATAAGTCCAAGTTTATTATGAGTCCAATAGTTAATCATGTTTTGTAACTAATGTCATGGCAGCCCATTTTGCCTCAATATAGCTTTTGATATAACTTGTGGTTCAAATTTGGAACATAAGATTATCTTTAATATTATTTGTTATATATCTTAACTGTTGAACTAAAAGACTTAGACATAGATGTTAGCCTGAGTATATTTTGTTTAAATATCATTATCAATTTAGATAAATTCAAATCTACTATGACCCCATTTTGAGTTAGAAAAAAATATTAAAATTTTCAACAAATCTTTCACATTGACCTAGATATTTATTACTTACTCTAAATACTCATGGGAAAATATCACGGGGATTCGCATCTTGACATAAAGAAATTTCTTAGATCTAAGCTGGAATTTAATATTCACCGCTTGCAATTTAAAACTCTTGGACATTTAATGATTGGCTAGAATCAATCGTTTTTATTTTAAACCCATTTAATAGGGTTTGGTTAATGTGGCTTGGGGAGGCATGATTAGTAGGGCCTGCTTATCTGTGAACTTATTACTTATTATATGTGTGATCTGTACGCCAAGTTTGGACAGAAATCGGCCAAATTCGGATGGTATGATGGAGCAACCAACAGCTGAGATGTGGGCCTGTCGAGCTGTCACGCCGCGACCGGTGCCTTGAAGGAAACTCTTTGCCACCCTTATTTCTTTGTACATTAAAGAAGAAAACGATGATCATGAAAGGAAAATGGGGACATGGATGTTTAGTTAGCAGACATGATTATCTGGGTTTACGTGCCCTTCCTATACTGGTTTAGTACAAAACAGTGACAGCAAGTGTTGCTAAGTTACTTACATTTCAATCAAGCTCGTAACAACTTTTAACTATGGTGGGATTCTAGGTTATTTGCTTTTGGCATATTGCACTGAATTTGGTGTAAGAAGTAGGCATGTACTGAGAAAACAGGTTGTGTCACTATTGGGATCTCTTTTGGTGAAATGTCATTTACATTTAAATTATATTTTATACTTTTTGATATAGTGTATGTTATGATTTTTCACTAATATGCGAAAAGTTTTAGAATTAAAAAGTTTAATTAAGAATTATTTTATTTGGACTATTACATTTTACCATGCTTTCGAGGTGACTACACAATAATCTACTTCATGGAGACTTTAAGTGTCGGTTATTGGTTAAAGTGTTAGAACGTTGCTTACATTCCAATCAAGACCCGTAACTACTTTACCCCCCGAGGGATCCTAGGTTGTCTGCTTTTTGCACATTGCACTGAATTTAGCGTGAGAAGTAGGCCAAGTGCTGAGGAAAAGGTTGTGTCATTAGGGAGATTTGTTTTTGTTGGGTTATATTAACAACAAGCATACATTGCACATTGTTAAGAATTATACTTGTATAAGAATTTTGAGTTATATTTTGAACTTTTAAACATAATATTAAAGTGTAAATTTTTTCTTTACACTCTTATGAATTGTAATAGTTTATACATGTATAATACCAACTAAGGATGTAGTAGTTTAGGTGACGAGAAAATGTATTAATAAGCAGTATATGTTTTATATTGCTAAGGAATAATTATTAAGTAAAATTTAAATATAAATGTTACATTAACTCTCGAATTACCTTTTTAATTAGATAAATGAATTTTTTGTTACCCTTCTATATGATACAAGAATTTAAATTTGAAAAAAAAAAAATCAACACACGTACACTAACCCATAACTTGTTCTGGTTTGAAGGGGATGTATTACTCTAATACAAAACACGCAATTCACGTTAGCTTGAGTGTGGTTGTTTCTACAAACATAGTATATGGGTGCATGGGATTCCATCTGTAGGCGGCAGACATAGCCTTTGCCCCCATCATATAATTTTTTAAAATCTTCATCTTTTCCTCTTCCACTGTCCACTTGAGTTATGGCACTAGCCAACGTGACGACTTTATGATGACATAATGCAAATTTTGCACTAAAAAAAGCCAAGTAGCTACCACCAATAATTAGAACATCCCTCAATCATGTGCTCTAATTCTTGACTACCCTTTTCTAGTTTCAAATTTTACTGTAAAGACAAACACAAGAGACCAAATATTTCCGTAACTTCAAGTAAAGAATATGCCTTTAACTTGCCTTTCAAGAGAACTTAGATCCGGTGAAATAATAAGGAAAGGAAAACCCATGAAACATGATCATGGCATGGAATTAAGGCTCTAGAACCATCATGGTTTGTATCATGCAGGCCAGCTCGGACTTGGCTGGTTCTGGAACACAAGGCAGCGTGGTGCAAAAGCTATAGGGACCCTTTTTAGTTTAACAGTCACGTCAATAATTTGCATGATGTTACTCACTATCCTCCTCCTGTTGCCCCATTTCCTTCAAGAGCTTATAATGACATCCCACCCCACTGATTGAGCTGACTTTATCTGATTTCGACTTACATACACAAAGAGTACTAAATTTTCCCAGATAGTTATGTTAAAGCTGATCTTAAACAAGGTCAATTACAAACAACAGCTTTAATAGGGTTGGTCTGTTTGACAGTTGTGTTGGTGAGTTCCAACAGGTGTGATTGTTATTTTGCACCAGCAAGGAGTTTGTTCGGATTTCATGGGATGTCTGTTTCACAAGCACTCTTTTTGTTCATTATTTCACCAGGGGATCTCAACCTAGTTCTTCCTGTAATCTTTAAGGATGTTTCCCCACAAACTCTGTCATTCTCGCAAAAGGGTGTGTCTTGAAATGAACTCCAAGCTGGTTTCAACCTGTATAAGAACTTTTTATATAATGAGAAAAGACAAACTCATTTTTTAACATAATATTAAAATTTAATTTAAAAGATCCATCTCTCGTATATGAAGCTCAAAATATATTTGGTTCATAAAGGGATGTGTTTCCTCAAAATTTATATTACATGTTAATTGTTAAAAACGTGTTAAGAATGATATGAATGTCATAGATTATCTAAATTTAATTTAAAAATATCTTTAAAAGAATAAAAGGCCTACTTGCTCTCTATCATTTTTTAGAAAAGAATGTAATTTAGACTCTTGATGAGCGGCCAAAATGTAGCTACGAGTCAAAACGTAAGGCTTTTATTTTCTTGTCTTTCTTCACCTGCCAGCTGCATGGATTTGCAAGTAAATGACTTGTAAGCAAACCAGGCTGGACTTCATTCTAGAGTAAGGGAGAACTCTGGTCCCTTTCTTTCAATCTTTTCCTTCAATGGTGGCTGTGATTATGGAAGCTTCAGAAGTAAGCCGACTCTTCATTCATATTAGCCACAAAAATCAAAAGAAACAAGAAGAAGAAAAAGGTGAGTGAACCTCATCATGTAGCTACTCCCACACGGGAAAGTCAAATCATTTGTTGCGAATTTTCTTTCTGTCTGTTCTTCTTCATACATACCTTGGAGGATTTTTGGCCATTAACATGATCCAAGCAAACCATTGCTCAGCCGGACAATGACATTTCTGCGATGCTTAGGTATATTGAAATATAAAAAATGTTATTATAATTCAATAGTTAACTTTTAGATTAGATTATGAGTCTATTTTTAATATAATATTGAAAGCTAAGTTGATTTACTAAAATTCTTATTAATCTTAACTCCTTAAAATATATTCGGTTTGCAAAGAGCACCTATTCCATCTTATTCAACATTAAGTTCAAGATATACTTGATATGTGAATGAAGTGTTGAAAAAGAAAGTTTTGCAGTAGAAAGATGTAATTCTTATATAGTGTTTAAATGTAAATTTTTTTTTTTTAATTTTATAGATTAGTTTTTGAATTAAACTTTAAGTATATTTCTAATACTAATATATTGTGTTTTTGATACATTGACGTTTTTCTCTTTTTTGTAAGCTTTAAGGGAAGAAGTGAGCATTTATATAACATCATAGTAGAAATTTTAAATGAAATTTCTTTTTACTAGTGGATTATGTCTTTATAAGAGGTATTCTTCTACCCTTGAAATAAGAAAATGTATTGAAATTTGATGAATGTCAAGATAATCAATATATTAGTTTGTAATTTTTTTTATACATAGACATCATTTTTTTTCTCTCTTATGAATTAATTTTAAACAAACAATGAGTTTGTATGGATGCCCAAGAAGATTCGAAACCAGTCTTCTTTCTGTTCTTCATGGGTCACTTAACAAGATCCAGGCCTAACCATTGGATCTTTCTGTAAAACAGTCTCTTCCCGTCTGTTTGGTGTTTGGATGCCTGGAAAAACTCATGACCAGCCACAAAACAATTGGGCTTCGGCTATTTCGGGCCCAAAATGTCCTTTCCCGGAAGGAGTGAGAAAACCAAATAGAAAATAATCGTGCAGAAGAGGACAGGACATTTCGGTGAATATGGTGATGTGGAAGTGCTAAGGAGTGGTAGACCAGGGGATTGAGCGCGGTCACAGCTGTCCTCTGCCTTTCTCCGTAGAGGAAACGACATGGGTCTCTCGAGGCTTGTCCGCACCTTTCTCTGCAGTAAAATAGCGAGGTTGATCGTCAAACCATTTTTTCTCCACGTCTTCTTGCTCTGTCATGAATGGGTACTGTCCCACGTTGAAAACGAGAAGAAAAGTCTATATTCTTATAAAAGTTGAGAATTTTATATTTAATACTTTAAAGTTTTGAGATAAATCTTTACATTTTAATACAGTCACTTTGCGGACGGTGCGTAAGGTGACATCTGCCACCGTATCATACAAGGCTCCGGGCACGCACCCAGTACAGGCCGGTGCGTAGGGTGACATCTGCCACCGTATCCGACAAGGCTCCGGGCGCGCGCCCAGTACAGGCCGAGGCTTCATGAAGTCGCGGCGTGTCACTCTGGAGATGCATTAACTCGTTGGCGTCCCCGAAATCACTCGCAACCAAGCTCTAAAGCAGATTTGGGCCTACATTAAGGAGCACAATCTTCAGGTTTTAAGCCTTGTTAACTTTTGCTAGAAATATCTGGTTTCTAAATCCTTAGTGGGTTTAAACTGGGCACCTCTCTGAAATATCATATTTAAATATAATTAAATATAAGAAAATTTTAGTTATTAACTTTTAGATTAGACTATAAGTCTATTTGTAGTATAATATTAAAGATTAAATTTATTTACTAAAACTTTATTAATCTTAACTCCATAAAATATACTTAGCATGTAAAAAATATCCATTTTATCTTATTCAATGTTAAGTTTAAGGTATACTAGACATATTGAGAAGATATTGAAGATAAAAAATTTGTAATAAGAAGATGTGATTCTCATACGGTGTTTAAATATAAAAAATATTTTTCAAACTCATGACTAATTTTTGAATTAGACTTTAAGTGCATATCTAATAGTAGTATACTATGTTTCTCTTTTTTGTAAGTAAGCTTTAAAAGAATAAGTGAGCATTTTATATGGCATCAAAATATAAATTTTTTATACATAAGCCTCTTTTCTTCTTTCTGTTTTTCGTACATAAGGAAGTATTATGGACCACTTAAAGATCCAGGCCTAACCATATGATCTTTTCCCCTCTATTTGGTGTTTGGATGCCCAGAAAAATTCAAGGCGAGCCCTTGTACAATTGGGCTTTGGCTATTTGGGGCCCAAAATGTCCTTTCCCTGAAGTAGCGAGAAAATAAAATAGAAAAAAATGGTGCAGAAGAGGACAGGACATTTTGGTAAATAAGGTGTTGTAGAAGTGCTAGGAAATTGTAGACCAGAGGATTGGGCGCGCTCAAAGTTGTCTTCTGCCTTTCTCTCTCACACACTTCCAGAGTCTATCTCTTCGCGGGGGAAACGACATGGCGATCTCCCTAGGGCTTGTCTCCACCTTTCTCTCCGGTAAAACTGCGACGTTGATGGTCAAACCATCTTCAGCCTCGTCCTCCTGCTCTGTTATGGTTCCGGCTAACTTGCGGACCGTGCGTACGGTGACATCCGCCACCGTGTCCGACAAGGCCCCGGGCACGCGCGCCCCTCGAGGCATCATGAAGCCGCGGCGTGTCTCTCCGGAGATGCAGGAACTCGTGGGTGTCCCCGAGATCTCTCGCACCCAAGCACTTAAGCAGATTTGGGCCCACATTAAGGAGCACAATCTTCAGGTTTTAAGCTTTGTTAACTTCTGCTAGAAATATCTGGTTTCTGAAGCCTTACTAGTGGGTTTGAACTGGGTTTTTGGGTTCTTGGGGTTTTAGGCTCGGATAAGGCTGTGTTAGTGCTAAATGAAACGCGGGTTATGTTAGTTAGTGTGGTTTATGGACGCTTGTTGTGGATTTGTAATGGGTCTGTTAATCTGTTTTTGAAATGGGTTTATGTATTTGGATAAGGCTATGTTTGTGAAAAAGAAAACCTTTTTTTTGGGCTGGTGGTGGAGGTGGGAGGATATTTAAATGTGCCATAGTCTTTTTGGGGTTTTGGCTGAATTTTTTTGTTTGGATGAGGCTTTGTTGCTGTATGAAATGTGGGTTATTTTACAGATTTTGTATGTCAAATTGTTTAGCGTTTTGTTTAGGGAAACGCAGTTTGTTAAAGGGGGGTGTTTGAATGGGTTTCCGTACTCTGGTAAGTATCTCTTGGTGTAACGAAATTTAGACTTTGATGTTAACTTTCATTTTTGTTCTTAATATGTACAAGTTAGAGTTGATTTTCAAAACCCTCTTGTGGTTTTGGGTTTAGATGGGTCTTTATGTTTTGATAAGGCTCTGTTGAATAAGAAAGGTTGGTTTTGTTGTTTACCTGTTTTGTTTTCTTGCTTTGTCAAAGTAATATGCTTTATTCTTGGAATTATTTGATGTTCTTCGGCATCATAGTTCGCTGGTTCTGGATTTAAGTTTGTTTCTATTGAGCAGGCTCTGTTGTTATAGTGAAATGTATGTTTTTTTACTGAGATAGGTTTGGTTCTATGGGATAACAAGCTGGTTTTGGCATTTCCCCGTTTTGGAATTTGGATAAACGTGGGCTTGCTTATTTGCTCCTCCAAAGTTTTGTTCTCTTAGATTTTCAAATGCGTATCTATTGTTTCTGAATGTTTGTTATCTGCGTAAGCTATATCTATCCCGAAATATGGGCTTTGTGGTCAACATTGTTTGGTTGGTCCCATAAGAAGCTTCCATGGGTTTGTGTGTTTTGGTGGCACAACTTTGCCTTCTCTTTCGTTTGGAGAGGAGTGTTGGTGGACATTGGTAGATAGCTGGCAGAATGTGTTATTTGTAATGAAAAGAAAGATGTGATATTTATGTAAGTTTCCTGGGTTTCTATGGTTGGAGACGTTGTGCCATTGATGATAAAATGTAGATTTTCTATGTTGTCATGTGTGGACTTGTTTGACTCATGACATTGGTTTTTACGGTTTATGCTCGTTTTAGGCTGTATAAATACATGACACTGAACTAGGTACTTAAAGGAATTGGTTGAAATTACGTTCAAATTTATTGGTGGCAGGAAGTTTGATATGGTGCAGAATTTTTATGGGGCCAGAACTAACCCCTTCTCAACAGACCATACTTTTAGTGGGAGAGCATTTAAGTGTAGAGATCACTATAGTGTCTTGCCAACGAGGAAATTGTCTCATGATTGAAGTATCAGATCAGTTTATTTCTGTGCCTATTCTGTCAGTTTGTATCATGTCACCAAGTATGTCTTACAACACCCTGAAGATACATGATGAAATGCCTATAGATTTTGAGTCTTGTTATAGTGCAAGTTCTTCTGCACTTCCGGTTTCCATTTGAGATTTGTTTTGGCGCATGGCCATGGTTCATCCATACTTTAGCATCCACGATATTTGGGTGATATACAGTCTTGGTGTGCTTATGTTCTTATTAGAGCCGACTTCCAATGTTTTAAAATCCTCTCCAGGTGTCTTACCAGGATGTATTCTGTCTTTATACAAGTAATTGCTTTGCTCATGAGAGGTTTTGCTTGCACATTTGTGCATGCAGTAACGGTTTTCACAAAAAAGAGAATCCAAATTTATGTTAGTCGAAGACAAGCTGTGGTTGATGTTCCAAACTGATTCTACTTGGGTGATAGGTCTACTATTTGTGTGTCTCGAATTGCTGACAGTATTTCTTTTTTGGACCTGGATACTTTGAAAATGATTTATCTCGTGAGTTAGCTCCCTGTGGAAATCTTTCGCTGAAGTCTTTTATTTCCCACTGTAGATTGCAGTGCCTTTGTCAAGAGCCTTAATTGCTTCCTGACATGGTCCGATGTCATTCTTGCAGGACCCTGAAAACAAGAGGATCATAATATGTGATGAGAAGCTGAAGAAGATATTTGCGGGAAAAGAGCGGATTGGGTTTCTCGAGATTGCTGGGTTGATTAGTCCTCACTTTCTTAAGTGAACGAAGCATGCAAGAAAAACCAAGATGAAGTTTGTGGAGATCTTCTGAAGCCAATCTTTGTGCTTGAAGGCAGTATTTTGGTTGATGATAATTAAAGACTGCTGCTTTTTGCAAATTACTAGTGTTGTTAGCAATCTTAAGAGAATTTAGGGGTCTTTAGTTCCAGGTTCCTCAATATGTAGGCAATCCAGTATTAACAGTGACTGCCAGTTTCTGGCTTATTCCACATCTTCGGTTTTGGTGGAATCAATATCTAGATCGGTTGTATTTTGGCTAATCTTTCCGTTTTACGTGCCTTTGCCTACATCAATGTCTTCTTGTTCCTTAAACGACCGTTTAACTCCCTTCCTTGAAGGGGCCTGTAATTCATTCGTTCTAGGACTTGGTGAACTTGAGAGTGATCATTCAGCGGTACCCATGATTCAAAACTAAAGAGCAAACATAGTAGCAGCATGTATAAGAGCTGAAATAGGAGTAGGGCCTTCCATACCTGAAGGGGGAATTCTGCAGATTTAGCAATTGCACCAGAAAATAATAACAAAGCACACAAAGCAATAAAAGAAAAAATTAACTTCGTTATTGTAGATCAGGTTATTGAATATATTAAACAAATCCTGAAATTCAAAACTGCTTGTTATCCAATACAAACCTAAAACCTATTAATAGATAAGAGAATTCACTGCAACTGCAACCGGTCATGCGAACCAAAACCTAGATAAGAACATTGTCCAACTAATTTCCAAAAATTATAAATTTGTATCAAATTAGAACCAGTTACTAATCCAGCGTTGAAGTATTGCAAAAACTCGTATCAGCAAAAAATTTCAACTATCCTCAATTATGAGACATAATTGTCACTATAAATAAGAACCATGACTCCAACAATAATAATTAAAATTGACATAACGAAAAGAAATGGATCAATCAAATAGTTGAACTCTAAAGAAAAGTCACTATTGATGATCCAAGACCATATATATTGATAGATATAACTATTATTTATTTGCTATAAATATATAGATTGATTGAAAAAATATTAGTTCAAATGATGATAGCTTGTTATAAAGTTCATATCTAAGCCAAAAAATAATTAAAGGAAGGGAGCTTTATTATTTTTAAGTTTCATTAGAAGTCCTTTTTATTATTATTTATTTTTTATAAAGTTATGTGAAAATGAACATTTATACTATTAATATGCTATTTCACTAAAATGATCCAATCTAATCATCTCAAAATGTCATTTTGATATATAGATTTTAAGTTTATACATATTATACAAAAGGTTTTATGGCAAGATCATTATTTAATAATATAAGATAAAATTTTCATATTGTTGTCACACTGATGTAAGTTTCATTATAAGATCATTCTTTAATAATATAAGATAGATAAGATAGATAAGATAGATAAGATAAGATAAGATATTTACACCGATATCAAAAATTACATATTTACTTAACGACGCCATACAGCCTAGTGAATTAGTTCTTGACCAATCAAGAAGGGTGTTGATGATTGTTTATCATTTGATTTGGTTTTAACGATATGGTTGGATTATCTTATTACTCCAATGGTTCTTCAATGGTTCTTGTCTGCCTTTGTCTCTCTCGAAAAGATCTGTTCCTGTGGCTGCTAACTCGTAGTGCACCACCCATATAACGCCACCTCACCGGCCTGCGTACCGCCAGTCTCTCTCGCACTCTCTAATGGCGGAAAGCCTCTCTCTACCTCTTCTACTCCCAAGCCCACCACCCTCAAGGTCCTTATCATCCAACAACCCCGTTGCTCATCCCGCAAGACCGTCAGGACCGGCACCAGTAACCCCTTTTCTTCAGGACATGCTTTTAAACCACCAAAAGACTTCCTCAGAACCTTCACAGTCCCACACCCAACAGTTCCCAATCCCCAGAGCTCGCAAGCGGATCGGCAGGTCGCGGGACCCCAACCGTGGCAAGCCCTGGTCAAACCACAGGGTCTCCGTCAAAGGTCAGCAAATTCTCCGAACTCTTCTTGACCCTCAGTTTGATCCTGCTGGATTAAACGAAGTTTTGCTTCAGTTATTTGAACCGTCCCAGGAGGAGAGCAGTCCGAGTGTGGCGTTGTTGTCTTTGGATGTACTGGGTATAGTTAAGGGTTTAGGGTTTAACAAGAAATCTCAATTGGCAATAAGTGTTTTTGAGTGGGTTCGGAATCGTAAAGATAGCGAATTGATATTGAATAGCTCTGTTATTGCTGTGGTTGTTAATATTCTTGGTAAGGAGGGTCGGGTTTCATCCGCCACTTCTTTGTTTCATAGTTTACATGAAACTGGATTTGATATTGATGTTTATGCTTATACTTCTTTGATAAGCGCTTGTGCTAGTAATGGGAGGTATAGAGAAGCTGTTACGGTTTTTAAGAAGATGAAGGAAGAGGGGTGTGTACCTACTTTGATAACTTACAACGTGATTTTGAATGTGTATGGGAAAATGGGTATGCCTTGGAATAAGGTTATGGATCTTGTCGAGGACATGAAGAGTTCTGGGATTGCCCCAGATCTGTATACTTATAATACACTTATTAGTTGTTGCCGGCGAGGCTCTTTGTATGATGAAGCAGCTGGGGTTTTTGAGGAGATGAAAACATCGGGGTTTAAACCAGATAAAGTTACTTATAATGCATTATTAGATGTCTATGGGAAGTCTAGGAGGCCAAAGGAAGCCATGGAGGTGCTGAGAGAGATGGAGATCAATGGGTTTTCTCCCAGTGTTGTGACTTACAATTCATTGATATCAGCTTATGCTAGAGATGGTTTGTTGGACGAAGCAATGGATTTCAAAACCCAAATGGTGGAGAAAGGGATTAAGCCTGATGTGTTTACCTACACCACCCTTTTGTCAGGGTTTGACAGAGCTGGGAAGGATGATTCTGCAATGAGGGTTTTCGAGGAGATGAAAAGTGCTGGGTGCAAGTCAAATATCTGCACCTTTAATACCCTCATTAAGATGCATGGTAACCGTGGAAATTTCGCGGAAATGATGAAGGTTTTTGAAGAGATCAAGATATGTCAGTGTGTCCCTGATATTGTTACTTGGAACACACTCCTGGGGGTGTTTGGGCAAAATGGAATGGAAACTGAGGTCTCTGGAGTGTTTAAGGAAATGAAGAGGGCAGGGTTTGTGCCCGAACGGGACACCTTTAACACTTTAATCAGTGCGTACAGCAGATGTGGTTCCATTGACCAAGCCATGGCTGTTTATAAGAGACTTTTGGAAGCTGGGATTACGCCAGACCTTTCCACCTACAATGCTGTTTTGGCAGCATTGGCCCGTGGTGGGCTTTGGGAACAGTCTGAGAAACTACTAGCTGAAATGAAGAATGGTCTGTGTAAACCCAATGAACTGACATACTGTTCTTTGCTTCATGCTTATGCTAATGGCAAGGAGACTGTGCGCATGTGTGCTCTGGCTGAAGAGATATATTCTGGTATAATTGAGCCGCATGCTGTGCTTTTGAAGACCCTTGTTTTAGTTAACAGTAAAAGTGACCTCCTAATGGAGACAGAGCATGCTTTCCTGGAGTTGAGGAAGAGAGGGTTTTCACCTGACATAAGTACCCTTAATTCTATGGTTTCAATATATGGCAGAAGACAGATGGTTACCAAAGCAACTGAGATTTTGAATTTCATGAATGAGAGTGGATTCACCCCAAGCTTGACAACTTATAATTGCTTAATGTATATGTACAGCCGCTCTGAAAACTTTGGGAGAGCAGAAGAAACTTTAAGGGAAATTTTGGAAAAAGGAATAAAGCCTGATTTAATTTCGTATAATACTGTTATATATGCCTATTGCAGAAATGGTCGAATGAGGGAGGCCTCCCGGATACTCTCAGAAATGAATGGCTTTGGACTTGCTCCAGATGTGGTCACTTACAATACCTTCATTGCAAGCTATGCAGCTGATTCAATGTTTGTGGAGGCCATTGATGTGGTTCGTTACATGATCAAGCATGGATGTAAACCAAATAAGGAAACATACAACTCTATTGTAGATTGGTATTGCAAGCTCCATCGTCATGATGAGGCAAGCATGTTTATTCACAACCTTCATAACCTTGATCCACATACTTCCAAGGAGGAAAAATGCAGGTTGTCAGAACGTATAACAAAGAAATGGTTATAGGTGATCCATATCTGTCAATGGGCGGCAGCTTGATTGGCTTGCTCTTTAGCCTTTTAACTTCATCTCCATCAAGCCCTTTCTTCTCTCTTTCCGTGCCCATGTTGTGTATTGTTTGGGCGTAGAAATGAGTAGAAATGTAACGATGTGGAGAACTTTGTTCTCTCTGCGGGGGCTTAATAGTAAGTGATCATTCTTGAATTTTTGAGTTGAAGAGGAACAAGTACACAAGCCTTAGTCGTATGTGGCTAGCAGCTTACCTCGTATAGATCAAATGGCTGATGTAGGGAAGGTGTGAATACGATAGTTGAGTAAGTTTTAAGATATGTACAATTTGCTCTATACCAAGAATTTGGAAAGGAGATGTACAGTTAACCTCCAGTTTCTAGAATTATTGTTTTTATACTACTATTTGAAAATGTTCAGTGCTTTAATTGATCGTGTATACTGATAATCTTTATGTCAAACCTTTCTCTTAAGCATCTCTACGTCAGCTTATGTTAATGAGAATCTCTTTTTGTATATTTGGTGATATTATTGAATACTGAGCTTTAGATAAGATTGAAATGGTTGATTGGACATATATCAGTGAAAGCTAGCTTAATCAGACACACTAGGATTGTAATATACAAAACCGTCATGCAAAGAGTGTGAAGGTACTTTTTGTTTCTCACTTTGGTAATGAATGATAGTTTTACTGAAGCTCTCCTTATAAGGGCCTAATGGTCACATTGTTACTTGTCTGCATGTGCTTGGACTGGCTGGATCTTTTCAGATTTCCTTTGGTAATTCTACCTCCTTGCCTTCCCCCAAATCTCACCCTTCTTTTTGTGGATGCTTGAAATATTTGGGATTAAAGCAACATTCAAACTTCCATTTGATCCATGCATAATCGTTCTAACTCGGTTGTAGTATGTTGTTATTATTAGTTGTACAATTAAAAGTTTGATGCTTCCTGGGGTTGAGGTGTACTCCCTTAGTCTGTAAAATGTAGGAAACAGACCTTCAATCCCTCTTTTTTTAACAGGCACAAGTTCCCCACCCCTGCCTCGCGAAGAAATCGTTGTGTTCCGTGCCCACCCATTACTGGAGGAACACCCTGGCGGCCACAGACTACCCCCCTCCCCTATATGCAGTTTGGAAAACCTGCCCCATCTGGCAGGCGTGGCTTTCTGATTGGATGGGCAAAATTGCCATCTCCATTTCTGAGGAATAGAAATAGATATGTTTTATGAAATTCGTGATTTTGTGTTAAGAAAAAAATAAGCTGATTATGTATTCTAACTGAAGTGATGATTCTATGTAACCTGCCAAAAAAAAAAAAAAAGGGGGTTATAGGCGCCTTATGGCAATATTGAGATGATACACACTGAAGATCTTTGGCAGATTCTTCACCTTGCAGCATGTTAAGTGGCAGAAGCTTGATCATATCAGAAACTTGTATTTTGGTGCTTGTTTTTCACAGTAGAAGAAATGAGTGGCTGAAATAAAAAGACGTTTAGACATTAATGTGGCTTGTGAACTGGAAAATCTCAATTTGGTTTAGTAAAAGCTGGTGCTGCTTCTTATCTTCCTTTTCAGGTTATTGCTATTATTTGTGCTGTGGATTGGGCCCCATGTTTTGATAACACGATTGTGACTAACTGATGTCCATGTGGAAATCTTCTATTAATTGCAGGGGCTGCTTGTACAAGAAGTTAGATTAACACAACCACTTATCCGTCTCTGAAGTTGAACATTCTTGCTAAACTTCCCAACCTAGTCTCATTGTTACTTATTTGTTTCTAAGAAATGATACCATCACTGCCGTTACTGATTTTTCCTGTTTTGCCACAGCATCTAGGTTGAGTTCACTGCCAAGAAATGGTTAGACTTTTTACCTTAAACATATAACAGCTAAACATATGAAGGGTATAGCATGTTAACATATTGATGATGTAGGACAATTACTATTTAATATATCATTTTGTTTTGATGATGCATGTGATGAGACGGCATGCTGAAATAGAGATAACATGAATGAATTTAGGATAACGCGTTACACTTGAATTTAAACTTTAGCATTATGTTAAAGTGATGCCAAAATATGTAAAGATGACATTAAATGAAAATATTGATAATGTGAGACAACCACTGTTCTAGAAAAAAACCATGTATAATTGAGTTGCCAAACTTTCATTGTTAGCCGTCCACTTCACATGTCTCTGGCGATTCACATGGCACCAAAAAATTCATGGCCCCCCTTTATTTCTGTTCAAACCTTGGGAAAGGGACGGCAGTGGCCAGCATGCTTTATCATCACCAAGAATTGGTTAATGATAAGGTTGCTCTGTGGACTCCACGCAAGTGCTGATCTCCATTTTAGTAGGTCGTGAGAAGATTATATACAACGGCAAGGACCTAATTCCCCAAGGTGGCAACTTAGCAAAATAAAAAAAAAAAAAGGAACCCATTGCTTACACGTGCACATACTCAGATACGTGCCGTATGGATGTTCTCCACTGCATACAATCAGATTGAGAAAAGCCCTTCAAGATGGCTTGTCTGTGTTAGGTAGATCGAAAAAATATATAATTTTATTCAAGATGGCTTGTCTGTGTTAGGTAGATAACTTTTTTTTTAATGAAATGGTTTATTTTATAAGAATATCAACTTGTTTGCAAAATCAAACCAATATCTAACTTGTCTAATAACCAAAAGAACTTATCTAAAACAGAGAACACTTTCATGTATAAATAGTATAGCGAACTGATATCATGATAATGACTAACTACTAGTTGGTGAGGCTTAGATCTGGGCACCTCTTTTTCAAAATAAATTGAAAAAAGAATTAGGAGAAAAGATAAATAAACTAAATGAGGGAATGCAAAGGCTTCTGCTTGTCGGATGGTTGAAAATGTCAGAAAGGGCTTCTGCTTGTAGGATGGTTGTTGGTAGAAGTTTCAATCGCTGGACCCTTGATATCCATGGATGAGCTCTGGTTAAGTTGAGCTGTTTTTGTAGAAGTTCCTAAATTTGGAGTCTATATATATATATATATATATATATGGAAGCAGCTGAAGATTACATGGCATGGAGCACAAAGACATTGGATGTTTTATCCTTGCAGAGAACTAAAGAACAAGGATCACTCCCCTGCTTCCATCTTTCTCTATTTTTCTCAATAATTCTTCTTTCTGTTTCCTTTCCCTCTGCTTTTTTCTCCCAGAAACACAATAACAGACACAGAAAACAGAGACAGAGATATCTTTCTCTGGTTCCAATCACGGCACAATGAGCTGGTGGTGGGCTGGAGCGATAGGCGCTGCAAAGGCAAGTGATGGGAAACCCATTTTCGTTCTTGATTTCCCTTCAATTTTCCACCTTTCTTCAGCTCATTTCACTGACAATTTCACTCGCTGTTTTGATGAAATTTTGCAGAAACGAGTTGACAACAGCAATGTTCCACCGCGGTA
Source organism: Casuarina equisetifolia (assembly GCA_028551475.1). NCBI lineage: Eukaryota > Viridiplantae > Streptophyta > Magnoliopsida > Fagales > Casuarinaceae > Casuarina > Casuarina equisetifolia. The sequence continues at coordinate 4,420,053 of CM052362.1, read as the reverse complement.
CCAGAGTGTGGCTCTGATCATTGGGGTCACTGGCATCGTCGGCAACAGCCTCGCCGAGATCCTGTCACTCTCTGACACACCCGGCGGGCCCTGGAAGGTCTACGGCGTGGCCCGCCGTCCCCGGCCCTCCTGGACCGCCGACCAACTTATTGAGTACATCCAGTGCGACATCTTCGACGTTCAAGAATCCGATGCAAAGCTCTCCAAACTCAAGGATGTCACGCACATTTTCTATGTGACATGGGCGAACATGCACGACGAAGTCGAAAACTGTAAGGTGAATGCAGAAATGTTGCGCAATGTCCTCAATGCAGTCATCCCAAATGCGCCGGAACTGCAACATATTTGCCTGCAAACTGGTCGAAAACACTACATCTCCCCGTCTGAATCGTCCGGGAAGATTGAACCCCATGAACCTCCATATCATGAAGATCTTCCAAGATTGAAAGCACCCAATTTTTACTACACTCTGGAGGATATTCTGTTCGAAGAGGTGGCGAAGAAGGAGGGTTTGACATGGTCAGTGCACAGGCCTGGAGTGATATTTGGGTTTTCACCATACAGCTCGATGAATATTGTAGGCAGCTTATGCATTTACGCAGCCATATGCAAGCATGAGGGCGAGGTGTTGAGATTTCCGGGGAGCCGAGCGGTATGGGAGGGGTATTGGGATGCTTCGGATGCAGAGCTTGTTGCCGAGCATCAGATATGGGCGGCAGTGGACGCCAATGCGAAGGACGAGGCATTTAATTGCAGCAATGGCGATGTCTTCAGGTGGAAGCACTTATGGAAGATTCTGGCAGAAGAATTTGGAGTGGAGTGTGGGGAATTCGACGAGAAATTAAACTTGAGCTTGCAGGAGATGATGAAGAAGAAAGGTGCAGTATGGGAAGAGATTGTGAGAGAGAAGAGTCTGCTGCCCACGAAATTGGAAGAGGTTGGGACTTGGTGGTTTGTAGATGAGATTCTTAGGGGAAAGTGGCTTTTGGACAGCATGAACAAGAGCAAAGAGCACGGATTTGTGGGGTTCAGGAACTCAAAAACATCATTTAATTATTGGGTTGATAAGATGAGAATTCATAGGATTGTTCCATAAATGATTATCATTTGGGATGAGCAGATAAATAAATATAGAGCAATTAGCCAATTAGCATGTTATTCTCTTGTTCTTGGTTTCTGAGTTAGATTTGCTCCTGATATTATTCTTTTTCATATGGTGAATGAGCAGATAAATAAATACAGAGCAATTTGAAACATCTATCAAGATGTGCACTGAATACAAAGTTCATAGTGGAAATCTAATGAAGTTCTTTAGTCTTTCAAGCTAATGACTAGGTTTAAAATGAAATTTCTGGGACTAAGACCTCTGGTATTAAATAAGAGAAATTGTCAATACATGATCACAAAACGAGTATTAATTTGAGAATCAAATCTAAATGGAGTTGGTTATTTGGTTAATTGGAATTAGTCGTGGTTGCTTATGAAACACTTAATAGACATAACAAAATACAGAGACATCTTATCCTGAATTATTTTTTGCTCCAAATGATGTCTTTTAACATAGGCTATCAATGCTTTTCATCTATATGCAAGTAAGTTATGGATTCAAGTTAAAAGGAACAACTTGACATTAATCAATTTTTTTTTTCTTACTCACACACACGGAGAGGGGGGAGGGGATTTGAAGCCCTAATAAGGTGAACTTGCTGGTTAGGAGTCTAACCCAGTTACCATTAGGCTAGAGGGAGTCCCCCTACAAAGACATTGATCATGCCTAGTGCAAAGACAACATCCCAAGGTCAATGAAAATAGATAAGCCAAAGCTATAATGAATTAAAGATAAAAGTTGGTTTACCAGACAGATTTATAGTTTAGCGAAAGGAAAAAAGGTTGATCCCTTGCAATGTTCAAAATCAAGAATCTGTCATGCCAAATCTACCAAACTAGTAACCAGACAGATTAATTCATTAGAAGAACTGTCTTGTAAGGAATTCCTGTGTTTGCAAATGAAAAGAAGAATGTCTACATTTTTACAAGAAAAGGTAAGATGAATGCAAGACATTTCTACCAAAACTATAAACATTTACACATGGGTCACACATGGAATCCAAAATCTAGCTTTGAATTAGTTTTTCCCATAGATTATGTGTGGGAAGTCGCTATGCGTCTGTTTCATAATCTGTCACGGTATTGTTTTAGGAGCCTGACAACAGCACTTTTGATGGTCAGTATACCAGCAGCAACATTCAAGTAGGTGTGCCATAGACACTGTTCGTTGAAGTTAAAATGGTCAGCATAGTACTTGAACTGAACATTAAAAGCTGCAGCAACAACCCTTAATTAGGTTTGCCATAAATACTGTTCATGCAAGATAAGATGGTAAGTATGTTACTTGAACTGAGCGTTAAAAGCCCCTGCACTACATTTAAGTGGGTGTGTAATAAATACTGTTTATGTGACGTAAGATGGTCAGTATAGTACTTGAACTGAACATTACAAGCAGCAGCAACGACATTTAAGTAGGTGTGCCGAAAACACTGTTCATGCAAGACAATTATCGAATACATTTTTGTTTCAGTTTATTATAAAGATCCTAGATACCAACGGAATAGCTGAAAGGAACCTTTGTGTGTAGGGATTTCAACAACAACAGTAAAACTCGTATAAAAGAAGAAGCTAATTCCTCAGAATTTTTTGCCCAAATTATACATTCTTGTATGGAAATGGAGACTGACAGAAATAAATAATGGTTCTCCTCCCCCAGAAGAGAAGTATGTCTGCCTTATCTTTAGATTCACAATTAATTCTAGATGATGCACAAGATTGCTAGCCTAATAATATTCTCTTCTTTGTTCTTTTTTAAAGCAAGCTATCGACACAAGGGTCCCAAATTTTAGGAGTGCCCTTCCAAACAAGTTGCAATCCATATTTCACTAACAATGTGCAAACTCATAGCCTCATAGATAGCCATTAAATGGATACCATGTGATCAAGTGTTTGATGATAGAAGTAATCCAACCACCCATAGGGGATTAACATTAATGTCAGGAAAACATTCCATCACTAACACCATCATCTTTATTTACAGAGGAAATGAAATATTACATAATTTTCTGAACATCACATTCCATCAACGAGCTTCAATTGCAAATGAAAATTTTCCAGGAAGCAGAAGCCAGTTCTATCTGAGCAATCATCCTAATCAAAAACTCTTCAAATTGCCAATTGAAGATCAATTTAATATCTGATTTCCATGTTACGGTTGATGAACTTCATACTCCAGAAGGAAGTCCTCACAAAGTAAAAATCATGTCCAGCCAATGCAAAATTTTCTGATCATGCACTACCTCTTCCAGTGCATCTCGATTTTACCCCGTAAACACATCAGCTTGTCCTAGACTCATGCACTAGTTAAACAGAAAATGCAAAATTTGGCTTCCACAGAGAGATGTCAGATCTTTGACAGCAAAAACGCCAGTTGCTCATCAGACACCTTAACTTCAATGCAAGTTCCCAGTGATGCAGCTAGCCTTGCAGCTAATTGATGCTTGCACTGGAACAGAGGGACCAAAAAAACCAAAAAAGGGAAAAAGAAAACAGAGCCTGAATACAAGAAACTAATTACAAGTAAAACGGAGCAAGTGAAAGGGAATTCTTGAAGGGGGACTTTCTTGGTATGTAAAAGCAAGAATGGGATCTCACACAAAGCTGTTCTCCTCTATTCACAATGTCAAAGAAGAATGAGTAACATGCACAGTAGTTCTCAGCGAAGCAGAAATATTCCTCCTTCCTTCGTGATTCTCCCACAACCTAAGCAGGCCAGATAAGAAGGAACTCAATTTCAGTTTTTTCTCTTCCTTCTATAATCTCTAACTATCCTGTTCAATAAAAAATTTCTTCATCCAGTACATCTTGGCCTGAATGATCAAATTGGAAGCATTTTGCTAGCTTAGATTCTTCAAATTTATCACCACCCAACTCATGCCAACTAAATTTCTAATTTTTCCCTTCATAGATTCCCCAAATTAAACAAACGCAACACAATTCAAAATTTTTTGATAATTTGGACAGTGACGGCGACAGTCTCGTATGCGGTACAAAAAAATCTGTAAATAAATTTGACTCAAGCCAGCTTCATGTTGTCCGTCGAGGTCTGGTCCAAAGATTCACTTGCCTATTCCATAACCATATCTATCCATGTGGGTACAAAGCATGGATCGAAAGTAAAGAACAAGCTTAACCTGGAAGACGAAACGCCCACTAGGCTCGCCAGAAATCCTCTTGACGCCTCTTTGATCCACTATTCTAGTTGCTCGCTCAAAGTTTTTGCCAAACAAGAAAAGCAAGCTGGATTAATGGCAAAGAAATAAAAAAAAAAACTCAATAATTAGAGTACATACAAGTTGCCATCGATATTTCCAAGACAGATTTGAAATGGGTCAGATATACTAACATGGAGAGTTGATCATCTGTCACTGTCCCATTTCAGTTCATTCCCCATTATCAAATTGCCGCATTCATAATCACAGAATCAAACTCAAATTCATTAACTTGCATGAAAAAGCAGTCAATATCGGATTTGAAGACGGAGAGCAAGCAAGAGAAGCAACCTGAGCGAGTTGATTCAATATCCTTCCACACCACCTCCGCCACCAAACTACTTGCACTCATTCCCACTTCCTTTTTCCCCACAAAAAACACAAAATTCGACGCTTTGCTCTTCTTAATGCGCCTTTGCAGAGTGCTTTCTTCCTCGAAAGTGAAATACAATCTTTGAGCCCTTTTCTTACAATCTCCGGGAAGTTCTTCAAGGTTTCAACAAATGAACTAATCTAACAAAATCACACACGCAAACGCACACACGCAGTAAGACCTGTCCATTGAGATCATGATACGGGGTAAACGAGGCAGATAGCTTCTTAAAAAGGAGGGCATCTGTTTGGATCATAAAGAGTTTCAAAGTAAAAGAATATAATTAATTTTTCTCTTCGTAATTAGGGTTTGAATAACTATTATAAGAAAGCTTTACCAGTTTCAGTAGATTAGGGTTGCAATATCATATTTTCAGTTTAATTGGAAGTTATCTTACAAATGGTGTAATGTTTTTGGGATTGATTTAGGGATAAATTTCTTAATAGAAATGCAATACTGTTGATTTCTTTTTAATTTTAAAATTCGTCTATGTTTTGATTGTGAGGAATTCAAGTCATTATAAATGGTATCATGATCCGTCCACTTGGATCATGACACATGACATGTGAGGCAGAAGGCTTCCTAAAAGAAGGGGAATTTACAAAGAAAGTTTGTCAATAATTTCAAAAGAAAAGAACAAAACCAATTTATCTCTTAGCAATTAGAGTTTGAGTAGTTGTTGTCCTTTAAAGAGGCTTAAGAAGTTTCAGGAAATTAAGTTGGTAATATCAAGTTTTTTGTTTAATTGGGAGTTTTCTTATAAATGGTGTATTTTAGAATTGGTTTGAAGATAAATGTTTTAATAGAAAGGCAATCTTGCCAAGTTTTTCTTAAATGCATTTATAATCTGATTGTAAGGAACTCTGATGATTACACATACATAAATAATGAATTTTCTGAAAATACCTTGTATCTGTTTTGAGAAGCTATTAGGTGTACTATTTTGCTTTGGAATTAAAGGAAAGTGCCTTGTGATTCTTTCGAGAGCCGGGTGATATACATTTCATATTTATATTTATCTGTTTCTTGATTAGTGGTACACTTCCTTTAAGGCTTCAAACTTTGACTTCTAAAGGATAGATTAATTGAAAGTAACATGCAATTAGTGAAGGGATGAAATGGTCAACCTATGATTTTCCACGTTCATCACATATGGTTTTTGCAACCAAAATTACTGCATAAGTTACGAATTTAGGCAAACTGTGAAACAAATGAACCTACAATGATCCTAACATACATTAATATTTTACATGATTCAAGAAAAACCATACACATATTATTAAAAAGAAAAGTAATTCTCTGGCTATTTGAAAGATTCCATATAACTAAGAATTGTTAGAGAATTTTTCTCTTTTCAATCACTTGCCTCTTCTAGAGGCAGCAATTAACAACTTGGAATTCAGCAATACAAATTGTAGAAACTTCCAAAAGGAAAATGATATTCTAAGTTCAAACACATGGCCTTCATGTGAGACTTACAGCCAAAAGAAATGATAAAAAGGTGTGGTTTTACCATTTCAAATTACACCCTTTGTCATAAATTAATTGCTTTTTATATTTAAAGTAGACTTAATTTCTATAACCAGTCATTTTCAACTTGTGTATCTTACAAAAAGTTTAATAATGGATGTTGCATATATGTTAAAGGCCTTCTTTAAAAGGTAGGCTGAATTTCATGTTGATCTTCAAACTTATGACAAGTGTGGCTGCCGTGATGGCTTGTGTTTGCGGCACAAATTATAACCTATTTGTGTGAACAGTAGGTGAAAAGAAAGACAATTTGAATTTATTGGACTTCCATCCTCTTCTTATTATGTTATAAAAGTTCATTCATGCCTAAAAATAGAGAGAGAAAGATGATTTTTCATATATGTAAGGGACTTTCAAGTGAGATCTAAATAACTAGAGACTTCGTATGAAGATTGCCACAATTATAGCAACAAATCTTATACTATAAATATGCTTAGAGTAATGATTCATCAATGAAGAGATGGAGGATATAGATGATGTATAAATCCTAACTATGTTGTGTAGTTGATGTGGTTAAGGGAAACAAAAATTATAAGCCTTCATATGTGCATGTTGACGCACACCACCATTGAATCTAGGGATGTACTTTGTTGAGCAGTAACATGTACACAAAGCATGGTGTGGATTAACCGGCCATGAGTCAATCTCCATCTGTCTTCTAATTGTGACTCATTTGAGATGAGTGATAATGGCGGAGAACTTCCATGATGAAGTATAAGTAGCAAAATTAATTGTTCATTTGTTCGCCCCTTTGACTAGGAAGGCAAACCTTTTTGATTTGACAATTTGGTCATGCCTCTTCAGCTTTACATGAACTCCAATCATATAAAAGACTACTTCTCTTTTTTTGGTTTCTTTTCTTTGTTCACAGCTACAAATTGCCTCTTCCAGAAGTTATTAGACAGTTGCAGATTGTGGATGCCAAAAGCCATGATTGTGCCATAGCCTCCTCATTCTAAACAACCATTATGGATTTGAAAGAAAAAAAAAAAAGAAAGAAAATTCATAATGACTTGCTTCTAGTGGCTAATCATTTCGTGTGCACAAAGGGTTATTGAAGACTCAAGAAAGAGGAGTTCCAAGACATATAAACTGAGGTTGATAATACCATTTTCTTGTGCCCAAAAAGTTCAAATGGGGGAGAAAATGAAAAAACATTTGGCCAAAAGACAAGTGTTGATGGTGGGATTAGTAATGATGCTGCTGATAACAACAAATGCGAGAGACCCTCTTCCTCCTGCTCATCCCCCTACATTTCTTCAACCCTCTTCATCTTCCTCAAGTGGTCTCCCTTTCCCTCCGTATGACGTTAGGAAATTAAGTATAAAAGCGAAATTGATGTGTTGTGTTGAGCTCTGTGTCATGTATAAACGCTATTACACGGAATACACTCCTAGAAAGTCTTTGCGCCTAGTTTGGAACTGCTGCGACCAACTATGCTGGCGCAGCCACTGGTGAGAAGATCCTTTATTCATCTTAGGCCTCTATCTGAATTTCATTTCTATTGTTTTTAGTTCATGCTGAACATGTTATATAATCATATTTTTTCTTTTTTATCAAGTAATCTTTCAATAAAAAAAGTCTTTAAAATAGGCTTAACTATCATTATTCTTCATGTATTGAATTGCTTAATCCAGTCTCTTTGCTTTTGTACATTTTCTTTTTATTAGAGGAGCCTTTACTTTTTGCATGTGATAAGGAAGAAATATTTCAACCACTGTCTCGGTTTATTAGCCTCCGTTAACTTTCCTTTTCCTTTTCCTTTTCTTTTTCTTTTTTGTATGTTTGTTTGATAAGAGGAACTCTGCGTTTACGAATGATACATGAGTCCTTAATTTACGGCCGTAGAATGTCAGGTTCATCTACTTATTTGTTTTCCATTAGAACATCATGAAACTTATCCTTATTTTGCACACTTTCTTGTATTTGTTTACATGTAAAGTTGATGAGTATTAATATTACTCACAGTTGCAAAATCTGGGATTTGAGATGACACACTCTAGTAACAAATTGTAATAATAAAAATATGGATGGTAGTCATAGATCCTCCAACACCAAAGCAAATATTTTCTTAGATGCATCTCATTGTTTAATTTCAGAGGTGGTTAGCCTATGCATGTCTTTGTTCTGATATAAGATTTTGGCTTTTGGAAATTTTGATGTGATAGGAATAAAGGACATTAGCTGGTTTCATGGAAATCTACAGCAGCTATGACAACTATTACTAGCACTTTCTCAAAATTGCTTGTCCTCCCACAACAGAGTGTTTTTATTCAAAATGAAGGAAAGACAATAAGATAGATCAAAATTGTGCTTCTAATAAAATGTACTATTCTTATTGCTTATTGTCATTAATGTTATAGTTCTTCCTTCTTTTTCTTTATCAAGTACAATATTATAGCTACTGTAGATTTTCTAAAAATCATAACTAGGAAGGGCGTGCAAAGTTCCATAATAAGAGATGCAACTAAGCTCTCTTACTTGCTACAAATTGTGCGAACTATGTTTTAAGCACATATATTTGTAAGTAAATGTTATCCATGCATTACATGGTTTTCAGGAGAAGCAAAGTACAACATATCTTAATGAAATGCAATTTGGAATAAAATCTTCACACCTTACTTTGGATAGGAAGGTAGTGGTATAACGCCCACATGCAATAATTTTGTCATTCATTTTCTTCCCCAACTGAACACTAAAAACTCCAAGAGCCTTCGTAAAACCCGAGCCTTATCTCAATTTTCTCCTACATTAGCGGCAACAAGACACTAAAAAAGGAACCCAATAAGAAGGGAAAACATTCCATATTTCCTAAGTCCATAATTTTATTTCTTTTTTTGCAACACAATTTCTACAACTAATAGAGTGAACATAAATTTGACACTTCACAAAGTTTGAACAAATATATTAAGACCAATAAAATCATCCAAGATATGTATAACTTGATAACTTCCCTATTGGGAGAGCCCACTTATAGCCTCCTTCCCAGCTTGTTGGGGCCTGCATAAGCCGGCTCATATCTAACAAGATTCATGTAGTATGTTTTCTTATACCAAGGTTTGAACTTGAGGCATGAGCTAGCTTTGATATCATTTGCAATGATCCTAACCATTGTGCCAAAAGTCATAAAGCTAAGGCTGATGAATGATTATTTCATTTAGATTATTAGATCTTCACAATGGTCACTTAGTATTTTGCCATTCAACTCTAAATACTGACATGATCCTTAACAAGTAGTTAACTAAATCATTTATACCCATCACTTCTTACCTCTCCTAGACAACAATTCATGGAAAATGTTTTACTATTGATAGTGAGATAATTTGCAATGTCACAATTATGGTTTATTTTCTAATCAATACTGTTATAATCACAATAACCATGGCAATCCCAAGTACGTGGCAGTCTTAAATCTACCTTCATATTTTTTGGTCGGTACAAGTTCCTCGTGCAATATTTTGGTTCTCCATCATGTATGAGCATTGGAAACTTTTTATGAGTAGGATTTTACTTCAAAAGTGATTTTACCATTTCAAATTGCGTCGTCTATGGTATGAGAATTTAACCCAAAATTAATTGACAAAGGGAAGGGAAACCCAAAATAATATAAAAGCATGGTGCCTACGCTTGGTTAGCCAATGTGGTGTAAGCATCTTTAACACATTGCAAATTAGTCGCTTTGGATCTTTATCTCCAGAACTTGTCATTTCTAGTATTTGTCCCTTGCGAGAAGTTAAGTAATGGATGCTGCATATGTGTGAAGGGCCTTCTTAAGGCAACTTGAATTCCATGTTTATCCTTAAACTTATACAAGTGTGGCTGCCATGAGGGCTCGTGTCTATGACACAAATTATAAATATTTTAGGAAATAATATTTGAAAGGGAAAATAATTTGAATATAGTGGTCTTCCATTCTCCTCTAGCTATGTTACAAAAATTCATCTATACCTAAAATTTGAGAGAATATGATCTTCCATGTATTTGAAATATTTTTAAGTAAGATGTAAATTACATGAGACTTCATATAAAGATTGCCACCATTATAGCGATAAATCTTATACTTTAAATATGTTTAGAATAGTTATTCATCAATGAAGAGATTAAGGATATAGAATTATGCATAAATTCTGATCATATATGTAGTTGACGTGGTTAAAGGCAATGAAAATCATTACAAGTGGTATCTTGATTTGTCTACCAAGATTATGACACGTGACAAGTGAGGGAGAAAACCCATTGAAATGCGGGGATTCTACAAAGAAGGGTTGTAAAGAATTTCCAAAGGAAAAAAAAAAACCAATTTATCTCTTAGCAATTACAATCTTAATAGCTACTTAAGGAGTCTTCGGTAGTTTTACTAGATTAGGAGTGTAGCGTCAAGTTTTCAGTTCAATTGGGAGTTATCTTTTGGATAGCATAATGTTTCTTAGATTGGTTAGATTAGAAATGCAGTATTAGATTCTAAGTTTAATTAGGAGTTATTCTATGAATGGAATGATGTTTTAAGGATTGGTTTGAGGATAGATTTCTTAGTAGAATGCAACATTGCATGATTTTTCTTGAATATATTTATGTTTTGACTGCGAAGAATTCAAATCATTACAAGTGGTATCATGGTTCACCCACTGAGATCATGACACATAACAAGTAGGGTGAAGGCTTTTTAAACGGAGGGTATCTCGGCAAAGAAGGGTCATCAAGAATTTCAAAAGAAAATAACATAATCAATTTAGCTCTTAGCGATTTGGGTTTGAGAAGTTGCCATCCCTTAAATAGACTTCATAGTTTCAATAGACAAAGATTGCAAAATCAGGTTTTCAATTTAATTGGGAGTCATCTTATGAGTGGCGTGATGTTTTTGGGATTGATTTGAGGATACATTTTTTTTTATAAAAAGGCAATAATACCGATTTTTTTAAAAAATCTGTTTACATTTTGATTATGAGGAATTCAAATTGTTAACGAGTTTTTTGAAAGCAAATTATATTGCTTTCAGAAGCTACAATCTATGCTATTTTGGCTTTCGAATTAAAGGGAAGTGCTTTGCGATCCGTATGAGAGCCATTACATCAAACTAATACGGTAGCAAGAACAAAATACAAAGAATATGAAGTAGTACGTAATGTGCTTGTGGTAATGTCGAAGTCATATTTATGTGGGAAGAAAAATGAACTTTCTCATACAAAGCTTTAAAGGAGAGACTTTTCTCGCTTCGATTTCTTTATTTATTTTGTCTTTGGTTTCTTTTTCTTTTTATTTTTTTAAGTTGATTTTTACGCAATGCAAGGAAAGATTCATGGCCAACTATAAGGAAGATTATTTGTAGTGTCAAAACTTATTTGATATTTAATTCTATTTTGATATGTTTTGTTGAAAATGGTGGGGGTAAGTTTTGCATTTCCTAAACATTGTTTATTTTCTTTATAATTAAGAAATACTTTCTATTCTTAAACTGATTTTTGAATATGATTACATCTTGTAACATGATGTCAAAATGCTCGCGGTGAGGAATATAAATATTTCATTTCATAAATCCTATTTGTAAGCAAAAAAAAAAAAAGACTTTACTCTTGAATTTTTTTTATACGATAAAAAAAAACTTTAAAAAGTTGATATGAGAATGGGATAAGAAACAAAACCAATCAAGTTTTTTATAAGATACACACCAACAAACTTATTTATAACTAAGCCATGTTTTTTAATGGCTTTGGCTGTAAAATTCTTTGACAATTTGTAATTATATGAGAAAAAACCATACACATATTTATAAAAAAAAATTATTCTCTCAATATTTAGAAGATTTCATATAATTACAAATTGTCAAAGAATTTTTCTATTTTTAACACTATGATGACTCACCAATTGATACTACAACCACAAGGTATTCTAAAATATTGTACCTATAAATAACTCGAGAAAAACTTTAACTGATAAAAGTACTATTTTCCTTACCCTTAATTCCCATCTTAACAATGTAGATATCACATATAAACGACACGCTTAGTCAAATTGCTTAAACTTTGAGTTTCATTTAACAAGTTTGTTGGTTTCGAGATACCCCACCCTTATTTGTGTACAGATTGAAAAAGGCAGCAATCAGCAACTTGGAATTTAACAAAACAAACTATAGAAACTTCCAAGAGGAAAATGACGTCTTAAATTCAAACACATGGCTTCCATGGGAGACTGATCACCAAAAATAACCAAAAAGAAATGATAAAAAGGTGGTTTTACCATTTCAAATTAGGCTCTTGTCATAGATTAATCGTTTTGGATCTTTAAATAAAGTAGATGCTATCTCTATAACTAGTCATTTCGAGCTTGTGTCCTTTAGAAAAATTTTAATAATGGATGTTGCATATAGGTGAAAGGCCTTCTTAAAGGCAGGTTGAATTTGATGTTCATCCTAAAACTTAAAACAAGTGTGGAACGGCTTGTGTTTGTGGTACAAATGCTAACCTTTTTTCTCAATAATATGTGAAAAGAAAAATAATTAAAATATTTTGTTCTTCCATTCTCCTCTTATTATGTTAGAAAAGTTCTTTCGTACCTAAAAGCAGAGAGAGTAAGATGATCTTCCATATATATGGACTTTCAAGTGAAATCTAAATAATGTGAGACTTCAGATGAAGATCACCACCATTATAGCAAAAACTCATGTACTATAAATATGCTTAGAGTAATGACTAATCAATGGAGAGATTAACGATGCAGGATGATGCATAAATCCTACTATGTTTTGTAGTTAATGTGGTCCAAGGCAAAAAAAAAATGAGTGTTGCCTTCATATGTTCATGATGGTGCAGACCACAATTGAATCTAGGGATATACTTTGTTTATTAGTAACATTTACACAAAGCATGGTGTGGATTAACCCGCCATCATTGAAACCCCATCCTTCTTCTAGATTTGACTTGTTTGAGATGAATGATCATGGCAGATAATTTATATGAAGAAGTATAAGCAGCAAAATGAATTGGTGTTCATTTGTTCACCCCTTGAACTAGGAGGGCAAATTTTTTTATTTGACGATTTGGTCATGACTCTTCGGCTTTACATGAACACCAACCATATAAGAATCTAGTTTTTTTTTTTTTGTTTTTCGTGGTTTCTTTTCTTTGTTCATGCTACAAATTGCCTCCTCCGAAGGTCATCAGACAATTGCAGATCGTGAATGCCAAAAGCCATGATTGTGCCAAAGCCCTTCTGTTCTGAAACAACCATTATGGCTTTGAAAGAAAATTAAAAAAGAAAATTCATAATGACTTGCTTCTACTGTCTAATCCTTTCGGGTGCACAAAGGGTTACTGAAGACTTGGGAAAGTGGAGCTCCAAGACATATAAATTGAGGTTGATGACACCATTTTCTTGTGCCCGAAGAGTTCAAACGTAGGAGAAAATGGAAAAAATTGGGTTCAAAAGACAAATAGTGATGGTAGGATTAGTAATGATGCTGCTAGTAACAACAAATGCTAGAGACCCTCTTCCTCCTGCCCATCCCCCGGCATTGCTTCAATCCTTTCCATCTTCTCTAAGTGGTCTCCGTTTCCCTCCATTCGACGCCAGGAAATTAAGTATTAAAGCGAAAGCGATATGTTGTTTTGAGCGCTGTGCCAAGTTCAAAAACATCGACAAAGGAACCACTGTTAGAAAGTATTTACACATTGTTAGGTATTGTTGTGTGCGACTATGCATGCCCGGCATCTTGCTATGGTGAGAAGATGCCTTGTCTCTATCTCCGGCTACACCTTTAATCATCTTACACCTGTATATGAATTTCCTTTTTGTTATTTTTGGATCACGTTGAACATTTTATATAGTTATATTTATCATTTTTATTAAGTAAGCTTTCGATAAGAAAAATCTTTAAAAATGTGTAACTGTCAATTTGTATGAAGGAGAAAAGCTCAACCATTATTCTTCATCTATTGAAGTATTTAATCGACTTTCTTACGTTTGCATATTTGATTGACTCGATGATACCTCTTGGGTATGGTAAGGAAGAAAACATCAACTATTATTTTACGCTTATTGCACTATTCAATGCAATCTCTTTCTTATTTTTGTTCGTTTGTTTGATTATAGCAAAACTCTACATTGTGTATAGGCTTTTGCATATTATAGGTGAATTTTAGCGGTTGCACTCTTATTTTGGGGACGCCATAGTCAACTACTCATCCTTTTTGCAATAAAATATAATGAAAACTATCCCTCTTTTGCACACTTTCTTGTATTTGTTTAAATACAATTAAGTTGACGAGTATCAGACATTACCTATAGCTGCAACATCAGACATTTGAGATGGCAGTCATAGATCCTCAACACCAAGGGAAAGAATTCTGTAGATGCATGTTTCTGTTTAATTGCAGCTTATGAATGTTTTCTAATTATAAGATTTTAGCTTATGGGTATTTTGATGTAACAGATGAGGAGCAAATTAGAGGGTTTCATGGAAATCTGTTGCAACTATGACAACAACTATTTTATGGCAGTGCCTACTGCCATAAAATCGCTTGTTCTACCACGTGAGAGTATTTGTATTCAAAATAAAGGAAAGACAAATGAGATAGATAAAATTGGGCTACTAATAAAGTGTATTATCCTTATTACTTTTGTCGTTAATGTTATAGTTGCAACTCCTTATCCTTTATCACCTATGATATTATAGTTATTGAAGTATTTCTAAAAATCATAATTGTGAAGGGCAAGTAAAGTTTCATAATAGGATATTCAAGTCAGCACTCTTACTGGCAACAATTTATGGGTCATATTTTAAGCACATATACTGGTAAAAAATATTATGCATACATTACTTGGATATGTTGCAATCATCTCAAGTAGGATATGTTCTATGGTTAAAAGGCAATTATAGAGCTTCTTCCAGCATCACTTTAGCATAGCAGCCGAGAACTTTAGCCTATCATGCAAACCTTTGTTCCAATCATCTCAATAATGGGTTATTCTTTTATCTTGTTTTCTTTTTAGGTCTTACTCCTTGATCCCACTCTAGCGCTTGTAAAGGAAATCCAACTATAAAATGAGGTAAAAGAATAAGGGTTTGAGTCATGAAGTACCTTGCACTAACAAATTGTGCCCAAAACTGAGCCATTGCTCTCTCATTTGGATCTTCTCTGAGCAAAGGGATTTCCTTCCGGATCTCTTCGATGTACTTGAGGATGACAAATGACTTGGCAATTGGCTTCCCAACGTGCACGAGCTTCGGAGCGCTTACAAACAAGATTGTCCTTCAAAAGCTATGGACTATTGTTTCTTAATTCTTCTCTTAAATAAAAATCTAGAAATTTGTAGCTAAAAGAAGAGAATAATAATAGTAAAATTTTCTTTATGTCATTAATATAGAGGAAAGTTTAGAATAAGATTAACAAGCTAGTATTAGAAGATAGTTTAGTTACCATAAAAGAAGAAGAATTGAGGATTGGCTATTATTTCATATTATATGTTTATCATTGGTAATGCTAGAAGTATCTTCACTAACTCTAAGAGATATACTTTTTGTTCCATGAAGACGTAAGTTTGCTTCTTAATTCCCTAAGTTTTGAGCATTTAGATGTTACTAAAGCTCTTTGAAAAATTCATGATATTGAAGTGCTTGAATTGTATGGATATAATAGCCTATTCCTTAAAAAAGTTTAGTCTATCATTAAAAGAATTATAGAGAATGTTATACTAGAGTTTTTCTTCTCTGAGAAGTTATTGAAGGTTATGAACTCTACATTATTATCTTTAGTCCTTAATATTTTTTAAAATATTATGCTTTGTCAAGAACTCTTTCACAATTATTGTAAAGGTAATAAAGATAAGGTGTGGTCATAAAAATTGATCTCATAAAAGTATATAATATGGTTGAGTGGGAAATGGTATTAGGAGTTTTGTAAGCTATTAATACTCCATAGTACTTAATTGATCTTATAAATGAGTGTATTGCTACAAAAAGATTCTTGGTAAATTTCAATAGAAAGCATACATATAACTTTAAGGGTACTAATTGATTAAGATTCAACCCATTATCCCCATGTTTATTTGTATTGATTATGAAAATACTTAACATAATTATTATTGCAAAGACTTTCATATTGATATTTAAGTTCCATTGGCAATGAAAACTTAGAAAAATCAATTCATTTGTCCCTTTTCTCTCATAATGATACAACTTCAGTGTTCTATCATGTAAAAGCCTTGAAGAAATTTGCTAAACTTATAAGTCTACATTATAATCTAAGCAAATATTAAATATTATTCTTAGGGTTATTAGAACAAGAACAACTACTTATTTTAGATTACTTTCCCTTTCCTATAAGTACATTTCCTATTATATTTCTTTGAGTCTAGCTAATCATAAAAAGCCTTACCTATATTGATTGCAAGTGTCTAACAAATAAAATATTTGGAATAATAAAAGGTTGGAGAATGAAACATTTTAGCTTTACATAAAGGCTACAATTAGCAAAGTCAATCCTAATTTCCACATGTAAATTTTGGATGCAAGTTTTTCTACTACTAAAGCAAATAACTTATGAGATTAAGAAAAAGATCAAGAACTTTCTATGGGTAAATAGTATAAATACATAACATTCTTATAAAATAGTTTAGCAAATAATTTGCTCACCGAAGAAGGAAAGGGGATTAGGGTTACCAATTTTTTATACTCTTCTTTATGGAATAAGTGGATTCATAATACAAAATATAAACAATTCCAATAATGGAACTTGCTGTAAAAGGTTCATATGTTAAGTTCTATGGTATGGAGTTGAAGAGATCTCCTCAAACTTAGGCCCACTCTCACCTTAATTCTTTATAGGTTTTCTTATTATTGTAAAGAAATTTGTTAAGGACCTTTAACCACTTAATGAAGAAGTAGATTGGTATAATCTAATTTAAACTAATGGTATCAACAAATATAATGTTATTAGATAAGGTCAACTTTTTACAGCAAAAGAAATAGTATGATGGCTTCCTTTAATTAACTTATATTTTGATTTCTATTAGTCTCATGTTGAAAACAAAAGTCATCTTTTTTTTAATGTATATAAACAAAGATAATTTGGAAGACTATCTTTACTTAAAATGAGATTTAATGTCATATGAAAAGATGGAATAAAGAATTACAATGAATGATCAGAGTAAGTAAAGAAAGAGATTTAGCTACAAAGCTTCTTAAGATTTCTTTTTTAGCTTTCATTTACTATACATAGGTCAAACGAAAAAATAAAAAAAGGAAAAAAAAGATGATTTTAAAGCAAAGCAATTGACATTCTAATCATGTTAGTTAAAGTAAGAAAAGTTGTAAGAGAGAGAGCTTATTTGTTTCAAAATATAAAATCTTCATAGAAAATATCATTTTAAATGAGATTTAGAGACTTTCAATTTTTATCTTTTTGTAATTTTTATAATTCTTATAATAGTAAGATATACTCTTATATTTCTATATAATACTTTTTATTAATGAAAATTTTTATTTTCATTAAAAAAAAAAACTCACACTCCATTATTTTAAGCATTAGAGCCCATTCAATCCTAGTAGAGAAGAGGCTTTTGGCAATAGTAATAAACTTCAACACCCCCGTGCTCATACGACATGACCTGGGTGACGTACATCTCATATTTATATTCATTTCTTTCTTGACATGTGTTGTACTTCTTTAAAGCCTTAAACTTTAACCTTTACGGATAGAGCAACCGAAACTAACATGCAATTAGTAAAGGGATGAAATGATCAACCTATGACTGTCCACCTTTGTCACATTTGGATTCCGCAATTAAAATTACTGCATATGTTATTAATTTAGACATATTGTGCAACAAACGAACCTACAATAATTGTAACATACATTAAGATTTTATGCATTTTGGGAAAAGCCATACACATATTTATAAAAAAGAAAAGTAATTCTACCACCATTTGGAAGATTTCATATAAATAAGAATTGCCAGAGAATTTTCTCTTTTTGTTCATCTTGATGACTCACCAGTTGATATAATAACAGTAAGGTATTCTAAAACCTTATATTTATAAACAATTTGAGAGAAACCTTAATTGATTGACAAAGTTACTATTTTTTCCTTACCCTTAATTTCCACCAATAACAATTTAAATGTCACATATAGGCATTATGCTATTGTCAAATTGCCCAGACTTTTAGTTTAATCTTTGAGTTACGTTTAACAAGTTTGTTGGTTTCTAGAAACCCCTTCCTTATTCGTGTATAGATTTAAAGAGGTAGCAATCAGCAACTTGGAATTTAACAAAACAAACTATAAAAACTTCAGAAAGGAAAATCACATCTTAAGTTCAAACACAAAAAATTGTAATAAGGAAAATAAGGATGGTAGTCATAGATCCTCTAACACCAAGGCAAATATTTCCTTAGATGCATGTCATTGTTTAATTTTGGATGTGGTTAGCCTATTCATATCATTGTTCTAATTTTAGAATTTTAGCTTATGGGTATTTTTGATGTCGTAGGAATGACGGACATTAGCTAGTCTCATGGGATTCTACAACAGCTAGCAATTTCTCAAGATTGCTTGTTTTACCACATTAGAGTAAAGAAAAGACAATAAGATAGGTCAAATTGTGCTTCTAATACAATGTGCTATGTTGAGATTCCTAATTGTTTTCTAGTTGGGCTTGAAAAATCCATTTCATTTTGGGGATATTTTTGGCTACGAGGCCATATTTTTCTCATTTTGGAATCTGTCTAAAACAATACTATCGGTTTTTTTTAATCTGTTTATATTTTAATTATGAGGAATTCAGATCATTAATGTGCTTTCTAAAAGTACGTTATATTTGCTTTCAGAAGTTATAATCTATACTATTTTGCTTTGGAATTAAAGGAAAGTGCTCTGCAATCCGTTTAAGAGTAACTACATCAAACTAATTGGATAGCATGAACAAAATACAGAAAACATAAAGTAGTACGCAATGTGATTGTGTTAAGGCTAAAACCTTATTTAAGTGGAAAGAAAATGGAAATAAATCTTGGAAAAGCGAATGAAGGGCCTGGGATCACCCAATTGAACCTGCTTATACAAAGCTTCAAAGGAGAACTTTTCCTATTTCGATTTCTTTATATCCTTTGTCTTTGGATTGGTTTTTAGGCAGTGTAAGGAAAGAATTGTGACCAAGAAGCAAGATTATTTATAGTGTCAAAATCTGTTTGATATTTAATTCTATTTTGATACGTTTTGTTAAAAATGGTAGACGTGAGCTTCACATTTCCTAAATGTTGTTTAATTTTTTTTTTATAATTAAGACATGCCTTTTATTCTTAAATTAGTTTTTGAGTATGATTAAATTTTTGAACATGGTGTCATAATTCAAGTTTAAATGAAACATTCATTTACTAATTGGTCCATTTTTATGGGTAGTGCTAAGGCAACAGTGTATGCATTGTAGTTAATCCCCCTCAACATAAGCAAAGAAACAATACTTTACTCTTAAATCAATTTTTGGGTAGGATTATATTTTCAAAAAAAAAATAGTTTTATTATATTGAATGCTATGTCATAAAAATGAGATTATTCCACTTAGTTTGGAATGTGAACACCATAAAACATAATTAGAAAGTGTACACCATTTAAAAATCATTTACATTTTTAAATATATTTCAAAATCTAGGTACCAATTCTATATTCATTTTTAGTAAAAACTGTCAATCACTACCTTATATCACAAATTGTTGTAATTTTGAATAATATCATGATATTGTCATATTTCATTGTTCTTGTCATCATGTAATGCTTTTTATTGCATCATTAAGAGAATTTTTAACATTAATTTTCCCAATCTGGAACAAGGAAATCATTTAGATTCTCTGGCAAATTTCAAATATCTAAATATCAAATTCTATAAATGGAGTAATAACCATCTATAGCCACCCTGATCACCGATTTTGCGCAGCCTTTTTATTATATTCATTGCTGTAACCATCATTAATGTAATAGAATATTATATTGTCACTATCATTCAACTTCTGTCACAATTACCATAGCTATTTTAAATCTAAATGTTCAAATTTTTTAATGCACTCTTTTACAATTGGAACTAAAGTGATCGTTTTATAATAATTTCTCTCTTCAATTCATTGTCCAAACATAAATTAGAGACAAATGGAATAAAGGTAGATACTGAATTCCCAGCCAGGCGCCAGCAGCCACTAGCCAACATTAATAGCCATTTCCCAATGTTTATGCTTAGGATTTTGAGATAGAAATACGAACCCCTTTGATCCTTGAGTTATTGCCAAGCCTTAAAAGAGGAGAGAGAGAAGGAAATCAAAGGGGTTCATGGAGCAATAGAACTCTGGGGTTTAGCTATAAGTGATCATTTATCTGACTACTAATGCACCAGAAACAAAGATCAGAAAGAAGCCATGATATCAACTCAACGAAGTGGAGATATAGAATATATAGAATTTGTTAAAAAGGGAGCCACAATAGTGCTGCCCCCTTGATGCTTTTCTTCTGGGGGTTTCTATCATCAACCCAGACAATAAATTCAAGAACCAAGTGAATACGAGAATCAGCTTTTAGAACTTTAGTTACAGAACCCATGGCAGCTTCTCCCCTTCAACATTTACCAACCCCTTTATCTGTGAAACTGTACGTTTGGGGAATGGATCTCTGTCGCCTCGTATTAAATCTGTATGTGATAATAACCCTGCTCAGTCATCTATCAACCTGTAAAGGATCTCGTTTCTTTAGGGAACAGAGTAAAGAAGATCATCTTCTGTCTCATCTGCATTGAGGGAAAAGATGTCAACAGGTGCACTGGTACAGCAGACTGTATTGTGCTTGAATCTAGCCTTTGAACGGGTTTGGTGGTCGAGGTAAACTACGACAGCAGTGATATCATCATGAAAATGACGCCTAATTCCCTTCTTAACTTTCTTTATGTCAGCATAACTCATTTCTCTCTTTTTTGCAGCACCCAAAATTGCAGCACTCACCAATCTCTTTGCGATTCCCTGCATGTATAAGATCATTAAGTGGGAATGTGTCATACATAGTAGTCAAACTTCAAAAGTTAAGTTGATAGTAACACATCCTCTGATGCGTTGAGATTTAATCATTTTATTAGAAAGTTGACAACAGTTGGAGAGAAAAGGACTGAAAGATAAGTGAAAGATGGGTACTCACAGCTCTCGGATTTTTGAACACAATGTCTACTGCTTCTTCATCACTTAATTGCTCCCAGAGGCCATCTGATGCAAATATCAAGAACAAGTCTTGTGGCTTAAGCTTTCTTACTAGGATTGAGGGTTCAGCTGTCATAACGGCTCGCTTCAGAGGAACAGGGTTCCCAAATTGCTGGAAAATTGGGTCCCTAATAAACTCAGGCTTTTTCAGATAGGCATCGCCAATAGATCTCGACACCTGAAGAAAAAGAAGGAAAAAATAAGATAGCTTCCTTCCCCCACTACATTATTTTGAGTTATGCATCAGCTACCTAATATTTGGGGAGTGAAAATAGACAGCAAAACAAACATTACGCTTCAATGCTTCCATATAAAAAACTCAGGATACACGTGCATAAAGTTTGAACAGCAAGAAATCAGGATAAATTTCCTTGGTTACATACACCTTAGTACAATGCTTCAGTGTGCTATTTACGCACATCTTATGCATGAAAAACAAATTACTTATAAGTTAGTGGATGAAAAGTATGCCATAAGATTCTTGGAGGGACCAAACATATAAGCTCCCTTAGGACAACTTAATATACAGGCACAAATCTATATATACATACACATACGCAAGCAGATATGTATAATATGTACAAGGGCATATACACGTATCGTCCTTTTCTCAACATAAAGCAAAAGGAATCAGCAAGAAAAAATCAATGGACAAAGCATAATATGGATAATAATTAACTTTTGCTCCTGTAAGAGATACCCTATGAGATATTTAAAATATCAGAAAGTATCGTTTGGCTTCAATTATATGCACTGCGCTAGTCAGACTAATGAGCTGATAAGCATCTAAACTTTCTAGAGCAGAAACTTCCACTCACAATATCATTGAGGATAAAAAGGGCACTGGTTTTAATGTTTCTCATTTCACAATGCAATAATAAAGGAAAAAAAAAAACACAGAAAATTGACCCAATAACTAAAGAATATGCCCTGCAAAAGTTAGTGACAAGTTCATGGATAACAAAGATACCCCTAGAAGATATTTAAGTCGTCAAAGTATCTTTTTGCCAACAACACTTGTGGACATACTTACCATCCAACTACTTCTACAAACTGTAGAAAATATAGGACTGGTAAATTGTTCCTGCCTAGTCTTCTACTTCTACAACAAGATGCGAAAGAAACAAATTCGGAATCTGGACCAAAAATCAAATGTGACATTATACTACAACATAGTTGGTTAAATTGGAAAATAAAAAATTAAAAACGAGAAAGATAACAAGTGTATCAAAGGTACCATACCTGAATTATTCCCTTGACCCTCCAAACTCCACGGTTATACACTACAATATGTGCATCATCTGGATGAAGTGCTTCCAATTCCTTCCTCACCTCCTCGACTGCAACATTATGATCATCCGACAAACGTTCTGCCACCACTGACTTTTTCTTATTCTGGAGAACTCCCCGTCCAAGAACTGCCCTCGAATCCCCAAGATTTGCCACATACAATTGATCATTTGAAATAGCACCAACAAGACAGCATGACCCAACTGAAGCAATTTGTGGCCGTGCTGGCAATGCTTGCTTCACCACATGTAAGAATTCCTCTTCGGTAGCATCAAATGCCCTCTTTATAACATCCACCGATAACCCACCGTGCTCTGTTGCAAATTCTACAATAAAAGGGGAAAAGAATGAGAAAGGGACGTAGAAAGACTTAATAGGAAATGGACAGTTTTAAGGGTGTTTGGTTGCTAAGAAAGGAAAATGCATGAACAGTAAAGCCTATGCTCGTTCTCTCCCTTCGTATGCACCTTTCAGAACAAATTGCAGAAAACCCAACTCAAGTAATCATAATATCTGCAGAATACTAAGCTATATCGATTCTCCTCAAGTGTCAAACGCAGAAAACTTAGATTAACTAAAACTTTTTCTAGTTGTTATTGTTCCGCAGAGTTTTCCCCCAATTAAAACAGAGCATATCTCAACAAAACAAAGACTTTCCATTATCACATGGATCAAACAACAAAACCCCATTCCTCAACCAATTAAGACATCTTCACGACACTAAAACAGATATGAGATTCTCAATTTTCCTTGAAATCCCCAACGAACACAAATTCTAACCGAAAAAAAGGAAATACATGCCCAAGCCCTTTTCTTTCCCCTCTTTACGACCAAATAAAGCCCTACCAAAACCCAACCTCCCACAAAAAAATTCTTCTTTTTCCTTTCGCCGAACGATAAAAAAACAAAAACATACGCAAAGGAATTGGGATTCTGTCAAAGCGAATTTACTATGTAAATACGGAAAGAGGTGCTTGTTGACGAATCTAGACGCCTCGGGGCCACCATGACCGTCGTAAACCCCAACATAGGTGGCCGAGGGGGACGAAAAAACCTGGCTCTGGTCTTCAAGGCTGGAATTCGCTTGGACCACCGCTATTGAGTAGTCCCCAGACGCGTGAGGTTTAAGGTCCGTGTGCCAGAGCAGCCCATCTCCGCCGCTACCCCCACAACCACAGCCTCGCCGCCCGAAGAAGCAGCGCTCCAGCGGCCTGTAGCACGACCGCAACATAATTCTCCCCCACCCTTTTATACGTTTTTCTGTTTTCGATTCCCCGCCTCCCTGTTCCGCTGTTTCTCCGCCTCTAAAACAGCTTTCCGGGTCTACGTAGAGTTTCCTCGAGTTGGGTTTGAGGGAAAGAGAGAGAAAAAGCAAGAGAGAGAGAGAGAGAGCAAAGACAAAGGGAGTCGCACGCAGAAACCGCGTCAGGAGAAGCAAGGAGGGAGACTGACAAACGATTTATTGTACCCTACGCGTAATTCAAATGTGCTTTTTATCCTTTGTCATCACCTCCTTTCCTTGTAAAATGGGAAACAGAGGCTGGTTTTGCCGTTTTGGGAGTCTTCCTTTCGTCTTTTCTTCTCTTTTTTTCCTTTTTGTCCTTTTTGTCCTTTTCTTTGCAAGTAAATTTGGCAACACTTTTAACTCTTCTCCTTTTCTTTTTCATCTCACCTTTCGCAAGAATCTAGAGGTTGGTTTTGGGTTAAAAAAATTTCAACTTTTTTAATTTTTTACTATTATCATTATTTTTTATTCCTAATTTTAGATGCCTTTATTCATAATTTTTGGATTTCATATTGTTGTCAAGAAAACTTAATTATGTTTTTTTGCTTTGGTTATCAGGGTATGTTGTGCGCCTCTAATCTCTTACCAAATAGGAAAGAGAACTTGACGGAGAAGAAAAGGAGAAGTTACCAAATATAACACAAAAATATTTACTTACCTAAATTGAACGAGAAAAACGAGGAACACGGGATATAGGAGGAGAAAATTGCCAAAGACAGCGAACCCAAGACCCAAGTTCTGAATGATTAGTCATAAAGCACTGAGTTATGGTCTCTTGACAGAGACATTGAAAGGGAATTATGGCGTTTGCACGGGAAGAAGTTGGAGATCTCGTACTTGGGATAAGACAAAGGAGGAATAAAACCTGGTTTGTTGAGTTTGATATCGATCAGGAACCAATAAGAGTGAAAGCGTGAAGCATTTGATCCCACCAAGAATTAAAAGGCATTTGGTAGCCCAAATCAACATCCAACCTATTGCATCTTCAACAGGACAGTACAAAGAATGTAAACATCAATTCCAACTCCATTATGAATGTAAAAACGTGGATCCAAAACTTTCGACATTTTCTAGGGAACATGAGAGGACAAAGGGGACTATATAATAATTTAGTCGAAGTACCAAAACTTTCAGGACTAAGCAAATCCAGGATATAGGAACTATATACATCTGCGGCAATAGGGGCAGTCTCCACAAGTTCGAACCCAGGGATCCAAGCAGGAAGAGTGAAATCTGTGCCCACAGGGCAAGCGGATAAGCTCATCTCCCTCCAGGAAAGTTTCCAGGCATATACTACAGTCTTGTGAAGCTCTTGATGCGACTCCTTCAGCTCTGCGGCTGAAAACCTCCACCTGCAAACAGTCCAGGGCCTCCTGAGTGAGACCTGGGGGCTTATTCTGTGGCCCTTGCACAAGTTGCAGCCTCTCGACTTGCGAGGTCAAATCGGAAATGGATGAGCTTTCAGAACGCGCTATTGAGATTCGCGTACCCGTTTCCCAAAAATCAACCGGCCCTCCTATTTCATCTTCAAGCGTTACATCAGAGCGATAAATGTAAGATGAAGGCCTGCCGCTTCCCCTACAAAAAAGCTCAAACGAAACAGAGAAATGCTTTAATTTATGACAGAAACATGGGAGACGATCTTGCATTCAAAATAGTTTCAAAAGTAGCCTACGCTCTATAGTGCTTTATAAAATCCCAGCCGCAGCAGCGGCTGAAAACGGTATTAGCAGCGGGACTATCTTAGCGAAGGACAATTTGTTTTATGAAAACACCTCAACAAGGACCTGGGACATGCTGAATGCACAGGATAATTGATGGCAAGAAAGTTAGAATGCTTGTGACCAATGGGTTTATTATAATATACTTTGCTTGTATAGATACGAGTCTATCTATTTAAGCATAATTAAATTCCCATCATAGATTGCTGTTGCATGAATAAATTGAACAGGTAGACAATGGATGATTCAATTCTTCACTGTGATATCGTTAGGAATATCCAGATTCTTGTCCTTTGTTTGTTGGGGATTACACGGCTCAGGAGAAGGATGCTAGATGTATTAATGCACAACTACAAAGGACATCCATAAATACTGGGACAGTAATATTTGGATAGTTACTATTTTGTCTTTAATGTTCTCTCTGAAGAAAAAAGAATGAATAAGTTCAAGTTTCAGGCTTTAAGGAACCTGATAAGCATTAAAGCTGACAGGCCTGTCAGGTTCCTTAAGGTGTTGAAAAGCATTGATGTCAAATTCCAAGCTACTGCTGGTAATATGTCAAGCTCTTCCCATTTGTCAGAATTCGTTATCTTAACAATTTTAGGTGCTAACTTTTCGTTTCAGTATTTTATGGTAGCATCCCATGCACTAGAGCCCTGCCCTTCATGCGTTTTTACTGAAGTTGCTATGTTACAAAAGCATGTTCATTGGATATGAAAAGACCCCGCAGAAAGTTACAAACATGCACATGGTAGCTACCACTGACCTGTTTTCAGAAAGTGGCACTCCTCTCAACCTCTCCAGAAGTCTTGCCCTTGCAAGTAGCACAGCCCCAGGAAGCCTGTCGCTCTCATTCAATCTTGGCCTTCTTGTGCTGTTTAAATTTTCTGTGTTGGCACGGTTGCTTGAAATAAACCGACGCGTACTTTGGTCAATTCGAATTGGTGCACGCTCCTTTGAAATGTCACAAAATATAAAATTGAGGGGAAAGAAAATCATGACCATCTGGGCACTTGACCACTAGGCAGATATAGGTTTTCAGCTTTAAGCCTTTACCGTACACACAATTACAAACACTATTATGATAAAGTATTACAGATTCATCCCAAGGGAAGTTTAAGAACCTTCCCCCTTTAAAGTACCCTTTCATAAACGAAGATATCTACCAAACATTTTGCACAGAAACAATAACATTCACAACCACCCACCTGAAAACCTCAGTCATAGGAAATAATAGAGGAAACACTGGAGGCCACTAAAGAGTGTCAACCAACAACATTCAATTCCTTTTATATTTCACCCAAAACTTAATATGAACAGAAAAGGGGGCGCACGTGGGATGGGTGGGGGAACTAGGAAGGGAACTAGTTCACTCATTTCATGCCACCAATCTAATCTGTGTTTCCCCCCAAGGCAGTTGCGAAAATTCCTGGGCCCATACCATGCGGTTGAATGCAACATTACAGCACAAGTTCCCAATACCTATTGACCCTAGGTGCACAAATGTGTACCTTTTGAGGCAGCATACAAGACATATAGATTTTGAATAAAAGTGGATACAACAGCCACCAGCTTCTCTATTCTAGGCTCACTCTATCATATCAACTATATCTACTATATCTACTACTGCCGATAAAATTCCTCCCTTTTATTTTGGCAGTCTAATGTTTCTTAATATAATATCATTTCTCTTCCTGCATAAAGGCAAAACACAGTGCAATTTGCATGAACCTGCTTATGCCGGTGCCCTTCAGGTAAAGACAGCACAAGAAATTTGCTTGTTTCGTAGTCCCAAGACATTCTAAATACCTGGCCTAGACATTTTTCTGAATAGCCCTTTTAATAAACTTCAAGCATCTGAACACAACCGCAATGCAAACTTATCACATTTGAACAAAAAAAAAATTACTAATTCAGCATTGGATCCTCATAAATTAACTAGAACCCGAATTTCCAAATTAAACATAAGCCCCCCATTTGGTTTCTCAACAGTGAAGAGGAAAGAAAACAATACCAAAATCTCGAACGTTCCCCAAAAGACAACAGAATGAAAAGAAATTCAAAATGTTGACCTTTAGTTTCTAAAATTTGGAACAATTAAACAAAAATGGAACTGCAACCTCCACCTTGGTAAAATCTGATACAGTTATACGGTCTGGCAGGGGTAAATGAGTTTCTTAGAAAAGCAAAAGAACAAAAGCCTAGTTGTGTACGCATATATTCACATACATAACTACTTATGTATGTGTCTGACAGACTCCACCAAATCAAGGGACATTCCAGCAATTTAAAGAAAAAAAATTTCCACCAGACCGGCCTGCTTTGTTAAATTGATAACTACTTCCAAATTCAACTCAAAGAATGAAATAGTAAGTTAATAAAATTTCCCAAACTGGAGATATATTCACTCTTTGCTTCGGAACTTCAAGTAGAAAAGACATAGGACCTATGCTAAGGGACATAGCAGCTATTTAAGGCAACGATTTCCACCCGACCGGCCCGATTAGTTAAATTGACACCTACTTTCAAATTCAACATAAAGAATAAAATACCCCAAACGGGAAAATATGCTCACTCTTTGCTTCGTAACGTCAAAGAGGAAAGCTATAGGATGTAGGGATTATTACCACGTGATGCAACACGTGCGAGGATCTCCGCAGAGGATCACCACCGCCCAGATCGCGTCGATGAAGATAATGATGAAAGGGTTGAGCGTGCAGGTCGCAATTATTGCGACGATGACTCGGGGTATACTGAAAACTCCGATCGAACCCTGCATCGAGGTCGCCTCGACCCGAGCGAGACCTCCGGGTGTAGAACAGCTCCGACGCGCTCGTCATGCACCGAATTCACCACTCTCTCACGGTAATCCCGTCGGATTCCTCACAAAGCTAAGCGCTGCAGAAAATTCGCTTATAAAAATAAGCGAGAGAACAAGGAAGGATGTCAAACGCTTCGAAGAAACTCCGAGGAGAGCACCGAGAAAGAGCAACGAAATTGAAGTTCGGAGAGCGACGTCCAGAGGAGAAAGAGAAAGCGAAGAAAGAAATGGAGGGACTAAAGGCGGTGTGCTTTACATGAGAGGGATGGTCCAAGGAGAAAACGCATGTTGACTTGACGGTTTTGTTTGGTGTGAAACGTCAGAAAATATCTTCCTTCTTCGGGGTTTGTATATTGCTTTTTCTTTTTCTTTTCTTGGAAGAGGGTTAAGCCGTGACGTTTGTAGTGGGAGCCTTCAGTTATGCCGTGTTTGGCAAGCGGAAAGTTGGTGACGGGTAAAATAGTAAAGCGGAGTGTTCAGGTTGAGCGTTGGCCAACATCCATATAACTTCTTCAAATCTATTTGTTATTTTTCTTCATTTACTACATTTAAACTTTCTCATGACATCATTTTTTAATAATATAGGACAATTTTTCATAATTCACATGTCCCTTTACTATAATGGTTTGTGTTGCTCTCCCACATCGGTTCAGGGTGGCCGAGTTAACGGTCATATAAGTGAGGTTCTCTCACATTCGATTGGATCCTTTTATGGGTGCTGAGGCCTTCTTAACATGGTATCGGAGCTAGGTTTAGGCCCGGACTGATGTGATCTCTCTCTCTCTCTCTCTCGATGGACTTCCCTCCTACCGGCCAAAACTAAGAGCTGGGCTTTGGGGAGGGGGCATGTTATGTAGTCTGTAGCTCTTCCACATCGGTTCAGGATGGTCGAGTTAACGGCCATATAAGTGGGGTTCTCTCACTTTCGATTGGATCCTTTTGTGGGTGTTGAGACCTTCTTAACATGATATTGAAGCCAGGTTTAGGCCCGGACTGATGTGGTCTCTCTCTCTCTCTCTTGATGGGCTTCCCTCCTACCGGCCAAAACTAAGAGCTGGGCTTTGGGGAGGGGGCATGTTGGGTAGTCTGTAGCTCTCCCACATCGGTTCAGGGTGGTCGAGAGGCCTTCTTAATAGTTTGATTTGAACTATCTCATGGTACCATTTGTTATGTGATTTTTGATTTATACGTTAAAAAAATAAACTTTGATATTATATTATAAAGTATATATCTAACTTAAAAGTTAATTTAAAAAATGTGACAACCACTTTTTAGCAATATAAAACTAGTCCACATCATCAAAACACTCATATGACAATAGTTTAACTTAAACCATCTTATAATGTCAATTTATAAACTTTGAGTTATACACATGTATAAAGATGTTAAGAAATACTAGACTTTGATGACTTGTTACTAAGCTTGTATCTAATTCAAAAGCTTATTCAAGGAAATGTGATGCTTGCTATATTTAAAATTTATAATAAGATGATTTCTTACCAACATGAGTTGCTCCACACCATTAACAACTCTAAGTTAAAAAAGTATATATACATATATTCTAGATATTGTCTTATTTTCTTCTAATTTTTCCTTTACTTTTATGACATTAGGCCTTCAATATAGTTCCATTCTTAGTATATTTTAAAAAAAATCCAACTATTTTTAAGGTATGTTCAATCATCATATTGCAATAACACAACTGTATGAATTAAAATATAATTCTTATTGTATATTTTTTTTCAACACTAACCATAAAAGATAGACTTTGTGCACTAATGATGCACAAAATTTAAGTTCACAACCTTACTTATGCTTTGAAAGTTGAAATGGGCCAATTTGTGGCTTTGTGTCTCGTAGCACTATAATTCATTTTTGCTTTGAAGCAAAAGAATAAACACAGCATTAAAATATAATTCTTATTGTATATTTTTTTTCAACACTAACCATAAAAGATAGACTTTGTACACTAATGATGCACAAAATTTAAGTTCACAACCTTATTTATGTTTTGAAAGTTGAAATGGGCCAATTTGTGGCTTTGTGTCTCGTAGCACTATAATTCATTTTTGCTTTGAAGCAAAAGAATAAACACAGCTCTAGAACAACACTAGCTATTATTGGTCTATGTTTGGCATAGAAAGATGAAAAGAAAAAAAGGACAAGATACGTTATCCTGACCTTCTCTTTATTAAAGTGGGATCATTTTTTGTCCTCGTCCTTCTCTCTTCCTCAAAAGATAATTTTTGATCTTAAGTACCAGAATTTAGTATCATTTTCTGTGATCAATAATCAACCTAGATACCACAATTTCTTAATCATTTACGGCTTAATGAATTTTTTTGGAGATTGATTCGCTCATTTTCATATGCCTATCATCAACTTTTATAAACCCTACCACTATCTTTCTTAATTTGTTTTTATTTATACAGTAGCTTGAATTTGCAGAATCATTTGCATTTGGCATATCAATCATTCAATCAACCACAGAATATATACCTATTTTTACCGTTTTTAATATTTTAGCTCATTGAATTTGTCAACTAAGTGATTTGTTTTCTTTTAACACATATCCTATGTTTGGCAACCTGCATCCTATTTGGGCTATTACTGGACTTTTATTTATCTCTACTAGCTCAGGGAAAAAATTAAAATTGACCCAACTCTTGTTCTACTCGTTAATTATAGGTACTAATTTAAAAGTTCGCTAAAAGAATTTTGAACTTCTGTTAATAACCCAATCAATGAATGATCTCCATTTTATTTATGCATATGCATATTAATGTGTATCATGGGCAAATGTTTGTTATCAGAGCTTCAATGGAAATGAAATAAGCACGTAAAATGATAGTTCTAAAAATAATATGTCAAAATTTTAACATAATATCAAAATCCATATTTATAAGATATTATTTTTCTTTTTTTTTTCTTTTTCTTTTTTTAAATTCAAACAAGATTTTGAATTTTAAATCAAGACTATTATTAATTACTGAATTAAGTACTTGTTGACTATGAGACCATATTCATTATATGTAATTTGCAACAGGGTTTATTATCGCATACACAAATTGGATAACTCGTGACAAAGTGACTTATAACACTCGAAAGCCAACATTATTTCAAAGCCTGTCTTTTTATTTTGCTTTATTATAGAGGCATAGTTCTTGAGTTTCTCATTGAGTGAGCAGAACCACTTCTCAGCTCCAGATCTGCAAAGCCTTCCTCGTTCGTTACAGAAGCAAGAAACAGCTTCAGTATTGCTGCACTGAGCGAAAGTGATCATCAGGTGGAGTATTAAGATATGGCTCTTCAACCCCATCAACGCTCCTAAGCCAATGGGTCTGATTGAAAGTAGCTGCACCCACTGGAACATCGTCCATCACTGATTCATGGCCTTTCGGGAAGTATATCCCCGTACGGGGGTGCGGAATCCAGACTGATGAATCCTCTATCTTGCTACCATCGGCTGAATTTCTAGGTCCCGGCCGGTCTGCTCCGGCGAGCTTGCTCGAGCGGCGGCTCCCCCGTTTTGCATTGCTGCATGAACCGACATGGTCAGAAAATGCGAGCCTGTTAGTTCGCACAGGCAGAACGCAACAGATCCCACTCGCAGAGAAATGAATACAAAATGAAAGGAAAAAAAAAATCACCATTTTCCAAACAAAAGCAAACAACAATGACAAGATATTTGGAGTTGGGCTTTTGGGACGGTAATGAATTATTATTCTATATAAATTGGGTCATTTAGCTAGTTAGTTCAGTGATAAATTAGTATGAACTTTAATTATTAAATTGAAGTTTAACACTTATGTACGTAAATTTAAAAAGGTATAATTTATTATTAAAAAACTTATTGTTATGAGAAATGAACACCCAAGGTGTATGTATAAAAAAAAAATACTAAATCCATATATAGTGTAACATTACCTAAGTAGAAAGAAATTTGTTTTCACTATACCACTTCTGAACATGCTCGTTATAAGCAGAGAGGAATACTGATATATCTGGTGCAAGAACTCTATGCAATGAGCTGAATGCCTTGGGGCTCTCAAGCTTTTTATAAGCACATTTCTGCAGAATCAAGTTCCGGTGTGCATCTGGGGAAGGTTCATTCTTCACGTTCATAAAGCTAAAGTGAACATCAGAAAATGTTCCACTTTGGAGCTGCTTCTAACAATCTGTGGCTGCAAAGCTCTGGTACGACATCACTGCCGGATACTCTACAAAATTAGATAAAAGTGAGGGTGTTCACATCGGTTTAAAGAATTATAGACACTCTTTAATATTATCTTCTTCCTGCTAGCAGAATCTGTGACTGTTCTTCTGCAAATGAAGAACAGGTTCCTTCATGTAGTGCCATGAACGTGGCAAGGCTTGTTTGGTTAGAGCATTTCTTAAAAGAGGCCCATTTGGGTTCCCCGGAGACATCCTGGAAATTGCGCTGGAGATTTATATAGAATTATTTTGGACAAGAATCTCACGTAAGAAATAAAATTATTAAGAAAAAGTTTAAATGAATGAGAAAATTCTTCAATTTGGAGTTAATTTTTAAATTGAACTTATAAGCTTTTTGTATGATATTAGAGTTTAGTTGAATTTACTTTGTTTTATGTAACTTTGAATATAATGACATTTGGTGTGTAAATGAGTATCTATAAAATAAAAGTTTTATATTAAAAAATAAAATTATTAAAATAAAACTTAAATAAAAAAATATTTTAAATTGTCAAATTAATTTTTGGATTGCTCTCACAGTTGAGATTTTTACTAATTTATCATTGAACTAGTTAACTAAGTCACATTCTTTATCTAATAGTTGTTTTGTATATATGATTAAATAAATTATAATTGTAACAAGATTCCTATTTTCTTTTCCTTTAAAAACATATAATTCACACACACACACACACACATTTATGTACATGATTTAGTAATTTGTAACTTTGTTAAAAATTTAAATCAGATTATCAACCTTCATGAAAATCATTGTTTACCATAACATCAATTATATTTGTATCTATTTCTAAAAAATATTTAGGATATTTTTTATACAAATTCATTTTATCTCATTTTAGCCTATACTATTCATCAATTAGTTTTTAACCATCTAATAAATTCTGATTGTAATAAGATTTTTCTATCTCAAAAACCTATTATATCTAATTCCAATAACTTATGTACTATTTATTAGCAATCCTCATGAAAGTCACCATTCACCACACATCATTTTTTTTCTTTTAATTTCCAAAAAATGTTTGGAATTCTTTTAGGAATTTAATAACTTCTGATGTTACGAATAAGTCTTTTGCTTTCTATTTTTTCCCAAGACATAATCCGAACAGCTGGCGACAGACATCAAATCGGAAAGTAATTGAGCTCCACGTGTTCACCATAATAAGACATTTGGATGGCTTTGCGGGAATTAAGGTTGTTCAGTCTACGTGGGATATGACATCATACTGTGTCGTCAAGGGGAAGGGGAAAAAAACTCCCGCCAACGATGCGTCGCGTCATATCACGTTTATCCGTCAAACGCGGACGGGTCGACACAAACTTCATCGGTCCAGCTGGTGAAAATAAAAGGAAACCTCTCTCTTTCTCTCTCCTCTGGAAACAAAAAACAAAAACCGAAGAGAGAGAGAGAGAGAGAGAGAGGGATCCTCCGCCGATCGGAGCGAACGGAGATGAAACTGAAACAGAAGAAATCCAGGCCGAACCTAGGGCTTTCGGGAGTCATCGTCTTGTGCTTCGTGTTCTTCCTTGCTGGCTTCCTCGGTTCCACTCTCCTTCCGCGGGTATGTGTTTGTCATGTGGTTTGTGTGAAGTGGTGTAGTTTTGCGTGGGGATGAGTGGTGGTTTGACCGCGTTTACAGGATGCGCCTAGGATTAGACCGAGGTTGAGGACGCTTGAATTGATCAGGGAGGAAGAGGATGGAGGAAGGCACGGCTCCATGGAGCATGGCGTAACGGGAGAGCCTTTTATTGAATCGATTCCATTTCAGGTTGCCTCCGTTTTCTGTTGTTGTATAATTCTGAGTAATCAGTGTTTGAGATTGAATTGTCTGGTATTTTCTTTTCCTTTTACCAATTTCTAGCATGGGAATTGATTATATGAGTTGAGTTGCTTGAGTGATTTTCTAGTTTGATAGGATCATTTTCTGGGGATTGTCCACTGGGGTGCGAAGAGGGAATCTGTAGTCTTGTGAGCGGTCTCTTTACAGAAGTTACTTGGAGGAGATCAGGATTGTGGCCGTAAAATGGGTTCACCGCACTTAAGCTAATGCAACTCTGATAGTATATCTGCTCTGATTACAGTCCTCAAAAAGTTGCATACAGATTCCAACAAGATGAACTAGTGCTTGATTCACCACTGGTCTTATTATTTCTCATGTGAGTCTCTGGTGCCTGACCTGGCAATTCTGAGGATCAAAGGATATTGAATATACTAATCATCCTGCAGAAGGCGTTAGAATTACAAGGACAAGCTTTGACCAAAGGCTTTTGAACTACCTAGTTAAACTGCAACTTATTTAATCTTTAATTCTGAGTTTTTGATGAGAAATTAAGTTAAACATGAGTGCTAGCTCAGGTGGTGAGGGATGGGTTATTGAGTTTGTGATTGTTTTAAGTTGTATAGAGAGCCTAGTTAGGGTTGCTCTTGAAATTTAGGCAGAGATAGACTGGAAGTTCGAGAAAATAAAAGGAAAAAATAAATAAATAGAAGACTCATCAAAATGGCAATCTGAATTGGGACATGTTGAAAATTAAGGCATCAAGTCGGAACTTGTTTGATCAAAAGGTTACTAAGAGCCTTGATCTTATAATTACTCACATTTAAAAGAATTTCTTTGGCCTTCTTGTTTGAGGGATTAACTCATTGATTTTCAAAAGGCCACTAAGAGCCTTGATCTCATAATTAGTCATGCTCAAAAGGATTTTTCTGGCCTTAATGTTTAATGGATTAACTCATTGATTCTTCATTATGCTACTTCTTTCGTCTATTAATTTCGTTGTTGGTCTTTTCTATTGCTTGATGCAGGTTTTAAGTTGGGAACCTCGAGCTCTCTACTTTCCAAATTTTGCAACGGCAGAACAATGTGAAGCCATAATAAAAATTGCAAAGGCAAACCTTAGACCGTCACTTTTGGCCTTGCGGAAGGGGGAAACTGCTGAAAGCACGAAGGGCACCAGGACAAGGTATCATTGTAGCTTTGTAGACACTATTTAAGACACTACACGTTATAACCTGCTAGAAAAATAGGTCTCCTGCTCTCTTAAGGTCTAAAAATCATTGATTTTGATATGGATCCTACTTTAAAAGAAGACCACAGTAAGCTAGTAGCTTTTGGTCATCTCACTGGCTTGGATCCACATATCAGCATACTTGATCTTCTTTACACGCAGTCATTCTTCTTAAATAACAATTTCAAGTGCATTTTTCTTTCCATCTTTATCTGCATTAACTACTGTGAGATCCGTACCTGTATCAGTTAATTTACTTTGTCTTTACGTCAAAGCATTCTGTATAAGATGACTGTCTCAATTTTTGTTATTTTACCTACCTGGCTTCAGCTCTGGAACATTTATTAGTGCATCAGAAGATGAAACTGGAGTCTTGGCCCTAATTGAGCAGAAAATTGCTCGGGCTACCATGCTTCCAAGAAGTCACGGAGAGGTATGTTTTGTTATCAATTTCTCATTTATTTGGAATGGTATGTTTTCTGGGGTGTAATAGAAGTGGAGGGATGAATTTTTTAAGGCAAATAAAGTTTACCGTTGATGAAGGTGCAGATGCTACATCCTGCTGAAGTGACATTTATGTTTCTTTTAACTTATATTGATATAGCTAAAAGAGTTAAGCTATACACGAAAAGGTTTTACCTTCATGGTACCTAGACGTTTGCCAATTGATTTTGTGTGCTAAATTTATTTGAACCTCCAGATAAGTACTATCAATCTTTAGTTACTTTATAGCTGCCCTTAGACAAGCACACAAGTATACTAACATTTATGGAGGAGTCTTTATAACTTAGAAAGGATACTGCTTTAGCTAAAGGTAACTCGTATCTCTTTTTTAGAAAGATCCTTTAACATTAGCAACTCTTTTCCTGGTATCTATTTGATTTTTGCTTTCCTCTTTGGGGAATAAGATGGCAAAAGTAAATACATAGTTGCACATTATTAGGGATCTCATCTGAGTCTGCATTTGAAAAAGACGCTACTGTGTGAGTACTATTTTGTCCTACCTATGTGGGACATTTGGGAAACTTACCCACTTATGCTTGGATAGAGGATTGATGAGTGAGTGCTAGAATTTCCTGCTATTAATGTAATAAACTGAGCAAAGAATCAAATTGCAATAAATAATTCAGTAGGTAATCAAATTAAAGCAAGTAGTTGGTAAATTCACAATGAACAATATGCACGAGATCAGCTGGTAATAAGGGAAACTAAACACATACACAACAATAAATTTAAGGTGGTTTTGGCCAAATGACAAATGTCTACTTCCTTCATCTCCTTACAAAAGACCTGTTAGAGCTCTTCCCATTAATTTTTTTAGTGTAGTACAAGAGATTCAACAATCTCTTAATTGTTTCTCATAATCTCTTAAACCCAAGAGATTAACCCTACATACAAAATGAACAACAAATCTTCAGTTATAATGGTAGCAGCACAACTATATAAGATTGCAGTAAACCCTAAAGTTTCACCTTCTTTGCAATAACAAAGAAGCAGCACAATCAACTTGAGGCAAAACGAAAATTTAAAGCTCTGTTGACATTTCACAATAATCTCACAAGAAAGAACTAAAGCTAGAAAAGATATCTTATCTGTGGATTTTGGGTCTTGTTGGATGATCGGCCTGTATCTTTCTCCTCCTTTATAGATGAAACTTCCGTGTCCTTTTGCAGCTTCCATCCAGATTGGCAAGACCCGTGCTAATTTCGTTTGAGTAATAGTTTCATCCAATCTTTCCAAAAAGCCGTGAATCCCTAATGTCTTCTTTCCTTTTGTTCCCTGAAAATCTTTCTTGCTCTTGATCATGTTTGAACGGTCTTCTCAGAAACTTTCCCAAAGAAATACTCGAAGACTTGCCTGTTGGATTTTCTATTTAGAATCATGTTGGATTGTTCCTCCTCCATCTCTTTCATTTTCACACAGATTTCGCCCAAAATGGCGAGCCCTAGTTAGTTTCCTTTCCTTTTCTGTCGGCTTATTCAAAGAATGTAACAGCTTGACTTTCCTTAAAATAAAAATAGTACATAGTGAGTCAGTGGGGTGGCTTCCATTTTTCCATTTGTAGTAAATTGTAAATTTATAACAATTATTCCTTTCATTGGTGGGAAATTTAAATTGTTTTGAGTAATGAAGGCGTCTTAATGTCACAGGCATTTAATGTATTGCGGTATGAACTTGGGCAGAAGTATGATTCTCATTATGATGCATTCAACCCGGCTGAATATGGTCCACAGCAGAGCCAAAGGGTAAGAATCTCAACCATGGGTTTTTCTTTGTTCCCAGTTTGCTCTGCTCTTTCTTGATCCTGTATTCACATATTCTGATTGGAAGAATGACACAACGTTTTAATTTATGTTGTCTTCTCTTTGTTCCACCGAGGAACCTTGACCCCAAACTTTGATATAGTAATTTGGAAATTTTTATATCTCTAGTTCGAGCTTAAGTAACAAAGAGGCTCTTTAATGAAACTAAATAACAATTAAAAAGGCCTTTTTTCATAAGACTCTACCCATTGGATAAGAGGCATATCCAATTGCGGAATTCCTGCTGAATAACTTGAAGTAGGATACAATTTTTTATGTCTGCATTGAGGGACAAGTTGTGCTTCTGTGGGCTGTTGCTGAATTGGGGTGCGTAAGAATTTCATTTCTAGATAAGCTGGTGTGGCTCTTGCTAAGTGACATGTCATGTTCATAATCTGGGAAACATGTTTGCAAAGATAGATTGACAACTTTTAGTTTTAGGATATCTTTTGTGCTTGTGCTTTCTTTCAACTTCTCTTAGCATCGCAGAATAAATGCATTGGAATAAATGATTTTCCTTATGTTCTTTTTTCACTTGATCTAGGAAATCAATCGTGGAAATATGCACTTAAAAATTAGTGATAGAAGACATCAAAATCAAATAACGTCTCTCTTAGCTATTCTGATGGTATATCTCTCTTATGAAAAGCCAGTTTTAAGCAGACATTCAAAAGTTGTTGTTCATTTTTGGAAAAACGTCACTGGCATCTGGTTGTTTATGATTTAAAAGTTTTCTCTGAAAATATTTTTTTTTTCATTCTGTTTATGATTTAAAAGTTGTCACTGAAAATAATTTCTCTGTCATTTCTTTCGTTTCATTAGTATTATGTTGGCTAGCAAGTTTCTTTGTCATCACTTTGGACTCTTTGGTCTTGCCTGATGCCTGAATGCATCTGTTTACTAACCATGTTTATTTTGATGGATTCTATGATAGGATTTGTACTTTTCTGAAAGTCTGATTTTTATTGATAACAAGCTTTATATGTGTAAGTAATAAAATGGCAGGCTTTTCAAAAGTACAGGTTGTTTTTGTTATTTCATTTGTTGAATATATATCCTTTATATCGGTCTTCTTATACTCAATGTTTCAGGTGGCTTCCTTCTTGTTGTATTTATCGAACGTAGAAGAAGGTGGAGAAACCATGTTTCCTTTTGAGGTGAATAAGGAAATTTCATGTTTTTACCTTATTATTCATTTATAGAACCACGGATTCTGCTGTAGTATGCTCATCCTGCGTTTTTGTTTGCAGCATGGCTTGAATATGGATACAAGCTATGATTACAAAAAGTGCATTGGTTTAAAAGTGAAGCCACGGCGAGGGGATGGGCTTCTATTTTATTCAGTGTTTCCAAATGGCACAATTGATCGGGTAATTCTTCTTCTTCTCAAATCATACTCGATGCATGTATGTTGTGCTTTCTGTAACCATAAATATGAAGACTTGTGGTTTAAAAAATTGATCAGGAAAACAGATTAGACACACTTGGATCTCTAACAATTGTTTCCTGCACACTGTAAAAAGTTCTCTTTCTCTCTCTTTCAATTACTAGCTTGTATAGTTTACCAACTTTGATTAGGCTCTTAAGCTTATGCAGGCTGATTCTGTCATTTGTTTTGAATAAAACTGTAGTTACTGGCAATCTGTCTTTGAAATTCTTTGTGAATAGAACCCAAGAACACATAACATAATCTATCCCCGGAGAACTCAATCCATCATAGACTTATTTCCCCTGGATAGTTAATAGACTTCTTCTTCTTCCTCTTCCTCTTCCTCTTCTTCTCTTTTCCTCCCCCTCGCGCCCTCCGTCCTTTCTTTTTCCTTTCCTTTCCTTTCCTTTCCTTTCCTTTTAGGGCTCGTTTCCACACCAGTGGTCCTTTCTTTGTCCTCCTTTTTTCTTCCTTTCATTTGCTTACTAAGACATGAACCTAAGACCCCAAGCCGTCCTGAGAACTTGCTTATGTAAATAATTCACTTATCTTCACCTTTGTAGGCTCTCTCTCTCTTTTAAATAAATAAATTATAAGTTCTGTTTATAAAGTCTGAAGTATATAAGCTTAGGGTACATCTCAGCAGTTACAAACACAAATTTAAGTGGAAAGACCGAAGTAGGGGGCCTCCAACTTTTGCACAACAAAATGTTAGCATAGGAGGACTTTATATTTCTAAATCAGGATATTATCTTTAGTATGGTTTTCCTTATTTTTAGCAACAGGATCAAGGTAACAGTAGCCTTGTGGTTTCTTTTCTCATCTTTGGCATTTGAAAATAAATGCAGACATCTCTTCATGGAAGCTGTCCAGTGATCAAAGGAGAGAAGTGGGTTGCTACAAAGTGGATTAGAGATCAAGAACAGGATGAATAAATATTATATCGTGCACCGTTCATCATAGCTCAGACTGATTATCATTGTAATGTCGTAGCTACTTCCTTTCTAATATACAACTTTGTAAACTTTTTGTTTTAGACAGCTACTTTACCATTGGCCACCGGTGTACAGTTTGGAGGAATATATATATACCAAATTGGAGACTCGCCTGAAAGAAGTAAAAAAAATAAGACTTGCTAAATGTTTTCTTGAAACTGTTGTTTATTGTTTCACGGCTTCTCAATATATCCACATGTGACGCCTGGGCTATTGGGAAATGAGAACCCACAAAAATTAACTACTATACCAAACAATCAGCACAAGAAATAAGATTTAGGTGGTTCGAGCAATAAGCTTAGAGCCCGCTGTCGGCAGCAATCTCTTTGTTTCATAGTCAATTTCCCAACATAACATGACAGCTTGGCTAAAATGATGATGTCACACCAAAGGTGTTACAAAGTCTACTTTTAGTAAAAAGTTAGCTTAAAAGGATTTGCTCATTACATATAAATTTCAACATAAGGCTTTTCTTTTACAATATAAGATTATTTTGTATAAACTTTAATACATTCTCTTATTGCAATGGTCCAACACAAGCCATCTTTGATCATCTTAACATGCATCTTTCATTATATGAACTTTCAGCTTATTCATATCTATGAGTGTATTAAAAAATATTAAATATAACAACTAGCTTTTTATAAGACCCCTCTTGGATGCCACAACCAAGAAGTCAAAGTAGGAGTGGGAATAAGAGCAAGAGTTGAAGTCTAATGTCATATTCTAAGATAAAATATTCCAAAGAGAAAAAATATCCAAGGGAGAAAATATGAAGAATATTATCTTACATTGAAAAAATAAGTAGAACGTTTTTAGTTTATAACGATTTAGATAACTCTACTTAATAGACTAATTTTTTAGGTTATAATTTTAAGCTTAATGACCTATTTCCAATGATAAGTGCCAAGCACCCGAAGGATGACAATCACATTTGAGTGAGAGAGGATGTCATATTCCAAGATAAAACACTTTAAGAGATAATATCCAAAAAGGGGATACAGAGGAAATAAGTTTATAATAGTTTAGATAATTCTATCTGATAGACTAGTCTTTTAGATTAAAATTCTAAACCCATGAGGAGGCTCGCATGTCCTACTAGTCATTGAAAAATTGACTTGCAAGGATTATGAGAGATGTTTTATTGGAATAATGAGGGAACTAACAAGAAAATCAAGAAAATGGGATGAAAGGGAGTTTGTATTCTATGTAATTTTAGCCAAGGGTAAACCCTTTAAAATAAGAATCAACTCCTATATTGATTTTTATGTACCAATAGTATCAAGACGTAACATAAATTCTGATAGCATGTTATAAAGTCTATATTTAACATGAAAAACTAGTTTAAAGGAATTGGATATTT
This sequence comes from Casuarina equisetifolia, assembly GCA_028551475.1. NCBI lineage: Eukaryota > Viridiplantae > Streptophyta > Magnoliopsida > Fagales > Casuarinaceae > Casuarina > Casuarina equisetifolia. Next base: position 4,378,161 of record CM052362.1, on the reverse strand, counting down.
AAATTTCACCTAAGACTCTTCCTTAACAAGAAAAGAAAAAAGCTCAAAATGACGTTGTTTTGCAAAAGAATATAAGCATACGTCTATGCTTATTAAATAGTTCTAAATGTGTTTTAAAGGGAATAGAAAAAACATAATAAATGTGTTCTAAAGGGCAACCTAACGTTGTTTTACTGACGATTGTTTCAAAAACTTAACACCGGTTTTATATGAAAAAACATAATTAAAAGAGGCAATAGAAAGATATTTGTTGACTTGAGGATCCAATGGAATTTGCATGGATAAGTTGGAGCTGGTGATTTCTTCTTCATTTTTTTATTTTTATTTTTTATTCGTTTAATAAGATAAAATTTGGAAAGTTTTAAAATCAAATAATTCTGAAATCACTGAGCTTTCAAAATCAAATAATTTCTCTAATTAAATGAATCCGTTTTAGTTTTTCCCTTTGTGGGTCCCACCTCTCCTCCTGAGGTGGCAGAATTTAGTATGCCGACGTGTCCTTCTTATCTTTACATCCACAGCCAATACGTCGACGCACGAGATCCGTACCCTCTCTTGCTGCCCGTTGAGGCATAGACGCATTGTAACGGCTACTTCCCATTTAAAAAAGAGAAAGAAAGTGCAGAAAAACCCAGCGAAACGCCTCAGAAACTCATTCTCAATCCTCCCCTCATATTCTCTGCATTCGATCATTTTCTGCAATATCTTCATCCAGAATTTCGTTTAAGCTTCCATTCGTATCGGATATTTCGTTTGTCTCGAACCGGAGAGGGCTATGGATCTCGGATGCTTGGACTTGGGCTGCGTCTCCGTGTCGGACAAAGCAGCCACAGAGCCCACTCTGGCCGGTTTGGATACCAGAGAAGACGGTGCGAGCGAGAGCGGCTCGGAAACTTCGAAGAACGGCAAGGTAATTCTTTTTTCTCCTCTTTTAATCGCATCGAATGTGAGGAAAGAAGTTAAATCTTTGCCCTTTTCTTGATTTTAATTTGTTTTTCTTTCATTTTCCTATTTCTTAGTTTTCACTTGAGGATTCTGTCTGGACTTGTGGTGGAGATAGTCCATATGGATCGGTTTGGTGTTTTTAGGGTTAAGGAATGGGATCACGAGTATATATCCGAATAATGTTCATACACACTCTAAATCCTGGATATTCACAAGCTAGCAAGCATGCAAGCGGGAACGCACACATACTTACACATAAATGTAGATATTTATTCAAATTGTCTATTTGAATTGATATTTAGTGAGTGTCGTATTTTTTAAGTAGGGTAACAGTTTCGGACTCTGTTGATGGATGCCTTGTTGTTGTGTGTCGATTTTCTGGTATGTCATTGGTTTCACTTTTTTTTTTTTTTTTTGGCTTCTTCTTTTGTTTGGCTCGAAATTGCAATCCGAATTTGGAACTTGTGTGTTTGAGATCCAATATGTTTGTTGTTCACCCAATTTTTGATTGGATGGAAGTGAAATTTCTTGTCCTATTTTGAGTGCTAATGAATTCAAGACACCAATTATCACAGATTGTTATTGCAAGAGCCGGAGAATTGCCGTGAAAAAATAGGAACATATAGATATGCCATACTCATTATAACCAAATAATCTTGGGGTGAGTAGTTTTAATAGTCTCTTTAATGTGCAAATGATTCAGACTGTTAAACGTCAGGTCAACCAAATCAAAGAACACTCCTGAGCTGTCCAATAATCTATGTTTTGGATGTTCAAAGGTCAATTTTCTAAAACTCAGGATAAATCTTCGTTTTTGAATGTTTTGCTCACTTGAAGAGTTGGCAGTCGTTCTGCACTGTAGTGATATCTTGTGGATCTCTGTGGTTGGCATACTACTGAGTTGTTCCAAGTAGGTTCAGGGGTAAATACTGTGATTTAATTATAGTAAGAGGGCAAAAATCATACGAAAGCTGCTTGATGGCATGAAATGATACATCATTTGTGCTAGTGAAGGCTAAACTTATAGTGCAGATGTCAGAAATATTGTTTTTGTTTATAATGCTGGATGCTTTTGATTATTTTGACATTTGAAGGGACTGGTTGATTTTGTATCTAGAATTATGTTAATTTCATGGAATGACTAGTCTTTTTGTTGAGTTTGAGGAGGAAAATTTTGGTTCACTCTTCTTTTGTTTGAATGGTGCAGAATAAATCGCCAAAAGAGACCGGCAACACAACATGGAATAGTCTTAGCAAATTTACATCACAAATCAAGAAGTCTTCTCATCGTAAAAGTTCGCCTCTCAATTGGTTCCCCCGCAAAAAAGTGGATTCATACTTGAAAAGAAAAATAAAAATGCTGCAGGTTGTGCACATATGATTAATCTTCTAACAGGATTTATTTTTCTGACAAAATACTGATATACCTACTTATTTTTAGGAAGTAGATGGCATGAATTTAACACTTGATGAGACACTAGGTGATTCTAACCCACACTACTCTAGAGTCCTGCGAGAAAAGATGGCTGCAAGGGAAGCCGCACACAAAGCAATGGAGGCCCGAAAAGCTGCTCTGGTGGAAGCATCTTGGTGTCGAATACTACAAGCAGCCAGGTAATCTTTGCATGCATGATGTCTCTTTTCTTGACCTTGGTTTTCCACAGCGCATAATTTTTCATTTCTCATTTCAGAATCCAAAGAAAAGAGGCAGAAACCCAAGCGCTGGAGGCAGAGAGAGCAGCAGCTCAAGCTTTTGAAGCAGCCACAGTCATGGGAGTTATTATGTATGACACGCCAAATTGCCCTCGGAAGCCATGTCAAATTGAGACATCCTCTGCTAATGGGGAAGGATCTGCAACACATAAAGTTACGGCATCTTTTGAAACTGCATTTGAGGTAGATAAAGAAGTAGCTGCAGCAGTCAAAACTGCCTTGATTAGGCTTGCAAATTGTGCTACTTTCAATAAAGAGGAATTTCAAGAACTTCTGCGAAAAATCAGTCAGAACCCTGATACAGGTGAAAGTAACCAGGAGTTATCAGAGTTTTCTTCAGAATGTGAATCAGAGTCTGGTTCTGAACTTGAAACTGCATTTCCAAAAGATGATTTTAGCTCTCAGTACTTCGACTGCAAACTACCGGCTCCTGAGAGAAAAAATAGGAAAAGACTATCTTCTGAGAGGTTTAATACCACAAAACTCGTGGACAAGATGCTTGAGAGGCTCAGATGTTTGCAAGAAGATGAACTTTCTTCCCTTGCAACTATTGTTGCAACTTGTGGTTTGAATGCCGCCTTAGCTGAAGTACAAAATAGCAAGCCGCCCAATCCGGCACTTAATTTTCCAAGGAGAATATCTTCTGTGGGTGCAGGAAACCTTGAGGCTTCCTTGAATGGTCATAGCAGGAGGCAGCAGATTGAGTCAGAACTCCCAAGTCTCGACAAGTTCTTGGTTAAGCATACGACGAAACTTGAAAGAGAGGTGTCGGAAGCCAAAAATAGCAGAAAGAATGAGTCTGGAGAAGGAGCTGAGAAGAATTCTGATAGAAGTGCTGTTGGTGAGGCCTGTTTGGATGATGTAACTTCATCCAAGACCAATTCAGAATTTGGGAGTGATTTTTTGATTAAACGCACTAGTAAGCTTGAGAAAGAGCTTGAAGAGGCAAAGAAGAAGTCTGGAAGAGATTTTGAAACAGATTGTAAGAGGTTGTACCATAATAGAACTTTATCCGAGGCTGTTCCTGATCTGGGGACGATACTAATAAAGCACTCTTCAAAACTTGAAAAGGAAATTGAAGAGGCCAAAAGGAAAAATGGAAAGAAAACTATTGAGATGAATGGTGAAAAATTGGGAGGAGTGAAGAAGAATGGGTTTGTTGATCAAGCAAAAGAAGATGTTCCAGAACTCCCCAGCTTAGACAAGTTCCTGGTGAAACGTGTCTCAAGACTTGAAAAAGAGGTCCAAGAAGCGAAGAACAGAAGAAATGAATCACGTGTATGGAGGGCCAGCAGCATGAAGACAAAAATTGATTCATCTGCTTCAGATGCACAACCAGACAAAATTGCTTATCCTGATGAAGGAATAGAGGAAAAAGAAAACATTGACTTAAACAGCAACCTCTCTACCGCTACCGCCAAGTCTTCCCTGCAGATTGGACAGATGAAGATTGAAAATAAAGAAGCGGAAGATAGCTTAGAAAACATCTTGATCAAGCCATTGCACAGGCTAGAAAGGGAAAAATTAGAGGCTTTGTCATTGAAAAATGAAAGCAACTATGGAAGTCGCTACCACAAAAAGAAACAGGCAGGAAACAATGCAACAGACTGTGAGAGTTTGGACAAAATTTTAGTGAAGCATGTTTCCAGACTAGAGAAAGAGAAAATGAAGTCCAATTCAAGAGACGACGTAGTGAATGTAAAGTCAAGTGAAACAAAAGTGCAATGCCAGTCGAATCAAGAAGGTGGTCTGGACCAAATTTTGGTAAAACATAAATCAAGACTCGAGAGAGAAAAGCTAGGTACAGCTGCTCAGCAACCAGAAGACCAGATTAGGTCCTCTGCAGCTCGTAGGGAAGCAAGGGAGAAAGAATTGCAAGAAGCATGGGGAGGCTTAAGTTTGGGGAACTCCATGAAGCCCCATCTCTCAAAACTACAACGAGATAAGGTACTTTTCCTGTAATGCTTCAAATGATTTGCGTAATTTTTCCTTCTGGGATTGTCGTTTCACTATCGCTGATGTTTATATTTTTCCTTCTATTGTTTCCATTTTCTGTAGGCTGCTTGGATAAAAGCTGAGGAGGAGGAAAGGAGAATGCCTATCAAGGACATGTAGCTTCTTTTGGTCAATTTCTTAGTACATAGTCATTCTTCAGTGATTGACTTGTCACATAAGAATTCTTTTTTCTTGTTGATTTTCCTTTCAACTATTTGTTCTCGATATTCTTCTGTCTATATAGTACTACAACATTTGTCACTTCAAACTAAGCAACGTTTATGACAATATTTTTTCATGTGCCCTGTACCGTTTCACATGGTTCTCTAAAATTGATAGGAAAACAAGTTCATGATAAGATTTTTCCACGTACTTTTTGCTTTTTCATGTGGAAAATCTCAATAAATAGGAGGTTATGAACATGCATCACACAATAACTACAAAACTTATGTACACGTGAAATCATTCATACACATCCAAAATATGGAGAATTTAGAACTCTTATACTCAAATAATAATGACAAATTTTAGGTCTGGAAATGATTATATAATCAGTTACAGAATTATTAATTTTTATTTAGTTTTTTTTAGTGCATATCAAACCTAGGATCTCTTTGGTTGTAGGCAGTGTTAGCTAGCAACTAAGTTAGACACTTACCAATAATGGTTTTGACAATCACACAAATAATTGTCCACTGGTCTAGAGGAGCGGCTTAAGCTTGATGAAGTCAGCAATCACATAAGAATAAGGAGTTATGTACTGCTTTTTACTGGAATGGAAGTGCAGATGATGCAGACGATGCAGATACTACTGTTTGCAGGTTGCCGGAAAGATGTTTAAAAGGCTTATTACTTGGTTCATCTGCAGATGACCATAGATATGATGTAAGAGACTATAAAATCTGCGATTGTACAATGGACAAGCTTAAAGAGGAGCAATCTGAAAATGACTTTCTTAACCCGTCTGGTGGTGAACAAAACCATGATAGTATAAACAATTTGAATATAAGGTTTCTTGTAGCTCAGTAGAGGACGGCTGATCATAAGAAAAATAAGTATCTTGCCTATTTTTTGTAGCTATATATATAAGGTTGGCAAATGATTTTGGTGTTGTTGCATTGGCCTCTAAGGGGTAGCATTCTAGATGTCACGAAATTTTTACCTGTTGGTCTTTTTTTTTTTTTTTTTTTTTACATACGTACATAAATTCACATATTTGGCTATTGAAGCTAAGATTTCTTAGTTCTAGATCTTGTTAACTTACCACTAAATTAGTTTCTTAAGACGCTTACTTCATCAATTTGAAAATTGCACTAATGATATAACTTGCTAGATACAAAAGGTATAATTGTTAGTAAAGATATAATTTTATTTGAAAACCATGAATCCTACATAAAAAAGAAGCCATCTAGAGGTAGTTAAATAAAAGAAAGGTCTTCAAAGTTCATTTAGACCTTTGGACAATTATTTATTCATATTTTGTCCAAGCTAAGTAAAGTAATGTTTTTATCATGGAAAATTGAGGTCAAACAAATGACTATATGAATACCCCCAAAAGTTATCAATCATTTTGTATTCCTATTCTATATTGAACATTATATGTAAATCTTATGCCACTTCCATACTTATTTCAAATATAAAGTATTTTCTTACATTAGGGATGAATATATTCGTATGTTATGCTTTCTATATATGAATGTATATTAAACAAATATAAAGTAAAAAATAAAATAAATTTAAAAAATGAAGTGGAACTTTAACGTGGTATTAAAATATAACAAATCAATAAATTAACAATTAAAGAACATTATATGATTTTGATACAATCAGGAGGCCAATCCGGCGGGGACGATGGAGACAATCCGTCCGAAGAAAGCTCTGATTGGTCTGAGTTCTGATAACTCGGCGTGGCGGAGCACGATGGAGTTATATCCGACAGGCTTCTGGGAGATGCCGGCGGCTCAATATTCCTGCCGCTAGGCAGAGAAGCTGCATCAATGGTGGCGACAAAAGGATGATCCAGAAGCATCTCGGCTGTCCACCTCTCTCTCGGATCCCTCGCAAGACACTTGCTCAGAAAGTCCTTGCCTTCGTCGGAGAGTATTTCAGGTATTGCCGGCGATTCTTGGTCCTTAATTAGCTTATCTATGAGGTTTTGTGGACTTCCGATATTCCTCCAAGCTCGCTTCCCGGTGATCATCTCGATTACAATACAACCAAGTGACCAGATATCCAACGGTGGCTCAATCTCACCGTAAGCAACGGACTCAGGTGACATGTACACCGGGGTACCCTTGAACAGATACTCCCCCTCTTCCAGCTCTTCGTCTTCGTCTCTGCTTTCCTTGACAAGCCCAAAATCTGCAATCTTGAGCCGATAACAATCGGGTTCTTCTTGGTCAGGAAAGACCAAGATGTTGCTCGGTTTGAGGTCGCAATGCACCAAACCCTGCCGGTGCATAGAGCGGAGAGCGCGGAGGATCATACGAACACAGCACCGCGTGTTGTGCTCGGACATTCCCGGTCCTTGCCTGATTAAACCTTTAAGCGTACCTCCGGCTGCGTATTCAAGAAGAAGGTTATAGAATTGGCCGGAAGATTCTGTGGTGATTGTATCCCCATAACAGGAAACAACCTGGGTACAGCCACGCAGTCCGGTCAATACTCTTTTCTCCACCTTCAAAGACCACGCATGGCGCAGAGGACATGACTTGATGGCGATCGGTGGCATCGTGGGACTAGTGGGTTCGCCCAAGAACACCGTCCCGTACCTCCCCTCTCCGAGAACTTGCCGCTTTTCCCACGCCATGGAAACCGAACAGAGAACGAAGCAATCCTTTTTTCAAAGGAGAAGGAAAAAAGGCGGGCGTCATCTTCCTTTTAAAAGTGAAGGAAATTGGAGTTAGAAACAAGGTGGGGAACAAACTAGATAGATCAAATCTCTAATACGTGATTATTTGGTTGGATAAGAGATTTAGTTTGAGTTATGATTTGAACCAAGTCTCTAATATGTGATCATTGGGTTGGATAAGGAATGGAGATTAGATTATAATTACAAATTCAGTCAAATTAAAGAAAGCTTAGAATTCTATAGTTATTGGTTCTCATTTAAAAATAATTGTTTGAAAATAAAATGTTAAAAAAAGAAGAGAGAAAGGCTAAACCCTTTCTTAGAAAATGAAAGAGAAAACGGCTTAATGGTAGTAAAAATTATCTACTGAACTTTTCTTTTTACTTGTTAGCTTACAAAGAAATTGAAGTTAAGAAATATAGAAGGAACATAGTATAGAATTAGGTTCTAATCTATGATGATTGGGTTGGATAGGGAATCAAGTTTGAAGTATGGTTACAAACTTAGTATAAACCCTAAAACATAGTGGGAAACTATGTATAAAACTAAACTTTAAGTTGTGATTTTTAGAATTGAGATTGAGCTATAATTACAAACTTAGTAGAATTATAATCCTATTGCCATCTTAGAAGTTTCAAATTTTTATTTGATCAGAGATTTTATAATAACTTATGACCCACTATAATATTCTTATCATTATCATATACTCAATTTGAGTTCAAGTTATGGTTACAAATCTAGTACAAGTTAGAAACATGAGAGAAAATAATGTATGAAACTAAATCTTTAATTTGTAATTATTGGGTTGGATAGGGAATTGAAATTGAATTGTAGTTACAAACCCTAGTATCATCTTAAAAGATTCCAATTTCTATTTGATAAGAGATTTTACAATAATAATTATCTTTAAACTTTCGTTCTTACTTGTTTGCTTAGAAAGAATTTAAATTTACAAATATGGGAGAGAACAATAAATAGCACTACGTCTCTATTATATGATCATTGGGTCGGATAAGGAATCGAATTTGAATTAGAATAAAAAATACAATGCAAGTTAGAAACACGATGGGAAATGATGTATGCAACTAAGTCTTTAATATGTAATACTTGGGTTGGATAAGAAATCAAAATTGAATTATAATTACAATTCTAGTGCCATCTTAAAAGTTTGTAGTTTCTATCTTATAAGAGATTTTACGATAAGTTAGGATCCACTGTTATAATCTTATCATTTTCTTGTTATCCCCAATTTGAGTTTTGAATTCTTCATTTTCTTCTGTTCAAATCAGTTCTAATGCCTCTTTGTAATATTATATTAGCAGCTAGGTGGTTTTCTTTCATCTTTTATATGCTTTTCTTTCTCCGTCTACCTCTAGGCTCTTCTTCTCTGCATTTCCGTCTCAGGCACTGAACAGAAGCTCCGGAAAGAGCTTAAAGAAGGGCCCTTTTGCTGATTTCTGTGCCTGTTAGATCAGCCATGGGAGGAGGCAATGGTCAGAAGGCCAAAATGGCACGTGAGAAGAACATGGAGAAGCAAAAAGCAATCAAGGGTATTCCTCTATTTATTCACCGGTCTCCGTCGTTTTCAAAGAAGGAATAAAAAGCTTCAATTTTTTCGTTTATTTCTTTAAATCTTAGCGTCTTAGATCTGTGGTGGGCTATCTTGATTTTCAACTGTTGCTATGCAGGAAGCCAACTTGAATCTAACAAGAAGGATATGACCATCCAGGAAGTTTCTTTGCATGCCCTGGGTTTCCTTTCCTTTTTTTCTTTTTCCCCGATATTTCAGTTGATCTGTTATTTGGTTACATGATTATGGGTTTCTCTGGCTTCTTTCACCAGAAAACAAAGGTTTTAGCAATGGTCTTTTTCTTTACACGATAATAATCCGAGGGAACAGAAACGCGTAAGATTTTCGTTTGCATCTAAATAAAATAGTTCATGTATTTGTATCTCTGATGTACGATTGTGTCTAGTATTTTGGGGGCAGGCAAACTTCTGGATCGTTTTAGATTGTAAGCAACATGCGTGAGGCTCTGTGCTATTTATCCATTTGTATCAGGAAAAGAATAACGGAAATGGTGGGGGGGATGCAGGGGTTGGAGGATAGCGATTCTGGGGATGTTAATGAAGTTTTCTTTCTGCATGTGGTTTTGGCTTTCTTTTGGGGAATTGAGAAAAGTTGGTGATGATAATATCTGGATATATGTGTATTTTATCTCACTACCTGGCATGTACACTAGAAAGTTCTTCATCTTTGTTAATATAATGACTTCTAGGAACAGCAATATGCTTGGTTCTGTGTCATAAAAATTATTACTTTAATGTATTCTTCACTACTTAATACCTTCGACTGGGTCCTCGCTATAGAGAAGATGAGAAATCTTTTTGACAACCATGGAAAAAGGTTTGATCCTTCTCATCATATTGCTGTGTGAGTTTCTTTGCTAAACCATTTCTTTCAGATATCAAAAAGAAAAAGTAAAAAGGTTTGATGTCATTCATAGGATTCCCATTGTCTAGGATAAGGCATAAGTAATGTTTCTTCTGACCAAAGGGTAGAACAAAACGACCTCCGGGCAAGATAGGGGCTTTAGGTAATGATGATGGTAGCCTAGATCTCCATTATGCTGTGACAATCATTACTAGTGCATTGGACCCACATTCACTAGCATGTCGTTATTATATCATTGATGAGCTTTGTCATGCCTAATGCTATGACAGCTGAAATTGCACATATTATTTGGTCCTTATCATCCAAGATTGGTTGGGTTTTTATATATGTTACTGTAGTACACATGATTGATCTCCTGTCTCAACATGTGGTTCTTTTAGTTATTGTTAAGGATACAAGTCATGTCCAACTTAAGACTTCTGATGTATTTAAGAATCTTGACACACTTAATTACGATTCTCAAGTTTGCTGGGATTTCAAGGCTAGATAGAATTTATAGTTGTGTTGGGATTCCTAGTCGTGGCAGGAGTCTGAGGTTGAACAAGATTTGTATCCTGAAGACTTGTAACTTCTATACTCTCTTATCACTAAGCTTGATTTTGGTAGCTAAATGTTGTTCTTTAAGAGTAAGTCTATAAGACATGCTAAAGGGATGGTTTCATTTCTGTGAAATGGGGGAAATGTAGAATCATTTGAAATAGATGTGTAACTATTTCTAATTCTTCATTTCAAGTTTCACTTTTTGTCTCCAGTATCTGAAAATGCAGTTTTAGGTGACCCATGTGGGAACCATGTTTCGTGCACAATTTCTGGAGTTTGAGGTTTTGGACTATTGACACTTTTTGAGTTCTTGTTTCTACTTTTATGGTTGGTTTGTCCACACTTCATTGTTCAAGTTTGATCCTTTGTCTTCATTTGTTGTATTCTTCGCCAAAATTTCAAATATGTTTTAACATGTGCACGAAGTTTGTGACTTGATTTTTGTTGCTTCCATCCTGTTGGTGTTGCTATGGCCACGGTCAATCATGTGGCTTGGATAATGGTTACTGCCAATATAGTGCAAGGTATGCGTGCAGACATTCATTTGCACCACATCAGAGGTGAAGTGTAAGGAACATGCTGAGGCAAAGCATCCCAAGGCTGATCTTTATGCTTGTTTCCCACATCTTAAAAAATGACAATTAAACTGCAGAGTAGCTTGCAGATTGAGACTGCTTGTTGAATATTTCTTTCATGTTATTTGCTACTCTGTACCCAACTTCATGATCAATGAATCTAGCATATTGAACTTGCCTACGACAAAATCGAAGCTATGGTTTGTTATTTTCGAAGTATTTTCTTTTTGAGTCTAAGGTTATATTGGCCAGTTCTACAGATTTACAGAAAGATAAAGAAGAGTTCTTTTCTTCAGATTTGCCGCAGTGGATTTGGAGGGACAGTCAAAAGGGTCACTTTCAATCCTTCTGCAAACACGTTTCCACTCCTGCAGAATTCATGAGCATTAGACTAAGCGCCAAGCACCCACTTGTGTTTTCCAATAGTCTTTGCAATAATATGAATCGACTGGCAAGTAATAATTAACAAGTCACTGGTCCAGTAATTGGCTATTGATTCTTGACATCCAATACCCTAAACTTCCTTTACCTTACAACAACCAAAAAAGAAGAAAAAGTCACCGGAAATTTCAATGAGAAGATAGAGTGACACAAAAGAAAACGTTCTCTTATTCTAATCCATGGTCAAACAAGGTGGAGCAACTTCAATGGCGTAGCCGCCATTGATGGGTTCAAACTCTGAATGCTCCTTTGGAATGGTCTACGATTCAGTGCCGAAACTCATGGCAGATGTTGATTCTCACGCTCCCCAAACGGAGGGCCCCCTCTGCCTTTCTCTGACTAAAAGTACAAATCACTTGCACAAACTTCTGAAATCTTTCACATCGTTTTCATCTTTCTTGATCTTTTCTAAGCGTGAATGCCCACTGTATCCTGCTTTAATGATCCTTTTTATGAAATTTATGTGGATCTATCACTCTGATTTACACGCCAATTATCTCCATAAAAATCTCACCTTTTAGTACAACAACTGTTTTAGGGGTCATATAAAGAACCAACCACTATATTATGTTTATTTTATATAATTGGGATTTTTTTCTAATTTTTTTTACATAAAAGTTTACTATCACAATATGTACACCCAACTTACCATTAACTCACCATTAAATTATTTAACTAAATTACTTCTGTAATCTTTTTTTATTTGATCCTGATCTTAATTAAAGTTATTAAGTTTGATCTCAAATAACAAATAGATGATTGGGATTCTTAGAGAAAAGTAGATCCCATCAAAGAACTCAACAGAACATCATCTACGAACGCTGTGGATCAATTTCGGGCATGGAGTGATTATGGTTGGTGAAATGCACTCATTTCCACACCACTTTCCAGTTCTCCAAACAACAACTACGGAAGTCCCCTGTTTGGTCCCCGTGGGACCCGTCCAACGCGGCAGCGTCTGACTCACTCACTCACGACCGACGCGTGACTCTCCCCTCCACTTCCCATTGGCCTGCGCTGTCTCAAACAGTACGCTTTGAACATAATCTCCATTTGACTTGACTCTCTTCCCCCCTCCTCCATCCTTTGCTTCAGAGCCCCAAATCCGAACGGAAGAAGCCCCCAGTTTTTGTTTCCTGAGAAGCATACCAACAAAAGCTCCTACTTATTGTCTGCAATGGCTTCTCTTCCCCTTTTCTCACTCCTGTTGACCTTTCTTCTTTCTTTCGCTCCCACCTTCTCAACCAACTCTGAAGGTACTCTTGACCCGTTCAACTTATTTTTGCTTTTTTCTCTTTAGGGTTTCGAGTTTTCTTCTTTTTTGGTACTTGGGTTTCTGTTTTTTGGGTGGTTGGAAGCTCCGGGAAAAGGAAATGGAAAAGAGAGAGAAATCCCTTTGAAATCTTTTGGTTTTTCGTCTGGGTTTTCGTTTCTTTTTTGGAAATAACATGCGAGATTCCATCTTCTGTTTGTGCTGACCTTCTTTGGGATTAAACAGGGGTTTTGTGTGTCGTGGTTTGGATTTTTCTGACCCTTTTGTTGTTTATGGTTTTGCGCTCAGGAAACGCTTTGCATGCTTTGAGAAGCAGGTTTTCTGACCCCACGAATGTGTTGCAGAGCTGGGACCCGACTCTTGTTAATCCCTGCACTTGGTTTCATGTCACCTGTGACACCAACAACCATGTGATCCGCCTGTAAGATTTCTTCTTTTGTGAGTTAATATTGAGTTCTACAGCTTCTTTACACTTTTGGATGTTTGTCTATTCTTGGTGAATTTTCTTGATCTATTAGTTTTGTGGTCATTTCTAGGACTGATTTTCTTTCCTTTGAGTTTCAGGGACTTGGGAAATTCTAATATCTCTGGAACTTTGGGTTCAGAGCTTGGCGAGCTCAAGCACCTGCAGTACTTGTATGACTCTGTTCTCTCAGAATTGACACAATTTGTTTTAATTCCGTTTCTGTACTGTATTTGGTCATCAAGTAAAACAGATGAAATTCAAAGTTGTGAATGTCATAGAGGGTATACCTTTCTCGGCCTTTTGGCTAAGATCAAGTGCAGTATCTGTTCTTATCAGTTTAATATCTGATACTTGGGTCATCGATCCACATGATATTAATCTAATTTTTCCTGGGGGAGGATCCGCCACAATGGGCTGCTACTGGGATCCTCGAGCGTCGCCCTTGCGTTGCACTACAGCTTGGGCCTGGCTCACCCCTTCCAAAAAGAGAAGAAAAAAAAAGAAAAAGAATGTCATAGAGGGTGTTAGATCACATCTCATGATCAGGATTTTAAGGACTGAACCCATTAACAGAAAGGGGAAAGAACAGATTTTGAGTTTTCTATCCATTTTTCATCAGTTGGGCATACTTATTAGTGAATTGTCTTATTGGGAGTGATCTTGATGCAGGGAGCTTTATAGGAATGACATTAGAGGGAGAATCCCGGAGGAGTTGGGTAAATTGAAGAACCTTGTTAGCATGGATTTGTATGAAAACAGATTTGAGGGTCAAATCCCAAAATCTTTGGCCAAATTGAAGTCGCTCAGATTTCTGTAAGTATCATCATATCTGATGTTCGACAAAAATGAAGATTTTGAGCTTCCACAATCTGCATTTGGCATGAAATTTCACATTGGATGTGGTTCAATCATTGATGCAGACGGCTTAACAACAACAAGCTAACAGGATCAATTCCAAGGGAACTCACCACCCTCTCTAACCTCAAAGTTTTGTAAGTTCGATTCTGGGAAAACAAAAAAGAAGAGATCATTTCCATTCTAGAAAACATTTGTTCTGATTGCATTCTAATCTCTGTCTCAAATTGTCGATGTTGCAGTGATGTTTCAAACAACTATCTCTGTGGAACAATTCCGATCGATGGCCCTTTCTCAACATTCCCACTGAAAAGGTACCGGCTGCCACTCTCTTCTTTAGCCCTGTCAATTGCATTTTCTTTTGGCATCATGCTCTTAGTAAAACATCATTACCTTGAGGAAAGCACAAAAGTTTCTCGGTTAACGGAGTTTCTGGATTAATCCATACAACCGTTGGGTTTAGCCATTTAAAGAAATGATTAAGATGCCTCACTAACCAAGATATATAATTATGTTGTGCAATGATGATCAATCTGTTAACAGCTTGGGAATCCTAAGCAAAACCAGGAATCCCTACTCTCTTTTGCTGTTTCCTTACTCATCGGAAGATCATGTTAGAAAATTTCAGTGAAAAGGATGTCATAGTCCAGAATCTCTAGACATAGTTTCTGTAGTCTATAATTAGATACACATTTATCTTCTTTTAACTGTGTTTGCGTCCTGGAATTGTTACAGTTTTGAGAACAACAGGCTGAGTGGGCCTGAGCTGCAAGGACTGGTGCCCTATGACTTTGGATGCTGAAGGGAGCCCGTGATCACGAGCCTCTAAAGACTGTAATTCTAGAGCTTTATCGTATGATAGAGTGGCTGAATAGAATGCGTAGTTTCTACATCATGTACTAGGCAATGGCAGTGTTAATGTGTTGGTTGAAGGGTAATGAAAGCGAGCAAATAAGCAGTTGAAAGACTGTTGAAGTGACAATAGCACACTGGTATAAGTGTGATTAAAAGTAATTAAAGCATGCAGATAAAATTATGTGCACATGGAAGCCTCATCTGCATATTTTAACAGGAGCATACCATTTTTTCCGCAGATTCTTTCTGGTAGTGTTTACACGGAATTGAAAGATCAATTATCATCCTAATAATAGAAGAAATTGGATTCATTCTAATGAAGGATCATAAAATCTAAGATTTAAGAGTGATATTTTATCACTTGTGGGTTAAATTCTATCATTCTATTTCATTGCATTCTCTTTATATGTAATGATTTTTTTTTTAATTCATTTTAAAGAAGAAAGTCAAAGATTGTTTGAATAAAGGTTATGATTACCATCAAATGAATTCCAAGGAGAGAGGTCATAAGGTAGTTGAAAGCCCTTATTAATACTTTTAATCACTTAAAAATAAGCAGCATCTTTGATGGTTGTTACAGAAATCATCATTAGCAGATTAATAAGTGTTTCAAGCAAGCTTACGGGACATAGTTCTAAACCAAACCGAGGGCCTCAGTAAGATTTGTGTATGAAAGGGATAATAGAATCCATAAAAATGTAAATCCAAAGGGCATGTGAAATTGAAAATTACATGTATTTTAGCAAGACCATACAACCAACAAGAAAGAATTTACCACTTTTCCAACCAACATCTATATTGATAGGTTAGTAATTTAGTAATTGGTTATTAACTATCTAAGTAGGTCTTAAGCTTAACATGTCATACTCCTATAAAGAATTACAAGGTGAATTAAGAGCCCCTAAGTCCTTAAAAATTGCTACTAATCCAATCCCGCATGAGAAGACCAAAGAGACCAGCCTATTGATTTGCTAATGAAGGCTTTGGGCATTCAACTACATCTTCTTCTTTTTAACAAGTTGAATGTTTATGATTTATATCAACCATCAACTTGGAAAAGATGTTTATGATTTATCTTGTGTTAATCCATTTGTAGAGGTCAACACTTGTACAAGCCCATTACAGCCCAACATGTACCCCGAACTTTTTCTCCTTTCGTTCTTTTAGAGCATGCTGCTGTTGTAAAATGTTGGGTTACCCTGTATATTCATACCCGACTTCCACGAAGCTGTTTTCAATGATTTTCAGCTTTCTTTGAGAAAACATGTAAACTAACTCATAAAATTAAATAATTTATCTTTAATAAAACCTATTATATGTTGACAATGTGATTCACATATTATATTTCAATACATTCTCTTATATCGAATATGAAACAATATTTATCCAGAAAATCATATGCTTATATGGTCCAAAAAGCGAAAATTATTTAATCTTGTGGTTGAATGCGAAATAACGAAAAGTATGGGACTCAAACCAAAATAGAACAGCAAAGATGGAGGCGAATGCGGAAAAGAGTTTCAACGAGACGTGTAGATGCGCACGTGGCGCGAAAAGGGTAGTCGTGCAGAACACGTGTAACGAAAGCGACTACCTCGCTGAACTCCTGGGCAGCGTTTGATTTCATTGGACTTGTAAAATAAGACGGCAAGTTCCAGACGCTGTACACGTTCGCCTACTCGCGGCATTCCCACAAGCAAGGTAGTCGCTTCTGCTTCCACGTTTTCCTTTTTATAAATATTTTTCTTATATCATTAATATATTGGTTTTGTATTTAAGTATTTGTTAATGAAATCAATCACAACGAAATTTGTAGCTCTAGTTTCATGTGGATGCTACGTGTCTAATTTTGTTCATGCACTTTCACTAGTTAACTCAATTATATTCCTAGTAATGTTAGTACTACTATTTATAATTTATTAATTATTATTGTTGTTATTATTCATACTATATGCAATAAAAATTAAACTTAAAATTTATTGTTATTTTGTTAAATTTTTTGGAAATATTATTTTGGGTTAGACCAAATTGAATTTGTTCCCAATCAAAACCAAATCATTCAAAAAGAAAAAAAAAGGAAAAAAAGGCAATACTATTTGTTTATAGAATTAATTCAATGCTTTTCTTATTAGATATTATTATCATAATAAAAATTATTGATTGATCAAAGAAATAATACTGAAAAGGTTAACCAAAATTTAAAATATTAAATCCATATTAATAAATCCTTCTTTATTTATAATTATAACAAAATACGTTCAAAAAGAAACATATCAAAATTTTTTAATCCAAATAACCCGTAAATATTTTATTAAAAAATATTTATTCTCTCCTTTATTATATATAAAAGCATAATCAGAACCTTAGTAGTTCAATAACATTTGAAGATTCTATCACATAAAAGATTAAGATTTAAGTTTTTCTTTTTTCTAATAAATTCTTTAAATCTCTCCTTCCTTTTTCGATGAAAAAATGTAAAAATTATCAAACTCCTTCTTGAAAAGTTAATAAAAATACTGGTAAATCATTTTATAAAAAAAATTCTTCGTATTATAGCATATATATATATATATATATATATCTGTAAATCCAAAATACTATTAACATTATAATCGTTTTTTCAAAATATAATTTTTTTCTTTGTTTCTAGAACATGGGGAGGCGAGTACCAACTGCAATGTGTACTCGAGGAAAAGTCGCTTACAGAGACCCGAATTTGCCACCAACCTCCCTATATATATTTATAAGCAGCTGCTGCTCCTCTAAAACTCGAACTCCGACCTGAACCCCATTACGCCGGAGGCCGACCAAAATGAGCGCTGCTCTCCGGAGAATCGCTGGAGTTCCGCGGCTGTTAGAGCGGCAGCCGACCACCCGCCTCACGGACGCGACCCGGGGTCCGCTCTTTCGCGCTCGAGCGACGCCGTCCAAAGCCTATTTCCGGCTACCTGATGTCCTCAGGAGAGCGCGAGAATACGACTTCTCGCCGTCTCTTTTCTCGTCGTCGTTCTCTTCTTCGACGTCGTCGTTTTCGAAGCTCGGGCTTGTCGGGTGGTACTTGGGGATGGTGAAGACTCGGCCAGTGTTGACGAAGAGTATCACCTCCTCGCTTATTTACACAGCCGCTGACCTGTCCTCTCAGGTAATTGATAGAAAAACTGTGGTTGTTTTCTTGTCTATTTGTTTTGGGAAGTGTGGTGTCTGTTTGATTGGTGAGAAAAGGGAAGGGAAATAAAGGTAGTGTTTTTAGGGGAAAAGCATGTTAATCAGAGTGTTTCCTAAAATGCGGGATTTTGGCGTCCAAGTGATATTGTTTCGATTTCTTTTGTGGATTATTTGTCAAGGGACTCCTGCTTTTGAAAGGTGACAAGATTTGAACCTGACTAGCTTAATATCCGTTTCTGTGCAATTGGTGTCCCGACGATACCTAAAGTGTGAAAATAAGCGTCGTAAAATTATTAATTACTGTTTTCTGTATCACTTTTCTTAGCTAACAGTTGAAATGCTACTGCTTGTGGTTTTTGTATTGGTCTCCTGATTTTCCCGTGGAGTGAACAAAGAAAATTGTAGAATTAACAAAAAGGATGGTCCATTAGCCTTCAATGGTATCATTTTCTGTTGATTGTTAGTGTGAGAGTAAATTCCATGGTGATGATTTGTTGGAAGTGGGTGATGCTTCTTGCTTTATTCATGGTGATTCCGCCCTATCTCTGGTGCTCACGATTTGGATGGTTTCAGATGGTACGTTTTGGGATATCTGTATATTGCAGTGAAGCTACCTATTATTGCCTGTCAGTTTGTAGGGAATTCTTTGGGCATTGAAACCCTTAGCATAATCAAGTGTTGGAGAGCCTATCTTCATCTTGAAAACATGTCTTCATTCTTGATCACCTACTACCTCACGAGAGGTGGTGATTGTGTCAGATGGAGGCGTGAGCTTATTAGTGGTGCTGATTTGATTACCACTGGCCTGGTCGACAGTACTGAGCTTCTCGCTTTGGGGTATGGGTTTCTTTTGGAAATGAAAAGCTTGGAGCTGCATGCAGCCTAGCTGATTTAAAATCAGCTAATTTTCTCTTCCCCCCTCAAGTAGAATCTCAGTTCAATGGCACGTTAGAGCCCCTGTGGGTACATATTGTGTGTTGAGCTCAACTTTTGTAGACAACCTTTTGAGATGATTTATGTATGACTTGTCGTAATATTTTTGTCTTCAGAAATTTTCTGAGGTTCTAATTTAGAAAACTTGGAAGCAGAAGCAGATTCTCTTTTATAGAGGATGCTCTGACCTTTAACCATTTTATGCACACATGCTATGCATAGGTACATACAAGCATAAAGACTCACACAATACAAATACATATATATTCATGCATGTGTATGTATATCTTAATACCGCAGCAGTTGTCCCTGTTTTTCCCTTCTGAATCTCCTCCTGACAAGATCTCCTTCTCCACTTGTAGGTAGCTTCCAAATCTCTTTCCTAGTAATGAAAGTAGGACGCATGTCTTGCAGGGATTTAGTTGCATTTGTCTATTTAGTTTCTCTCTCTCTCATCTCTGACTTTTCCTCTTTCTGTTCTTTCTCTAACCCCACCCTTCACCCACCCACGCACCCACACACACAAAACAAGTGATTAACCATCACGAACTGTTGTCTCTTTGCCATTAGCTATGTGCATCTTCCTTCTTCAGCAGGTCCTTTGAACAATTTCCATTTGCTGTTTGTTTCTGGTTTTCTTTCTTCAATTAGAATTGTGACTTCATTAAGTTGCTTTTCTTTTTCAATTTGGTCAAACTAGGTATGCCAAGTATTCCCTTTATAATATCCATTCTTGGCTTTCTGGCTTATCTTGACCAAACCTTGCTTCAAGAAAAATAGGAACTTGAGTCCTGTATATGACCAATGTAGAATAATTTGAATACATATGCTCTCTTGACTGTTTCAAAACTTCTGTTTCTTTACTTTTATTTTTATTAACGGGATGAATATATTATCGTTATCTGTATGATTCAAGCAACCATCAGCATGACATGATATAGTATAATCAGCTTTTATACTAACTTGATGAGCACTTGTATGTACATGTAGCAGATCTTATAAGTTTGTATATACTTTGTTGTGCATGTCTGTTATCTGAAGTTTAATGCTTCTATGAGTTGTATTATTTGCACAACAAAATAATGGGGTTTTCCTTTCAACTTTTCTTCAGACGATAGCATTGCCATCTTCAGAACATTATGATTTTGTAAGGACATTGCGCATGGCTGGATATGGGATGGTAATTTTAGGACCAACGCTGCATTTTTGGTTCAACTTCATGTCAAGGCTTTTTCCAAAGCGAGATCTATTCTCAACATTCAAGAAAATGTTCATGGGTCAGGCAGTTTATGGACCTGCAATGACTGTTGTCTTCTTCTCTACAAATGCACTTTTACAAGGTATACATGATCCTTTTCGAATTAAAGTTTTCTTGTGACGAGTATTGCTTTTAATGACTGAATGTGCACTTTTCGCATGATTTCTATGGTATTGCGTCAGTGTTTGTATTGCTTTATGTTCCACTGTTTGTCAGATGAATCATCTGGTTAGCGAGGGAAAAAAAGGTTGGTCGAAATCGAGACATAATCCTTAAGAGTATGGGGGATTTCTCTTGACAATAGAAATTGGATGATATTATAGAATATGGTGTTTCGAATAGACATACCATTAAACTTTCTGAAGCAATGAGACTGTATATGTAACAAGAGAGGTCACTAAAATGTTTCTTTTTAATGACGTTATAATAATTGATGAGCAGGGAGTGTTGCATCAGTATAATTCCTTTAAATACGAATTTTATGATTGATATATATATACCAGTGGTATCCTTCTTTGAACTTCGAAGATTTTGATTGGAAGTGGTTAACCTAATTTTGATGGAGTTAAGGGTTGATTGGGAGAAGCTGATGGTGGAAAAAATGAGGTCTACTCATGAAATTTTGATGTTTGATTCAAATTTTGGCAGTAAAATGTCTGATTTCTTCTAAGCTTTTTTGCATTTAAACATCTTGTCAACATCGTATGTTTTTCCAATTAAAGTGCCTTTAAGTGGCTTTGGGGATGGTCAAAATGCAGGTGAAAACCTTCCTGAGATTATTGCTAGGTTAAAGCGAGACTTGATACCGACAATGATCAATGGCGTCATGTATTGGCCCATATGCGATTTTATCACGTTCAGATTCACCCCTGTCCATCTACAAGTACGTGTTTCCTTGTCTTATTTCTTTTCTTTCCTTTCTCCCTTTTGTTCAGGCTAGGGAATGAGGATTAGATAGGAGTTGATGACTTCTAATCTGATCTTTGCACATGTGAAACCTCATCTCACCCATTGAGAAAAATAGACTATTAACTTGTGAATGTGGTCATTGGTGTTTGAATTTTGACAGCCATTGGTGAGCAATTCTTTTTCATATCTATGGACTGTCTACATGACATACATGGCAAGCCTGGAGAAAGCGAGCACAAATCCTAGCAGATTGACTCAATAGTGTTGATTCTCTTTACTTATCAAGTAGATAAAGTTCTTACTGTTTAGAGGTCCCCTTCGGTAAACCAACCATCTAGGTGGCTTTGCAGGAATACAAATGTGATGCCCACTGAAGAACCATGGTTAAGAGGATATTATAGTTCATTCCTCTTCAGTTTTTGGCAACCATGTTTGGTTCTTGTTTTTGTAGTAAACTTCAAACCATTTCTTAAAGAACGATGTAGTTTATATTCTTTACCTACTTTAAAAGGTTGTGTAAAGCAATGTGTTGACGTTGTTGGACAAATTTCAAAGGGATTTATATCAGCATTTCTTGCATTACATTTTCTAGGAGCATTGCCTATTGGAGTTTAAACTAGAACTTATATCCTCAGGCAATCATACAACATCACAACGTATTTGCTATTGGAATTTCGATCACGTTTTGCCCATTCATTGTTGGAAAGCGTACATTTTGCTGTTATTTTGGTAAAATGTGTCTTATTGATTTTAACAAGGGGTTAATTGAAAAATGTCATAAACTTAGTAGGTAGTGTTGGAACTGTAACAAAAACTAGAACCAAAATGGGACAAAAAGAATTGTTAGTTCATTCTAATGTTAGATCAAACTTCACACAAATTTCTTTCTCCTTGCCATAAAACAATGCCATTTGACAAGGAAACAACTTGATTTTGGAGTTAATGAAGTGATGTCATTCCACTATAACAACCTTGTTCTTCTTGACATTTTCCCTCAAATTTATGGTATTGTATACACTGAAGACACCAAGCTTGTAAAAAAAATAACTATGTTGTCTTACAGTCTAGATTGGATGAGGATTAACTCATGGGCAATCCTCTCTCTTAGACGAGGGAAATCTACTTTTTTGTTGGGCCCATGGAGACCATGATGATTATAGGCAGAAAAAGTGCATTCAATAAGAAAGAGGAAACCATTTTAAGGTGGAAGAAATCTGCTTTTAGTGCCCAGAAGAGGCTTGGAAAGATGGATGGGTCCGACACCATGGACAAATTTTGAGGCCATCCATGTCTGCCACTTAAGGAGGCAAAGCTATGGGGTTGGCTTTTATTATGGCCATCGAGAATGTTTTGGGTTTTCTAAGATTAGACATTCTAGCCTACATTTGTGAGGATACCTATGTTAATGTAATATATTTTCAAGGAGAATGAAAATAAGAATTTTCAATACCAAAACTTTGAACTTCGTGTCTACTAAAAAGTATAATAGGATTACGATTACAACTGCTTCAACAATGCTCATTTGGCGGGATTGAAATTGGACCATTGCTTTCCAATTACTCTTCATTTTGTACATTATATGTTTTTTTGCATTAGCTTTGCCTTTCCAATCTTTTTGGATTTGCTAACATTATCATTTCTTTACTAATTTTGATTGACTTTTCATCTTTAATTTTCTTGTAGCATCTCAAATCAAATCTAAAAATGATCTAAAAGCTACTAACAAATGGATATAAAATTTACAATACATGTGCTGTAGTGTAAATGCACATCAGATAAAATTTTCAAGCATTTTTGGACATATTGTGAATCAAGTAAGATCCAATAATATTCTCCTTCCATATGTCATTCTCATACATAATTGTGCCAATTCACTGACCTAAGTTTTATTTTTTAAGAATACATAGTGGATGACTACTAAAATCACAAACTTCACAATAATAAAACCAAAGTTCTTGATTTATTTTTGTTTCACAAATTTGACAATAATTTTCATCAGCATCATCTTTTAAAGTGTTGACAAGATTTAAAAGATGATGTCTATCATATTTGTGTCTAACTTTAAGTGGAAGAGTAAGACATTTGATGCAGACCCTGAAGTCGCATGTCTTACAGTTAAACGTCCTAGCCGTCCTAGGAAGTATACCACAAGCGCAACAAATTTCTTCAAAAAATTGGCCTCGAAATATCTGGTGTTCATGAAGTGAATGCATAAAGCCATCTGGAATTAAAGCGCATTGAACGTCAAATGGAAGATATCTAGGTGGAAACCTATAGGAGAAGCCACGACAAGGGCGTTCGCACTCCCAACACGTGAAGGACACCTTAGAAAGTTTATTACCTAGGTTGAGCCGATCGCTGAAATATGCTGGTCTCTTAACCTGTTGGTGCAGTAGAGCATATCTTATATGGAGACAAAACTCACATTCCCCACAACTGTAAGGTCTCCACCACAAACATCACACAGCTTATCCTGGGAACGTGGTGGTTTGAGAAAAAGTTTGTGGCATGGGTTATGGGAATAGTCTACCATCGTACCGGGTAATTCGATGCGTAATTCATGAGTGAGGAACTTGCATTTTGGGATGATGCACTTGTAAATGGACACATTTTTACCCGATGAAAGTGGTACTGTTTTCTCGCACAATGAACAATCAGCTTTCTCCTCACCATCTTTGCGAAGCTCAGCGGAGATCACATGATGTATATCCCGCAAATCATGAGCAACCACCATCCCTGTGTTTGGTTCCTCACCGCATGATTCATGGACAAAGAACTTGCAGTCTGAGCATTTGTAAGTTGGAATTCCCAAAACTGACTTTCTACAACGTCGGCAATCAACATTTTCCACATTTTCCTCCCTTTTTATTAAATTTAACAAATGCCATGGCTTGCGTTCCATCTTGCACTATCTGTAACGTATACAAGTACAAAGCCATTGATCCAAAGGTATAAATGTATGTGTATCTAATACAAATACGAACCGTTAATTAAAATGCAAATAAGTTGTCTTTCAATTTGAGAACCAGTAAACTAATCATAAAAATGATCTGTAACTGCCACCCATTGAAGAGTTGAGACAAAATAAGAAATGAGAAATGATTTTCAAGTAGGATCAAGTTAACCAATGGGATGCTTAAATCTATAACTTCTACACATTCAAGAACACGTTGAATGTAACTACAAACATTGTTATAAGAAAAAAGGATGTAAAGAAAGAAAGAAAAAGGCATGATAAAGGAGTAATTAATTTAGAAAACGAATGCAATACCTTCTATTGAATGAGTAATTAATTTATATCACTAGTAGATGAACAAATGTTAAATTATCATAGAAAATAAAAACTTGTGGTTTGAACTATCACATACCCACTTATATTAGGGAAACAAGTTATTATTATTTTTTTTGTCTAAGAATAATTCCTTTCTTTATTCCTTTTATTGAATGTAACAAATGCCATGGCTTGCGAATGTGTTCCATCTTGTACTATCAGTTGCATATAAAAGCACGACACCATTCATAAAAAGTTATATGTATGTATATATTTAAAATAAGCACCAAACCGTTAATCAGAATGCAAAGAAGTTGTCTTTAGCCTTAGAAACGGTAAATAATTGTAAGACTAAATTGAAATTGCCGTCCATTGAAGGATTGGAAGAGAATAAGAAGTAGGAAATTGCGATCAAATTGACCAATAACGAGTTAAAAAATAAAACTTCTATACTTTCCCAAAAATTTTAAAATGCAAGTTAAATATAATTACAAATATTGTCATAGTAAAAATTGATATAACAAAAGGAACAAGATAAGGAGCAATTAGGAAGAAAAAAAGAAAAAAATACCTGTTATTGAATGTATGAGCTTATTGTATCACTAGTAGATGAACAACTATTATGATCACAATGAAATACAACTTAGCAGTGATTTGAACTATGAGATAGATATTTTGTAAATGATGATATGTCTTCTTTAGATAATGAAGAAAAACTATAGAAGCATCATGTTTATATAGGAAAATTAGTTGTTCCTTTCTTTTTATACACATTTACTTTTTTTCCCCTTCTATTCTCTCTCTCTCTCTCTCTTAGTACTTTTCTTTTCTACTTCTGCTTCTTTCTTTTTGCTTTGCTCACTCATCCATTCTACTTTCATACTTTATTCTTTTCCTTACTTCAAGTTTTTTTTTTTTTCTTTTTCTTGTTAGATATTGTCGCAAACCTTGCTAAAGTTAGCATTTAATAATAATATGATCCAGCCTCGATGAGCTTTTTATACTAACTCGATGAGCACTTGTATGTACATGTAGCAGATCTTATAAGATTGTATATACTTTGTTGTGCATGTCTGTTATAAGTTTAATGCTTCTATGAGTTGTATTATTTGCACAACAAAATAATGGGGTTTTCCTTTCAACTTTTCTTCAGAAGATAGCGTTGCCATCTTCGAAACATTATGATTTTGTAAGGACATTGCGCATGGCTGGATATGGGATGGTAATTTTAGGACCAACGCTGCATTTTTTGTTCAACTTCATGTCAAGGCTTTTTCCAAAGCGAGATCTATTCTCAACATTCTAGAAGATTTTCATGGGTCAGGCAGTTTATGGACCTGCAATGATTGTTCTCTTCTTCTCTACAAATGCACTTTTACAAGGTATACACGATTCTTTTCGAATTAAAATTTTCTTGTGACAAATATTGGTTTTCATGACTGTATATGCACTTTTCGCTTGATTTCTATGATATTGCACCAGTGTTTGTATTGCTTTATGTTCCACTGTTTGTCAGATGAATCATCTGGTTAGCAAGGGAAAAAAAAAAGGTTGGTTGAAATCGAGACATAATCCTCAAGAGTATGGGGGATTTCTCTTGACAATAGAAATTGGATGATATTATAGGATATGGTTTTTCGAATAGACATACTATTAAACTTTCTGAAGCGATGAGAGTTTATATGCAACAAGAGAGGTCACTAAAATGGTTCTTTTTAATGCTGTTATAATAATTGATGAGCAGGGAGTGTTGCATAGTATAGTTCCTTTAAATATGAATTTTATGATTGATATATATATGGTATCCTTTTGTGAACTTCAAAGATTGATTGGAAGTGGTTAACCTAATTTTGATGGAGTTAGGGTTGATTGGAAGAAGCTGATGGTGGAAAAAATCAAGTCTACTCGTGTGAAATTTTGATGTTTGATTCAAATTTTGGCAGTAAAATGTCTCTGATTTCTTCTAAGCATTTTTGCATTTAAACATCTTATCAACATCGTATGTTTTCCAATTAAAGTGTCTTTAAGTGGCTTTGGGGATGGTCAAAATGCAGGTGAAAACCTTACTGAGATTATTGCTAGGTTTAAGCGAGACTTGATACCGACAATGATCAATGGCGTCATGTATTGGTCCATATGCGATTTTATCACGTTCAGATTCACCCCTGTCCATCTACAAGTACGTGTTTCCTTGTCTTATTTCTTTTCTTTCCTTTCTCCCTTTTGTTCAAGCTAGGGAATGAGGATTAGATAAGAGTTGATGACTTCTAATCTGATCTTTGCACATGTGAAACCTCATCTCTCTCGTTGAGAAAAACAGACTATTAACTTGTGAATGTGGTCCTTGGTGTTTGAATTTTAGCAGCTATTGATGAACAATTCTTTTTCATATCTATGGATTGTCTACATGACATACATGGCAAGCCTGGAGAAAACGAGCACAAATCCTAGCAGATTGACTCAACAGTGTTGATTCTCTTTACTCATCAAGTAGATAAAGTTCTTACTGTTTAGGGGTCGCCTTCGGTAAACCAACCATCTAGGTGGCTTTGCAGGAATACAAAGGTGATGCCCACTGCAGGACGAAGGTGAAGAGGATATTATAGTTCATTCCTCTTCAGTTTCGGCAACCATGTTTGGTTCTTTTTTTTTTTTTTTGTAGTAAATTTCAAACCATTTCTTCAAGAACGATGTAGTTTATATTCTTCACCTACTTTAAAAGGTTGTGTAAAGCAATGTGTTGACATTGTTGGACAAATTTCGAAGGGGCTTATGTCATCATTTCTTGCATTACATTTTCTAGGAGCATTTCCCACTGGATTTTGAACCAGAACTTCTATCCTCAGGCAATCATACAACATCACAACTGGAATTTCGATCAAATGATGACATTTTGCCCATTCGTTGTTGGAAAAAGTAACATTTTGCTGTTATTTTGGAAAAATGTGTCTTATTGATTTTAACAAGGGGTAAATTGAAAAAAATGTCAAAAACTTAGTAGGTAATGTTGCAACAATAACAAAAATTAGAACCAACATGGAACATAAAGAATTGTTAGTTCATTCTAATGTTAGATCAAACTCCTTGCAAATTTCTTTCTTTATTATGCTGCACATTTTTCCTTGTCATAAAACAATGCCATTTCATGAGGAAATAACGTCATTTTGGAGTTAATGAGGTGATGTCATTCCACTAGAACAACCTTGTTCTTCTTGACATTTTCCCTCAAATTAATGGTATTGTATACATTAAAGACACCATATTGTATACATTAAAGACACCATATTGTATACATTAAAGACACTAAGCTTGTAAAGGAAATAACTATATTGTCTCATAGTCTAGCATGGATAAGAAGACGAGACAATTTGATTTTCAATGGGAGCATATCGTGTCTTAACTCATGGACAATCCTCTCCCAGACGAGGGGAATCTACTTTTTATTCGGCTCATGGAGACCATGATGATTACGGGCAAAAAAAAAAGAAAAAAAGAAAAAAAAAAGGAGAACAAATTCAATAAGAAGGAGGAAACCACTTTAAGATGGAAGAAATCTGCTTTAAGAACCCGAACTTTGCCTGGGAAGATGGATGGGTCCGACACCATGGACTAAATCTGAGGCATCCCTGTCTGCCACTTAAGGTGGCAAAGCTATGGGGTTGGCTTTTATTATGGCCATGAAGAATGTTTTGAGTTTGCTAAGATTAGAACATTCTAGCTTACTTTTGTGAGGCTACCTATATTAATGTAATTATTGAAGAGGTTCAAGGAGAATAAAAATAAGAATTTCAACTACCAAAACTTTGAACTTCATGTCCACTAAAAAGTATAATAGGATTACAGTTACAACTACTTCAAAAATGATCATTTTGCAGGTTTGAAATTGGACCATTACTTTCCAATTACTCTTCATTATGTATATTAGATGTTTTTAGTACTAGCTTTGCCTTTTCGATGTTCTTGGATTTGCTAACATTATAATTTTTTTTTTCTAATTTTGATTGACTTTTCATCTTTAATTTTCTTGTAGCATCTCAAATAAAAAATGATCTAAATGCTACTAACAAATAACTATAAGATCTATAGTAAATGTCTTGTCTGTGTAAATGTACATCAAAGAGAATTTTCAATCATTTTGGAAATATTTTTAACCAAGTAGGATCCAATAATATTCTGTTTCCACATCTCACTCACATACATAATTCTCACTCATTTTTTTTTAAATAAAAATACATAATGGATGACTACTAAAATCACAATCTTTACAATAATAAAACCACAATTCTTGATTTATTTTCTCTTCACAAATCTGACAATAATTTTTGTCAGGATCATCTTCTAAAGTGTTAGCAAGACTTAAAAGATGATGTTTGTGATTTTTATGTCCAGCTTTAAGTGGAAGAGCAAGACATTTGATGCAGACCCTGAAGTCGCATGTGTTACAGTTAAACGTCCTAGCCGACTCAGGAAGTATACCACAAGCACGACAAATTCCTCCAAAAAATTGGCCTCGAAATAGCTGGTGTTCATGAAGTGAATGCGTAAAGCCATCTGGTATTAAGGCGCATTGAATCTCTAATGGATGATATCCTTGTGGATGTCGATACCTAAAGCCATGACGACGACTTCCACACTCATAACACTGGAAGGAGGATTTACTCGGATCAGAAGGTTCATTTTGTAGGATTAGTGGACTGGGGTCAACTTCTGATCGGTTAACCTTTTCGCGCAACAGAGCACATCTTATGTGGAGATAAAAGTCACATTCCCCACAACTGTAAAATGGGGGTAAGAATATAGATTTCTCACATCCTTGACAAACCTTATTATTGGGGTCTTCTTGCTGCAAGAAAAGCTTATGTTTAGGATGACTAGGATGTATTTCCATATTGAACTTCTTTCTTTTTTCCTCGTCTCCGATCCAACCAACCAAATAAGGAGGACATCCGTTGGAATCATTCTTTCCGCCCTGCTGCTCAATACCACATCCGCAAAACAGGTGGAAAATGTAATCACATCCTTGTTCTGAGCAGCAGTAGGATCCATAATTTGTACTCACCTCGCCATCACAAGCTTGACACATGTTGTGCTTGTCTGGATTGAGAGAGAAGGTAAAAGTGAGGGAATGTTGATGCCCCGTCTCCGTGAGGCTGCGTATAAATCGATCACAGTCGGCGTGAATGAAAAGTCGACATTCGCTGCAGAGAAGGATAAAGTCACTACGCTTGTTCCCACATACGTCGCAAGTGAACTCCATCGGCTTCCAGCTAATGATGAATCTGTGTTCGCATTTGCCGACTTTATCTTTCCGTTGAGTAACAACGCACTTACTATGGATTTTACAAAAACACTTGCTACAGTCATAAAAGAAGCTGTAAGTGTTAATGCCTTGACCACAAACACGACACTGGGACTGAAATTTTTTTGTTGATTTGAGAAAAAGGATATGTCTTGGCTCATGGGTATCATCGAATGTCATCATAACCGGTAGGGCAATGCATGATTCATGAGTGAGGAACTTGCAATTATGGATGATGCACTTGTAAATGGTGGACACATTTTTATCCGATGACTGTGGTACGCTTTTGTCGCACAATAAACAAACAGCTTCCTCCTCGCCATATTTGCCAATCTCTGTGAAGATCACATGGTGCGTTTCAGTCAAATCATGTGCAACCTCCATCCCCTTGTTTGGTTCCCCACTACATGATTCATGCATGTAGAACTTGCACTTTAAGCATTTGTAAGCGGGAATTCCCATTACTGACTTTTTGCAACATTGACAATCGACATTTTCAACATTCTCCTGCCCTTCCATTAAATGTAACAAATGCCATGGCTTGCGAATGTGTTCCATCTTGTACTATCTGTTACATGTACAAGCACGAAGTTGTTGATGCAAAGGTATATGTATGTATCTATTTAAAATAAGAGCCAAACAGTTAACCAAAATGCAAAGAAGTTGTCTTTAGCTTTAGAAATGGTAATTTAATCATAAGACTAAATTGTAATTGCCATCAATTGAAAAATTGGAAGACAATAAGAAGTGAGAAATTACAATCAAATTGATCAATAACGGGTTAAAAAATGAAACTTCTATGCTTTCTCAAAATTTTAACAAACATGTTAAATATAACTACAAACATTGTCATAGTAAAAATTGATGTAACTAAAGAAAAAAAAAACCTAAGATTAGAAGTGATTAGAAAGAGAAAAAGAGTACCTGTTATTGAATGTATGAACTTGATGTATCACTAGTGGATGAACAACTATTAAATGATCAAAACAAAATACAAACTTTTCTTTGGTGAATGAAGCAAAACTATAGTAGCACTGTATTTATATAACAAAATTTGTTGTTGCTTTCTTCCTACACACATTTACATTGTTTTTTTCCTTCTATTCCTTTATTATTTTTTAATCATTTTTAATCCTTTTTTCTTCTTTCTTTTTCTTTTTCTTACTCTTCCATTCTACTTACGTACTTTATTCTCTTCTTGTCTTCACTTTTTTCTTTTTCTATTTTCTTGTAAGATTAGAGATTGTTGCAAACCTTGCTAAAGTTAGCATGCAATATCAACATGATCCAGCCTCACAAATCCAATCACTAGTTCAATGAACATGACTTAATTAGCTCCTGGTCAATCTTCTCCTAGACGAGAGGAATCTACTTTTTTAGTGGGTAGAAAAGATGCACTGGCTAAGACAAAAGAAACCACGTTGGGATGGAAGTGCGAAAAAAAAGCTTTAAGAGCCATCTCAGGAGGATGGATGGGCCCGAGACCATGAAACAAATTTTAGGCCGTCGATGTCTGCCACTTAATGCGGCATGCTATGGGGTTGGTTTCTATTATGGCTTCCAGGCGGGGATCTTTCTCTGTGGATTGCATTTTTTCTGGCTTTATCCTGTCAACGAGAGAAGCGCATTTGTCATGGATTCTATAAAAACACTCTTCACAGTCGTAAAAGAAGCTGCCACTGATTATGTCTGCATTACAAACACAACAAAAGAAAGCTGATTTTGTGTTGGTCGGATTGGATTCATATGCCATCATGACTCGGAGAAAAAGTGTCTGGCGCTGTTTTGGGATTCGCATGCTATCATGACACGGCGAAGAAGTGTCTGGCGGAGGTCACGGGATTCTTTTGTCGTCACGAGTCGGAGAAAAAGGGTGTAGCGTGGTACATGCATTTTCTCGCACAGTTTGGTATTCTTAAATGCTGTACAGTGTTCTCTCACAATCAAGGAATAGCTTCCTTCTTGCCATGTTTGCCAAGCTCTGTGGACATCCAAATGAGGTATTCCAAGAAAATTATGCCCGAACCCTATCTTTTGTTTGGTTCCACGCGGCATGGTTCATGGGCAAAGAACTTTCGGTCTAAGCATTTCTAGGGGAACTTTCGATTAACTTGCTAGTTGCAGTAGAGCTACTAGTGGTTCAAGCCTTGCCACCCTTTGAAGAGTTGAAAGAGAATTAAGTGGGAAATGACTATGAAGTATGATAGAATCGCTGATTGGTTCAACACTTGACGCACAATCAACTACCAAGCAATGGCCCTACCATTAGCCTCGTAATGGATTGGCTGGGAGTGGCCATAAGCCTAATTTTGCTTACAAACTTGCTTATGTATGAAGCCTGCTCTCTGCCGCTAATGGCGAAAAGTAAATTTGCAATAAATTTTCCCATTCCTAGTAAACATGTAGTTCAGGCCTCAAATTTTGATGGTAATTCTTAATTAAGCATGACTTTTTCTGTGAAATGCAAGGACAAAAGAGGATTGTATTACATGCCGGGTGTTCTTGCCATTGAAGGAGTGAAGCTGACCCCCAAATGCATTAGAACGGGTTTGATGAATCACGTTGTCAAAGAACCCATTACCGATGCCTAATTCTGTCAGGAGTCTAGACATCTGTTCCACCATAATTCCCTTCCTTCGAGTGCATGAGGCAGATCAAGCCCATGGTCATCAGGAACCACAAGAGAAACGGATTGGATGGCAAACATTTGACTCAGAAGGCTAGCCGTCATTAACTAGTAATAACTACATTGTGTATATGATCCAGCCTCACAAATCCGTCACTAAGTTCAATTAACGTGACTTAATTAACTCTTGGTCAATCTTCTCCCAGAGGAGAAGAATCTACTTCTTTATGGGGTCCATAAAGACCATAAGTGATTATTGAGTCAAAAGAAACCACGTTGGGATGGAAGTAATCTGCTTTTAGTGCAAAAGAGCCGAGCCCCAAGTTCTGAACATATTCACGTGCTTCTTCCGAACAATAATAGGATTCGTGATTTGTGGCACTTGTCTTGACTGAGAGGTAAGGTGTGGATTCTATGCCTTTCCACGACAATAGGCCCATGTCACTGCTTTTCTTCCCACTTGTGTCGCAAGTGAACCACATTCGCTGGCTTTATCATTCCCACGAGTAACACACTTGGTACCGATTCTGTAAAAGCACTCTTCACAGTTTCAAAAGAAGCTGCCACTGATGCTCTCACTTTTACAAACATCACAAGGAAAAGCTTGTTCTTTGTTGGATGTTTGACAAAAAAGGGTGTACACAGTAGGTAATGGAATCGTTTGTCATCATGACTTGGAGAAAAAGGGTGGGCTGTGTGTGAGTCATGGGACCGGTACGTCATCAAACGGGTAGTTCAATGCACGATTCATGAGTGAGGAAGTTACAATTTGGGATGATGAATCGGTAAATGATGGACGCATTTTTACCCGATGCGGTACAGTTTTCTCGCACAATCAATCAACAGCTTCCCTGTCGCCATGTTTGCCAAGTTCTGTAGAGATCAAGTGGTGTATTTCGAAAAAATTATGCTTGACCTCCATCACCTGTTTAGTTCCTCATGGCATGATTCAGGGACAGAGAACTTCCGGTCTATGCAATTGTATGAGGAAAAATTGAAGGCATGTACACCTAAATTTATGTCTGCATAATTCTTAAAATCATTGAAAGGCTTATAAAAGATAAATTTTGTAACATAAAAAATATTCTAAAGTTGTAAAATTTTATATTCAACAAGTT
The DNA here is from genome assembly GCA_028551475.1 of Casuarina equisetifolia. Lineage (NCBI taxonomy): Eukaryota > Viridiplantae > Streptophyta > Magnoliopsida > Fagales > Casuarinaceae > Casuarina > Casuarina equisetifolia. The sequence goes on along the minus strand of CM052362.1, from coordinate 4,344,618 downwards.
TAAAGATTTGAAAGGACTATTCTTTTTTCATTTAATATAATTTTGTGCATGATCTCATCTTAGAAGTATGTATTTAATTATTTTGTACTGAAAATTGTTATATCTGAAATTTCAAATAAGAAAAAAAAGTTGAAATTCCAAAGATTAACTTCAGGAACGTCGACAACTAGCATAATCCCTCAATTAGTCCCACGAAAAATTTCAAATAAGAAAAAAATTATTTTTAAAATTTTTATAAATATAATGAGGAGTGATGAAAAGAAAAATAAAAAAATTGGGCGACACGTCAAGCTCCTGAAGGTTCTATCGCGAGCCGCGTGGGTGCAGTTGCCCAAGCCTTCTCAAGCCCGCACAGTCCAGCTCTCAGTATAGTTCCTTTAAATATGAATTTTATGATTGATATGCAGACTGGTGGTATCCTTCTGTGAAATTTGAAGGTATGACTTCTTTTTCTGCAATGAAAATGTTTAACCTAATTTTGATGGAGTTAGCGTTGATTGGAAGAAGTTGATGATGGAAGAAATCAAGTTTAGTCAAGTGAGAGTTTCGATGTTAGGTTCAAATTTTGGGAGTGGAACGTCTCCTGTTTCTTCTAAGACTTTTTCGCATTTGAACATCTTATCAACATTGTATGTGTTTCCAATTAGAGTGCCTTAGGAGGTTGTGGGGATGGTCAAATGCAGGTGAAAACCTTACTGAGATTATTGCTCGGTTATAGCGAGACTTCGTACCGACAATGATCAATGACATCATGTATTGGCCCATATGCGATTTTATCATGTTCAGATTCACCCCTGTCCACCTACAAGTATGTGTCTCTTTACCTTATTCCTTTTACATTTTTGCCCCTCTTGTTCAGGCTAAGTGAGGAAGGATTGCCTAAGAGTTGATGACTTCTAATCTGATCTTTGCACACATGAAACCTCATGTCTCTGACTGAGAAAAACAGAACATTAACTTGTGAATGTGGTCATTGGCGTTTGAATTTTGACAGCCATTGGTGAGCAATTTTTTTTTTTTCATACCTATGGATTGTCTACATGACATACACGGCAAGTTTGGAGAAAGTGAGCACAAATCCTAGCAGATTGACTCAATAGTGTTGCATCTTTTTATTCATCAAGTAGATAAAATTCTTACTGTTTAGAGGTTCCCTTCGGTAAACCAATCATCTAGGTGGCTTTGTAAGAATACAAATGTGATGCCCACTAAAGAACCAAGGTGAACAGGATATTATAGTCCATTCCTCTTCAGTTTTTGGCAACTGTGTTTGGTTCTTGTTTTTGTAGTAAATTTCAAACCATTTCTTAAAGGACGATGTAGTTTATGTTCTTTACCTGCTTTAAAAGGTTATGTAAAGCAATGTGTAGACGATGTTGGACAAATTTCAAAGGGAATTATATCAGAATTTTTTGCATTACATTTTCTAGGAGCATTTCCCACTGGAGTTTGAATCAAAGCTTTTATCCGCAGGCAATCATACAACATCACAGCTGGAATTTCGATCAAATGACGACGTTTTGCCCATTCATTGTTGGAAAACATTTTGCTGTTATTTTGGTAAAATGTATCCTATTGATTTTAACAAGGGGTAAATTGAAAAAAGATCAAAAACTTAGTAGGTAGTGCTGCAACAATAACAAAAACTAGAATCAAAATGGGGCAAAAAAGATTGTATATTCTGCAATGGTTCATCCTAATGTTAGATCAAACTTAGGTATAGGAATCAATGCTTTTTGTCGAATATAATCTAAAGTCAGTTCGTTAAATTACAGATCAAAGATCTTAAGAAACGAAATATGTGGGTCATTCCGAAAACAAGAACACAAAGCAGGAAATACCTGATCTCTCCCTAACAAATGTTACGACGACTACTGGTTATTAGTACGACAATAATCGCTTCCATAGATAACCAATCCACCCTCTCAACTTCCTAGAAAGTCCGTGTTTGTGGATGTAAGCTGCATCATCAGAAGTGAAGAGATTGCAAAGGGAAATCAGTCATGACAATCACCATACTCAAGGCCAGAAGCTGATATTCCATGCTTGAAATAAGTATGCGAACAATCCAACAGCACAGATGAAGCAAGCGAAAATGAAAGGGATTCTACAGTCATCATAGGCTTCTAAGCGAATGCAGACATGAAAAGTATGTAAGATTTGAGAAAAAACTCAAGGGGTATGGTGGGAATTTCCTCATGTATTTCTATGCGCAAAATTACAAGTAGTATTTCTTACATTATAAACACAAGTTATGAATGAATGTATAGGCTTCTTTGTATAGGTTCTATTGGTGAAGAATATGTCTTTTTGGGAAGTGTTTTCTCATGCTATGACAAGGATTGAATTCTGATGTGGGTCCTGCATTATTAATATGGAAAAATGTTTTCCTCTTTTATAAACATCTCATCCAACTTGGTATCAAAGTTTTAAGTGTAGGAGGTCAATCTTTGTGTACGAATCTTGTAGCTTATATTATCCTACGATGAACCTTGCACTTCTTGTTAGTTGTGAGAAAGCATATTAAGAACGACATAAAAGATCTCCTACATTACCTAAATTCATGGAGGGCTTATAGAATAACTAATTAAAATTAGTGGTAAAGAGAGCTATTGGGTAAGTGTTGACATGATGTATGGTCTGGCAAAATTATCTTTGAAAGAAATCTTAATTTTTTTAACATGAAACAACTTGATTTTCTATGGGAACACATTGTGTCTTAATCAGCTCATGGCCCATCATCTCCTAGATAAGGGAATCTATTTTTATTTTTTATTTTTTTGGGGCGCGGGGGAGGGCGGGGTTAGTGGAGACCATGATGATTGTGGGCAGAAGGAATGCATTAAATAAGAAAGAGGAAACACTTTAGGATGGAAGGAAACTGCTTTTAGTGCCTAGAAGAGGCCTGAGAAGATGGACGGATCTGACAGCATGGAGCAAAGTTGAGGCCATCCATGCCTACCACTTAGCGTGGCAAGCTATGGTTGGGCTTTATTTTGGCCATGAAGAACGTTTTGGGTTCGCTAAGATTAGATCATTGTGCCCTACTTCTGTGAGGGTCCCCATGTTAATGTGATATATTGAAGAGGTTCAAGGATAATAAAAATAAGAACTTCCAATACCAAAACTTTGAACTTCATGTCTACTAAAAGGTATAATAGGATTATCGATTACAACTACTTCAACAATGATCATTTTGCAGGATTGAAATTGAACCATTACTTTCCAATTACTCTTCATTTTTGTACATTATATGTTTTTTGCACTAGCTTTGCCGTTTCAATGTTCTTGGATTTGCTAACATTATCATTTCTTTTCTAATTTGGTTGACTTTTCATCTTTAATTTTCTCATAGCATCTCAAATAAAATCTAAAAATGATCTAAAAACTACTAACAAATAGATATAAAATCTACAATACATGTGTTGTTTGTGTAAATGCACATAAGAGAGAATTTCCAATCATTTTGGACTTATTTTTAACTAAGTAGGATCCAATAATATTCTCCTTCCACATATCACTCACATACATAATTCTCACTCATATAATTTTTTTTTTTCCTAAGAAGACATCATGGATGACCATTAAAATCACAATCTTTACAATAACAAAACAAGAGTTCTTGATTTATTTTCTCTTCACAAATTTGACAAGTGGTATCCTTCTATTACAAAGAAACCATGCTATGAATTTTATGATTGATATATATAGACCAGTGGTATCCTTCTATTAACTTCGAAGATTGATTGGAAGTGGTTAACCTAATTTTGGTGGAGTTAGGGTTGATTGGAACAAGCTGATGGTGGAAAAAATCAAGTATACTCATGTGAAATTTTGATGTTTCATCCAAATTTTGGCAGTAAAATGTCTCTGATTTCTTCTAAGCTTATTTGCATTTAAATATCTTATCAACATCATATGTTTTTCCAATTAAATTGCCTTTAAGTGATTTGGGGATGTTCAAAACGCAAGTGAAAACCTTTATGAGATTATTGCTAGGTTAAAGCGAGACTTGATACTGAGAATGATCAATGGCATCATGTATTGGTCCATATGCGATTTTATCACGTTCAGATTATCTCTGTCCCTACAAGCACGTGTTTCCCTGTCTTATTTCTTTTCTTTCCTTACTCCCCTTTGTTCATGCTAGGTAAGGAGGATTAGATAGGAGTTGATGACTTCTAATGTGTTCTTTGCACATGTGAAACCTCATCCCACGCATTGAGAAAAACAGACTATTAACTTGTGAATGTGGTCATTGGTGTTTGAATTTTCACATCCATTGGTGAGCAATTCTTTTTCATATCTATGGACTGTCTACATGACATACATGGCAAGCCTGGAGAAAGCAAGCACAAATCCTAGCAGATTGACTCAATAGTATTGATTCTCTTTACTCATCAAGTAGATAAAGTTCTTACTGTTTAGAGGTCCCCTTCGGTAAGCCAACCATCTAGGTGGCTTTGCAGGGATACAAATGTGATGCCCACTGAAGAACCAAGGTTAAGAGGATATTATAGTTCATTCCTCTTCAGCTTTTGGCAACCATGTTTTTTTTTTTTTTGTAGTAAATTTCAAACCATTTCTTCAAGAACAATGTAGTTTATATTCTTTACCTACTTTACAAGGTTGTGTAAAGCAGTGTTTTGAAGTTGTTGGACAAATTTCAAAGGGATTTATATCAGAATTTCTTGCATTACATTTTCTAGGAGCATTTCCCATTGGAGTTTGAACCAGAACTTCTATCCTCAGGCAATCATATAACATCATAACTGGAATTTTGATCAAATGACAACGTTTTGCCCATTCATCGTTGGAAAACGTAACATTTTGCTGTTATTTTGGTAAAATGTGTCTAATTGATTTTAACAAGGAATAAATTGAAAAAATGTCAAAAACTTAGTAGGTAAATGTTGCAACAGTAACAAAAATTAGAACCAACATGGGACATAAAGAATTGTTAATTCATTCTAATGTTAGATCAAACTCCACGCAAATTTCTTTCTCCATTATGCTGCACATTTTTCCTTGTCACAAAACAATGCCATTCATGAGGAAACAATGTCATTTTAGAGTTAATGAGGTGATGTCATTCCACTAGAACAACCTTATTCTTCTTGACATTTTCTCTCAAATGAATGGTATTGTATACATTAAAGACACCAAGCTTGTAAAGGAAATGACTATATTGTCTTGTAGTCTAGATTGGATAAGAAGACAATACAACTTGATTTTCAATGGGAGCATATCGTGTCTTAACTCATGGGCAATCCTCTCCTAGATGAGGGGAACCTACTTTTTTATCGGGCTCATGGAGACCATGATGATTATGGGAAAAAAAAAAAATTGCATTCAATAAGAAAGAGGAAACCACTTTAAGATGGAAGAAATCTGCTTTTAGTACCCGAAAAAGGCCTGGGAAGATGGATGGGTCTGACACCATGGACCAAATTTGAGGCCATCCATGTCTGCCACTTAAGGTGGCAAAGCTATGAGGTTGGCTTTTATTATGGCCAAAAAGAATGTTTTGAGTTCGCTAAGATTAGAACATTCTAGCTTACTTTTGTGATACCTATATTAATGTAATATATTGAAGAGGTTCAAGGAGAATAAAAATAAGAATTTCCAATACCAAAACTTCAAACTTCATTTACACAAAAGAGTATAATAGGATTACAATTACAACTTCTTCAAAAATGATCATTTTGCATGATTGAAATTGGACCATTACTTTCCAATTACACTTCATTATATATATTATATGTTTTTTTCATTAACTTTGCCTTTTCAATGTTCTTGGATTTCTAACATTATCATCTTTTTTCCTAATTTTAATTGACTTTTCATCTTTAATCTTCTTGTAGCATCTCAAACTGAATCTAAAAATGATCTAAAAACTACTAACAAATAGATATAAAATCTATAATAAATGTGTTGTTTGTGTAAATGCACATCAGAGAGAATTTTCAATCATTTTGGACATATTTTTAACCAAGTAGGATCCAATAATATTTTGTTTCCACATCTCACTCACATATATAATTCTCACTCATAATGGATGATTACTAAAATCACAATTTTTACAATAATAAAACCATAGTTCTTAATTTATTTTCTCTTCACAAATCTGATAATAATTTTTGTTAGGATCATCTTTTAAATTGTTGACAAGATTTAAAAAATGATGTTTGTCATATTTGTATCTAACTTTAAGCGGAAGAGCAAGACACTTGATGCGGACCCTGAAGTCGCATGTCTTACTGTAAAACGTCCTAGCCGACTTTGGGAGTATACCACAAGCACGACAAATTCCTCCAAAACATTGGCCTCGAAATAGCTGGTGTTCATGAAGTGAATGCGTAAAGCCATCTGGAATTAAGGCGCATTGAATCTCTAATGGTTGATATCCTCCTGGACGTCTATACCTAAAGCCATGACCGTCACTGTCACACTCATGACATTTGAAGGAGGATTTATTCGGATCAGAAGGTTCAATTTGTAGGATGAGTGGATTGGGGTCAACTTCTGATCGGCTAACCTGTGTGGGCAATAGAGCACATCTTATGTGGAGATAAATGTCACATTCCCCACAGCTGTAAAATGGGGGGAAGAATATAGATTTCTCACATCCTTGACAAACCTTATTATTGGGGTCTTCTTTCTTCAGGATTAGCTTATGTTTAGGATGACTAGGATGGATTTCCATATCGAACTCCTTTCTTTTTTCTTCATCTCCGATCCAACCGACCAAATAAGGAGGACAGTCATTGAAATCATTCTTTCCTCCCTGCTGCTCAATGCCATATCCGCAAAACAGGTGGAAAATGTATTCACATCCTTGTTCTGGGCAATAGTAGGCTCCATAATTTGTATTCACCTTTCCATCACAAGCTTGACATATGTTGTGCTTGTCTTGATTGAGAGATAAGGTAAAAGTCAGGGGATGTTGATGCCCCGTCTCCGTGAGGTTGCTTATAAATCGATCACAGTCGATGTGAATCAAAAGTCGACATTTGCTGCAGTGAAGGCCATAGTCGCTGCTTTTGTTCCCACATACGTCACAAGTGAACTCTATCGGCTTCCAGCTAATAATGTAATTGTGTTCACATTTGCCGTCTTTATCTTTAAATTGGGTAGCACACTTGCTATGGATTCGACAAAAACACTTACTACAGTCATAAAAGAAGCTGCCACCTGTAATTCCTCCAGCACAAACATGACACGAGGGCTTATGTTCTACTTGTGGTTTGAGAAAAAAGGTATGGGTGAGGAACTTGCGGTTAGGTATGGTCTTACGATGTGGGTCATGGGAATCATCGAGTACTATTGTGAAAGGTAGTTCGATGCAAAATTCATGAGTAAGGAACTTGCAGTTTGGGAGGATGCACTTATAAATGATGGACACATTTTCACCCAATGAATGCGGTACCCTTTTCTCGCACAATGAACAAATAGCTTCCTCCATGCGATCTTTGCCAAGCTTTGTGGAGGTCAAATGGTGTGTTTCACGCAAATCATGCGCAACCTCCATCCCCTTATTTGTTTCCTTGCTGCATGATTCATGGACAAAGAGCTCGCAGTCTAAGCATTTGTAAGTGGGAATTCCCAAGACCGACTTTCTGCATCATTGACAATTAACATTTTCGACATTTTCCTCCCCTTTCATTAAATGTAACAAATGCCATGGCTTGCGAATGTGTTCCATCTTGTACTATCTGTTACATGTACAAGCACGAAGTTGTTGATGCAAAGGTATATATGTATGTATCTATTTAAAATAAGCACCAAACTGTTAACCAAAATGCAAAGAAGTTGTCTTTAGCTTTAGAAACGGTAAGTTAATCATAAGAATAAATTGTAATTGCCATCTATTGAAGAATTAAGAGACAGTAAGAAGTGATAAATTACAATCAAATTGAACAATAATGAGTTAAAAAATAAAACTTCTACGCTTTCTCAAAACTTAAAAAAACAAGTTAAATATAACTACAAACATTGTCATAGTAAAAATTGATGTAACTAAAGAGAAAAAAATAAGGTAAGGAGTGATTAGAAAGAAAAAAAAAAGTGTCTGTTATTGAATATATGAACTTGATGTATCACTAGTGGATGAACAATCATTAAATGATCACAACGAAATACAAATTCTTCTTTGGTGAATGAAGCAGAACTATAGTAGCACCATGTTTATGTAGCAAAATTTGTTATTGCTTTCTTTCTACACACATTTATATTGTTTTTTTTTTCCTTCTATTCCTTTTTTTTTTTTTGATCGTTTCTTTTCTTTCCTTCTTCTTTCTTTTTCTTTTTCTTACTCATCAATTCTACTTACATACTTTATTCTCTTCTTTGTCTTCACATTCACTTTTTTCTTTTTTCTTGTAAGATTAGATATTGTTGCAAACCTTGTTAAAGTTAGCATGTAATATCAACATGATCCAGCCACAAATCCAATCACTAGTTCAATGAACATGACTTAATTAGCTCCTGGTCAATGTTCTCCTAGACGAGAGGAATCTACTTTTTTATTGGGTAGAAAAAATGCACTGACTAAGACAAAAGAAACCACGTTGGGATGGAAGTGCAAAAGAGCCCAAGTTCTGAACATATTCGCGTGCTTATTCTGAACAATAGTAGGCTCCGTGATTTGTGGTACTTGTCTTGGCTGAGAGGTAAGGTATGAATTCTATGCCTTTCCACAACAATAGGCCCATGTCACTGCTTTTCTTCCCACTTGGGTCGCAAGTGAACCACATTCGCCGGCTTTATCATTCCCACGAGTAACACACTTGGTACGGATTCTGTAAAAGCACTCTTCACAGTTTCAAAAGAAGCTGCCACTGATGCTCTCACTTTTACAAACATCAGATGGAAAAGCTTGTTCTTTGTCGGATGTTTGACAAAAAAGGCTGTACACAGTAGGTAATGGAATCGTTTGTCATAATCAGTTGGAGAAAAAGGGCGGGATGTGAGTCATGAGACTGGTACGTCATCATATGGTAGTTCAATGCATGATTCATAAGGAAATTACAATTTGGGATGATGAATCGGTAAATGATGGACGCATTTTTACTCGATGCGGTACAGTTTTCTCGCACAATCAATCAACAGCTTCCCTTTAAAGATTTCCTTTTGATCTTTTATTACTACCGGTTGTGCTTCCAAGCTAGAATTCTTGTTCGGTAGTCTGTTCTGGAACTCCAGGCACGAAGCTCTCGTATTTTTGGGGTTCTGCAGAATCAGTCTGTGCATTATTAGAAGATTATTTTTCTGTTCATAGAGGGCTTGATTTAGATTGCGTTGTTCGGATATTGATTGCTGTGTCAGTGTAAGTTTACGGCTTGTAAAGGTTGTTGATATATATAAAGAACCCTTTAGTGGGATAGGCAGAAAGGCTTAATCACTTAAAAATTATGTACTACAATATCTTCGTGTTTCTTATTTGCTTCGAACCTTTATCTTTAGTAGTTGTTTGTTTAATTCATAAAGCATTCACATTTGAGAATTGTTGGGACATTTTTGGCAGTGAGCTGGAATTCTTTTTGATATTCTGATCCAAGATTTTCGATTATACGTTATGACTTGTGTAACTATCTTAATTCTTGCAATAGTTTTTCTGTTGAATCATTCGATTGTTAACTTTTCACCTTTGGATTGTAATTTATTTAGAGTGTTATATTAGTTGTTTCTTTGGGTATTTTCTCTTATCATAGATATTTTGTGCACATAGTTTTTAGAGAATAACCAACAAAAAAAAGAAGACCAAATATATTTAAAGTTTTTTTTTATAAAAAAAGACCAACTATATTTAAAGTTTTTAAGAATCTCATTCATCCCCTCTTAAGTTGCCTCTTGGGACCTTAGAGTTGTGTCACTAGTAAATGATAAATATAAAAAAATTACAAAAGCAATACAAATTTATTATGTTTAAATTGTCAAATAGATAGCTAGGGAAAAAATGATATTTTTTCTTTGATAAATGAAGCAAAATTATAGTAACAATAATTTATATGGCACATTAGATATTTTCTTCTTTTTCCTTTTGTACACATTTGATTATTTTTTTCTATTATTTTTTTAATTTATTTGTGTTTTTTGTTCCTCTACTTCTTCATTTTTCCTTTTCTTACTCATGTTTTTTAGTTACATACTTCATTCTTTTCTTTATATTCAAGCCCTTCTTTCTTTTTCTTTTAAAAGTAAATATCTATTGCAAACCTTATGAAAGTTAGCATCCAATTGTAATGTGATCTGACCTCATAAATTCAATCACTAGTTTAATTAAGATAACTTCTCTAGAAGTTAGAGAAATAGAAAAAATAAAAAATACTATTGCATCTTCTATCTCCCTTTCTTGGTCATCATACCAGACTTCTCTAGTGAATCCAATTTGATCAAGAACAATAATTGATCCTAAACATTTGGGTGTAAATAATTATGCCACTAGTATTTAAGCTAGTTTGCGAGTTACTAACTAGTAGATCCTATAACAAATAACATAAAATCTACGAATACATTTATAAATATAATTTTCAATGATAATGGACATATATTGAACAAAGTAGGATACAATAATAATCTCTTGTTACATTTCACTCACATACATAGTTATGCCAATTCATTGACCCAAGTCTTTTTTGCAAGAACACATTGTGGATGACCACTAAAATCACACTTTTGTAATAATAAAACCAAAGTTTTCGATCTATTTTCTCTTCACAAATCTGACAAAAATTTTCATCAGCATTTTTTTTTCAAAATATTAACTAAATTTAGAACATGTTTATCATATTTATGTTTAGCTTTAAGTGGAAGAGTAAGACATTTGATGCAAAACTTGAAGCCGCATGTCTTACAGTCAAACGTCCAAATTCTCGAAGGATATATATCACAAGCACTGCAAATTGCTCCACCCCAACCGTCTCGAAAGAGCTGGTGTTTGTGAAGTGGATATGTAAAGCCATCTGGAATTAATGTGCATTGGATGTCCGATGAATAATCTTTAGATCTATAGCAGAAGCCATGGAGAGTGCGTTCACACTCCCAACATTTGAAGGAGTTTGTCAAATCTGAAGGTTCATTATGTAGGCTTAGTGGACCGGAGTAATATTCTGGTCGGGTGACCACTTGGGGCAGTAAAGCACATCTTATATGAAGACAGAACTCACATTTCCCACAGCTGTAAAATGGGAGGACAAATATGGATTCCTTGCATCCTTGACAAACCTTATCCATGGGTTCTTCCTTCTTCCAGATTAATTCAAGTTTAGGATGACTCGGATGGATTTTCATATCGAAATCCTTTACCTTTTTGTCATCTCCGATCCAATTGACTAAATAAGGAGGACAACCATTGCGATCATTGGCTCCGCCCTGCTGCTCAATTCCATATCCACAAAATAGGTGGAAAACATATTCACATTCCAGTACTGAACAACAATAGGCTCCGTGAATTGTATTCACCATTCCATGACAAGCTTGACACTCGTGGTACTTGTCTTGATTGAGAGCCAAGGTAAAATTGAGGGGATGCTCGTGCCCTGTCTTCCTGAGGTCGCATATAAATTGAGTACAGTTGGTGTGAATCAAAAGTCCACAGGCACTACATTGAAAGCCCATTTCACTGCTTTTCCTCCCACATACGTTGCAAGTGAACTCGATCGGCGAGGAGATGGCAATGTATTGATGTGGGTTGCATTTGCTGGCCTTAACTTTCCGACGAGTAACGCACGTGGTATGGAAGTCATAAGCACACTCGTCGCAATGATAAAAAAAGTTGCCACTGGGGATTTCTTTGTAACAAACATTACAATAATACCCCCACATTGGTGGTTTGAGAAAAAGGGTGTGGTGACTGTCATGGGAATAGTCTACCATCATGAAGGGTAGTTGGATGCATGATTCATGAGTGAGGATTTTGTAGTTTGGGATGATGCATTTGTAAATGATGGACATATTTTTACCCGGGGAAGGAGGTATCCCTTTCTCACACAATGAACAAACAGCTTCCTTCTCGCCATGTTTGCCAAGCTCTGTGGAGATCACATGGTGTATTTCATCCAAATTATGCCCAACCTCCATCCCCCGCTCTGGTTCCTCGCCACATGATTCATGAACATAGAAGTTGCAATCTAAGCATTTGTAACCAGGAATTTCCAAGCCCGACGTTCTGCAACGTTGACAATCGACATCTTTCTCCCCTTTCATTACTTTATGCAAGACATGCCATAGCTTTTGTTCCATCTTGTACTTTCTGTTATGTATACAAGCACAAAACCATTGATGCAAAGGTATATATATTTATGTATCTAAAACAAGCACGAAACTATTAATTACAATTTTAAAAAGTTATATTTCAGCTTGAGACCGGTTTATAACTGCTGCCTATTGAAGAATTGGAAAAGAATAAGAAGTGGAAAATGACAATCAAATCAACCAGTAACATATTAAAAACTAAAACTTCTACACTTCAAAAAATATATAAATATAACTACAAACTTTGTTACAATAAAGGAGCATGTAACTAGAGAAACAAAAATATGATAAGGATTGATTTAAAAAAAATGAGTGCAATACCTGTTATTGGAAGTATATGCTTGTTGTATCACTAGTAGATGAACAACTACTAAATGCTCACAGTGAGATACAAAGTTGTTGTAGTTTGAACTATCGAATAAATAGTCTATAAAGAGTGATATCTATTCTTTGATAGATGAAGCAAAACTATAGTAGTGTTATGCTTATATAGCTAATTAATTATTCTTTTCTTTCTATACACGTTTTTTTTTTCTTCTTATTTCTTTTTCCTTGTCTCACTCATCCTTTCTACTTACATACTTTATTCTTTTCTTTGTCTTCACATCTTCTTATTCCTTATCTTCTTATTCCTTTTCTTGTAAGATTAGATATTGTTGCAAACCTTACCTGAATTAGCATCTATAATATGATCCAACCTCACAAATCCAATCACTAATTCAATCAAGGTGACTTAATGAGTTCCTAATCGATCTTCTTCTAGACAAGAAGAATCTACTTCTTTATTGGGTCCATAGAGACCATGAGTGATTATTGGGTAAAACAAATGTACTATGACAAAGGAAACAACTATAGGATGGAAGAAATTTGCTTTTAATGCCAAAAGATCCCAAGAAGATGATGGGTACAAGACCACCCCTGGGATCACTAGTTCCCTCAGCTACTCAATATCACTTGCACAGAACAGGTGGAAAACTTATTCACATGCCTCTTCTGAACAATACAAGGCTCCGTGATTTGCATTCATCTTTCCACGACAAGCTTGGTGGTACTTGTCTTGACTCAGAAGTAAGGAAAAATAGAGGAGATGCTCATGCCCTCTCTCCTTGATGTTGCGTATAAATGAAAGATAGTTGGTGTGAATCAGAAGTCAACATCGGCTGCACAAAAGGCCACTGTCACTCCTTTTCTTCCCATGTGTGTCGCAAGTAAAAGCAAATGCTGGCTTTATCATTCCCACGAGAAACACTCTTGGTATGGATTCTATCAGTTTTAAATGGAAAAGAAGCTATAACTGATGATCTCACTTTTACAAACCCCACAAAGAAGCTTATTCTTTCTTGATAGTTTTCCCAAAAGGGTGTGCAATGGGAAATGACAATTGCATGTCATCATGACTCTGACGAAAGGGGTAATAATTTGATTGGAATTGTATGTCGTTGGATGGCTAATTGATGCATCATTCTTGTGTGAGAAAGTTGCAGTTTTGACTGAGGGATGCATTTTTATATGACGAATGTGCGTGTAGCTTTCTCTCCATGTTCACCTATCTTTGCAGAGATTAGATGGTGTAGTTCAAGAAAATTGTGCCCCACCTCCATTCCCTTGTTTGGTTTCCTAGCCGCATGAATAGAAACTTCAAGTCTAAGCATTTGTAAGGGAAAAACAATTTTTACTGTTGTAACGCAGATTCAAGCTTTATCGTTCACACCCCTGGTATGGATTCTATAAAAAAAAATTTACTGTTATATGATCTCACTTTTACAAACCCCACAAAGAAGCTTATTCTTTGTTGATAGTTCGACCAAAAGGTTGTGCAATGCGTGGCAATTGCGTATGGCAGTCGATTGTATGTCAATTTCAATATCACCCAACATGGCAATCGCATGTCATCATGACTGTGACAAAAAGGGTGGGGTGTGGGTAGTTTGACTCATGATTCGGGAGTGACAAAGTTGCAGGTTGGGATAATGTGCAAGTAAATGAGGGATGCATTTTTATATGACGAATGTGGTGTAGCATCTCATTCGTCATATACGAATGATAGGATAAGGTTTTCCGAATAGACATACCGTTAAAACTTTCTGACATGATGAGAGTGTATATGCAACAAGAGGTGTCACTAAAATGGTTCTAAAAAAATTTCTTTTTAATGATGATATAATAATTGAGGAGCAGGGAGTGTTGCATCAGTATAGTTCCTTTAAATATGGGGCGGGGGCCCTGGCTCAGTGGCTTTCTCTGAGCCTAGACCGGTCAAGGGTTCGAATCCCGTCCCTCCCCCTCCCCCGGGTGTGTGAGTTTATAATAATTTTTTTTTTAAAAAAAATAGTTCCTTTAAATACGAATTTTATGATATATATATATAAATAGACTAGTGGTATCCTTCTGTGAACTTCGAAGATTGACTAGAAGTGGTTAACCTAGTCCTCATGGAGTTAGGGTTGGAAGAATCTGATGGCATAAAAAATCAAGTCTAGTCATGTGAAATTTTGAATCAGCTATTGTCCACAAAGAAGTTGATCCCAATCAAGGTTTAAACTTTGTTCAAATTTAAGGGGCCATTGAAATCATAGGAAACATTCTAAACAAACTACTACTTCTCAAATGCCTAACTTGGTACATCAAAGAAGAGAAACAAAAGATATATTGGCTGAAAAATGGTGTTGCACCCTTCAAAAAGTGAGACTCTTAATTATGTCTAGAAGCTTATCATTTACCGTATAAACTACTGCTCCTTTCCTACAATCATTAATTCCTGTATCTAATTGTAACCTAACCAACTTAATTCAAAACTTCCCAGAAAATCCAGAACTTATTTCTTTCGGCAGCAGTGCTCGAAAAATTCCTTAACAAGTGAGACCAAAACCAAAAGACTATACTCAATTCAAGATACTGAATCTTGGAAAGAACATGGATAGGAACCCATGTCTACAGTCTCTTCCACTGCTGAATTTTTTATCTGTGTGCTACGAGGACTTCTTTATTCTTCGGAATTATGCAAGTATATTTTTTCGAGTTGTATTTCCCAATGCATTATTCAACAAGTCCACTAACACACTTGTGCACTCCATTTCCAACTTCCTCTGCAGACGACTTCACAATGATTTGGTATTAGGTAGCTCCCTCCTATTCCGGCATGTCTCTGGATGATAATCACTAGATACGGACACAATAGAAAGAGATTTACAGGCTCCAGACAAATTAATGGATATACCAAGTGGAGCTGTTACATGGCTTCTACTTTGAACACTTGGGCTTCCAGCCACTTGTGATTTGAATCATCACATAAATAGTTTGTAAATGATGATATTTCTTTTGTGATGGATGAAATAAAACTATAACAACAACGATTTATATAGCAAAACTGATTATTTTTTCTTTCTTTTCCTTATAGGTAATTCTTTTTTTTTTCTATACATGTTTACTTTATGTTTTCTTTTCTTCTTTTGTTAATTTATATGTACTTCATTGGAGCATAAGGGCTCCAGACCAGAGTTTAAATCTCTCTCTCTCTCTCTCTCTCTCTCTCTTTTTAACCAAGCAAAAAATAATAATTTGTATATGTTCCTTTTTTTTCTTCTTTTAATCTTTTATTTTCTTACTCATGCTTTTTAATTACATACTTTATTATCTTCTTTATCTTTACGTCTTTTTTCCATTTTCTTATAAGGTTAGATAGCTATTACAAATCTTAGCAAAATTAGTATCTAATAGTAATGTGATCCAACCTCACAAAACGAATCACTAGTCCAATCAAGTTCATTGCCTATGAAGTGTTTGAAAGTAGAGAAAATAAAAAATGTTAATGCATCCTCTATCCCCTTCGTTGGTCATCATAGATGACTTCTTTAGTAGGATCCATTTTGATTGAAGATAATATTTTATCCTAGTCATTTGAGTTTAAATAGTCATCCCACTTCCTATTGAGTTGGTTTGTGAAGTCACCCATTAGCATATCCACATTATTGTGATCAAAATTGTTATGTCACTAGTAGATGAAAAAATATTAAATGATAATAGGAGAAATATAAATTTTTTGTGGTTTGAATTATTACAAAAATAGTTTGTAGGGGATGATATTTCTTCTTTGGTAGATAAAGCAATACCATAGTAACAATGGGTTATATATGAAGTAGACCCTCATCATTCAAAGTGGTAAAAAAAAATTGCAAGAAGTGCAGTGAGAGTGTGGAGGACGTGTGAGGGAATGATTCCAACATTGAAGATACGAAGCCTAGAGTAACTTCTCAAGCTGTACTATACTTGAAAAGTAAGTGCCCCTTGGCAACATCTTCAATCACGAGTACGAAAAATGGTGAACTTTTGCACACTAGGAGTAAATTACATCGTTTTGGTCCAGGATATGCTTCGAAGAGTGTATACTTAGTGTATTCGCTTGCTTCCAAGCTCAAAATCCTAGCAAAAGGCTTATGCGATTGTTGGAGCTTCAGCTTTTAGGTATTTTACTACTTCTTGCAACCTTGCCAAATGATAGAATCTGTAGAAATGTAACTCACAAGGGTAAGGAGATAAGCATGCATATTTGAATCAGCCATTGTGATCATAAGGGAGGAATGACATATTTGAATCAGCCATTGTCAACAAAGAAGTTGATCCCCAATCAAGGTCTAAACTTTAGTACAAATTTAAGGGGCCATTGAAATCATGGGAAACATTCTAAACAAATTACTACCTTCTCAAATGCCTAACTTGGTACATCAAAGAAGAGAAACAAAAGATATATTGGCTGAAAAATAGTGTTGCACCCTTTAAAAAGTGAGACTCTTAATTATGTCTAGAAGCTTATCATTTACCATATAAACAATTGCCCCTTCCTTACAATCATTAATTCCTATATCTAATTGTAACCTAACCAACTTGATTCAAAACTTCCCAGAAAATCCAGAACTTATTCCCTTTGGCAGCAGTGCTCGAAAAATTCCTTAACAAGTGAGACCAAAACCAGAAGACTACACTTAATTCAAGATACTGAATCTTCGAAAGAACATGGATAGGAACCCATGTCTACAGTCTCTTCCACTGTTGACTTTTTGATCTGTGTGCTAAGAGGACTTCTTTATTCTTCAGAATTATGCAAGTATATTTTTTCGAGTTGTATTTCCCAATCTAATCCAAGTATCTGGGGATTCAATTCCATTGCAACTTGAAAGTTAGACATGGAAATGTTAGTAGATCTTGCTGCTCTTTCCATGCATCTACCAGGTAAGACACCACACATTCCAAGCCGGAATTGATGGTTTGGTCGTTTAAATTGATCCTTCCCATAACTTGACCCCACTAAACCCATGTAGGGTTTAATTAATCGCTTCAAATACCATCCAATGCATTATTCAACAAGTCCACTAACACACTTGTGCACTCCATTTCCAACTTCCTCTACAGACAACTTCTCAATGATCTAGTATTAGGTAGCTCCCTCCTGTTCTGGCATGTCTCTAGATGATAATAACTAGATACGGACACAGTAGAAAGAGATTTACGGGCTCTAGACAAATTAATGGATATACCAAGTGGAGCTGTTACATGGCTTCTACTTTGAACACTTGGGCTTCTAGCCACTTGTTCAACCTCCTCCCCATCTTTAACAGATGCAACTTAATCTGAAGGTCTGCTATTGAGAGATAACAATTCTATTGCGGTTTGCTGCTCTAGTGCCTTGGAAGCCAATTTATCAAGGAACACTTTGAGGTGGCCCATGTGGCCTCAGAGGACTCAGATGATCCTAGGTTGGCGATCCCGACTAACCGAAGACCTGTCCTTTTGAGGGGAAGGAGGAAATGAAGGGCACAATATTCTTTGGTTGCAAAAAAGCATAAACTAAGTATTGCTTACAAAAGCCAAAATTTCCCAGAAGAATGAAATTGAATGTAACTCAATTACCTAGGAGACAAACAAAATGCCACTCACCCATGGTTGCGTTGATAACTCACATGTAATTCATCATCATCAATATGCTAGAAGCTAATTGGTGTTCAAGATTTAAATGATTGCGTTGATAAGTTACTTCTATTGCCGCTTAACCAACAAGCATTTCATTATGAGATGATGTAGCAGTACTAACGTGGCATTCTTAACAAAAAGCAATCATTGTCTCCCACAGAGGTAGCATTAAACATTAAAGGCTAGTTCTCTATTTTTCATTACTTGTGTTTAGATGATCCTGAGACATTGCAGTTTTCAGATACTTGATAAAGATCCAGATCTACAGGAAGAATCGGGAGAGAAATAGCATGAACATCACCGAGACGAGTTTATATTCAAATGTCAATCATTTACAATTCATGAGTAGTTTTGTGGTCCAAGATTCCTGGTGTCTTCTCAGTCCTGAAATATATATTGAGCAGATGCTGGAAATGGAAGACAGAGAGCTAGACTAAACAGTCCCATCAGCTGAGAAGTCTTCTTATCAACTGAGAATGTAAAAATGGCTTTCTCCCCTATGAGCCTAAAAGTGTTACGGACCTACCACTAAGCCAAAAGGAGAACTCCTTATGGGGAGGCAGACCCAATAACTCTTAACACCGTAACATGCCCCCATGGTTCCTTTATCGGACGTCCTTGGCGGATGCTAGCTGCTAAGACTGCTAGGGCTCTTTCTCCTCATATTCCATCATACTGCACCTACCGGGATTCAAACTTAGGATGTGGGGTTTGGCTCCGATACCAATTGTTATGCACAGAGGACCTAGTGTTAGGCCTATTGGGTGGCTGGTCGAATAAATCGACAAAGCGTTTCTTCTTAGATCCCCCTATGGTGATCACGAAGGAAAGACACTGCTGATTCGAGGAAGTAACCCTCCACTTTACTGATTTTTCAACTTATTATTACAAGAGAGACTTCCTTTCTTAACTACAAATAAAATATGTTATCCTACACGCAATCCACTTACTACACGGCAACATGGATTTACATTCTAATCCACTTACTACACGGCAACATGGATTTGCACTCTTAATTGACATTGCTTAAAGAACAGATAAATAAGGAATCAAGTTACCAAGGAGCATGATGGCTTGAGGTCGACGTTTAGTAGCTTTTATGGAGATAAGACAAAAGAGTTTCCTTTTCACGTTACTTTAAGTCCCATCGTGAGGCTACCTTTTTCCCTTGGATAAGTCTTGTAGACCTTACGATTACTTTAAGTCCCATTGTGAGACTACCTTTCATCATTGGATAGACCTTAGGATCATAACATGCGTCCCTTCCCATTTTAGACCTTGTCCCCAAGGTCTATGTCGGGAAAACGCTGCTGAAGGCTGAGAGTGTCCTCCCATGTGGCATCTTCAGGAAAAAGACCTTGCCACTGCATGAGGAGCTGAGGGGTGCCATTTTGAACACGATTCCCTAAGACAGCAATTGGGATGGCGATCGGGCAGCCAGTGAGGCCCTGGGCTGTGTCATTTCAGTTGGCTCATGGGTGGGTTGACCCATATACTTGTGAAGACATGAAACGTGGAAAACAGCATGAATTCGCAACTGTGGAGGTAGTGCAAGCTTGTAGGCAACTTTACCAACCTTAGCGATGACTTGGTAGGGACCATAGAATCGAGGAGAGAGCTTTAAGGTTCGGTGAAGAGCCACTGTGGTCTGCCAATAAGGCTACAAATGAAGAAGTACCCAGTCACCAACCTTAAAGTGAACTTCTTTGTGTTTCTTGTCATAAAAGCGCTTAATACGAGTTTAAGCGGCTTGCAAGTGCTCCTTGAGGGATTTGAGAACTTCCTCCCGATTATACAATTCTCGGTCAACTGACTCTACCAAGGTAGTACCTGGAACATATGGCAACAAGGTAAAAAGGGGCCGTCCATACACGACTTCATATGGAGATAGTTTGGTACTGGTATTGATGCTGGTATTATGACAAAACTCAGCCTAAGAAAGCCATTTAACCCATTCACGTGGCTGCCCATTGACAAAACAGCAGAGATACATCTCAATGGATTTGTTAGCAGCTTCGATTTGGCCATCCGTTTGGGGATGGTATGCGGAACTATAGGCAAAGTGGGTGCCTTGCAAGCGGAACAACTCAGTCCAGAATAAAATAATAAAGATTGCTCCTCGATCACTAAGGATGCGAAGGGGTAATCCGTATAGTTTAAAGATCTCCGTAAAAAACAAGCGAGCCACAGTAATAGCAGTGTATAGGTGTGATAAAGGCACAAAACGAGCATACTCGGACAGACGGTCAACAACGACCATGAGAGAGTTCTTGCCATGGGAAGTGGGCAACCCATCGATGAAGTCAATTGAGATCTCCGTCTAGATTTGGGTTCGTATAGGGAGAGGTTGGAGCAACCCAACTGGCACCTGATTATCGACCTTGTGTTGTTGGCAAGTCAAGCAAGATTTAATGAAAGTCTTAAGGTGGGTCTACATGTTCCTCCAATAAAAAACGGAATGCAGTTGTTGGATGGTTTTGAAGAACCCTTCATGTGTACTACCATGAAATTGCTGGAGAATAGTTGGGATGAGTTCAGAATCATCCAAGAGGAATATTCGACCTTTGAAGAAAACCAATCCAGCTTTGTATTCCCAAGGACCTACTGCTTCACCTTGTCGTACTCAAGTGATAAAGGTCTTGCAATCGAGCTTGCGTCTCTTCCCGAATTGGCTTAACCCAAAGGGGAACTGGAGTAGAGATGCCATTCAAAGAAATGAGAGGTGAAGGATTTGATTTACTCTCATGAGGGTAACTTGAGGCATTGGACATGTGGGCTTTATTAAGCTCGTGAGTGCTTTCTCCAACAGGTGTAGGCAAGTGGTGGTTTATGGCATGCCTCACCTTGGCCACTTTATCCAAAAAAAAAAAGAGGTGTCACCCAGGCATTCCCCACATGTGGTAGCAACTCCCGTGTGAGCAATTTCTTTTCCCATTGCTAGTCTGTCACTCAACCGTACCTGCTCAATTTCTGGCAAGCGAGACAAAGCATCAGCAGCTTTGTTGAGGCGCCTCGGCTTATACTCAATCCTGAAATCAAAGCCAATAAGCTTGGCTAGCCACTTTTGTTGGCTAGGTGTGGAAATACGTTGATCCTACAAGTATTTCAAGGATTGTTGGTCTGTACGGATGACGAACTGCTGTCCGAGAAGGTAGTGACGCCATTGGTGTATTGCTAACAACAAGGCAGTCATCTCCTGCTCATATGCTGAGCTATGAATGCTTCAGCCAGATAAAGCTCTACTGAAGAATGCTAGTGGACAACCTTCTTGGGAGAGGATGTCCCCAACACCAATATTAGAGGCATTGCTTTCCACCACAAAGGGCTTGGAAAAGTCAGGCAATCGAAGGACTGGGGTGGTTGTCATGAGTTGCTTGAGAGTTTGGAAAGCTTGCTCTGGAGAATGAGTCCATACAAAAGCACCCTTCTTTAGTAGTTCAGTAAGGGGTTTGGCTGTAATACCATAACGAGCCACAAAGTGGTGGTAATACCCCGTGAGTCCGAGGAACCCATGTAAAGCCTTAAGCTTGCAGGGTTGAGGCCATGCCAGAATGGCTTGTATCTTGGCAGGATCAACATTAACTTCTTCACAACTTATGGTGTGGCCAAGAAACCCAAGTTGGTTTTTTCCGAACTCGCACTTTGAAAGCTTGGCAAATAGAGAGTGTTGTCGCAGCACGTTCAAAACCTCTCGGAGGTGCTGCAAATGCTCAATCTAGGAGGTGCTAAAGACCAAAATGTCATAAAAAAAACCAACACACACCTTCGCATTAAGTGTCGAAACACTGAGTTCATTAAGGATTGGAAGGAGGCAGGGGCATTTGACAAGCCGAATGGCATTACTAGCCATTCGTAATGTCCCTTATGAGTCCGAAATGCAGTCTTATGGACATCCCGTGGAGCTACTCAGATTTGGTGATAGCCTGAGCAAAGGTCAAGCTTGGAGAAGATGGAAGCACCATGGAGTTCATTGAAAAGCTCATCAACATTTGGGATTGGAAAACAATTTTTTATAGTTTGTAAGTTCAAGGCGCAGTAGTCAACGTACATGCGCCAAGACCCATCCTTTTTCTTCACAAGGATCACTAGGGTAGAGAAGGCACTGTTACTCCTCCGAATGACCCCTGAGCTGAGTAGATCCTGGACTATATTCTCGATTTCGACCTTTTGATAAAAGGGATATTGGTATGGCTTTACAACAACAGGTTGAGATTCATCTTTGAGAATTATCTGGTGATCTTCCTCACGAGTAGGTGGCATGCCTTTTAATGGTTGGAAGACATCCTTGTATTATTCCAATAACTGATCTAGATGTCTTGTGACAAAGTGAGACATGCAGCATGTGGCCCCTCCTTCAATGTAGTCATCTTGAACAGTCATAAGCTGCAACACCATGACTTGTTTTTGTTTTTGGAGCTCCTTGGACATTTTAGTGCCGTTGATGAGCTTGTTCTGTGGTCGGGCCACCCCAGTGAGTTCCAGTTTCTTTCCTTCATAAGCAAACTTCATGGTAAGGTGCTGAAAATTTCAAAGAATTAGACCCAACGAGTAAAACCATTGGACCCCCATTACAGCATTGGCACTTGCAAGATCCAGTAGAATAAAATCTACACAAAAGACCGAGTCTTGGAACTTGACTTTGAGATTGCTGCATGAACTAGAGCTAAGGATAGTATCTCCATTAGCAACCCTGACTTGAAAAGCCCCTACATCAGTGTGTCCCACCCCCAAGTTTTTTGCAAACTTAGAGTGTAGGAAATTATGAGAAGAACCGGAGTCCATGAGGAAACGAATTAGGTTGATAAGGGATTGTACCGTGCCTTCCACCTTCATGGTTTGGGGACTCAGTGTGTCATATAAGGCATTAAGGGATACTACCGGAGGTTCCATCACCGCCTCTTCAATCTCGGCTTCAAGCTCCCACATAGTGATTTCTCCAGCATCTTCCTCCTCTGGTGAAAGACCCTCTAAGAAGAAGAGTTTCTTGCAATTATGTCCTGGGCTAAACCGCTCGTTGCAGTTGAAACAAAGCCCCTTTAAGCGACGTTCAACCATTTCTGTAGAGGTGAGCCTTTTGATAGTCTGAACATTGCTGGTAGTAGCTGGAGTGCTGACTAGAGGTGGAGGCAGAATTTTTTTCGTAGTAATGGGTCTGGAAGAGAGTGCTCTCTAACCATGCAACTTGGTTTCTAGAAGCTTAGCTGTGCCTAAAGCTCTCGAGAGAGAACTTGGCTTGAAAATGAGCACATCAGCCTTAAGCTCCATTTTGAGGCCGCTAATAAAGCAACTTAGTTGTTGCCTTGGGGTCATACGCTCTGTCCGCAGAGAAAGGCGTGAAAATGCCTTATAATATTCATCCACCGTTCCCCATTGTTGAAGCATGGTGAGGTCCCCAAAATAGTCTGTGAATTCATCAGAGCCGTTTCTCTCCATGAGATCTTCCACCATCATCTCCCACGTAATGGAGTCCTTCCCATGTTGCTCCTTGAACAGTCTGAACCAAATTTGAGCCTCCCTATGTAGATTCCAAGAAGAAATCTTTACCTTGTCTAATTCCGAGGTTTTATGGCATTCAAAAAAATGCTTTGCATGACTAATCTAGTCGGTTGGGTCCCCTTCACCGTCATATGTTGGAAACTCCATTTTCATCTTGGTGCGACTTGGTTCTCCTCCAGAATCGCCCTCAGTGTCGTTGTGAGGGGGATTGCCACCTTTTCCAGAAGTGTTTCTAGACCCTTCAAACTTAGCCTGAAATTCAGCAAACATTTGTTTCATTATTTGCTGCATTGATTGCTGCATCGCTTGGTTGAACTCTTGGAATTGTTGGTCCAGATCATTTGTTGCAGAAATCCCGCCAGAGTCAGCCATCAGGAACGCTGGCTGTGATTCCAGTTTGTTACGGACCTACCACTGAGCCAAAAGGAGAACTCCTTATGGGGAGGCAGACCCAATAACTCTTAACACCGTAACAGAAAGCTTACCCCACCCACTCAAACAACTAATCCTCTACATCACACACCATCATTCCACAATTGAAGGAGCATTCAGCATGTTGAAAACTCCTAATGCTAACCCTTCGTCCTCTTCCTCCTCATCAATCTGCCTAATGTTATGTTGTCTTTAGGAGTCATATGATTGTATTGATAAGTAACTTCTACTACTGCCCACCCAACAAGCATGTTGAAAGCTCCTAATGCCAACCCTTCGTCCTCCTCCTCCTCATCAATCTGCCTAATGTTATATGGTCTTTAGGAGTCACATGATTGTATTGATAAGTAACTTCTACTACTGCCCACCTAACAAGCATGTTGAAAGCTCCTAATGCCAACCCTTCTTCTTCTTCCTCCTCATCAATCTGCCTAATGTTATGTGGTCTTATGGGTTAGGTGTTCAAATTCCCAAATTCCCAGAATCAAGAATTCTTTCATAGAATTTTGAAAAAAAATTTATTATGACCACCCGTTCACGAAGAATTCTCTTACTTGGACAGATTTATCTGCATTTAATGTTTTAGGAGTTTGATAAGAAGAAAGAAGTAAGGATGCGTGAGAGGCCAATTGTGTCAGATATATTTGCACCTCCCACTACAAACCAGTCATGGAGGAAAGTTTTTAGCATGGGTAATCTTCTCAATGGCCATGAACCAATCCTCAGGGAGACCATATTTTCCATGCACGATACTGTGAGTGGCAATCACTACGCAACTCCTACTCCTACGGTTTACTAATAAAAAATAGAAACATACCGCATGTATATATCTAGAACCTCAAATGATCTGCAGGTAGCCCTTTCTGTTGCCTCATGTGACTAATCTTCTCATAGACAATGTATAATAATGCTATTGTTCACTATAAATTTATTTCATCAATTTCTTAAGTGTGTTTGTGATTGTCAATGAATAATCTTATCCCTTTAACAAGATTGCATATGGAAATCCCATTGAAATGAAACTAGTTCACTCTGCTTCTAGCTTCTAGAATCCGTCTACCATATAAACTATTGAATCCGTTTGTTATCGGCTGGAGACCAGTGTCATGATGATATAAATATTTCTTTTGTTCTTTTAGCCATAAAATTTGTCTTTCTTCTTGGAAGGGACACAAACCATATCGTCTTCATCATTCTTGTCTCACAAGGGGATTGAGAATGATTTGACTTTCAAATAGTTATATGTTTACTCTAAACCCCGTGAACATGTTACGCAATGTTGTGATGACCATTTTGGTGGAAGTTTGTGGGATCTTTTGTGCATCCTTCTTTTTTTATTTTCTTGTCACTCGGCCGGTGCCCAACCAATCAAAGTGTAGGTCTAAATCCACCTTCTACGGCCCCTAACATGCTCAAGTAGGAGCTGTTTCTCTGAGTTCAACACACACCACACACTATGAGTGCATTTCACAAGAAATTAAAAATTCTGGGATGAATAGTTCACTTATCAGACTAGTGTACGTAGCCAGGTGCAATTCAACAGGATTAGACTGATCTAGATGGGCGAGAAGGAGACAAGGGAAGAAACGAGTCCTCTACACTCAATAAAATTGACAACCTACTCGAGTAAGTTTTATCTATAAAGAAAACTTTGAGATAAGGGAAATAAACCGCAAGCTTGGTCAAGGAACTAGGAGAAATGGAGAACCAAAATAAGGGAGTACATGGAGGACTTCTTGTTAGAGATAGTCTCACATTGGTCTCGGATGCCGAGTTCCTCAACTTTATTAGTAATGATATTCCTACTCCTTACAAAGTTTTTTAAGGGGATTAGGCTTGATTCTTATATAGTATCAAAGCAGGGGGATGTTGGAGACTGTCTCACATTGGTCTCTAACATGTCCCATTTGACATTTAATGTGCTCTAATTCTAGATGGCTTTACACATTCACTTCATGAACATCAACTTGTCTGAGGCCAATTTTTTCAACTAATTTTTTGTGCTTGTGGTATACCACCTTTGTTGGCTAGGCAATTTGCATGCAAGACATGTGGCTTTAGGGTCTGCATCAAATGTCTTACTTTCCCATCTAAAGTAAGACATAAATATGGCAAACATCTTTTATGTCTTGTTAGCACTTTAGAAGATGATGCTAATAAAAATTATTGTTAGATTTGTGAAGAGAAAATAGATTAAGAACTTTAGTTTTATTACTATGAAGAATGTGATTTCAGTGGTCATCCAACATGCGTTCCTGGAGAAAAAAGGCCAGCAAATGTAAGCCACATCGACACATCACTATTTGGGAGTGGATCGATTTCACTTGAAGTGATTAGGAGAGGGAAAGCAGAGATGTTGCAAGAAAATTCAACCCACATAGATCGATCGAGTTTACCTGTGATGGATGACCTAAAAAAAATAGTGAATGCAGGTAGATCAAGTTCAAGTGTGACGAATAAGCTAGAAAAATGGTAAATGCAGTTAGATCGCCATTTGGAATCCAATTGAGTTCATGTGTGATGGATGAGCTAGAAAAAATGGTAAATGCAGGTAGATCACCATCTAGAAGCCTATCGAGTTCACCTCTGATGGATGAGCTAATAAAAATAGTAAAGGCAAGTAGATTGAGTTCATGTCAAACGTATTCAGAAATCAGTCAGGAATTATTGGGATAGCTCATCCTCTTCTCAGGAGAATCCACCGCATCACAGTTGTTGGCCCCATAGTAAAGCACATTAGTGGAATCTTTGAACTCAACACAAGTCGTCGGCCCTTTGTTTTTTACACTATTTTTACATGAGACCTTTCGTCTCTCTGTTGTGACCATAAAAGGGTGATTGAAATCTATGTAACATTTGTGGTTTCTACGATATAGAAATCTTACTGAGTTGACTTGAACCAGTGTTTAACATTGATTCCTTCAAGGCTAACACGTGTTAAATTTGTCAAGCTGGTAACTAGCCTCGAAACACTTAAATTACTCCTAAAATGAGAGTTTAAAATAAACCTATTGAAGAATTGAAAGAGAATAACAAGTGCAAAATTACAATCAAATTGAACAATAACATGTTAAAAACTAAAACTTCTAGAATTTCTCAAAATTTAAAAAATAAATGTTAAATATAACTACAAACATTGCTACAATGAAAATTGATGTAACTAAAGAAAAAAAAACATGATAATGATTGATTAAAAAAAGAAGAATACAAGACCTATTATTATATGTATAAAATTATTGTATTACTAGTAAATGAATAACTATTAAATGACCATGAAGGAATATACATTATTGTAGTTTGAACTATCAAATAGATGGTTTGTAAAGAATAATATTTCTTCTTAGATGGATGAAGCAACACTATACCAGTGTCATGTTTATATAGAAATTTAATTATTCTTTTCTTTTAATAGACATTTCAATTTTTTTTTCCATTCTATTTTTTTTTCTTCTTCTTTTTTCTTTTTCCCTTTCTCACTCATCCTTTCTACTTACATACTTTATTCTTTTCTTTGTCTTTGCATCTTTTTTTTCTTTTTCTTGTAAGTTTAGATATGGTTGCAAAACTTACCAGAATTAGCATCTCTAATATGATCCTACCTCACAAATCCAGTCACTAATTCAATCAAGATGACTTAATGAGCTCCTAATGGATCTTCTTCTAGACAAGGAAAATCTACTTTATTGGGTCCATACAGACCATCAATGATTACTGGGTAAAACAAATGCACTGAGACAAAGGAAACAAATTTAGCTCGGAAGGAATTTGCTTTTCATGCCAAAACAGCCCGAAAAGTTGATGGATACAACACCACTAACGGGATCAGTAGTTCCCCCTGCTGCTCAATATCACATATGCACAACAGATGGAAAACATATTCGCATGCCTATTCTGAACAACAGTAGCTCCTTGATTTGCTTTCACCTTTCCACGACGAGCTTTGCAGTACTTGTCTTAACTGAGAGGTAAGGTAAAAGTGAGGAGATGCTCATGCCTTATCTCCTTAATATTGCGTATAAATGGATCATCATTGCTGTGAATCAGAAGTTGACATTCATTACACAAAAGCCCCATGTCACTGCTTTTCCTCCCATATGTGTTGCAAGCGAACGCAAATTCAAGCTTTATCGTTTACACGAGCAACACACCTGGTATGGATTCTATAAAACAATTTTTACCGTTGTAAGATCTCACTTTTACAAACCCCACAAAGAAACTTATTCTTTGTTGATAGTTTGACCAAAAGGTTTTGCAATGCGTGGTAATTGCGTATGGCAATTGATTGTATGTCAATTTCAATATCACCCAATATGGCAATTGCATGTCATCATGACTGTGACAAAAAGGGCAGGGTGTGGGTCATGGGAATTATATGTCATCAAGTGGGTAGTTTGACTCATGATTCGCGAGTGAGAAAGTTGCAGGTTGGGATAATGTACAAGTAAATGAGGGATGCATTTTTATTTGACGAATGTGGTGTAGCATCTCAGTCTTCATATATGACGAATGATAGGATATGGTTTTCCGAATAGACATACCGTTAAGACTTTCTAACATGATGAGAGTGTATATGCAACAAAAGGTGTGTAACGAACCCAACCATTGAGCCAAAAGGCCTAAGCCTGTTGGCAATGCGGGCTCAATTACCTTTAGGATCGTAACATTCCACCACGCTTCCTGAATCCGACGTCCTCGGTGGTTACACGCCGCGGCTCCATTAGCCCAGCTGCTGGAAGCTGCTAGGGCCTTCTTTCCCCTCATACTCCCTGATACTAGCCAACGAGCTTCTCACAGTCAAGCCCCCATGTCCTCAACAAGCTACACACAGTCAAGTGCACCTACTAGGATTTGAACTCAGGATGTGGGGTTTGGCTCTGATACCAAATGTAACGAACCCAACCATTGAGCCAAAAGGCCTAAGCCTGTTGGCATGGCGGGCTCAATTACCTTTAGAACCGTAACAAGGTGTCACTAAAATGGTTCTAAACAATTTTCTTTTTAATGATGATATAATAATTGAGGAGCAAGGAGTGTTGCATCAGTATAGTTCCTTTAAATTCGAAGTTTATGATATATATATATATAGACCAGTCGTATCCTTCTGTGAACTTCGAAGATTGACTGGAAGAGGTTAACCTAATCCTCATGGAGTTAGGGTTGATTGGAAGAATCTGATGGCATAAAAAATCAAGTCTAGTCATGTGAAATTTTGATGCTTGATCCTCATTTTGGCAGTAAAATGTCTTTGATTTCTTCTAAGTAGTTTTGCATTTAAATATCTTGTCAACATCGTATGTTTTTCCAATTAAAGTGCCCTTAAGTGGTTTTGGGGTTGGTCAAAATGCAGGTGAAAACCTTAATGAGATTATTGCTAGGTTAAAGCAAGACTTGATACCAACAATGGTCAATGGCGTCATGCATTGGCCTATATGCGATTTTATCACGTTCAGATTCATCCTTGTCTATCTGCAAGTACTTGTTTCCTTGTCTTATTTCTTTTCTTTCCTTTCTCCCTTATGTTCAGGCCAGGTAAGGAGGATTAAATAGGAGTTGATGACTTCTACACCGATCTTTGCACATGTGAAACCTCAAGTCACGTGTTGAGAAAAACTGACTGTTAACTTGTGAATGTGGTCACTGTGTTTGAATTTTGACAGCCATTGGTGAGCAATTCTTTTTAATATCTATGGATTGTCTACATGACATACATGGCAAGCCTGGAGAAAGCGAGTACAAATCCTAGCAGATTGACTCAATAGTGTTGATTCTCTTTACTCACCAAGAAGATAAACCAAACCATCGAGGTGCCTTAGCAGGAATTCAAATGTGATGCCCATGGAAGAACCAAGGTGAAGGGGATATAATAGCCCATTCCTCTTCAGTTTTTGGCAATTGTGCTTTTTTTTTTCTTTTTGTTTTTTTGGTAGTTAAATTTCAAACAATATCTTAAGGAATGGTGTAGTTAGATTCTTTACCTACTCTGAAAGGTTGTGTAAAGCAATGTGTTGGCGTTGTTGGACAAATTTCAAAGGGAATTATATCAGCTTTCTTGCATTACATTTTCTAGGAGCGCTTCCAATTAGAGTTTGAATCAGAGCTTTTATCCCCAGGCAATCATACGGCATTTTCGATCATATGACGACATTTTTTGCTCATTGATTGCTGGAAACCCTAACATTTTGCTGTTATTTTGGTAAAATGTGTGTTATTAATTTTAACAAAAATCAGAATCAAAATGGGACAAAAAGAATTTGAGGCCGTCGATGTTTGCCACTTAACACGGCAAGCCATGGGGTTGGCTTTTGTTACGGCCATGAAGATTGTTTTGGGTTCGCGAGGGTTAGAACATTCTGGCACACGTGGCAATGATCCCTTTGTTAACGTAATGTATTGCAGAGGTTGAAGGAGAATATAAATAAGATTACAATCTAAAGCTTTGAACTTCATGTCTGCTCTTGAAAAGTATGATAGGATTACAATTATAATTGCTTTGACAATGATGATATGTGGGATTGAAATTGGCCGATTGCTTTCCAATCGCTTCTAAGTTTGTACACCATGTGTTTTTGGCATTAGCTTTGCCTTTATATAGTTCTTGGATGTGCTAACATTATAATATATCTTCTAATTTTGATCAATCATACCATACATTCCATTTATTTTTCATTTTCTCATAGCATCTTATTTCAAATCTTCAAATGATTTAAAAGCCAATAACAAGTAGTCATAAAATCTATGAGAATACATGTGTTGTTTGTGTGAATATATATAAAAATATAATTTTCAATCATTTTGAACATATATTGAACAAAGTAGGATACAACAATATTCCCCTTCTACATTTCACCCAAGTACATAATTGTGCCAAGTCATTAACTTAGGTTTTCTTTTTTGCAAGAACACATGATGGATGACCACTAAAATCACACTTTTTACAATAATAAAACCAAAGTCCTTGATTTATTTTCTTTTCACAAATTTGACAATAATTTTTATCAACATCATCTTCTAAAGTATTAACCAGATTTAGAAGATTTTTGTCATATTTATGTCTAACTTTAAATGGAAGAGTAAGACATTTGATGCAAACCTTAAAGTCGCACGTCTTACAGTCAAACATCCTAGTAAGCCCAGGATGCATACCACAAGCATTGCAAATTATTTCATAAAAAAGGCCCGGGAGGAGTACGCCTTCAAAGCGCATAAACCTCTGGAGATCCATTTGTACGCGACTTTCGCCACGGAGATAAACGGCCTGCCTTGTAGAGTGTTGGATTTCAACATGCCAGCCCGGATAGCGTGGGCTTTCAAAGCGCTGGCCTCGAAAGAGCCGGCTTTCAACGAGCTCACTTCGAAAGCGCTGGCCTCGAAAGAGCTGGTGATTGTGAAGTGGATGCGTAAAGCCATCTGGAATTAAAGTGCATTGAATGTCAAGTTTAGCAGAACCATAATATTTATAGAAGAAGCCACGACGTTGACGGTCACACTCCCAGCACTTGAAGGAGGATTCCTTCAAATCAAGACGTCCATTATATAGGCTAATTGGATCAGGGCGAGATGCTGGGTGGTTAACCACTTCGGGTAGCTGAGCACATCTTAAATGCAGACAAAAGTAGTCACATCCTCTACAGCTGTAAAACGGGGGGACAAATACAGATTCCATACATCCATCACAGACCTTATCTTTCGGTTCTTCATTGTTGTAGAGTAGATCATGTTTGGGATGACTGGGATGGTTTTTGATACCGATATCCTTTCCATCTCCGATCCAACCAACCAAATAAGGAGGACAGCCATGGGGATCATTGATTCCCCCCTGTTGCTCAACAACATATCCGCAAAACAGGTGGAAAACGTATTCACATCCCTCTTCACAACAGTAGGCTCCGTAACTTGTATTCACCTTTCCACCACAAGCTTGACACTCGTTGTGCTTGTCTTGACCGAGAGATAAAGTAAAATTGAGGGGATGCTCGTGCCCTGTCTCCATGAGGTTGTGTATAAATCGAGCACAGTCGGGATGAATGAAAAGGCGACATTCGCTGCAAAAAAGGCCCATGTCACTGCTTTTCTTCCCACACACGTCGCAAGTGAACTCAATTGGCTTCGGTTTCCAGAAAGGTATGTATTTGTGTGGGTTGCATTTGTTGGCTTTATCTTTCCAGTGAACACCACACTTGGCATGGATATAATGAGGAGAACATGTGACGCACTTGTAATAGAAGTTGCCATCAAACTGGTCAGTCTGGTGGATGATTTCTTCTTTACAAACATGACACTTAGGAGATTCTGGTGGTCCAGACTTATCTTGTTCGGACTTAGTCTGAGGAGATACTGGTGGTTCAAGAAAAAGGGTGTGGGGTGGGTCATGGGAATAGTCTACCATCATAACGGGTAGCTCGATGCATGATTCATGAGTGAGAAACGTGCATTTTGGGATGATGCACTTGTAAATGATGGACATGTTTTTACCCAATGAATGCGGTACCTTTTTCTCACACAATGAACAAAAAGCTTCCTCCTCGCCATATTTGCCAAGCTCTGTGGAGATCACATGGTGTATTTTACTCAAATCATGCTTGATGTTCATTCTTCTATTTGGTCCCTCACCACAAGATTCATGGACAAAGAACGTGCAGTCTAAGCATTTGTAAGAGGGAACTCCCAAATTGATTTTCTACAACGTTGGCAAGTGACATTTTCCTCCCCTTCTATTAAATGTAAGAAATGCCATAGCTTGCTATTGCGTTCCATCTTGCGCTATCTGTTACATATACAAACACAAAACCATTGATGGAAAGGTATATGTCTGTATGTATGCAAAACAAGCACCAAGCCGTTAAATAAAATGCAAATAAGTTGTCTTTAACTTGAGAAACAGTAAATCAATCATAAAACTAATATGTAATTGCTGCCTATTGAAGAATTGAAGGAGAATAAGAAGTGAAAAATGGCTATCAAATTGACCAATAACATGCTAAAAGTTAAAACTTCTACACTTTCTCAAAATTTTGAAAAACGTGTTAAATATAACTGCAAACACTATTAAAGTAAAAATTGATATAACTAAAGAAAAAACATGATAAGGAGTGATAAAAAAAATATAATACCTGTTATTGAATGTATGAGCTTGTTATATCACTAGTATATGAACAACTACTAAATGATTACAATGAAATATAAATTTACTGTGCTTTGAACTATCATGTTGATAATTTGCAAAGGATGATCTCTTTTCTTTGGTGGATAAAGCAAATCCATAGTAGCACCATATTTATATAGCAAAATTAGTTATTCTTTTCTTTCTATATACATTTACTTTATTTTTTCCTTTTATTCTTTTTTTTTATCTTTTCTTTTCTTCTTCTTCTTTCTTTTCCCTTTTCTCACTCTTGCTTTTTAATTACATCATATTTTTTGCCTTTATACTTTTTTTTTATCTTGTAAGATCAAGAAGCTCATACATTCAATAATCCAATTGAACCTCACTTTTTTTTGCCTTCATACTTTTAATACTTTTTTTTTTTTTAACAATCTTTGCTGTAAACCTTACCAAAACTAGTATCTAGTGATAATGCAATTGAACCTCACAAATCCAATCACTAGTTCAATCAAAGATGTTTTAATAAGCTTTTATCTTCTCCATGACAAAGAGAATCTACTTCTTTATTGGGTCCCTCATGACGGATTATTGGGTAGAAAAAATGCACTATGTAAGAAAAACCAAACCATTATTAGTTTGGAAGGAATCTGCTTTTAGTGCCCAACAGAGCCCCCATGAAGATTGATGGGTACGAGACCATGGAGCAAACTCGATGACGTCCTTCTGCCACTAAAAAATAAACATAAAATCTTACTTATAAAAAATGTTATTTGTGTGAATATTCGTACAAATAGCCTGAAGCTTGAAGCCAAACCTTCGTCTTCAATATCATTTTCAATTTGACAGAAGCGGTCTTCAGGATTTTCATGATTACGTTGACAAGTTACTTCTAATGTCGCTCACCCAACAAGCATTCCACCATGAGAAGTGGGTTGAGGAGTTAATTTATGGATCTTCCTGGTTATTGGACTTATATGGCATTGCTAAGGATGCCTTGTCACAAACAAAGGAATGCATACTTGATCTTCAATCAACTTTGTACAGAAAACGGGGAGCTGAAATGAGTCTTGGAAATGAGGTGAGGAAATACTTACAACTCAAGGAAGCTTTCAGAAAAGGCATTACAGAAGGCACTAAAGGGCATGGAATATAAGTGATATGACAAAAAGAATGAGACTTTGGTCTTGTGCAGCACTTTGGGAGCGATAGAAGCAGTTACTTTCGCTGTTTTTAATCCTTGCTGTTCTTTCTATCTTCGTTAATGCCATCAGCAAAGCGGAGCCCCTCCACGCTGGTGCAGACAAAAAGGGTGGAATATGAAGAAGCAAAAGAAAAAGATGAACTGGAGAAGCTTCACACTGCCTTGTTCTTTGTACAGAAAAAGGGGAGCAGAAATAGGTCTTGGAAATGAGGTCAGGAAATACTTCCAACTCAAGGAAGCTCTCAAAAAAGGCAGTACAGAAGAGATTAAAGGGCATGGAATATAAATGCTATGACAAAAAGAATGAGACTTGTGCAACACTTTGAGAGCGATAGAAGCAGTTGCTTTCGCTGGTCTTAATCCTTGCTGTTCTTTCTATCTTCGTTAATACCAACAGCAAAGCGGAGCCCCTGGTACTTTCCAAGCTGGTACAGACAAAAAGAGTGGAATATGAAGAAGCAAAGGAGAAAGATGAACTGGAGAAGCTTCACACTGCCTTGTACTTTTTTATCAATCAAAAGATATCAAAATCTGAGCATATAATGCATATTCAATGGTAAGAAGATCAACAGCCTGAACTTTGCTTTAATGAGCTCCTGCTCAATCTTCTCTTAGACGAGGAGAATCCACTTTTTAATTGGGTCCACAGAGACCATGATGCTTATGGGCAGATGAAATACACTGAGCAAGAAAAAGAAACTACTTTAAGAGAGAAGGAATTTGCTTTTAGTGCCCAAAAGAGGCCTCGGGAGGTCGATGGGTCCGAGACCATGGAGCAAATTTGAGGCCGTCCTGTCTGCCACTTAAAGCGGCAAGCTACGTGGTTGGCTTATATTATGGCTTCCAGATGGCGATCTTTCTCTGTGGGTTATATTTTTTCTGGCTTTATCCTTCCAACGGGAAGCGCATCTGTTATGGATTCTATAAAAACACTCTTCACAGTCGTAAAAGAAGCTGCAACTGGTGATGTCTCCATTACAAACACAACAAAAAAGCTGATTCTGTGTGGGTCGGATGGGATTCGTATACCATCATGACTCCGAGAAAAAGTGTCTGGAGTGGGACATACTCGGAGAAATACTGGCGAGAAATGATGGACTTATTTTTACCTATCGAATGCGGGACAGTTTTCTTGCACAATCAACGAATAGCTTCTTTCTTGCCATGTGTGCCAAGCTCTGTGGAGATATTAATCATGTATTTCATGAAAATTATGCCCGAATTTTATCCCTTTCTTTGGTTCCTCGCGGCATGATTCGTAGACAAGGAACTTTCGGTCTAAGCATTTCTAAGGGAACTTCCGATTAATTGGCTAGTAGCAATAGAGCCACTGGTGGTCTGAAGCCTTCTTTACTCAATAGGACTCCGGGTTTGATATTCATTTTCGGCAAACGTTTTACGTAACAGAATAAATAAATAAATAAATAAATAAAAACTCTTTTAAGGCATGTATTCATACATTTGTCTATGTAATTTTTATTTATGCTATAGTATAATTTTTAAAGATAATTTGAGTTTTGAATATGAAACTCTTTAAGTCATTAAAAGGCTTATATGTACGTATTTATCTAATAGAATCACAAAACTATTAATTAAAATGCCAAAAAGTTGTCTTCTAGCTTGAGAGATGGTAAGCTAATTATAAGATTAATTTATATTTCCACCCATTTAAAAAAAAAGTAGGAAATGACTGTAAAGTATGATCAAATTGACCAATAACATGTTAAAAACTAAAATTTTTACACTTTCTTATAATTTTAAAAAACATATTAAATAAAATTGCAAACATTGTTGTAATAAAAAAAGATGTAATTAAAGAAAAAATAGATGATAAGGAGCAATTAAAAAAAAAAGAATGCAATACCTAATATTGACTGTATAAGCTTGTGGCATCACTAGTATGATCACAAGAGAAATACAAACTTGTTATGGTTTGAATTATTATATAGACAATTTGTAAATGATAATATTTCTTATTTGGTGATGAATCAAAACTATATCAACATTGGGTTATGTAGCAAAACTAGTTGTTAACCCCCTTTTTTTTGGTCAATAATTTTTTTCTTTCTCTATATGTTTACTTTACTTTTTCTTCAATTCTTTTGTAAATTTATATGTGCTTTTTTTCTTTTTTCTTTGTTTCTCCTTTTCTTACTCATGCTTTTTTAATTACATAATTCATTCTTTCTTTGTTTCATGCCTTTTTTTTTCCTTTTTCTTATAATGTTAAATATCTTTTTTTTTTTGTGAAAGATAAGGTATTATATATTATCAAAGAAAATATGAAATTGTTCAATTACAACATTATCATTTAGTCTTAAAAATTACATTTGATAAATTTCAAATTTTTTGCAAAAAATTATTATAATTTGTAAGTTTTACTCCATTTATTAATAAAATTTGGTTTCTTATGTCATTTTTTATTTTTGTAATAATAAGTGAGTTGTCTAAACTTTTACTGTTAAATCTTCTTCTATTTATTTCACTCTAAATAAGTAGGGTTTTTGTAAAATTATTACATTTAAGAACAATGATCATTTAATGTAATTTCTCTTTCCGTTGTTCAATTCTTTTATATACTCGATTCATACTTAGCAAAGCCTTGCAAATATAATTTGTGAACATGCAATTAAAGAATAAATATTTTTGTAATTTTTTGTGTTGGCAAAAATTGCATCTTAAGTCCACTAAATTGTTTCATACAACCACTTAATTTGCTGTAATTAATTTATTTTTCAAAATAATTCAATAGATAAAATTATGTTTTGGTACTACTGCAAAATACTTTGAAAGTGGGTTTTGCTTCTTACTTTATTCAATTATTGGTACTCTCTTATCTCTACCATCAACGATTTAGATTGTTTCGGATGATACGTTTTAGGATGTCTTTGTATTTCAGTGAAGCTACCTACAATTGCTCGTGAGTTTGTAGAGAAGTCATTGGGCGTTGGACCCCCTGGCGTTATCAAGTTTTGGAGAGCCTATCTTCATCTTGAAAATATGCCTCCATTCTTGATCACCTAATACCTCGGGAGAGGTGATGATTGTGCGGTGATGCAAGTGTGAGCTTACTAGTGATGTTGGTTTGATTACCATTGCCTGGCTGGCAATACTGGGTTTCTTTTGCATGGGAGAGCTTCTCCTATTTGGGGTTTTGGTCTATTTTGGAAATCAAAAGCTTGGAGCCATACGCGGCCTAGCTGATTTAAAATGGGCTTATTGACTCTTTCCTTCTCAAGTAAATAGTTAAAGGTCAGAGTCCTTATAGGTACATATAGTGTTGTTGAACTCAAATTTTGGAAGGCAACCTTTTGGAATGATTTCTCGCAGTACTTTTTTGTGTTCAGAAATTTTCTATGGTTCTAATTTAGAAAACTTAGAAGCAGACTCTCTTTTACAGAAGATGCTATGACCTCTAACTATTTTATGCACTCATGCGAGGTATATGTATGTACAAATACAAACACACAATACGGACACTCGTACATATGCTCATTTATGTGTATGTATTTCTTAATACTGTAGCAGCTGTATCTCTTTTCCCTTCTGAATCTCCTCCTGACAAGATCTCCTTCTCCACTTGTAGATTGCTTCCAGATCTCTTTCTTGGAAATGAAAAGTAGCATGCATATTTTGCAGGAATTTAATTGTATTGGGGATATTTGGTTTCTCTCTTACATTTCTGAAAAAACTGTCTCTATCTAATCTCTCTCTCTCCTCACGATTAATTTTCACAAAACTTTTTTCTATTTGACATTAGCAATGAGCGTTAAGTTTCTCTTTCAGCAGGTCCTAAGAACAATTTTACTCTCCTGTTTGTTTGGCTTCAGTGAGTTGATTTTCTCTTTCAATTTGGTCACTACGTATATACCCAATATTCCCTTCCAAATATCCATTCTCGGCATTCCAGCTTCTCCTGACCAAGTCTCGCCTGAAGTAAATACAAATTGACTCCTCTATACAATCAACGGATAATAATTTGAATAGATATGCTCTCTTGACGGTTTCAAACTTCTACTATTATTTGTATTAACATATTGGATGAATATATTTTCTTTATCTGTACATGATACCGTATAGTTAGTTTTCACTCTAAATTGATGAGTACTTGTACGTACCTGTAGCAGACCTGTTATAATTTTGTATATGCTTTGTTGTGCATGTCTATTATTGGAGTTTAATGCCTCTATGAGTTGTGTAATTTGATCTATCTTTTCTTCACAAATCTTACAATAATTTTTATTAGCATTATCTTCTAAAGTGGTAACTAAACTTAAAAGGTGTTTGTCATATTTATGTCTCGCTTTAAGGGGAAGAGTAAGACATTTGATGCAAACATGATGAAGGCAAGCCTAGCCTTCCAAGGACGTATACCACAAGCATGATAAATTTCTTGAAAAAAATAACCTCGAAAGAGCTGGTGTTCGTGAAGTGAATGCGTAAAGCCATCTGGAATTAGAGCACATTGAATGTCCAATGGCTCATGGTTTGGACCTGTGTGACATCTATAGGAGAAGCCACGACGAAGGCAAACACAATCCCAACACGTGAAGGAGGATCCCTTCACATCAGAAGATGCATTATGTAGGTTGAGCTCATGGGGGTCAGCTGCTGGTCGGTTAACCTGTTGGGGCAGCTGAGCACATCTTATATGAAGAGAAAAGTCACATATCCCACAGCTGTAAAATGGGGGGACGAATATAGATTCCTCACATCCTTGACAAACCTTATTCCTGGGTTCTTCATTCTTCCATATTAGTTCATGTTCAGGATGACTGGGATGTTTTTTCGAACCAACATCCTTTCCATCTCCGATCCAACTGACCAAATAAGGAGGACAGCCATGGAGATCATTGGTTCCGCCCTGCTGCTCAATACCATATTCGCAAAATAGGTGGAAAACATATTCACATCCCATTTCACAAGAGTAGGCTCCGTAATTTGTACTCACCATTCCAGCACAAGCCTGACACTCGTGAAACTTGTCTTGACTAAGAAACAAGGTAAGCCTTAATTTTGCGTATAAATCGATCACAGTCAGCATGAATTAAAAGTTGACATTCAGTGCAGTGAAGGCCCATGTCACTACTTTTCTGACCGCATATGTCACAAGTGAACTCAATCGACTTTGGCTTCCAGTTGGTTATGTATTTATGCTGGCTGCATTTGGTCGCTTTATCTTTCCAACGACTACCACACTTGGCATGAATAAAATAATTACATGGGTTGCAGTCGTAATAGAAGCTTCCACCAGAAAGGTTAGTTTGACACATAATTTCTTTTTGACAAACATCACACCTTTGCTTATGGTTACTTGGTGGTTTGAGAAAAAGTGGGTGGCGTGGGTCATGGGAATAGGCTACCATCATAACAGGT
Organism: Casuarina equisetifolia; assembly: GCA_028551475.1. Taxonomy (NCBI): domain Eukaryota; kingdom Viridiplantae; phylum Streptophyta; class Magnoliopsida; order Fagales; family Casuarinaceae; genus Casuarina; species Casuarina equisetifolia. Next base: position 4,304,791 of record CM052362.1, on the reverse strand, counting down.
AATTCGATGCATGATTCATGAGTGAAGAACTTGCATTTTGGGATGATGCACCTGTAAATGATGGACACATTTTTACCGGATGAGTGTGGTGCCCTTTTCTCGCACAATGAACAAATAGCTTCCTCCTCACCATATTTGCCAAGCTCTGTGGAGATCACGTGGTGTATTTTACTCAAATCTTGCTTAACCTCCCACTCCGTATTTGGTTCCTCACCACATGATTCATGGACAAAGAACTTAGAGTCTAACCATTCGTAAGTGGGAATTTCCAATATTGACTTCTCACATCGTGGACAAGCAACATCTTCGTCTCCTTTTATTAAATGTAAGTTATGCCATAGCTTGCGACTATGTTCCATCTTGCCTTGTCTAATACATATACAAGCACGAAGGCATTAATGCAGAGGTATATGCATATATGTATCTAATACAAGCACGAAACCGTTACTTGGAATGCATAGAAATTATCTTTTAGCTTGAGAAATAGTAAACTAATCATGAGACTAATTTGTAATTGCTACCTATTGAAGAATTGAAAGAGAACAACAAGTGCAAAATTACAATCACATTGACCAATAACATGTTAAAAACTAAAACTTCTACACTTTCTCCAAAAAATAAAAAAATAAAAAAGAAGTTAAATATAACTACAAATATAGCTACAATGAAAATTGATGTAACTAAAGAACAAAAATAATAAGGATTAATTTTATTTTATTTTTAAAAAAAAGCAATACCTGTTATTGGATATATAAGCTTGTTGAATCATTACTAGATAAACAACTATTAAACAATCAAAGAGGAATACATATTTGTTGTGATTTGAATCATCATATAGATAGATTGTAAAGAATAATATCTTTTCTTAAATAGATAAAGCAAAATTATACCAATTCATACTTATATAGTAGATTAATTGTTCCTTTCTCTCTGTACATGTCTCACTTTTTTTTTTCTTCTATTCTTTTTTTTTTAATCTTTTCTTTTCTTTTCTTCTTTTTTTTTTTTATTTTCTCACTTATCCTTTCCACTTACATACTTTATTCTTTTCTTTGTCTTTGCATCTTTTTTTTTTTTTTTGTATGGTTAGATATTATTGCAACCCTTACTAGAATTAGCATCTCTAATATGATCTAACCTCACAGATCCAATCACTAATTCAATCAAGATGACTTAACGAGTTCCTAATCGATCTTCTTCTAGACAAGAAGAATCTACTTTATTGGGTCCATAGAGACCATGAGTGATTATTGGGTTAAAAAAAGGGCACTAAGACAAAGGAAACAACTTTAGGTCGGAAGGAATTTGCTTTTAATGCCAAAAGAGCCCAAGAAGTTGATGGGTAAGACCACCCATAGGATCACTAGTTACCGCTGCTCTCAATGTCACATACGCACAACAGATGGAAAACCTATTCGCATGCCTATTCGAACAACAGTAGGCTCATTGATTTGCTTTCACCTTTCTACAAAAAGCTTTGCGGTGCTTGTCTTGACTGAGAGGTAAAGTAAAAGTGAGGAGATGCCCATGCCTTGTCTCCTGATATTGCGTATAAATGGATCACAATTGGTGTGAATCAGAAGTCGACATTCATTACACAAAAGGCCTATGTCACCGCTTTTCTTCCCATATGTGTTGCAAGCGAACGTAAATTCAAGCTTTATTGTTTACACGAGTAACACACCTGGTATGGATTTTATAAACAGTTTTTACTGTTGTAGGATCTCACTTTTACAAACCCCACAAATAAGCTTATTCTTTGTTGATAGTTCGACCAAAAGGGTGTGCAATGCGTGGCAATTGCGTATGGCAATCGATTGTATGTCAATTACAATATCATCCTATATGGCAATCGCATGTCATCATGACTTTGATCAAAAGGGTGGGATGTGGGTCATGGGAATTTGTATGTCATCAAATGGGTAGTTTGACGCATGATTCGTGAGTGAGAAAGTTGAAGTTTGGGATGATGTACAAGTAAATGAGGGATGCATTTTTATATGACGATTGTGGTGTAGTTTTCTCGTTATGGCCAAGCTTTGTGGAGATCAGATGGTGTAATTTAAGAAAATTATAACTACAAACATTTTAAATATAACTGCAAACATTGTTCTAATAAAAGAATGATGTCCCTAAAGGGGAAAAAATGCTAAGGAGTGATTTTAAAAAAATAAATAAAAGTGCAACCCCTAGTACTGAGTGTATAAATTTGTTGTATCATTAGTAGATAAATAAATATTAAATAATTACAAGAGAAATAAAAATTTGTTTGTGATTTATATCATCACATAGATAATTTGTAAAGAATAATATTTCTTTTTTTGGTGGATGAAATACAACTATAACAACAATGGATTATACAACAAAAGTAATTATTCATTTCTTCTTCTTTTTTCATATATGGATTTTTTTTCTTTTTTTGTACACATTACCTCTATGCTTTCTTTTATTATTGTGTTAATTTTTATGTGTTCTTTTCTTTTGTTCTTCTTACTTTTTCTTTTCTTTTCTTACTCATGCTCTTTCATTACATATTTCATTCTTCTCTTTGTCTTCACATTTTCCTTCATCTTTTTTATGATAAGGTTAGATATCTATTGCAAACCTTCCCAAAATTAGCACCCAATGGTGTAATGGGATCCAACCACTAATTCAACCAAGATGACTTCTCTTGCAATTTGAGGTATTACGTATGAAGTGTTTGAAAATAGAAAAATCAATAATGCCACTACATTCTTTATCTCCCTTCTTTGGTCATCAAAGATGACTTCTCCAAAGGGATCCACTTTGATCGAAGACAATATTTGATCTTAATCATTTGGGTTTAAATATTTGTAAAGTCACTTGTTATTAGATCCGCAGTCACATAATTAAGCTAGTTGTGTCAAATGAACAAAATATTAAATCATCACCCGATAATCATAACAAAACGACAAACATAAATTTGTTATGGTTCGAATTATTAATGGAGCAAAAGAGCAAATTTGATGGATAGGTACGAGATAATGGAGCAATTTGAGGCCGATCAGGTCTGCCACTTACGCAACAAGCCATGTGCTTGGCTCTTGTTGTGACCATGGAGATTGTTCCTGTGGCGGCCGACCACCCACCTCACGGACTCGACAGGGGGTCCGATCTAGGGCGCTCGAACGATGCCGTACAGAGCCTGTTTCTAGCTACCTGGTGTCCTTAGGAGAGAGCCAGAATCCAACATCTCGCCGTCTCTTTTCTCGTCATCATTCTCTTCTTCTTGTCTATTTGTTGTGAGAAGTGTGGCGTCTGTTTGATTGTTGAGAAGGGAAATGGAGGTAGTGTTTTGAGGGGAAAAACATGTTGGTCGGAGTGTTTTCTAAAATGCAGGATTTTGGCATCAAAGCGTTATTGTTTTGGTTTCTTATATGGATTATTTGTCAAGGAAGTCCTGGTTTTGAAATCTGAAAATATTTCGCTTGAGTAGCTTAATATCCATTTTGTGGGCAATGTATTCATTTACGATACCTAAATTGTGAATATATGCGTCGTAAAATTATTAATTACTCATGTTTTCGTTACATTTCTTAGCTACTGCTTGCGGTTTTTGTATCAGTCTATTGATTTTCCTTTGTGGAGTGAACAAGGAAAATTGTAGAAGTAAAAAAAAAAAGATGGTCCTTTAGCCTTCAATAGTAATTTTTCTGTTGTTTGTCACTTCCGAGTTGAAATTCCATGGTGAATGGAAGCTTCATAATTTCCATGAAAGTGGATTGTGCTTCTTACTTTATTCAATTACTGATACTGTCCTATCTCTACCATCAACGGTTTGAATTGTTTCAGATGATACATTTTAGTATATTCTTATATTGCAATGAAGCTACCTATGATTGTTTGTTAGTTTGTAGAAAAACAATTAGGCATTGTACCCCTTAGCGTTATCAAGTTTTGTAGAGCCTACCTTCATCTGGAAAAGACGCCTTCATTCTTGATCACCTACTGCGTCATGAGAAGTGGTGATTGTGTAAGATGCAAGTGTGAGCTTATTAGTGATGCTGGTTAAAATGCCACGGGTTCTCTTGCGTCAGGGAGCTTCTCGATTTGGGGTTTGAGTCTATTTTGGAAATCAAAAACTTGGAGCTACATGCGGCCGGGCTGGTTTAAAGTGGGCTTGTTTTCTCTTCCCTTCTCCAATAGAACTTCAGTACGATGGCACCTTAGAGCCATTGTAGGTAGATACTGTGTTATTGAGCTCAAATTTTGGAGGGCAACCTTTTGGTAGACTGCTCGTAATATTTTTATCTTCATAAATTTTTTGAGGTTCTAATTAAGAAAACTTGGAAGTAGATTATCTTTTATGAAGGATGTTCTGACCTTCAAATATTTTATGCAGACATGCTATCTATATGTACATGCAGACACAAAGACAAACACAATATGAATGCACATGAATTTATTCATGTATGTATATGTATATGTATATCTTAATACCAGAGCAGCTTTCTCTGTTTTCCCTTCTGAATCTCCTCCTAATAACATCTCTTCCACTTGTAGGCTGCTTCCAAATCTCTTTCTTAGGAATGAAAAGTAGTATGCATGTCTTGCAGGCATTTGATTGTGTCTGGGTTATTTGGTTTTTTCTCTCCCATTTCTGTCTTTGTCTCATCTGCTCTCTCCTCCTCTTTGATTCGCCTTCACAACCTGTTGTCTCATTGTGATTAGCTATGGGCATCAAGCTTCTCTTTTCAGCAGGTCCTAAGAGCAATTTCTATTTACTGTTTGTTTTTGGTTTTCTTTCTTCACTTAGAATTGTTGCCTCATTGCATTCATTTTCTCTTTCAATTTGGTCACTATGTACACCAATCCCTTCAAAATATCCATTCTTGGGATTCAGGCTTCTCTTGACCAAAGCTTGCTTCGAATAAAAAACAAACTGACTCCTCTATAGAACCAATGTATAATAACTTGAATGCATATGCTACATATTTGGTTCAACGCTACATGTTTGGTTCAACTTCTTGTCAAGGATCTTTCGAGAGCAAGATCTATTCTCAAGATTCAAGAAAATGGTCACGGGCCAGACAACGTATGGACCTGCAATGACTGTTGTCTTCTTCTCTACAAGTGCACTTTTACAAGTTACACATGATTCTTTACTTGTTAAATTTTTCTCGTGATTAATGTTGGTTTTCATGATTGTATACTTTTTTGCTTGATTTCTACAGATTACATCAATGTTTGTGTTACTTTATGTTCCACAGTTAGACTAATCATCTGGTTAGCAATGAAAAGGGCAAAAAATAAGTTTGAATCTAGAGTTACCTGAGATTATGGGGGATTTCTCTTGACAATAGAAGTTGGATGATATGAGAGGATATGTTATTTTAAAAAGACATATCATTAAACTTTCTGAAGCAATGAGAGTGTATATGCAATGAGAGAGGTCACTTAAAGGGTTCTAGGCAATTTTCCTTTTAATGACAACATAAAACTTGATGAGTGGGGAGTGTTGCATCAGTATAGTTCCTTTAAATATGAATTTTAGATCTGTATATAAAATAGTGGCATCCTTCTATGTGACCTTTGAAGATATGACTTATTTTTCTGCAATGGAGTTTTGATTGGAAGCAGCTGAGGGTGGAAAAATCAAGTTTAGTCGTGTGAAAATTTTGGAAGCAGAATGTCTCCTGTTTCTTCTGAGACTTTTTTGCATCTTATCAACATCGTAGTTTTTTCAGTTAAAGTGCCTTCATTGGTTTATGGGATGGTCAAAACGCAGGTAAAACCTTAATGAGATTGTCGCTCGGTTAAAGCAAAGACTTGGTACCAACAATGTTCAATGGCATCTTGTACTGGTCCATATGCAATCTTATCACGTTCAGATTCACCCCCGTCCACCTAAAGGTATGTCTTTCCTCATCTTATTCTTTTTTATTTTTTCTCCCCGTTGTTCAGGCTAAGTGAGGAAGGATCATGTAAGAGTTGATGGCTTCTAATATGATCTTTGCACAAATGAAGCCTCATATCATTTACCGAGAAAAACAGTCTTAACTTGTAAATGTGGTCCTTGGTCTTTGAATTTTGACAACCATTGGTGAGCAATTCGTTTTCATATCTATGAACTGTCTATACGACACACATGGCAAGCCTAGAGAAAGCGAGCACAAATCCAAGCAGATTGACTAGTGTTGATTCTCTTTACTTTCAACTGCCATAACCTCTGGCTACAGGTACCCAGCATGGTGCCTTTGCAGGAATCCCAATCTGATGCCCACTGCACGTCTGATTCTTGTATTTGTGGTAAATTTTAAACCATTTATTTTCTTTACTTCGAAGGGTTATGTAAAGCAACGTGTTGACGGTGTAGGACAAATTTTCAAAGAGAATTATTTCAGCAGTTCTTGCATTACGTTATCTTGAAGCATTTCCCGGCCACTATAAGTTGTATCAAGAACTTGTTTTAGTTCACGTCGCATTCCGACTGCCATTTCAGTAAAAAAGATCTTGTTAGTTTTTTTAAAAGAAAAGGGAGAAAATCGAGAGATTGTAAAAGAGTTTACAGGGGACAGCACTAATAACAAAAATAGAAACAGAATGGAACAAAGAAAAAATTGTATATTTTCTAAAAGTTCATCAGAAGAACTTAACACTACAAGAACAGATGAATATTGTCTTAAGAAATTAGATGTCACTCGGTTGAATTACCCAACAAAGATCTTAAGAAATGAAATGCAGGGTAATTTTTATGTTCATCTTAGGCTAAGTTTGCTGCTGAGAGCAGAACTCAAAGAATGTCTTCTGGAAATCAAGAACAAAATAGAAAGAACAGCTAATCTCTCCCCCACTAATGTTACGAGGACTGCAAGTTATTAACTCCTCTGTAAACGCTGTCACATAAAACCAAATTCGCCCTCTAAAACTTCCTACAAAGTACGTGTGATGGACGTGAGCTGCATCAGTAGTGAAGAGATTGCAAAGGAAAATCAGTCATGATAATCACTATACTTTAAGATCAAAAGATGATATTCCATGCTTGAAACAAGTATGCGAACAAATCAACAGCACAGAAGTAGCAAGCAAAAATTAAATGGATCCTACAGTCATCCTAGGCTTGCAGATAAATGAAAAGTGTGTAACATTTGAGGCAAAAAAAAGAAAAAAAAAGAAAGGAAACTCAAGAAGTATGGTGGGAATTTCTTTATATATTTCTATACAGAAAATTACAAATAGTATTTATGTATTACAAACACTAATTACGAATGAATGTATGAGTTTGTTTGTAGAGGTTCTATTGGTGAAGAATGGTATGTTTTTGGAAAGTGTTTTTTCATGCTCGGATTAGGATTGAGTTCTGGTGTGTGTCCTACATTATAAATATGGCAAGGTGTTTTTGTCTTTTACAAACCAATCTATCTAATTTCCTATCAAAGCTTAAGTTTAAGAGGTCAACCTTTGTGCACAAATCTTGTAGCATATACTATCCCATGACGAACCTTGTAATTCTTATTAGTTGTGAGAAAATGTATTAAGAACAACATAAAACATCTACAGTACCCAAATCCATCAAGGGTTTATTGAATAACTAATTAATGTTAGTGGTAAAGAGAAGTTGTTGGGTAAGTTTGTCATGTTGTCCAATCTAGTGGAATTATAATTGAAAGAAACCTTAATATTTTTACATGAAGTCAGCATAACTATAACAATCTTCACACATACGTAAATTCTCTTTCCACTATGAAACAAATTTCTCCTTGCCATTAAACAATGTCATTTCATGAGGAAACAACACCATTTTGTAATTAATGGGGCAATGTTATTCCACTGGAATAACATTAATCCTCTGAATATTTACCTTCAAATGAAACAACTTGATTTTCGATGGGTACATAACGTGTCTAAGCCAATTCCTAGTCAATCTTTTCCTAAACGAGGGGAATCTAATTTTTTATTGGGTCCAAGGAGACCACGATGATTTTGAGAAATGCATTAAATAAGAAAGACGAAACCACTTGGGATGGAAGGAATCTGCTTTTGGCGCCCAGAAGAGCCCCAAGAAGATGGATGGGTCGGACACCATGGAAGATATTTAACGCCACCCATGTCTGCCACTTAACGTGGCAAGCTATGGGGTTGGCTTTTATTATGGTCATGAAGATTCTTTTGCGTTCAATAAGATTAGAACATTCTAGCCCACTTTTGTGTTGATCCTTCTGTCAGTGTAATTCATTCTAGAGGTTCAAGAAGAATAAAAATAAGAGTTGTAATCCTAAAGCTTTGAAATTCATGTTTGCTAAAGAGTACACCATGTGTTTTTTGCATTAGCTTTGCTTTTGCAAAGATCTTGGATTTGCAAACCTTATTATTTCTTTTCTAGTTTTCAACAATCATCCTATACCTTCTTTTTCCATCTTTCATTTTCTTGTAGCATCTCATTTCAAATCTACAAATAATTTAAAAACCAGGAACAAATGGTCAAATTCTACAAATCTGTGTGTTGTTTGTGTGAATGTATGTAGAAATAGAATTTTCAATCATTATCTCAATATTTTGAACAAATGAGCATACAATGATATTCTTCCTCTCCATCTCATCCACATACATAATTGTGTCAAGCCACTAACCTAAGTTTCATTTTTTTTTTTGCAAGAACACATGGTGGATGACCACTAAAATCACACTTTTCACAATAATAAAACCAAACTTCTAGATCTATTTTCTTTTCACAAATCTGACAATAGTTTTCATCAGCACTGTCTTTTATTGTTTTAACGAGTTGTAGAAAATGTTTGTCATACTGATGCTTAGCTCTAAGTGAAAGAGTAAGACATTTGATGCAAACCCTAAATCTGCATGTCTTACAGTTAAATGTCCTTACACGAAAAGGATATATACCACAAGCACTGCAAATTGCTCCGCCAAAACTGCCTCGGAAGAGTTGGTGTTCGTGAAGCGGATGGGTAAAGCCATCTGGAATTAATGTGCATTGAATGTCCAATAAATAATATTTAGATCTATAGAAGAATCCATCACGAGTGCGTTCGCACTCCCAACATGTGAAGGATTTCGTCACATCTGAAGGTTCATTACGTAGGCTCAGTGGATCGGAGTAATATGCTAGTTGGGTGACCAGTTGGGGTAGTGAAGCACATCTTTTGTGGAGACAGAACTCACATTCCCCACAGCTGTAAAATGGGAGGACAAATATAGATTCCTTGCATCCTTGACAAACCCTATCCACGGGTTCTTCCTTCTTCCAGATTAATTCAAGTTTAGGATGACTGGGATGGATTTTCATATCGACATCCTTTCCCTTTTTGTCATCTCCGATCCAACCAACTAAATAAGGAGGACAACCATTGCGGTCATTGGCTCCGCCCTGCTGATCAATTCCATATCCGCAAAATAGGTGGAAAACATATTCACATTCCTGTACTGAACAAAAATAGGCTCCGTAAATTGTATTCACCATTCCATGACAAGCTTCACACTCGTGGTACTTGTCTTGACTGAGAGCTAAGGTAAAATTGAGGGGATGCTCGTGCCCTGTCTCCTTGATGTCGCGCATAAATTGAGTACAGTTGGTGTGAATCAAAAGTCCACATTCACTGCACTGAGAGCCCATTTCATTGCTTTTCTTCCCACATACATCACAAGTGAACTCGATCGGCCTGGAGATGGCGACGTATGTGTGTGGGTTGCATTTGTTGGCCTCATCTTTCCACCGAGTAGCGCATGTGGTATGGATGTCATAAAGACACTCGTTGCAACGGTAAAAGAAGCTGCCACTGTGGATATCTTTTTTACAAAGATAACAACCGTACCACCACGTTGATGGGTTGAGAAAAAGGTTGTGTCGACCCTCATGGGAATAGTCTACCATCATGAAGGGTAGTTGGATGCATGACTCATGAGTAAGGATTTTGCAGTTTGGGGTGATGCATTTGTAAATCATGGACATATTTTTACCCGAGGAAGGTGGTATCCCTTTCTCGCACAATGAACAACCAGCTTCCTTCTCGCCATGTTTGCCAACCTCAGTGGAGATCACATGGTGTATTTCACGCAAATTATGCCCAACCTCCATCCCCCTCTCTGGTTCCCCGCCACATGATTCATGAACATAGAAGTTGCAGTCCAAGCATTTGTAAGCAGGAATTTCCAAGCCCGACGTACTGCAACGTTGACAATCAACATCTTTCTCCCCTTTCATTACTTTGTGCAAGACATGCCATAGCTTGCGTTCCATCTTGTACTTTCTGTTATGTATACAAGCATAAAACCATTGATGCAAAGGTATATATATTTATGTATCTAATACAAGCACGAAACTATTAATTAAAATTTTAAAAAGTTATATTTCAGCTTGAGACCGGTTTATAATTGCTGCCTATTGAAGAATTGGAAAAGAATAAGAAATGGAAAATGACAATCAAATCAACCAATAAAATATTAAAAACTAAAACTTCTACACTTCAAAAAAAATAATAAATATAACTACAAACTTTGTTACAATAAAAAAGCATGTAACTAGAGAAAAAAAATGATAAGGATTGATTTTTAAAAAATGAATTCAATACCTATTATTGGAAGTATAAGCTTGTTGTATCACTAGTAGATGAACAACTACTAAATACTCACGGTGAGATACAAATTTGTTGTAGTTTGAACTATCAAATAAATAGTCTATAAAGAATGATATCTATTCTTTGATAGATGAAGCAAAACTATAGTAGTGTTATGCTTATATAGCCAATTAATTATTCTTTTCTCTCTATACACGTTTATTTTTTTTTCTTCTTATTTCTTTTTCCTTGTCTCACTCATCCTTTCTACTTACATACTTTATTCTATTCTTTGTCTTCACATCTTTTTTTCCTTTTCTTGTAAGATTAGATATTGTTGCAAACCTTACCAGAATTAGCATCTATGATATGATCCAACCTCACAAATCCAATCACTAACTCAATCAAGGTGACTTAATGAGTTCCTAATCAATCTTCTTCTAGACAAGAAGAATCTACTTCTTTTTGGGTCCATAGAGACCATGAGTGATTATTGGGTAAAACAAATGTACTAAGACAAAGGAAACAACTATAGGATGGAAGAAATTTGCTTTTAATGCCAAAAGAGCCCAAGAAGATGATGGGTACAAGACCACCCCTGGGATCCTCAGCTACTCAATATCACATGCACAGAACAGGTGGAAAACTTATCACATGCCTTTTCCGAACAATACAAGGCCCCGTGATGTGCATTCAGCTTTCCACGACAAGCTTGGTGGGACTTGTCTTGACTGAGAAGTAAGGAAAAATAGAGGAGATGCTCATGCCCTCTCTCCTTGATGTTGCGTATAAATGAAAGATAATTGGTGTGAATCAGAAGTCAACATGGGCTGCACAAAAGGCCCTATCACTGCTTTTCTTCCCATGTGTGTCGCAAGTAAAAGCAAACGCTGGCGTTATCATTCCCACGAGAAACACACTTGGTATGGATTCTATCAGTTTTAAATGGAAAAGAAACTATAACTGATGATCTCACTTTTACAAACCCCACAAAGAAGCTTATTCTTTCTTGATAGTTCCCCCAAAAGAGTGTGCAATGGGAAATGGCAATTGCATGTCATCATGACTTTGACGAAAGGGGTGGTAATTTGACTGGAATTGTGTCGTTGGATGGCTAATTGATGCATGATTCATGTGTGAGAAAGTTGCAGTTTGGGATGAGGGATGCATTCTTATGCGACGAATGTGCGTGTAGTTTTCTCACCATGTTCACCAAGCTTTGCAGAGATTAGATGGTGTAGTTCAAGAAAATTATGCCCCACCTCCATTCCCTTGTTTGGTTCCTAGCCGCATGAATAGAGAACTTCAAGTCTAAGCATTTGTAAGGGAAAAACTTCTTCAATTTCTTACAGTTTTAAAAAGGATTTTAAATATAAACACAAACATTGTTTTGATAAAGAAAAGATTAATTAAAGGGAAAAAATGCAGCATCTAGTATTGATGTATAAGCTTATTTCTCACTAGTAGATGAACAAGTATTAAATAATCACAGGTAAAACACAAATTTGTTATGATTTGAATCATCACATAAATAGTTTGTAAATGATGATATTTCTTTTGTGATGGATGAAGCATAACTATAACAACAACGATTTATATAGCAAAATTAATTACTTTTTCTTTCTTTTCCTCATAGGTAATTCTTTTCTTTCTATACACTTTTACTTTATGTTTTATTTTCTTCTTTTGTTAATTTATATGTGCTTAATTGGAGCATAAGGGCTTCAGACCAGAGTTTAAATCTCTCTCTCTCTCTCTCTCTCTAACCAAGCAAAAAATAATAATTTGTATATGTTCCTTTTTTTTTCTTCTTTTTCATTTTTTATTTTCTTACTCATGCTTTTTAATTACATACTTTATTCTTTTCTTTATCTTTACGTGTTTTTTTTCCATTTTCTTATAAGGTTAGATAGCTATTACAAATCTTAGCAAAATTAGCATCTAATAGTAATGTGATCCAACCTCACAAAACGAATCACTAGTTCAATCAAGATCATTGCCTATGAAGTGTTTGAAAGTAGAGAAAATAAAAAATGTTAATGCATCCTCTATCCCCTTCGTTGGTCATCATAGATGACTTCTTTAGTAGGATCCATTTTGACTGAAGATAATATTTTATCCTAGTCATTTGGGTTTAAATAGTCATCCCACTTCCTATTGAGCTGGTTTATGAAGTCACCCATTAGCATATCCACATTATTGTGATCAAAATTATTCTCACTAGTAGATGAACAAATATTAAATGATAATAGAAGAAATATAAATTTGTTGTGGTTTGAATTATTACAAAAATAGTTTGTAAGGGATGATATTTCTTCTTAGGTAGATAAAGCAATACCGTAATAACAATGGGCTATATATGCAATCAAAGTGGGAAAAAAAGTGGAAAAAAAAATTGCAAGAAGTGCAGTGAGAGTGTGGGGGACGTGTGAGGGAATGATTCCAACATTGAAGATACGAAGACTAGAGTAACTTCCCAAGCTGTACTATACTTGAAAAGTAAGTGCCCCTTGGCAACATCTTCACTCACGAGTACGAAAAATAGTGAACTTTTGCACACTAGGAGTAGAATTACATCGTTTTGGTCCAGGATATGCTTCGAAGAGTGTATACTTGGTGTATTCGATTGCTTTCAAGCTCAAAATCCTAGCAAAAAGCTCATGCAATTGTTGGAGCTTCAGCTTTTAGCTATTTTACTGCTTCATGCAACCTTGCCAAATGACAGAATCTGTAGAAATGTAACTCACAAGGGTAATGAGATAAGAATGCAGAAGTGTTCACAAGGGAGGAATGACATATTTGAATCAGCTACTGTCAACAAAGAAGTTGATCCCCACTCAAGGTCTAAAATTTAGTACAAATTTAAGGGGCCATTGAAATCATGGGAAAAATTGTAAACACACTACTACTTTCTTAAATGCCTAACTTAGTACACCAAAGAAGAGAAACAAAAGATATATTGGCTGAAAAATAGTGATGCACCCTTCAAAAAGTGAGACTCTTAATTATGTCTAGAAGCTTATCATTTACCATATAAACAACTGCCCTTTCCTTACAATCATTAATTCCTATATCTAATTGTAACCTAACCAACTTGATTCAAAACTTCCCAGAAAATCCAGAACTTATTTCCTTTGGCAGCAGTGCTCGAAAAATTCCTTAACAAGCGAGACCAAAACCATAAGACTATACTCAATTCAAGATACTGAATCTTCAAAAGAACATGGACAGGAACCCATGTCTACGGTCTCCTCCACTGCTAAATTTTTGATCTGTGTGCCAAGAACGACTTCTTCATTCTTCGGAATTATGCAAGCATATTTTTTCGAGTTGTATTTCCCAATCTGATCCAAGTATCTGGGGATTCAATTCCATCGCAACTGTTAGTAGATCTTACTGCTCTTCGCATGCATCTACCAGGAAGACACCACCCATACCAGGTCGGAATTGATAGTTTGGTCGTTTAAATTGATCCTTCCCACAACTTGACCCCGCTAAACCCATGCAGGGTTTAATTAATCTCTTCAAATACACATCCAAAGCATTATTCAACAAGTCCACTAACACACTTGTGCACTCCATTTCCAACTTCCTCTGCAGACGACTTCTCAATGATCTGGTATTAGGTAGGTCCCCTCTGTTCTGGCATGTCTCTGGATGATAATCACTAGATACCGACACACTAGAAAGAGATTTACAGGCTCCAGCCAAATTAATGGATATACCAAGTGGAGCTGTTACATGGCTTCTACTTTGCACACTTGGGCTTCCAGCCACTTGTTCAACCTCTTCCCCATCTTCAACAGATGCAACTTTAACTGGAGGTCTGCTATCGAGAGATACCAATTCTGTTTCACTTTGCTGCTCTAGTGCCTTGGAAGCCAATTCATCAAGGAACACTTTGAGGTTGCCCATGTGGCCTCAGAGGACTTGGATGACCCTAAATTGGCGATCCCGACTAACCGGAGACCTGTCCTTTCGAGGGGAAGGAGGAAATGGAGGGCACAATACTCTTCGGTTGCAAAAAATCATAAACTAAGTATTGCTTACAAAAGCCAAAATTTCCCAGAAGAATCAAATTGTATGTAACTCAATTACCTAGGAGACAAACAAAATGCCACTCACCCATGATTGCGTTGATAACTTATACGTAATTCATCATCATCAATCTGCCAGAAGCTAATTGGTGTTCAAGATTTACATGATTGCGTTGATAAGTTACTTCTATTGCCGCTTAACCAACGAGCATTTCACCATGAGATGATGTAGCAGTACTGACGTGGCATTCTTAACAAAGAGCAATCTTTGTCTCCCACAGAGGTAGCATTAGCCATTAGAGGCTAGTTCTCTGTTTCTCATTGTTTGTGTTTAGATGATCCTGAGACATTGCAGTTTTCAAATACTTGATAAAGATCCAGATCTGCAGGAAGAGTCGGGAGAGAAATAGCATGAACATCGCCGAGACGAGTTTATATTCAAATGTCAATCATTTACAATTCATGAGTAGTTCTGTGGTCCAAGATTCCTGGTGTCTTCTCGGCCCTGCAATATATATTGAGCAGATGCTGGAAGATGGAAGACAGAAAGCTAGACTGAACAGTCCCATCAACTGAGAAGTCTTCTCTTCTCTAAGAATGTAAAAATGGCTCTCTCCTCTATGAACCCAAAAGCTTACCCTACCCGCCCAAACAGTTAATCCTCTACATCACACACCATCATTCCAAAACTGAAGGAGCATACAGCATGTTGAAAGCTCCTAATGCCAACCCTTCGTCCTCCTCATCCTCATCAATCTAACTAATGCTATGTGGTCTTTAGGATTCACATGATTGTGTTGATAATTAACTTCTACTACAGCCCACCCAACAAACATTCCACCATGAGAACTGGGCTGGGGAGTTATTGGATAGATCTCTTAGGTTCTTGGACTTGGGGTGGTATTGCAAAGGATGCCTTCGTCGCAAACAAAGGAACGCATACATGATCTTCAATCAACTTTTCGCAGGAAACAAGGAGGTGAGAAGGGACTTGGACATGAGGTCAGAAAATACTTCAACTCTATTACAAAAGGCATTAAAGGGCACGGATAGTAAGACTAATGACAGGAAACAATGTACTCTAGTCTTGTTTAGCACATTGAGAGAGGTAGAAGCAGTGACTCTCACTGTGCTTGAATCCTTGTTGTTCTTCCTATCTGGAGGAAAGCCATAAGCAAAGTCAAGCCCTAGGTCCTTGGTCTCCTAGCTGTTGCACCCGAAAAGGGTTGAACCTGAGAAATCTAAGGAGAAAGATGTACTTGAGAAGCTTGAAATTGGGTTATACTTCTTCATTAAGCAAAGACATCAAAATTTGAACCTGTAATGCATGCTGAGCATTTGAAGAGCTGTGTAGGGAGATTGGAGTCCAACATTGAAGATCTTCAAGGACTTGGGAGCCTATTTAATCATCTAATCAAAACCAGAGTTTCCCTTCTCAACATTCTCGACTACTAGCCAAGGAAAACTCATTAAGAAGATGATATTCTCCTTTCACACTTCACCCAACTACATTGTTGTGTCAAATCCTTGATCTTTCTTCTAGAAGAACAAATTATGAATGACCACTTAATAAAATCAGAGTCTTCAATATATTTTCTTTCACAGATCTAACAATAATCAGCGTCAACATCATCTTCCAAAATGTTAACAAGATTCAAATTTCCTAACACCATAACGAGATATACCACAAGCACTACAAATTCCGCCCCAACGGCCTCGAAAGAGCCGGTGTTTGTGAAGTGAACGCAAAAAGCCATTTGGAATTAAAGTGCATTGAATAATTCTGAGGTCTATAGGAAAAGCCACGACGAGTGCGTTGACATTCCCAACAGTTGAAGGATCCAGTCACATCAGAAGTTGCATTATGTAGGTTGAGCGGATCGGTGATAACTACTAGTTGGTTAACCCTTTGGGTTAACTGACTACATTTGATATGTAGACAGAACTTGCATTCCCCACAGCTATAAAATGGCTTGACAAGTATAGATACCTCGCATCCTTTATCCTTGGCTTCTTCATTCTTCCAGATTAGTTCATGTTCAGGATGACCGGGATGGTTTCTCGGACCGACATCCTTTCCATCTTCGATCCATCCGACAAATAAGGAGGAAAACGATGGACATCAGTAGTTCCACCCTGCTGCTCAATAATATATCCGCAAAGCAGGTGGAAAACCAATTCACATTCCTGACTAAACCAAAGTAGGCTCCGTAATTGGTATTCACCCTTCCACCACAAGCTTGACACTCGTGGTACTTGTCTTGACTGAGAGATAAGGTAAATTTGAGGGGATGGTCATGCGCTGTCACCATAATGTCGCATATAAATTAAGTACAGTTGTTGTGAATCTAAAGTCCACATGCACTACACTGAAAGTCGATTTCACTGCTTTTCTTCCCACATACGTCGCAAGGGAACTCGATTCGCCTAGAGATGGGGATGTATGTGTGTGGGTTGCATTTATTGGCTTTATCTTTCCAACGAGTAGCGCACGTCGTATGGAGGTCATAAAGACTCTCGTTGCAATGGTAAAAGAAGTTGCCACTGTGGATTTCTTTGTCACAAAAGTCACAAATATAACCCCACATTGGCGGGTTGAGAAAAAGGGTGTGGCAACCCTTATGGGAATAGCCTACCATCATGAAGGGTAGCTCGATGCATGATTCATGAGTGAGGACTTTGCAGTTTGGGATGATGCATTTGTAAATGATGGACATATTTCTGCCCGATGAATGCTGTACCCTTTTCTCGCACAATGAACAAACAGCTTCCTCCTCGCCATGTTCGCCGAGCACCTGAACTTATACACTCAGTAAAACATGGATGGAATGCATTTGATGATGATTGGATCAGCAAAGGATAATTCATCTGGGTCCCACCTTCCCAAGATACTTTGAACTTAACTCAAGGAGCAGCACAAGTGTGATGTGTTCAAGCCAGAAAGCGCCGCAAGTTGCAGGTTTCCAACCGTTTCCCGTTAACAGCAATCATGTGTTCTCCAAGTTGTAGGTACAAGTGATAGTTCAATCTGCCTATAAAAAGTCGGGTCTGTAACGTTATAGGTCATCTAATCTTATTCAATCCAAAGCCATGTTCTGCTTTATGGTATCTAAATTATTTCTTTGATGCTTTTTTTGAATTCTAAGTGTTTAGTTTTAGTCATGTTTTGCTTAACGTTTACTTCAGTATTCTTTCCCTGCTTCTCTGTTAGGGTTTGACGCTTTTGCTCTCTCTATCACCTATTTGTTATGGCCTAACCATTTCTCTGTTAACTTTCAGGTCATTGCTTCGGTTTAATGCCTTTTTAGTTACAAGTCTATTGCTGCTCTGTTCGGTTCAGTTTGTTCACCAAAACAAACCCCTTAAGCTTCCTTTGTTCGATTCAGTTCATTCACTAAATCAAACGCCTCAAGTACAGAAACAGAAGATTGCACGCTACCATGACAAATAACCCAACAAACTCTGATTTTCTTCCACTTTATCCCTGGACTCCTCATTCTTCTGTTGGTAATCCATCCTTATCAAAAGAAGATTGAAAGTCGGAGTTGCAGCAGCAAATATTGAAACTTGGAGTCAACAAAGGCAGCAGCAGCTTTTTCCAACAGTTTTTGACAGCAAACTCTTAGCTGTCTTGGATTGATGTTTTCTACACGAAAAAGACCATGGAACAACCTAGAAATCTCTTGAAGATGAATTAGTATGTCTATATATTAGAGGTTTGTGTTAGAAATCGTGTGTGAGAGCAAGTGAGAAAGAGATAAGTCCCTTAGAGAAAATCAGTTTCTGCAGAAACTGAAAAACAGAGTATTGTTTTTGTGTCCACTTTGATAGCTTGTAACTTTCTCCCTACTTAGTGAAATTTCGTGTTTCTTGCCCAGATCTCTTCCTTGTCTTGTCTAGTTTATGTTAGAAACAAGTTTCATCTAATTCCGCTGCGTATTGAGTGAGATACCGATCCTACAAAGTGGTATCGGAGCCTTGCTGTTACCCAGAATTTCTGCAGAAAATTTCTGCAGAATCTGTTTTATTGTTCCCTCGGAGTTTCCTTCGAAATCAACCGTTTTTCTAAAACCCCCAAGCCTTGAAAGATGTCAGAGTCCATCCATTACAAGACTCCCCTTCTCAATGAAACAAATTATGGTGATTGGAGCATGCAAATGAGAATTATACTTGGTTCTCATGGTTTGCTGAAATTTGTTGAAGAAGGTTATGAAGCACCTACAACAAGGAGAGCTGAGGAAGTCCTGTCAGATGCCAGGAGAGCTACCTTGGAGGAGAATAGGCAAAAGGATCAGAAAGCCTTTCTTGTGATCATGCAAGGCGTGGACAGCAAGTTGTTCAAGAAGATTTCTGCATTACCTACATCAAAAGCCGCATGGGACAGCCTTAGAAAGATGTTCCAAGGAGAGGCAAAATCAAAACGGGTAAAGCTTCAATCTCTTAGACGTGATTTTGAGTTATTAGAAATGTTGGAGAATGAAACCATTGATAGCTATGTGTGTAGAATTCAGGATATAGTGAATGAAATGCAAAGATGTGATGAGGAGGTAGATGAGAAAAAGGTGATTGAAAAATTGTTGAGAACTTTGGTGGATGATTTTGATTTTATTGTGGCTGTCATAGAAGAATCTAAAGACTATCCAAAGCTGTCATTAGATGATGTTTTAGGAACCTTGCATGCACATGAGATTAAGATAAGACAAAAGAAGGAGAGGAAGCAAAAACTAGAACATGCTTTCCAAAGTAAGCTAGAAATGAGAGATAGTGCAGAAAGTAGTCAAGGGAGAAATAGGGGAGGAAACTCATGGTCTAGAGGGAGAATTAGTTATGGAAGAGGAGGAAGACAAGGAGGAAGAGGTGCACAGAATAACTATAGCAATAGGAGGAGTGAGCAAGGAGAAACCTTCTCTAGAGCAGAAAATCAATTCTATCAAAATAATTCAACCCGTGGTGCTAGGGGGAGCTTTAGAGGTAGGTTTAATTCAAGGAATGGGAGAGTTCAATGCTTTAAGTGTCAAAGATTTGGTCACATGGCCAGAAATTGTAGAGTAGAGCCAAGAAGGGATGACAGAAATTATCATGTTGAAAAGAAGAAGGAAGAAGAAGAAGGTGATGAAAAACCTGTTTTGCTGGCTGTTAAGGAAGGTACAATAGATGGGGCTGAAAATATTTGGTATTTAGATACCGGTGCAAGCAACCATATGTGTGGTAAAAAGGAGTTGTTCTGTAGGCTAAATTTGAAGTTTACAGGTGATGTTGCTTTTGGAGATTCAACCAAAATTAAAGTTGAAGGCTTGGGTGATATAGCTCTCACAACTCAAGAAGGTAAACAAAGTTTTATTAAGGATGTTTACTATGTTCCAGCCCTTAAAACTAATCTCTTAAGTTTAGGTCAGCTATTGGAAAAGGGGTATGTGATTAGTATGAAAGATGGTGTCATGTTTGTGAGGAATCAATATGGAGAGCTTATAGTCAAATCAAGGATGCAGAAAAATAGATTGTTTGCTCTAAATCTAAAAATTGAGTTTATGAGATGTCTTAAATCTGTTGTGAAAGATGATTGTTGGTTGTGGCATCTAAGATATGGCCATTTAGGATTTGAAGGCTTGAGTGTCTTGTCCAAAAAAGATATGGTGAGAGGACTACCAAAAATAGACAAACCAAAGGGGTTGTGTGAATCTTGTGTGAAAGGAAAGATGACTAGGAAAAAGTTTGAAGTTGGAAAGTCTTGGAGGGCTCAAAAACCCCTTCAACTTGTCCATACTGATTTGGCAGGACCTTTTGATATTGAATCATTAGGAGGAAATCGATATTATGTGACATTCATTGATGATTTCAGTAGAAAGTCATGGGTGTACCTCCTTAGAAAAAAATCTGATACGTTTGAGAAGTTTAAGGAATTTAAGGCTTTAGTAGAGAAAGAAAGTGGAGAGAAGATTAAGGTTTTGAGATCAGATAGAGGAGGAGAGTATACATCAAGAGAATTTGAGAATTTTTGCAAAAAGGAAGGCATTAGACACCAATTTACAGCAGCCTACACCCCACAGCAAAATGGAGTTGCTGAAAGGAAAAATAGAACTATTTTGGATCTTGTGAGGAGTATGCTTAGAGGGATGAATTTGCCTAAAAGTTACTGGGGAGAAGCAGTAAGATGTGCTATTTATCTCCTAAACCGAAGCCCTACCAAAAGTGTGAAGAACAGAACCCCAAATGAGGCATGGACTGGAAGGAAACCAGGAGTTAGTCATTTGAAAGTATTTGGTTGTGTTGCTTATGCAAGAGTACCTGATCAAGGGAGAAAAAAGCTAGATGATAGAGGAGTTAAGTATATTTTTGTGGGGTATGATGAGAGAACAAAGGGCTATAGGTTGTACAATCCAGTAGAGAAGAAACTTATAGTTTCTAGAGATGTAGAATTTGATGAGCATACAAGTTGGAATTGGAGTGCAGAAGAAAAGAGTCAAAAGGGCATGTTTTATGAAGATGTTGTGAATGAAGATAAAGGAGAAGGTGTTGAGGATACTGGGGTAAGAAATGAGTCAAGATTAGATAGCTCAGAAGGTGAAACAAGTAGTGATAGAAGCAATCCAACAGATTCGACAGCATCACCTACAAGATTGAGAAGTATAGATGATATCTATGGAGATTCAGTTCCAATTGAGCTGAGTGAGTATTCCATGTTTTGTTTGATGGCTGCATGTGATCCTAGAAGCTTTGAAGAGGCTGTAGAGGAGAAGCATTGGAAAAAAGCTATGGAAGAAGAGTTAGCAGCAATAGAGAAGAATGACACTTGGAAGCTTGTAGAATTGCCTAAAGGTCATAGTGCTATTGGATTGAAATGGGTGTATAAAACCAAAACCAATCAAGCTGGAGAAGTTGAGAAATATAAAGCTAGGTTGGTGGCCAAGGGTTACAAGCAAAAATATGGAATTGATTATGAAGAAGTGTATGCACCAGTGGCTAGGATTGATACAATAAGACTCATTCTAGCTATAGCTGCTGCTAAGGGATGGAAAGTACATCAAATGGATGTTAAGTCAGCCTTTCTAAATGGATACTTGGAAGAAGAAGTTTATGTTGAGCAGCCACATGGTTATGAAAGAAAGGGGGAGGAAAATAAGGTTTTTAAGTTGAAGAAAGCTTTATATGGTTTGAAACAAGCACCAAGATGTTGGAATGCAAGAATTGATAGTTACTTGCAAAGTAATGGTTTTAAGAAGAGTCCTTATGAATACTCTCTCTATACAAAGGTTAAAAAGAATGGAGACATGGTTGTGGTGTGTCTATATGTAGATGATATGATCTTTACAGGCAATAATCCAAACTTGTTTGATGAATTTCGAGCTGTTATGCATAAAGAGTTTGAAATGACAGATTTGGGAGAGATGGCTTATTTTCTAGGAATGGAAGTGCTGCAAAAGGATGAAGGAATTTTTATATCCCAAAAGAAGTATGCAAGAGATGTTCTTAAGAGGTTTAGAATGGAGAACTCTAAACCAATTGCTACACCCATTGAGATGAATCATAGGCTGAAAAAGGATTCTAAAAGCAAACTAGTTGATGCTCATTGTTTCAAGAGTATGGTGGGATGTTTGAGGTATCTAACCTACACTCGACCTGATATAATGTTTGGTGTTGGTTTGGTTAGTAGGTTTATGGAAGAACCAAGTGAAATACACATGAAGGCAGTGAAAAGAATCATGAGATATGTGAAAGGGACATTGGATTATGGATTGCTATACTTGAAAGGAAGAGAGGTGAAGTTAGAAGGTTTTTCTGACTCTGACTTTGCAGGAGATTTAGATGGAAGGAAGAGCACTTCTGGATATGGATTTGATGTGGGTTCAGGTGTTTTTTCATGGAGTTCAAAGAAGCAACAAATTGTGACATTATCTACTTGTGAAGCTGAATATGTTGCTGCATCTGAAGCTGCTTGTCAAACTGTGTGGTTAAGAAACTTGTTGGAGGAGCTGAATTTCAAACAAAATAAAGCAATCGTGGTGTATGTTGATAGTAAATCAGCTCTTGCTTTAGCCAAGAATCCCATCAGTCATGGAAAGAGTAAGCATATTGAATTAAGGTATCATTTTATTCGAGAACAGATGGAGAAAGGAACAATCAAATTAGTTTTTTGCAGAAGTGGTGAACAACTAGCAGATGTGTTCACAAAACCTCTTCAAGTTAGAGATTTTGAGAAGTTCAGAAGCTTGCTCGGTATGATAAGGATGGAGGAGGAGTATGTTGGTAATCCATCCTTATCAAAAGAAGATTGAAAGTCGGAGTTGCAGCAGCAAATATTGAAACTTGGAGTCAACAAAGGCAGCAGCAGCTTTTTCCAACAGTTTTTGACAGCAAACTCTTAGCTGTCTTGGATTGATGTTTTCTACACGAAAAAGACCATGGAACAACCTAGAAATCTCTTGAAGATGAATTAGTATGTCTATATATTAGAGGTTTGTGTTAGAAATCGTGTGTGAGAGCAAGTGAGAAAGAGATAAGTCCCTTAGAGAAAATCAGTTTCTGCAGAAACTGAAAAACAGAGTATTGTTTTTGTGTCCACTTTGATAGCTTGTAACTTTCTCCCTACTTAGTGAAATTTCGTGTTTCTTGCCCAGATCTCTTCCTTGTCTTGTCTAGTTTATGTTAGAAACAAGTTTCATCTAATTCCGCTGCGTATTGAGTGAGATACCGATCCTACATCTTCCAGATTAGTTCATGTTCATGATGATTGGGATGGATTTTCACACCAACATCCTCCCTATCTCCAATCCAACCACCCAAATAAGGAGGACATTCATGAGGATCATTGGTTCCGCCCTGCTAGTCAGCGCCATATCCACAAAACAAGTCGAAAATGTATTCACATCCCTCTTCATAGCAGGTTGTCAAAGGAAAACCACCTGCACACCTTGGAACACGAGAAAGGTCCTCACGTGAGGCTACCTCCACTAGACCACTCATTGTGACTTCAGTTACTTCAGGCCCTATATTCACTCAACCATCTAACATCTTCACACGTCCTACAACAATCCAGAATACCAACACGCAAGCTACAAACCTGCAAGTTTCAAGATAGGCGTGTAACCACCCTGACCAAGAGTGCTTGGTTACTGAACAATCTCATTAAAGTTTACGTGTAAGCTTTACCCAACTATGCACTTATCCAAGGCTTATATAAAGCTGTGTACTCAACCAAAACCCATCAATGAGAACAGCCTTTGTTTAGTTCATTTTATCTACTATTTACGTTTTTCTACACAGGTTCCATAATTTATATTCACCTTTCCACCACAAGCTTGACACTTGTGTTAATTATCTTGACTGAGAGATAAAGTAAAAGTGAGGGGATGATCGTGCCCTGTCTCCCTAATATGGCGTAGAAATTAATCACAGCCGATGTGAATTGAAAGTCGACATTCACTGCATTTGATACGCCTCATCCCCACCTGATCCTGCAACGTGGGAAAACAAACTGCAAGCCCAAAGATGGAGCACGAGAAATAAAAGGAGAAAGCTGATCGTGGAGTACATAGGTGTTCGTGGACCGTGGGCGTTGCAGAATGCAGAGCAACGAGAAGCTGAACAACTGATCACGAGTGGTGGCTCCTACAGCTAAAGCTTGCGAAAGAAAACGTTGAGATAAGGGAAATAAACCGCAAGCTTGGTCAAGGAACTGGAAGAAACGGAGAACCAAAATAAGGGAGTATGTGGAGGCTTCTGGCGCACAGTAGATCAACCTTCTACGTGTCAATCAACTATCGTATGTCCTGCAGTTTTTCTGTTTGGATGTCTGGTCTTGCGAACTGTTATCTACCCCGTTCGGGAGAATGGCTTTGGGGTTGTTTTAATGTTTATTTGTGGGTCAGTCGTGGGTCTTTACAAGCTTCTAACAGTCGGCGTCTTACGGGCTATAAAAGGACAAGGGGGGTTCTGGGAAGGGAGAGAGTTTTGGTAAACAAAAATTTATAGAGGTTTTGTTCTACTTCCTTCAATAAGAATAGGTGTTTTATTTTCCTCCGATGAAGGTCTTGTTTATTCTAGTTTATGAAATGTTTAATCTATTTTAATCTCTCATTTTAGGAGTAATTTAATTGCTTTGAGGCTAGTTTCCTGCTTGACAAATTTGACACGTATTAGCATTGAAGGAATCAAAGTTAAAACAGAAACACAGAACACTGGTTCAAGACAACTCAGTAAGATCTCTATATCGTAGAAAACTCAAACATTACACAGGTTTCGACCACCCTTTATGGTTACCACAGAGAGAAGAAAGGTTTCATATAAAAATAGAGTAAAAACCAAAGGGCCGACGGCTTGTGCTGAGTTCAAGGATTCCACTAATGTGCTTGACTTTGGGGGCCGACAACTGTGATGCGGTGGATTCTCCTGAGAAGAGGATGGGCTCATCCCAGTAATTCATGAATGATTTCTGAGTACGTTTGAAATGAACTCAATCTACCTGCCTTTCCAGATAGTGATCCAACTGCATTTCCCATTTTTTCTAGCTTTTTCCTCACACTTGAGCCCGATCTACCTGCATTTACTATTTTTTTTAGGTCATCCATCACACGTAAACTCGATCGATCTGTGTGGGTTGAATTTTCTCGCAACATCTCTGCTTTCCTTCTCCCAATCGCTTCAAGTGAACTCGATCCGCTCCCAGATAGTAATGTGTCGATGTGGCTTGCATTTGCTGGCCTTTTTTCTCCAAGAATGCATGTTGGATGACTACTGAAATCACATTTTTTTACAGTAATAAAGCCAGAGTTCTTGATTTATTTTCTCTTCACAAATCTGACAATAATTTTTATCAGCATCATCTTCTAAAGTGCTAACAAGACATAAAAGATGTTTGTCATATTTATATCTTACTTTAGATGGAAGAGTAAGACATTTGATGCAGACCCTAAAGTCGCATGTCTTACACTCAAATTGCCTAGCCAACCGAGGAGGTATACCACAAGCACAACAAATTACTTGAAAAAATTGGCCTCGAACAAGCTGGTGTTCGTGAAGTAAATGCGTAAAGCCATCTGGAATTAGAGCACATTGAATGTCAAATGGATCATGGTTTAAAGC
Source organism: Casuarina equisetifolia (assembly GCA_028551475.1). NCBI lineage: Eukaryota > Viridiplantae > Streptophyta > Magnoliopsida > Fagales > Casuarinaceae > Casuarina > Casuarina equisetifolia. The sequence goes on along the minus strand of CM052362.1, from coordinate 4,279,143 downwards.
TCTGCTACATCTATAGGAGAAGCCACAACGAAGGCAACCATAATCCCAACACGTGAAGGAGGATCCCTTCACATCTGAAGATGCATTATGTGGCTTGAGCTGATGGGGGTCAGCTGCTGGTCGGTCAACCTTTGGGGGCAGCTTAGCACATCTTATATGGAGGCAAAAGTCACATTCACCACAGCTGTAAAATGGGGGGACAAATATAGATTGTTCACATCCTTGACAAACCTTATCCTTGGGTTCCTCATTCTTCCTGATTAGTTTATGTTCAGGATGACTGAGATGTTTTTTCGAACCAGCATCCTTTCTATCTCCGATCCAATTAACCAAATAAGGGGGACAGCCATGGAGATCTTTGGTTCCGCCCTGCTGCTTAGTACCATATCCGCAAAGTAGGTGGAGAACATATTCACATCCTTCTTTACAACGGTAGGCTCCGTAATTGGGATTCACCTTTCCAGCACAAGCTAGACACTCATGGAGCTTGTCTTGACTAAGAAACAAGGCAAAAATGAGGGGATGCTTATGCCCTGTCATCTTAATTTCGTGCATCAATCGATCACAGTCGGCATGAATTAAAAGTTGACATTTACTGCAGTGAAGGCCCATGTCACTACTTTTCTTACCACATATGTCACAAGTGAACTCAATCGACTTCGGCTTCCAGTTGGATATGTATGAGTGTGGGTTGCATTTGCTGGCTATATTTTCCAACGAGTACCAAACTTGGCATGAATTTTATAACTACACTCGTTGCAGTCGTAATAGAAACTGCCATCAAAAGGGTTATTTCCATGCATGATTTCTTTTTCGCAAAGATGACACCACTGCACATCGTCATATGGTGGATTGAGAAAAAGCGGGTGGCATTGATCATGGGAATTCTCTACCATCATAACAGGTAATTCAATGCATGATTCATGAGAGAGGAACTTGCATTTTGGTATGATGCACTTGTAACTGATGGACACATTTTTACCCGATGAATGTGGTGCCCTTTTCTCGCACAATGAACAAATAGCTTCCTCTTCGCCAAGCTCTATGGAGGTCAAATGGTGTATCTCACTCAAATCGTGCTCAAACTCCATCCCCCAGTTTTGTTCCTTGCCACACGATTCATTTGTAAGTTCCAAAAACTGACTTTTTGCAACCTCGACAATCAACATCTTCTTTCCCTGTTATTAAATGTAAGAGATGCCATAACTTACGGTTACGTTCCATCTTGCCCTACCTGTTACATATACAAGCACAAAGTCATTGATGCAAAGGTATATCTATGTATGTATCTAATAAAAGCACATTATATTCTCTATGTTTCTGTCCTCTAATTTTTCTTAATATAAGTTTAACATTTCACCAAAAGAAAAAAAAAAAACAACAAAATTGTTAATTAAAATGCAGAAAAGTTGTCTTTCAACTTGAGAAACAATAAATTAATCATAAGATTGATTTGTAATTGCGACCAACTGAAGAATAGAAAGAGAATAAGAAGTTGAAAATTGACAATCAAATTGACCACTATCACATGTTAAAAACTAAAATTTCTACATTTTGTCAAAATTTTGAAAAACATGTTAAATATAACTAGAAACATTGTTACAGTTAAAAAGGATGTAAGTAAAGGAGAGAAAAAAAAATGATAAGGAGTTACATATATATATAGAAGAATATAATACCTATTATTAAATGCATAAGCTTGATGTATCACTAGTAGATGAGCAACTACTAAATGATTATGGCAAAATACAAATTTGTTGTGGTTTAAACTATCACATAGATAGTTTCCAAATGATGAAGTAAAACTATAGTAGCACCTTGATTATATAACAAAAATTAGTTATTCTTTTCATTCTAAACACGCTTACTTTTATTTTTTTTTTCCTTTTATTCTATTCTTTTCTTCTTTTCTTTACTTTTTCTTCTTTCTTTTCCCTTTTCTCACTCATCCTTTCTACTTATCTACTTCATTCTTTTTTGTCTTCACGTCATTTTTTTCTTGTAAGGTTAGATATTGTTACAAACCTTACTAAAGTTAGCATTTAATAATAACCTGATACAGTCTCACAAATTCAATCCCGAGTTCAATCAAGCTGATTTAATGAGCTCCTGATCAATGTTCTTCGGGACGACAAGAATCTACTGCTTTCGTGAGTGATTATTGGGTAGAAAAAAATTATTAACTAAGATAAAGGAAACCACATTAGGATGGAAGGAAGGAATCTGCCTTTAATGCCAAAAGAACCCAAGAAGGTGATGGGTACGAGACCATCCATGGAGTCACTGGTTCCGCCCTGCTGCTAAATATCACATACGCACAACAAATGGGAAATGTATTCACAACGACATTAGGTTCCATGATTTGCTTTCACCTTTCCACGACAAGCTTGGTGGAACTTGTCTTGACTGAGAGGTAAGACAAAAGTAAGGGAATGCTCAAATTGGTGTAAATGAAAAGTCGACATTCGCTGCACAGAAGGCCTATGTCACTGCTTTTCATCCCACATGTTTCACAAGTGAACACATTTGATGGCTTTATCATTCTCAGGAGAAATGCATTTGGTATGGATTCTATAAAAGCACTCTTCACAATTGTAAAAGAAGCTGTCACTGATACTTTCACTTTCACAAACACCACAAAGAAGCCTATTCTTTGTTGGTAGTTGGACAAAAACGGGTGTGTGCTGGGTAATGGGAGTCGCTTGTCATCATGAGTTGGAAAAAAAGGGTGTGGTGTGAGTCATGGGAATTATGGGTAGTTCAATACATGATTCATGAGCATGACGAGAGTTGGAGAATCGTCCACAAACTGGGTACAATCGTCCACAAACAACAAGTAGTATCTATATCCTTGATGAGAGGTAATTGGAGAAGGCCCCCACACATCACTATGAATCTTTTCTAATGGATGCCTTGAATGATTTTCTGAAGGAGAAAAAGGAAGTTTAGTAGTTTTGCTAAGATGACAAGAGTTGCAGAAAATCTTGGTAGTGGAAATAATAGCAATCTTATTGGAATGGTAAAGGGTCTATAGAACTCCATCTCTTGGATGGCCAAGTATGTGGTGCTAGGTAGCTATATCAGCTTTATTATGTTTCGTTGAGAAGAGAACTTGAAATTTGGTGCCTGGAAGCAAGTATAGGCCCTTATGCTTAATCCTTCACCAGAGTATTGTGATTCTACAAATCCTTGATGTAGAATTGATCTTAGTAAAAATAAAGTAAAAAGGATAATCGGTTGTGAGTCTAGAGATTGAGAGTAAGTTTTTTTGAATTTGGGGAGCAACCAAGACATTCTATAGAGGGATGTTGGTTTGTGGAAGAAATCCAAAGCCGATGTGAGAGATATTCAGGAGGTCTCCATTCCCTGACTAGATTTTTTCAGTACCATGATAAGGGAAAGAGGATTGTAACATACCTGCCGAGGCAGTAACATGAACATTTGCACCAAAATCTAGAATCCAATCTTCAGTATCAAAGGTTTGATCATTGATATGCATGGTTGCAACGGCTTGAGAAATATATGAAGTTTGATAAGCATGATCAAACCTCATGTAACAAGCTATAGTTGAATGGCCCCCTTTTGTTACAGATTTGACAAACAATCGGATCTACTGAGTGTTGCTTTGGTGGAGTGGTGTTTGTAGTTGTGCCATGTTATGTGGACTAAAGGAAGCCTTGGCCCTGAGATGAAAAGGAGGAATGACCCCAGCCTTGACCACCACCTCTACTAGAGCTGTTAGATCTCTAAGTAAGGAATACTATAACATGGATAGGAGTAGGATTATAGCGAATGTGGCAAGCATCAAATGCTTGCAGTTGAGAAACTATATCATCGTGTGAAGGGATTGGTGGTCTAAACATAGCTGCAAGAAAGGACTCATATTGTTTGCCCAATCATTGAAGCAACTGGAATGTCTTATCAGAATCACTAAAAGGCTTTCCTAGGAAACTTAACTTATTGCACAGCAGCTAAAAGTCATCAATATAAGTGGATAGAGACTTGCCTTCTTTCTGCAGAGTTTGTAGCTTTGTTTGAATTGGAAACTCTTGGGCAGCAATTTGTTAAATAAAGTGGTCACTGAATTTGGACCACACTTCTGCTACATGATCAAGATAAAACCACACCAAAGGTTTCTTCAGAGAGGCAGCTTATAATCCACGAGTGAACCAAATTATCAGTTTATTCTCAGTGAGCAAAGGCAGGGTTGGAAACTTCCTTGCCATCTACTACATGCATATATGGAGGTTATGTTGTTTCACCAGTAATGAAGCCAGTGGGGCAATAAGCACGAAAGAGGCAACGTAGTTGCATGGCCCACGAAATGTAGTTTTATTTGTTCAGCTTCAAAGAAACTGAGTTGGCAATATTCACGACAGTAAGGAAAAGGTAAGTCAGCTTATCTTCCATGAATGATAGCTGGAGAAGGTGAACAGAGAGGTGTTGGCTTGATACTAGAGGAAATATGAGAAATGTGAGAGATGAGAATAGAGAATTGCCTCTGAAAGCTCTGCAATTATGATTGAATTGCGTACTGATTACAAGGCTATTGAGTTCTTTATATAGAGATATACAGAGGGCAGAATCATCTTAGTCCTATTTAGTTTATAACTAATTAACAAATAATTAGTTCAGCTGTTAGTAACAAAAATAACAAACTAAAGTTCCTGTAGTTAAGTTCGTTATTGCAGTTTAGTCAAGTGAGTTTGTTTAAGCGGAAGCATTAGATGTAGAGGACTGAGATTTATCTTCAACAGAACTTTAGCTCCTCTGTTGTTAGTTGAAAATCAGGAAATTTCTGTTTGTTTGTATTATTAATCTATGAAAAACTTGCAATGGAAGACATCAAAAATAACAGAAAAGGTTTTGTACCTTCTTTGTTCTTACTACAACAATGAACAAGCTCTTTCCCTCTACTTTATAACCATTACAAAGTCTAACCTACGAAGCAACATACAAGTGTGAAAACTAAAGCCTATCTGCGAAGCCTACTGTGAGGTTCAACTTCCCAACTGTGATTTTCGGTTAAGAGAGACGTTAGAAAGAGATTTATACGGCATTATGGCCATGAAGATTGTTTTGGGTGTGCTAGATCACATTCTAGCACGCTTTCGTGATGATCCCTTTCCTAATTTAATATATTGCAGACGTTCAAGAAGAATAAAAAGAAGAATCGCAATCCCAAATCTTTGAACTTCATGTCTGCTCCTAAAAAGCATGATAGGATTATAGTTATAATTGCTTTGACAGTGATGATTTGTGAAATTGAAATCGGATCATTGCTTTACAATTGCTCTTTATTTTATACACCATATTTTTTCTTCGCATAAGCTTTGCCTTTACAAAGATCTTGAATCTACTAATATTATCATTTCTTTTCTAATTTTGATTAATCATATAATACCTTCTTTTTCATCTTTACTTTCCTTGCAGCATCTCATTTCAAATCTACAAATGATTTTGAAGCCACTAGCCAACGGACAAAAAATATTTAAAATCATGTATTGTTTGTATAAGTGTGCATGCAAATAAAATGTTCAGACATGATGGACAAATACTGAAATAAGTAGAATACAATGATATTCTCTTTTCACTTCTCATTCATATGTAAGTTTTTTTTTTTCCCCCTTCAAGAATACATAGTGGATGACCACTAAAATCACACTTTTTACAATAATAAAACCATAGTTCATGATCCATCTTCTTTTCAACAATAATTGTCACCAACATCATCTTCCAGAGTGTTAACAAGATCTAAAAGATGTTTGTCATATTTATGCCTAACTTTAAATGGAAGAGTAAGACATTTGATGCAGACCTTAAAGTTGCAAGTCTTACAATTAAAGGTCCTAGCACGCTGAGGGAGTAGACCAAAAGCATCGCAAATTGGTCCAAAACGAAGGCCTCGAAAGAGCTGGTGTTTGTGAAGTGAATGCGTAAAGCCATCTGGAATTAGAGCACATTGGATGTGATACTCATTACCCGAACTGTGATCCGCATAGAAGATGCCACAACGAGGGCGTCCACACTCCCAACAAATGGAGGATTTCTTCATATCAAAAGTTGAATTATGTAGGCTAAGGGGATCAGGGCAAAGTACTGGCCTCTGAACCTGTCGGGGCAGTTGAGAACATCTTATATGGAGACAAAAGTCACATTTCACACAGCTGTAAAAAGGTGGGACAAATATAGATTCGTTACATCCTTCACAATGCTTATCCTTGGGTTGTTCATTGTCGAGGATAGTTCATGCTCAGGATGACTCGGACGGATTTTTTGAGGGACATCCCTTCCATCTTTGATCCACCCAACCAAATAAGGAGGACAGCCATAGCGATCACTAATTCCACCTTGCTGCTCAATACCATATCCGCAAAACAGGTGGAAAACGTATGCACATCCCTCTCCACAACTGTAGGCTCCGTAATTTGTGTTCACCTTTCCACCACAAGCTTGACACTCATTGTGCTTGTCTTGACTAAGAGATAAGGTAAACGTAAGGGGATGCTTATGCCCTGTCTCCCTGACGTTGCAAATAAATTGAGGACAGTCGGCGTGAATCAAAATTTGACATTTCATGCACTGAATGCCCAATGTCATTGCTTTTTTTCCCACATACGTCGCAAGTGAACTCCATCGGCTTCCAGATGGCTATGTATTTGTGTGGGTTGCATTTGTCGGTTGTATTTTTCCAACAAGTAGCGCACTTCGAATGGATTTCGTAGCTACACTTGTTGCAGCGATAAAAGAAGCTTCCATTGGTGATCAATCGGCCACCGATGATCAATTGGCTACGGATGACTTCATTACAAACACCACAAAGCCGCCAACGCTGACCCAAAAATAGTGATAAATGTCGGCGACTTTGAGACGGTGGTCGAAGAAAAAGAGTGTGGCCTGGGCCATGGGATTCGTATGCCATCATGATAGGTCGTTCAATGCATGATTCATGAGTGAGGAACTTGCATTTTGGGATGATGCATTTATAGATGATGGACACATTTTTACCCGATGAACGCAGTACCCTTTTCTCGCACAATGAACAAACAGCTTCTTTCTCGCCATGTTTGCCAAGCTCTAAGGAGATCAAATGGTGTACCTCACTCAAATTATGCCAGACCTTCATCCTTCTGTTCGGTTCGTCTCCACATGATTCGTGGATGAAGAAGTTGCAGTCTAAGTATTTGTAAGTGGGAATTCCTAAGACTGACTTTATGCAACGTCGACAATGAACATCTTCTTCCCCTTTGTTGATATTTGAATTTCTTACCTAATACCTTTCCATAATTGTCCCTAATTATGTGTTTGTGTTAGGTAGAATATTATGTAATTATTGTAATTATTATGTTTTCCTTGTATAGATTAGGTTTACAGCGTATAAATGTATGCTTGGTATTGTAAAGAAAAAATCAATACAAACCAAATATTTGCTCACCTGTCGGCCTCTCTCTCCCACCATCTCAAAATCTTACATGGTACCCGAGCCTTGTTTCTTTTCCTGAGATTTTTTTTCGCTTCCTCACGGCCATCAGTGACAAGTGATTCTCAATACCCCTATCTTTCCCCGTAATTGTCCCTTTCTTCTGACTCCTTTTCCTTTCCCGTGAATCTTCATTCATTCCCACTATCCTCCCTTTCCCGTAAGTCTTTTTAGCTTTTTTGTCCGTTTCTTGCTTTTTCGTCCGTTTCTCAGTTTTTTTGGTCTATTTCGGCTTTTCATCCGTTTCTTGCTTTTTCGTCCGTTTATCAGTTTTTTCGTCTATTTTGGCTTTTCATCCGTTTCTTGCTTTTTCGTCCGTTTATCAATTTTTTCATCTATTTCGGCTTTTCATCCGTTTCTTGTTTTTTCGTCCGTTTCTCGGCTTTTTGGTCCATTTGGCTTTTCATCCGTTTCTTCACTTTATCATTCCCTTTTTCAATATTATAGTTCTGCCATTCATAATTACCGAAACCCTAATCTCTCGTATCTCCCACTTTTTAGCCCCTAATTCTCTAATTTTTCGGTTTTCTCATATCCCCAATTTCGGAAAACCCTAAACTTATTTTTTCACAATTTTACCTTCATTCCTAATCTCCCAAATTCCCCAATTTCTCATAACCTTAGCCTTAATTTCTTTGATGGCTACCGCTGGAACCCCTTCCTCCACTCTTCGCGACCCTTATCACCTTTCTACTGCTGATCTCCAACCCGACAGCATTGTTCCTAAACGATTAGTTGGCGAATCGAACTGGAGCATTTAGAGTGACCAGATTCGCACCGTCTATCTCGCCCGCAACAAGCTCGGCTTTCTCACCGGTGAGCTTACTTGTCCAAACGGTAATGGCGAAGACGCACAACGATGGGCCCAAGCCCATGCCGCTGTCAAAACTTGGCTAGTACACTCTGTTGACTCCGATTTGGAGAGCATGGTTTCTCGACTTCCGACCGTGACGGATATTTGGCGAGTTCTGCAAGAGAGCTTTGACAAAGTCTCCACTACTCAGAAATTTGGCTTGCAACAGGCCATCAATGCACTTCAGCTTGCTCCTGGCGCCACCAGTGCTGATCTCACGGCCTTTTATGTCCGCCTGACAGACCTTTAGGGTGCACTTGAGACACAGCAGGCCCCCATCTGATGTTCTTGCGGCAAATGCGATTGCGAAGTTAACTCACGTCTCCGGGCTCGTGACCATGAGGATCGTGCACTGAAGCTTCTCATTTCCCTTTCGCCGGAGTTCCAAAACCTTGTTTCTTCCGTCCTCAACCACGAAGAGCTTCCTTCTTTGGAGAAGATCTACTCTCTGGCCAAGCAAGACGTTGACCAGCGTTCCCAACACGATGGCCACCACAGTGCCGGCGACGCCAGTGCCTTCGCGGCACAATCACACGGGACTACACGTCGCCCTTCTGTTGGGTCGGGCAACGAGGCTCTGCAACTAGGCCCAGGAGGTTGGCCCACTGACTCACGGCCCACTCCTCTAGGCCCTCATCACCTATCTGGGCCACAACGGCCCAAGGATCCTACTCCTTCCTTAGCCCATCAGCGCCCTTTTTGCAATCATTGCAAGAAGCCTAGGCACGTCTAGGAGGCTTGTTTTCTGCTTGTGGGCTACCCCCCAGGTTGGAAGTCCAAACCCAAGGGTAGTAATCGCCACTGCTCTACTAATGGGCATACCCAAGCCCACAATGCTTCTCTTGATGGCCACGGGCCCCACAACTTCAGTCATGGGCCTCCACCGCCCCCCTTTACTAGGCCTTCTTATTTTGGTAACCCCTCACCTTCTCCTTATCCTAGTGCAGGCATCTTGGGTCATCCACCTCCAAGCCTTGACAGCATCTATGGCGGCTCTACTAGACTCAATTTCACTGCGGACTAACAACAAAAATTGGTGACACTTATCAATCAGATGGGCACCTCTGATCCTAGTGCCAATTTCTCCGGTAATTCTTCTTTTTCTCATCCTTTTTCATCTTTATGGATTATTGATTCTGGGACAACGGACCATATCACATGTAATTTGCATATGTTAAATTCTTTTTACCCATGTGCCAAACCCATCCACATCACTCTCCCTGACAAATCCCTTAGTCCAATCACTCACATTGGTCACTATAAGCCTTATCCCTCCCTTAATCTCACTCATGTTTTATATGCCCCTCACTTTCGTCATAATTTATTATCTATTCAAAAACTGACCCGCGACAATAATTGTGTTGCCCTTTTCTTTGATAAATTTTGTCTCTTTCAGGATCGTACAACTGGGGATCTGATCGGGCTCGGCAAGGCTGATCGGGGCTTATATTTCCTATGTTCCTCCATTCTAGCACAATTTACTTCAGTTTTTTCAAATTATTTAGCTTCCTTACGGACTACTTTTTGTATTCCACAAACAATTTGTAATTCCATTTTTACTAATAATATTCAGTACGCTCTTTTGCATCAATGCTTGGGTCATTCCTCACTTAAAACTTTTCATTCTCACGGACGATCTTTTTCTTGCCCCTCTAATTTTCAATGTTCTATTTGTCCTTTAGCCAAACAAACCCGTGCCCCGTTTCCCTCTCGTCAACACTGCACCACCTCTATTTTTGAACTCGTCCATATGGATGTTTGGGGTCCTCATCGGACCCCCACTCATGATGGTGCTCGTTACTTCCTCACCATTGTGGATGATTTTTCTCAAGCTACCTGGACCTTTCTTCTTACCTTTAAAAGCCAAGTTTTCTCCAAAAATCAATATTTTCTCTCCCTTGTCTCCACTCAATTCAATTCTGTTGTTCGCCGCATTCACTCCGACAATGGAACTGAATTCTTTTCTTCTGAATGCCGTTCGTTTCTTTCCTCGCGTGGCATCCTTCATGAGACCTCTTGTGTTCACACTCCCCAATAGAATGGAATTGTTGAACGGAAACATCGGCACTTGCTTGATGTCGCTCGTGCTCTCATGTTTCAAGCTCACATCCCTCCTCGTTTTTGGGGTGAATGCCTCCTCATTGCCACCTATCTCATTAACCGTCTTCCTTCCTCCTCTCTTCATGGCCTTAGCCCTTTTGAAAAACTTTTTGGAAAACCCCCTGTTATTGATCATCTTCGTGTTTTTGGGTGTCGCTGTTTTGCTTCCACCCTCGGTACTCGTGACAAATTCAGTCCTCGTGCCCTCCCTTGTATTTTCATGGGATATCTTTCCTCTCAGAAGGGTTACCGTCTTTATGACCCTGCCTCTAACAAATTTTTTGTTAGTCGAGATGTTGTTTTTCAAGAGAATAATTTTCTTTTCTCTCCTCCGATCACGCCTGCCGCCCCTTCAGTTCCTACTGTGCAGCTCGATGAACCTTATACTTCCTCGTCCCTACCAGTTGATCTCCCTAACCTCCCTGAGCCCCCTCTCCCCAACCTTACCACTATTTTGGATGATATCATATCCCCTTCCCCCCCTCCTGTTCCTGCTCCTAATCCAAGCCCAAATTCCTCTCTTCCCACTACCTTTGATACCACCTTACGCCGTTCAAGTCGACCTAGTCGCCCACCCATTTGGACCTCTGACTACATATGTCCTACCCTTCCTTCGACTTCTAACACCTCTGCCTACCCCATCTCCAATTATGTCTCCCTTCAACAATGTCACCCACTTCATCAACATTTCATTGCCTCCATCTCTGCCATCCATGAACCTTCCACTTATCATGAAGCCGCCTCTGATCCTAATTGGATAGATGCTATGAACCATGAACTCACTGCTTTAGAGGCTAACCACACATGGGATGTGGTTCCCTTGCCCCTTAATCGACGTCCTATTGGGTGTAAATGGGTGTACAAAGTGAAGTATCATGCCAATGGTTCCATTGAGCGGTATAAGGCCCGTCTAGTGGCCAAGGGCTTTAATCAGCGTGAGGGCATCGATTACCAAGATACATTTTCGCCCATTGCGAAGCATGTCACAGTTCGTCTCATCATCACTATTGTTGTTGTTCATGATTGGCCCCTTTACCAGATGGATGTTTAAAATGCTTTTCTTCATGATGATCTCTCTGAGGAGGTATATATGGAGCTTCCCCCTGGATTTCGCAATCAGGGGGAGCATCTAGTCTGTTGATTGCGAAAATCCCTTTATGGGTTGAAGCAAGCATCCCGTTAATGGAATGTTAAGTTTACTGGAGCATTGATTGCACATGGTTTTGTCCAATCTTATCATGACTACTCCCTATTCACTAAGGCTAAAGGTAACTCTTTTGTGGCATTACTCATTTATGTTGATGATATATTGATCACAGGTAACAGTCAGGCAGCTATAACGGATCTCAAACGATATCTTCATGCTACCTTCTTCATGAAAGACCTGGGTCAATCAAAATTCTTCTTGGGAATCAAAATAGCCCGTTCTCCAGAAGGCATCTCACTCAGCCAACGTAAGTACACATTGGAATTAATCTTTGAGGCTGGATTGGCAGGTTCGAGACCGTCTGTAATTCCGATGGAACAGAACAAGAAGTTCACAAGCATTGAATATGATGTTAGTTCAGAAGAGAAAACCGATGACCCGCTTCTTACAGATCCATCCACCTATCAGAAACTGGTTGGAAGGTTGATATATCTGACTCTCACTCGACCTGATATCACTTTTTCAGTTCAACTTCTCAGTCAGTTCATGCATAATCCGAAACAGTCCCACATGGAGGCAGCACTGAAGGTAATTAAATACCTTAAGAGTTGCCCAGGTATTAGCCTTATGTTCCCATCCTCATCCAAATTCGAGCTTAGAGCACATTGTGATTCAGACTACAGTACATGCCCTATGACAAGAAGGTCAACGACTGGATTTTGCATAATGCTTGGAGATTCCTTGATTTCGTGGCGGTCCAAGAAACAACCAACTGTATCCTTGTCATCAGCAGAAGCAGAATATAGAGCCATGCAAGTAACGACATGTGAGATAGTATGGATTATAGGGTTACTCAAAGACTTTGGTTTTCAGATGCGACATCCAGCATTATTATATTATGATAATGAAGCAGCAGAGAAGATAGCAGCAAATCTGATTTTTCATGAGCGTACAAAGCACATTGAGGTGGAATGTCACTATGTAAGAGAAAAACTTCAACAAGGAATAATCACAACTCGACATGTTTCTACCAAGGAACAACCAACTGATCTTTTGACAAAGACACTTTGCAGCAAACAACATTGGCATCTTCTCTCCAAGCTCGGAGTATTTGATCTCTTCAAATCTCTGGCTTAAGGGGGAGTGTTGATATTTGAATTTCTTACCTAATACCTTACCATAATTGTCCCTAATTATGTGTTTGTGTTAGGTAGAATATTATGTAATTATTGTAATTATTATGTTTTCCTTGTATAGATTAGGTTTACAGCGTATAAATGTATGCTTGCTATTGTAAAGAAAAAATCAATACAAACCAAATATTTGCTCACCTGTCGGCCTCTCTCTCCCACCATCTCAAAATCTTACACCCTTTCATTAAATGCAACAAATGCCATGGCTTGCGTTCCATCTTGCACTATCTGTTACCTATGCAAGTACAAAGCCATTGATGCAAAGGTATAATTATGTATGTATCTAATTAAAATGCAAAAAGGTTGTCTTTCAGCTTCAGAAACAATAAATTAATCATAAGATTGATTTGTGATTGCCGCCTATAGAAGAATTGAAAGATAATAAGAAGTGAAAAATATGACCAAATTGACCAATAACATGTTCAAAACTCAAGTTTCTACATTTTTCTCAAAATTTTTTTAAAAAAAAAAACATGTTAAAAATAACTATGAGCTTTGTTATAATAAAAAGGATATAACTAAGAGGAAGGGGGGTTGAGAATAAAACACAATACCTGTTATTGAATGTTTAAGCTTGTTGTATGACTAGTAGCTAAATAACTATAAATGGTAAAGGGGAAATACAAATTCAATGTGCTTTGAACTATCACATAGACAGTAAGCAAATGATGATATATCTTCTTTGGTGAATGGAGCAAAACAATATAACACCATGCTTATATAGCAAAATTAGCTATTCCTTTCTTTCTATACACGTTTATTTTATTTTTTTTCTTTTTTATTTTTTTAGTCTTTCTTTTCTTCAAATTCTTTCTTTTTCCTTTCTCACTCATCCTTTCTATTAATGTACTTCATTCTTTTCTTTGTTTTCAAGTTTTTTTTTCCTTCTTGTAAGGTTAGATATTGTTCCAAACCTAACTAAAGTTCGCATATAATAGTAACATGATCTAGCCTCACAAATCCAATCACTAGTTCAATCAAGATGACTTAATGAGCTTTTAGTCAATCTTTTCCTAGATGAGGAGAATCTACTTCTTTATTGGTTCAGTAGAGACCTTGAGTGATTATTGGGTAGTTGAAATGCTCAAACTTAGAAAAAGAGAACACGTTAAGATGGAAGGAATCTATTTTTAGTGACAAAGAGCCCAGGTTGTGAGCATATTCACATGCCTGTTTTTGAACAATAGCAGCTCCACGATTTATATTCTCCTTTCTATGACAAGCTCCGTGCTACTTATCTTGACTAAGAGGTAAGCTATGGATTCTACACCATTACACAAGAGTAGGCCTTTGCTTTTCTTCCCACGAGTCGCTAGTGAACCCATATGCTGGCTTTACCGTTCCCATGAGTAACACACAATTAAGAATTCTATAAAAAACACTCTTCACAGTTGTAAAAGAAGCTGCCACTGATGCTCTCACTTTACAAACACCACAAAGAAGCTTATTCTTTGTTGGTAGTTTGACAAAAAAAAAAGGGTGTACTGAGTAATGGGAATCGTTTGTCATCGTGACTTGGAGAGAAAGGGCGGGCTGTGGATCATAGGTCTAATATGCCATCGTACAGATAGTTCAATGGACGATTCATGAGTGAAGTTGCAATTTGGGGTGATGAATTTGTAAATGTTGGACGCATTTTTACTTGGTGAATGCAGTACAGTTCTCTCGCACCATGAACAAACGGTTTCCTTCGCGCCATGTTTGCCAAGTTTTGTGGAGATCAAATGGCGTATTTCAAGAAAATTATGCTTGACCTCTATCCCCTGTTTGGTTCCTCATGGCATGATTCATGGACAGAGAACTTCCAGTCTATGCAATTTTATGAGAAACTTGAAAGCATGTGTAGTTAAATTTACGTATGTACTTTGTGTTTATGTTATTTGGAAGAAACATAACAGAAAAATCTTTCAAAATAATGAGTTTTGAATGTGTAACTCTTGAAATCATCCAAAGACTTATATGAGATAGATTTTGTTACATAGAAAATAACCCAAAATTACAAAGTTATATGTTCAACAAGTTTGATTTGTGTCACAAAACATGAAGGCAGAAAAATAAGAGAATGAGAGAATATGCCAATGAGTGAGAGAATTAATGTATGTTGAGTATGCAATAATAATGAGCTATACATTGCTTATCCTAGGGCTAAACTTAGCCTATCTTATATTGTAATAGACTATATAATGAAATGAATAGTATGAATACAACTAGGAAATATAGATACAACCAAGGGAATCCTAAGACCAAATCCAGCCTCCCAACTTCCTACAAAGCGAGTGTGATGGACGTGAGTTGCATTTGTAGTGAAACAATTGCAAAGGGAAATCAGTCATTATAATCACCATACTCAAGATTAGAAGATGATATTCCATGCTTGAAAAAGTATGCAAACAAACCAACAACATAGACATAGCAAGTGAAATTGAAATGGATCCCACAATTATTTTAAGCAAATGCAGACACTTGCAGATACATGAAAAGTGTGTATGGTTTGAGAAAAAGGTATGATGGGAACTACTTTTTGTATTTCTATACACAAAATTACATATGCTATTTCTTGTATTACAAACACAGTTACAAATGAATGTATAATTTTTCCATTTTCAAGCAAGGATTGAATTCCAGTGTGTGTTTTACCTTATCAATGTAGCGAAGTGTTTTTTCTTCTTTTACAAAATAGTCCCATCTACCTTTGTATCAAAACCTAAGTTTAAGAGGTCATCCTTTGTGCACAACTCTCATAGCTTATATTATCACATGACGGACATTATAGCTTTTGTTACTTGCAAGAAAATATATTAGGAACCACATAAAAGATCTCCACCATTACCTAAATTTATCAAGGGCTTATAAATAACAAATTAACATGAGTGGTAAAGAGAAGAAATTGGGTAAGTGTTGACACGGCAGGCGGTCTAGGAAAATTATAACTAAAAGAAACCTTAATTTTTATACTTAAAGTTAGCATAACTACAACAATCTTGACATAAATGTAAAATTCTCTCTTCATTACACTACATATTTCTCCTTGTCGTAAAACAATGCAATTTCATGAGAAAACAATGTAATTTGGAGTTAATAAGCCAACGTCATTCCACTATAACAATGTTGTTCTTTTTGACAATTCCCCTCATATTGATAGTACGGAAACCAAGTTTGTAAAGAAAATAATCATATTGTCTTATATTCTAGACTTTGGTAAGAAGATGACAGAACTTGTTCTTCAATGGCAACATAACATCTCTTAATGAGCTTTTGGTCAATATTTGTTGTGTCAAACAAAGTAATGTGTAATGCATAACAAGAACATTAGTGTTGTGTTCTAATTAAGTCCAAATTAATTATTAAAATGGATTTTTCATCAAACTTAAGATATTATTTCAAATGTTGGCTAAATAGGGAATTAAATAGCAAATATAAAATCACACAAGGGAATACATAAATTTATATGGTTTGGCCAACAATTGCCTATATCTATAGATAAAATTGAAAGAGATTTCTTTCACTACTTGCAATCAACAATGGCAAAGTTTTCTTATAAGAGTTCTTTACCAAATACACTTTTCAAGCACTTCTTTAAGGATATACAAAAGTGCATAAGAGTTTAACATGTATGGCTTATAGATTTCCTTCTTTTCTTCATTGTTCTACACACATTGTATACCAATTTGCATTGCACTAAAAATTACAATGCAATATGCACTCAAATATGCACAAATCTAACTGCTCTCTCTTTCTCTATTTTCTCTTGGTTTTCTTTGTTTACAATGTTCTCTCCTTAGGATATCTTTTGGCTTCAAAAATCAAAACCTCCCTCACTTGTAACAAATTTTCCTTAATAGCAAGAATTATTAGTGGTTGAGAAACAAACTCTTCATACCTAACTAGTCATCCATGATAATGGAGAGAGAATGAAAGAGTGAGAAAGTTTAGAGACATGGATTTTTTCTCCCAAACCACACATGCCAAATAATGGCAATGTCACCTCATCTCTTCAATAACAAGAAAGATATAAGAAAGAGATAATATGCTAATTATGAGTCACATCCAACTATCTTCCACCTTGTTGAATAATCAAGTAGTATCTTAATAACTCTCCTCAGCATTACCATTTCAATATCTTCATTCATCACTACATAAACCTATCAAGTCATACAATTATTGAACTTGATAGTAAAGATTACCTTGGTAAGCATATCAATAAGGTTACATAAAGTTAATATCTTCAACACTTTTACCTTTCCTTTATCAATGGCATTTCATCAAAAATAACATCATGATTGATTGGGAACTAAAAGTTCTTCCATTAGAAAATCATAATTTGTATCCCTTCACACCATCTACATATCCTAAGAAAATGCATGTTCTAGATCTTTGTTCAAGCTTACCTCTTTGAAGATGTACATATACAGGACAACCGAAGATCTTTAAGTTTGAGTAGTCAGCAAGCTTTCCACTCCAAAATTCTTCAAGTGCTCTATAATTAAAGGTAATAGATGGTGATCTGTTGATCAAGTAATAAGTTGTATTAGCTGGTTTAGCCCAAAACTATCTAGTCAATCCTTCTATAAATAGCATACACCTTGCTTTCTCTATGATTGTTCTATTCATCATCTTTGCCACTCCATTTTTTTGTAATGTGTATACAACAGTGTAGTGTCTTGCTATACCATCTTTCTTACAATAATCTTCAAACTCTTAGTTGCAAAACTCCATACAATTATTAAACTTAATAATGGGATCACCTTGGTGAGCATGTTAACAAGGTTGCACAAAGTTGGTATCTTCAACACCTTCACCTTTCCTTTATCATTGACATTTCATAAAAAATAACATCATGACTTATTAGAAACTTGGAAGTTCTCCCACCCAAAAACCATAATTTGTATTATTTTACACCATTTCCATATCTTAAGAAAATGCATCTTCTAGAACTTGGTTTAAAATTACCTCCTTGAATATATACATATGTGGGATAGCCAAAGATCTTTAAATTTGAATAGTTAGCAAGCCTTCCACTCCACACTTCTTCAAGTGTTCTACAATTAAGGACTTCAATATAGGTGATATTAAGTTTTGGTGGCAGTTTACGCTACACTATATAAACCCATGAGATTCGAAGTTAAAGGAGAATATGATATATAGGTAAAGGAAAGTACATATGGACTTCTATTATTTCTTAGGCAATGATACTCAACGGTGTACAAATTCATGAGCATGCATGAATTTATTAAAAGCTCAAGCAACAATAGTGTTTATTTCAGGGTGAGTCCTTTAGATATGTTATTCACTTCTCAAGCAAGTTAATAGTGGGATTATTTGTTGAACCTTACAAAGGCTTTTAGAAAAATTGTAGAGGGAACCTATGACAAAGTTTTCCATAAAAGACCTAAAAGCAACACGATATATCTTTGGGATGAGATACTTAAGACAAAGTGCTTGGGAGTCCTTCAACTGGACTGAGTTAAAGAAAGAGATCAAGAGAGAGTCCAACCATTGGAGGTTGGTGCCTATCATACATGTTCTTGGTTAACATTTTGAGCTGTTGGAAGATGGACATGAGTAAAGATTGTTAAGGTTAATGGTAGACAACTTGAGGATAGAACTATATGAGGTTAGATATTGAATAAGGTGTCAATGTAATTAATAGACATTAAAGTCTATTGTAGGACTTCTTTGCAATGAGATATGGACTTGGACTTGGTGAATCTTCACCTACTATTTGTGAGAAAACCTAACATTTTGCTGTTATTTAGGTAAAATTTGTCTTATTGATATTAACGAAAGGGTAAATCGAAAAGATATCAGAAAGTTAAAAGGTAATGTTGCAACAGTAACCAAAATTAGAATCAAAATGGGACAAAAGAATTGTATGTTGTTGACACGTTCATCCTAATGTCAGATCAAAGGTAAGTACAGGAATCAATCCATTTTGTCATTTTGTTAAATTACTCATTGAAGATCTTAAGAAATGATTTGTGGAGGTCTTCTAGAAAACAAGAACACGAAGAAGGAAATACTAGATCTCTTCCTCACAAATGTTACGACGACTACTAGTTATTAATACGACAATAATCGCTTGTGTAGAAAACCAACCCACCCTCTCAACTTCCTACAAAGTCTGAGTGATGAAAGTGAGCTGCATCAAAAGTGAAGAGATTGCAAAGGGAAATCAGTCATGATAATTACCATAATCCAGACCAGAAGATGATGTTCCATGCTTGAAATTAGTATGGGAACAAACAAAGAGGACAGACGTAGCAAGCTGAAATGAAATGGATCCTATAGTCATCCAAGGCTTCTAAGCAAATGAAGACACTTGCGGATACATAAATATTGTGTAAGATTTGAGAGAAGCCTCAAGAAGCATGGTGGGAAGATCTCCTGCAGTAGCTAAATCCATTGAGGACTTAGAATAACTAATTGACATGAGTGGTACAGAGAAGCTGTTCGGCGTGATGACATGGCATGCGGTATGGCAAAATTATAATCGGAAGAAACCTTATTTTTTATACATGAAGTCAGCATAACTGCAATAATCTTCACACAAACGTAAATTCATTCTCCACTACACTGCACATTTCTGCTTGCCATAAAACAATACCATTTCAGAGGGAAACATCATCATTTTGGTGTTAATAAGGCAATGTAACGTTGTGACATTTGCCCTCAAATTGATGGTATTGTATACATTAAGAAAACAAGCTTGTCAAGAAAATAATCATATTGTTGTATAGTCTATACTTGGGTAAGAAGACAAAATGACTTGATTTCCAAAGAGTACATAAGGTGTCTTAATCAGCTCCTAGTGAATTTTCTCCCAAATGAGAAGAATCTGCTTTTCAATCAAGTCCATCGAGATCATGATGATTATGGGCAAAAGAAATAAGAAAAAAGAAACCATTTTTAGCACGGAAGGAATCTGCTTCTAGTACCCAAAAGAACCTTAGGAAGATGGATGGGTACGAGAGCATGGAGCAAATTTGAGGCCGTCCACATTTGCCACTTAAGACAGCAAGTCATAGGGTTGGCTTTTGTTACGGCCATGAAGATTGTCTTGGGTTTACGAGGATCCCAAGGTCAATACAACATATTGCAAAGGATCAAGGAGAATAAAAATAAGAATACTAGAGCTTTGAACTTCATCTCTACTCCTAAAAAGTATTATAGGATTATAATTATACTTGCTTTGACAAGGATGATATGTCGAATTAAAAGTGAACCGTTGCCATCCAATTGCTTCTCATTTTGTCCACCATGTGTTTTTTTTGCATTAGCTTTGCCTTTACAAAGTTTTTGGATTTTCTAACATTTTCTTTTTTTCTAATTTTGATCAATCATACCATACTTTTCATTTAATCTTTTATTTTCTCCTACCATCTCATTTCAAATCTACAAATGATTTAAAAGTCAATAAGAAATAGACATAAAATCGATAAATACATGTGTTGTTTGTGTAAATATACATACATATATAATTTTCAATCATAATGGACATATATTGAACAAAGTAAGATACAATGATATTCTCCTTTTACATCTTACTTACATACATATTTGTTTCACTTTATTGACCTAAGTCTTTTTTCTAAGAATACATGATGAATGAACACTAAAATCACACGCTTTACAATAATAAAACCAATGTTTTGATTTATTTTTTCTTCACAAATTTGACAATAATTTTTATCAACATTGCATTCTAAAGTATTAACAAGACTTAGGAGATATTTGTCATATTTATGTTTAGCTTTAAGTGGAAGAGTAAGACGTTTGATGCAAACCTTAGAGTCGCATGTCTTGCAATCAAATCTCTTGACACCCTTATGACATGTAAAACAAGCAATGCAAATTCCTCTGATTAAATTGCCTTGAAAGAGCT
The DNA here is from genome assembly GCA_028551475.1 of Casuarina equisetifolia. Taxonomy (NCBI): domain Eukaryota; kingdom Viridiplantae; phylum Streptophyta; class Magnoliopsida; order Fagales; family Casuarinaceae; genus Casuarina; species Casuarina equisetifolia. Next base: position 4,258,488 of record CM052362.1, on the reverse strand, counting down.
TTGTGTTCATGAAGTGGATGCATAATGACATCTTGAATTAAGGCACATTGAGTCTCTAATTCAAAACGTTCTAGAACTTTATAGAAAAAGCGATGACAAAGATTTTTATACTCCCATTCACACTCCCAACAATTGAAGGATGATTTCTCCGCATTAGAAGGTGCATTATGTAGGCTTAGCGAACAGGAGCCATATACTAGTTGGGTAACCTATTAGGGCAGTAAAGCATATCTTATATGGACACAAAACTCAAATTCCTCACATTCCCCACATTTGTAAAATGGAGGGACAAATATGTATTCTTTGCATCCTTGATAGACCTTATAATTAGGTCTTCATTCTTCAAGCTTAGCTTATGTTTAGGATGACTAGGATGGATTATTGAAGAAAGTGGAGAAAACACAAAAGTTTTGGGAATTGCTTGCAAGCTGTATATTCTCTCTATATCAATCTATACAAAGAATTGGAAAAACTACTTAAGTACAAAAAAATGACTAAAAGAAAGAAGCCCTATGTGACAACCATAGGCCAAATAAAGAATACATATTAAGGGTCCACAACATGTCATGTATCTCAACATTCCCTCTCAAGTTAGAGATTTGTATAAATTAAATACTTCAAGTTTGGACAATAAATGACTATGTTATGTACTACACAATGCTTTAGTAAACAAATCAGTGGGTTGTTCCTATGTATTAATATAGCAAGTCTTTATTATCCCTATCTGAATCTTCTCTCATACAAAATGATAGTCTATCTCGATGTTTTTTGTCTTGTAATGAAAAATAAGATTCACAGCATTGTGTCCCAAGAGTGGTATTAGGCGAGGGATGATTATACCGAGATCTTAAAATAATCCAAGGAGCCAAATAATTTCACAAATCGTGTATGCCATGGTTCTATACTCTAATTCTGCAAATGAACAGGATACAATTGGTTGTTTATTTGCCAACCATGATACAAAGGAGTCAACTAGCTTCACACAATAACCAATCATACACCTTCATGTCATGGGCAGGCCATATAGTCTAAATTGCAAAAAGCAATAAGCTTTAACCTCAATGAGCATAAAAGGAAAAGTCCAAGTCCAAGTGTCCCTTTAATGTACTTCAATAACCTTATAGTTGCATCCATGTGTGAACATCTGGGAGAGTGAGTAAACTGACTAAGGTGCTGAATAGTGAAACATATGTCTGACCTAGTGTGTGTCAGGTACAACAACCTACCAATCATCCTCTGATACGTAGAATGATCCTCAAGCAATAGGTCATCACATTTTTTAGGATCTCCCTCATCACATTCCGGTGTAGTTAACTTCACATTTTGTTCATGGAGTGATAATCGGTTTAAATCCTACAAGTCCCACTTCTTTTAGTAGTTTTAAAGCATATTTGCGTTGGTTGAAGTATATGCCCTTAGGTAAACAAGCTATCTCTATCCCAAGCAAGTATTTACATTCCCTAAGATCCTTCATGTGGAACACTGAATGTAGGTATCTTTTAAGCTTTGAAATAGCTATAAGATTATCTTCGGTTACTAGGATGTCATCCATATAAAATAGAAGGATAATGAAAGAACCTCTATGTTGTTAGGTGAAAATTTCAGTCATGTAAAGACTAATAAAAACCAATTGCAAGAAGTGCCTCTGTGAATTTGGCATACCACTGTCTCAACGCTTATTTCAATCCATATAATGACTTTCTCAAGTGACACAGTGATCTCTCCCCTTGACATGGAAAACTAGGTGAAAGCTACATATAAACCTCCTCCATCAAATTCCTATGTAAAAATGCATTCTGCAAATCCAATTGGTGAAGGCACCAATGTCTGATAGCTGTAATACACATCACAAATCCGACCGTAACTAACTTGGCCATAGATTAAAAGGTTTCATTATAATCTATAACTTCCTGTTGTATATATCCTTTTGCTACTAATCGTGCCTTATATCTTTCAATAGTGTCATCTACATGATATTTCACCTTATACACCCACTTACATCCAATGACCCTTCGTCCAGGTATAAGTGTCACAACATCCCACATGTGATTGGCCTCGAAGGCTGATAATTCCATATCTATAGCAATGATTATTCTTAAGTACTTGATGATATATCTCAGGCTCAACAATGACGGAGATGGAGGCAATGAAGCGTTTATGGTGTAGATAAAAATGATTAAGAGAAACATGGTCAGATATAGGTTAACAATTGTTCTTCCCTATGGAGGTGGATGAATAAATATAATCAATTGTCCAAATGGGAGGACGTGTGGGCCGGGATGACTACCGAGGAACTGGAGGTAACTGTGGGGTTTCTTGAGCAATCTGTTCAAGTGATGTGATTTGTGGAGGATCAGTGGTTTCAGGTTGCCTACTCAAAAAAGGGTTTTGTTATGCCAAAGATAGCTCCGATGGAGGAAATGATATGTCTAGAGATGGCTCCAATGTGGCAAATGGCAGATTGCATGACTGAGTGATGTCTAGCACTAGTAATGGCAAGTCTGGGGGTGGAGTACTAGAAAGAACTTTAGATTTATTTTGTGAAAAGGGAAAATCATATTCATAAAAAGTGTTCGGTGAAATTCTAAATGCAAGTGAACATGTCAAACAAGTAATATAATGATAAAAAAGATATTGTCCCACAAAGATTGGTGATTACTAGACCAACTAATTACTAATGATAAATAACTCCTAGAATTTATCTAACAAATTCAAATGATAGATGATAGATTAACTAACTAAATCTAAGAAAACTAAATACAAGAAATATGTTAGAGCATATGATTTCACCATAATTCTTAGGTATTAATATTGATTATTTATGCTTGCAAGATGGATAATATCTATGTGATGGCGAAACTTCCTAATTTATTTACTATCCTATGTCTAGGTATAGCAAACCTACTTAGTTCATTAATTCACTATATCTCTATATGTGAATTGAAACAAACCAATTGCATTAGGATCTATGAACATTCCCAGTTTACACCAAAAGCCACACAAATAATATGATATATGTCTATCCATATTTAATTTATGGTTACACATTACAAGAAGCAACTACATATCATCTCCTTTCGGTCTCAAACATGTAAATCATATCATTCAAGTGGTAGCTAATCACTTAAAAGTATTAAACACAATAATATGTAACTTTACATAAACAAAATATCTTGCAAAACATAATAATCATAAGATTCATACTATCATAATTAGGTTACATCGTAGCTCTAACAAAAATAAACTAAAACATAAAGAAATAATGAGGAAGAATAATAATAGGAGATAAAGAAGGCATCTTGAATCCAAGAACAAGAAGTCTGTCACCCTTTTTGTCTTCTTTTCAAGAAAACCTTGAATTCTTGGCCTCTTTCTTAAGTTGTGCTCAATTTCCTCCTCCTCTTTCTTTTGCCTTTTCTCTTCTCTTAAATAGGGTTTAAGTTTAGACCTACTCTTATCCTAGTAGAATTGGATTTTAGAGATCTAAAACAATTGGGTTTTGAACTCTTAATTTAATTAGGTTTTGAACTCTTAATTTAATTAGGCTTTGAACTCCTAATATGATTAGATTTTCTAATTATTTAGAAAACCCAATAACAATAAAATCTAATAACAATCATTCAAAGCCCAAGCCCATCTTGACTCTCTTGATCTTGATATTACGATTTTGCCACACAATAAGCATCAGGCTCTTCATGTTCATCCATTTTCTTCTTGCCTCCTTATGCTACATAAACAAGATAAATTTAGGTAAATAAAGAGAAGTTCAAATATTTTTTCACAATTATTAAAGTTATTTATTGCCTAAAATAGATAAAATAACTCTATAAAAATAAAGTTATCAAAAAGCAATGTCACAACTAACAAAGAATTTTCTACTATTTGGATCGTAGACCTTATATCCCTTCTACAAGGAAGGATATCCAAGGAATACACAAGGGACAACCCTAAGGGAAAATTTATCATTAGAAAGAGATTTACGAGCGCCAACCAAATTAATGGATATACCAAGTGGAGCTGTTACAGGGCTTCTACTTTTAACACCTAGGCTCCCAGCCACTTGTTCAACCTCTTCCCCATCTTCAACTCATGCAACTTCAACTAGAGGCTTATTATCAAGAGATACCAACTCTGTTGCACTTTGCTGTCGTCTATTTGTTTTGAGAAGTGTGGTCTCTTTGATTGTCGAGGAAATGAAAAGGAAAATGAAGTTAGTGTCTTGAGGGGAAAGACATGTTCAGATTATTTTCTAAAATGCAGGATTTTAGCGCTAAAGCGAGATTGTTTCATTTCTTGTATGGATTATTTATCAAGTCCTAGTTTTGAAAGCTGAAAAAAATTCAATTGACTAGCTTAATATCCATTTTAGCGGGCAATTTGTGCCTTTCCGATACCTAAATTGTGAAAATATCCATTGTAAAGTTATTAATTACTTTCGTTTTCATCACATTTCTTTGCTACATCTCACCGTCTCTTTTCTTGTCGTCGTTCTCTTCTTCGTCTCCATCTCTGGTGTCGTCGTTTTCGAAGGTCGGGCTCGTCGGGTGGTACTTGGGGGTGGTGAAGGCTCGGCTGGTGTTGACGAAGAGGGTCACATCGGCACTAATTTACACAGCCGGTGGTGAAGACTCGGCACCTATTTACACAGCCGCTAACCTGTCTTCTCAGGTAATTAATGGAAAAACTGTGGCTGCTTTCTTGTCTATTTGCTTGAAGAAGTGTGGCATCTGTTTGATTGTCAAGAAAATGGAAGGGAAATGAAGGTAGTGTTTTAAGGGGAAAAAGCATGTTAATAAGAGTGTCTTCTAAAAGGTGCGATTTTGGCGGCGTCAAAACCATATAGTTTTCGTCTCTCGTATGGACCATTTGTCAGGGAGTCCTAGTTTTGAAGGCTGAAAATATTTCACTTGACTAGCTTACTATTCATTTCTATGGGCAATTTGTGCCTTTACGATCCCTAAATTGTAGAAATATGCATTGTATAATTATTAATTACTCTTGTTTTCTTCACATTTTCTTACATATTAGTTGAAGTACTATGGTTGTGGATTTTTGTCTTAGTCTATTGATTTTCCCTTGCGGAGTGAACAAAGAAAATTGTAGAAATAACAAAAAGAATGCTTCTTTAGCCTTCAATAGTATCTTTTTCTGTTGTTTTTCAGTCGGAGTTGAAATTTCAAGCGAAACACAAATTGATTCCTTCTTTATGCAACCAATGCATGGTGATGTGAATGCATATTTATATGTATAATAATATTAGATATTGTTGCCAACCTTACTAAAGTTAGCATCTAATAGTAACATGATCCAGCCTCACAAATCCAAAAACTCATCAAGGTAACTTAATGAACTCTTGGTCAATCTTCTCTTAGACGAGAAGAATCTACTTTATTGGTCCGTAAAGAGCATAAGTGGTTACTGTATAGAAAAATTCCAGTAAGTAAAACAAAGGAAACAACGTTAGGATGGAAGGAACCTGCTTTAATGCCAAAAGAACCCCGGTTCTGAACATTTTCACATGCGTGCTCTGAACAATAGTTGGCTCCGTGATTTGTATTTACCTTTTCATGACAAGTTTGGTGATACTTGTCTTGACTGAGAGTCCACAATAATAGGCCCATGTTACTGCTTTTCTTCCCACCTGTTACAAGTGAACACATTTGCTAGCTTTATTGTCCCCGTGAGTAACACACTTGTTGTGGATTCTGTAAAAAAACTCTTCGTGGTTAAAAAAGAAGCTGCCACTGATACTCTCACTTTTACAAACACCACAAGGGAGCTTATTCTTTGTTAGATGTTTGACAAAAAGGTGTATGTGTAGTGGGAAATGGAAATCTTTTGTCATCATGACTTGGAGAAAAATGGTGGGCTGTGGGTCATCATACGGGTAGTTCAATGCAAGATTCATGGGTAAGGAAGTTGCAATTTGGAATGATGAATTGGTAAAATGGTGAAACCTCATGTCACTTACCGAGAAAAACAGAGCATTAACTTGTGAATGTGGTCCTTGGTGTTTGAATTCTTACAGTCATTGGTGAGCAATATGTTTCCATATGAGTGGTCTGTCTATATGAAATAGATGGCAAGCCAAGAGAAAGTGAGCACAAATCCTAGGAGATTAATTCAATAGTATGGATTCTTTTTACTCATCTAGATAAAGTTCCTACTTTCTGGACGTTCCCCGTAGTAAACCAAATCATCTAGGTGCTTTTGCAGAAAATCAAATGTGATGCCCATTGAAGAACCATGGTTAAGGGGATATAATAGCCCAGTCATAAAGTTTTTGGCAATCATGTTTGGTTCTTGTATTTGTAATAAATTTCAAATCGTTTCTTAAGGAATGGTGTAGTTATATTCTCTACCTACTTTGAAGGGTTGTGTAAAGAAATGTGTTGACAGTGTTGGACAAATTTCAAAGGGAATTATATCGGCATTTCTAGCATCACATTTTCTACGAGCATTTTCCGTTGGAGTTTGAATCAGAGCTTTATCCACAAGCAATCATACAACAACTCAATTTTACGTGATTTGGACTACAAGTGCTACATCTATCGTCAAATGGCAGCAGCGATGCTTCTCTCTTACAGGCTTTTCATAAGGTCAAACTACGACATTTTGCCATACAATTTTCATGTATGTGCAAGTGTCTTCATTAGCTTGGATGACTGCAGGACCCATTTCATTCCCCGCTCACTACATCTGTGCTGTTGATTTGTGAGAAGATCTCCTGCATTACCCAAATCCCTTGAGAACTTAAAGAATAACTAATTGACATGAGTGGTACAGAGAAGCTGTTGGGCGTGATAACATGACATGCAATATGGCAAAATTATAATCAAAAGAAGCCTTATCTTTTACTCATGAAGTCAGCATAACTGCACCAATCTTCACATAAACGTAAATTCTCTCTCCACCAAACCGCACATTTCTGCTTGCCTTAAAACAATACCATTTTATGAGGAAACAACGTCATTTTGGAGTTAATGAGGCAATGTCATTCCATTGGAACAACGCTGTGACATTTCCCCTCAAACTGATGGTGGTGTACACATTAAGAAAACCAAGCTTATCAAAAAAATAATCATATTGTCTTACAGTCTATACTTGGGTAAGAAGATGAAACGACTTGATTTCCAAAGAGTACATAAGGTGTCTTAATTAACTCCTAGTGAATTTTCTCACTGATGAAGAGAATTTGCTTTTCAATCAGGTTCATCGAGATCATGATGATTATGGGCAGAACAAATAAGAAAAAAGAAACCACTTTTAGCACGGAAGGAATCTGCCTGCTTCTAGTACCCAAAAGAACCCTAGGATGGGTCCAACAGCATGGAGCAAATTTGAGGCCGTCTATATTTGCCACTTAACGCGGCAAGCCCATGGGATTGGCTTTTGTTACGGCCACCAAGATTGTTTGGGGCTTGCGAGAATCCCTTTGTCAGTGTAATATGTTACAAAGGATTAAGGAGTATAAAAATAAGATTATTGCGATCCAAAAGCTTTGAACTCCATGTCTGCTCCTAAAAAGTATGATAGGATTAGGATTATAATTATAATTGCTTTGGCAAGAATATGCAGAGTTGAAAATGGATCATTGCTATCCAATTGCTCCTCATTTTGTCCACCATATGTTTTTTTTCTTTTTTTCTTTTTTTTTTTTTGGCATTAGCTTTGCCTTTACAAAGTTTTTGGATCTTCTAACATTTTTTTTTCTAATTTTCATCAATCATACCATACTTTTCATTTAATCTTTTATTTTCTCCTACCATCTCATTTCAAATCCACAAATGATTTAAAAGTCAATAAGAAATAGACATAAAATCTATAAATACATGTGTTGTTTGTGTAAATATACATACAAATATAATTTTCAATTATAATGGATATATATTGAACAAAGTAAGATACAATGATATTCTACTTCTACATCTCACTCACATATATAATTGTGCCAATTCATTGACCTAAGTCTTTTCTCCAAGAATACATGATGAATGACCACTAAAATCATGGTCTTTACAATGATAAAACCAAAGTTTTTGATTTATTTTCTCTTCACAAATCTGACAATAATTTTTGTCAGCATTGTATTCTATAGTATTAACAAGACTTAGGAGATCTTTGTCATATTTATGTTTAGCTTTAAGTGGAAGAGTAAGGCATTTGATGCAAACCTTAAAGTCGCATTTCTTACAGTCAAATGTCCTAACAATCGAGGAATATATACCACAAGCAATGCAAAATCCTCCACCAAAACTGCCTCGAAAGAGCTGGTGTTCGTGAAGTGGATGCATAATGCCATCTGGAATCAAAGCACATTGAACGTGTAATGGACGATATCCCCGGGGTCTATAGAAGAAGCCATAACGAAGACATTCACACTCATAACACCAGAACCTGAAGTTATTCACATTATGTAGGCTGAGAGGATCACGGCCATATGCTGGTAGAGTGACCTGTTCTGGCAGCAGAGCACATTTTATATGGAGACAAAACTCACATTCCCCACAACTGTAAAATGGAGGGACAAGTATATATTCCCTACATCCTTGACAAACCTTATCATTGGGGTCTTCATTCTTCAAGCTTAGCACATGTTCAGGATGACTAGGATGGTTTTTCAAATCGAATTCCTTTCTTTCTTTTTCATCTCCGATCCAACCAACCAAATAAGGAGGACAGCCATGGACATCACTTTTTCCACCGTGCTGCTGGATAGCGTAACCGCAAAATACGTGTAAAACGTATTCACACCCCTCTTTACAACGGTAGGCTCCATAATTGGTATTCACCTTTCCACCGCAAGCTTGACACTTGTTGTGCTTGTCTTGACTGAGAGATAATGTAAAAGTGACGGGATGTTCATGCCCTGTCTCCCTAATGTCACGTATAAATCGAGCACAGTCGGCGTGCATAAAAAGTCGACATTCGGTGCAGTGGAGGCCAAAGTCGCTGCTTTTGTTCCCACACACGTCGCAAGTGAACTCAATCGGCTTCCAACTAGTAGTGATGTATTTGTGTTGGCTGCATCTGCTGGCTATATCTTTCCATTGAGTGGCACAGTTGACATGGATTTTATAAAAACACTTGCTACAGTCGTAAAAGAAGGTATCATCAAAAATGCCTACCTCACAAACACGACAATTGCGCTGATATTGTACTGCTGATTTGAGAAAAAGGGTATGTTGTGGGTCATGGGAATAGAATACCATCATAACAGGAAGTTTGATGCATGATTCATGAGTAAGGAACTTGCATTCTGGGATGACGCACTTGCAAATGATGGATACATTGTAACCCGATGATGTCGGTACTGTTTTCTCGCACAATGAACAAACAGATTCCTCCTTGCCATGTGTACCAAGCTCTGTGGAGATCACATGGTGTATTTCACTCAAATTATGCCAAACCTCCATCCCCCTGTTTGGTTCCTCGCCACATGATTCATGGACATAGAAGTTGCAGTCAGAGCATTTGTAAGTGGGAATTAGGAAGATTGACTTTTTGCAACGTCGACAATTAACATGTTCCACATTTTCCTCTCCTTTTGTTAAATCTAACAAATGCCATGTCTTGCGAATGGATTCCATTTTGTACTATCTGTTACATATAGAAGCACAAAGATATTGATGCAAAGGCAAATGTATGTATGTAACTAAAATAAGCACTTAATTAAAATGCAAAAAAGTTGCCTTTAGCTTGAGAAACAGTAAATTAATCATAAAACTGGTTTGTACTTGCTACTTATTGAAGAATTGAAAAAGAATAAGAAGTACAAAATGACAACCAAATTGACCAATAACATGTCAAAAACTAAAATTTCTACACTTTCAAAAACATGTTAAATATAATTACAAAAATGATGTAAAGAAATGAACAAAAAAAAACTTGAAAATGATTGATTAAGAAAAAAAATACAATACCTGTTGTTGGATGTATTGGCTTGTTGTATCACTTGTAAAAAAGTAACTATTAAATGGTTGTAGAGAAGTACAAAAGTTACCAAAGTTTGAACTATTGCATAAGTAGTTTAAAAGTATGATATGTTTGTTTTTGGTTAATGAACTAAACTCTCAAATCACCACACTTATATAACAAAACGAATTATTCCTTTCTTTTTATACACGTTTATTTTAATTTTCTTTTCTTTTCTTTCCTTCTTTCTTTTTCCTTTTCTCACTCATTCTTTAGTTTGTCTTCACACCTTTTTCACTTTTTCCTTTAAGGTTAGATGTTGTTGCCAACCTTATTAAAGTTAGCATCTAATAATAACATGATCCAACCTCACAAATATAATAACCAGTTCAATTAAGATAACTTAACGAGCTCTTGATCAACAAGTAGACTCCGTGGTTTGCATTAACCTTTCCACAACAAGCTTGATGTTACTTGTCTTGATAAAGAGGTAAGGTAAAAGATGGGAGATGCTTATGCCCTGTCTCCCTGATGTTGCATATAAATGGAACACAGTTGGCGTGAATCAGAAGTCGAGAAGGCCCATGTCACTGATTTTCTTCCACGTGTCACAAGTGAACGTAAATGCTGGTTTTATGGTTCCGATGGGCAACACACTTGGTATGGATTCTATAAAACACTCCACAGCTGTAAATGCAAAAGAAGCTGTAACTGATGATTCCAATTTTACAGACCACGCAAAGAAGCTTATTGTTTGTTGATAGTTACCAAAAGTGTGTGTTGTTGGTAATGGCAATCGCATGTCGTCATGACTTTAACAAAAAGGGTGGAGTGTGGGTCATGGGAATTGTATAGCAACTTGAGGCATTATCTATGAAGTGTTTGAGAATAGAGAAAATAAAAAATGCCATTGCATCCCCTGTCACCTTCCTTGGTCATCATAGATGACTTCTCTAGTAGGATCCACTTTGATTGAAGACAATGCTTGATACTAGTCATTTAGGTTTAAATAGTAATCCCACTACCTATTGAGCTGGTTTGTGAAGTCATTTATTAGCATATGCACAATAGTGTGATCAAGTTTGTTGTGTTATTAGTAGATGAACAAATATTAAATCATAATAGGAGAAATACAAATTTGTTATAGTTTGAATTGTTATATAGATAGTTTGTGAGGAATGATATTTCTTCTTTATTAGAGGAAGCAAAATGATAATAATAACAAATTATACAGCAAATTTAGTTATTTTTTTCATATTCTTGTATCCTTGAATAATTCTTTTTATATATATATACATTTTTTCTTTTTTCTTTTTTCTTTTCTTTTAAGTGCTGGTCATGGATTCTACTAAACACATTTCCTTTTTTGTTCTTTTGTTAATTTATGTGTTATTTTCTTTTCTTTTCTTTTCTTTTCTTTTCTTTTCTTTTCCTTTCTTTCTTTCCACTTTTTTTGTTTTTGTTGTAAGGTTGGACACCTACCGAAACCTTTACCAAAAGTAGCACCCAGTAGTAACGTAATCAAAATTTTCAACTCCAATCACAAACTGCACGTTCTCAAACCCAGAGCCATTACAAGATGCCATCCCAATTCAGACCCATATTGCGACTGCCTACATTATTCAAACTGACGCCCTACAAGATGCAATCCCAATTCAGACCCATATTGCGCAAATCAATGCATTCGGGAAGGCAGATATTGCACAGTACACCCTCATCAATCAAAGTGAGACAAAAAAAAAATGTATGAAGTGTATTAAGTGTGTGCACGACAAGTGAGGGAATGACTCCTCTATCACAAGAGAGAAAAAAGGCATAGATTTGTGGAAAAGGCTTGTATTGCTTTCACTTGTGTAAAAAACTGTACATATGAAGGTCCTTATATAATGTAAGGAGCAAACTAAAAAGGAAACAATATACAAATACAAGGAAGAAAATAATCTTCTATATACAATAATAGTTTCCTAAAGAGATAAAATTATAAGGAAAGAATAACGTAGAAATTCTAAGAAATAATTCCCAAATATGCTAACGTATCTCCAACACTCCCCCTCAAGCTGGTGGTTTGGAAGGCTTGTAAACATCAAACACACCAAGCTTGTTCAATAGATACGTGTGTTGTCGATAACAAAGTGCTTTGGTGAAAATCTCTGCGAGTTGTTCCATGGTGTTGATCTCATGTGTCGTGATGACGCCTTCTTGAATTTTGTCCCTTGTAAAATGACAATCCACTTCAATATGTTTGGTTCTCTCATGAACTATTGGATTCACTGCGAGTTTTAAAGCTGCATCATTGTCACAAAAGAGTAGGGTAGGACGCCGTATACATACTCCAAGGTCATGTAGTAAGCCCCTCAACCAAATAATTTCACAGGTGGTCTTGGTCATGGCACGATATTCAGATTCGGTAGAAGATAATGATACAGTTGACTGTTTCTTGGTCTTCCAAGACAGAAGGGAATTCCCAAGCTTTATGGCAAAACCAGTTGTCGATCGTCAGCTCATAGGACATGTGGCATAATCAGTGTCACAATACCCCTTCATTTCCATGTCGCAATCTCTAAAGAGGAGCAATCCAAGACCTGGGCATCCCTTCAGATATTTTACAACCTTTAGAGCCGCATTCATATGAGACTGTTTCGGGGCATGCACAAATTGACTAAGAATGTGAACGGCATAACAAATATATGGTCTCGTCATAGTAAGGTAGATAAATTTTCCAACTAAGCATTGATACTTAGAAGGATCCTTAAGTGGTTAATCTTGTTTTGAGAACGACATTCCCACATCGAATTCCGGTGTAGTGAGACTCAAGTTTTGTTCAAAAGGAATGATAGCAGGTTTGCAACCAGATAATCTGGCCTCAGAAATAATTTCCAAGACAAATTTACATTGACTGAGGCAGATGCCTTTGTCCGACCGAGCAATCTTGATACCCAGGTAGTATTTGGGGGGCCCTAAGTCCTTGATATGGAAGGTAAAGTAGAGGTAGGACTTGAACCGGGCAATGGCGGAAGCATCGCTACCCATAATCAAGATATCATCTACATATATGAGTAAATATATAAAGGAAGTACCTTGGTGCCATGTAAAAAGGGCATAGTCGTGGCGAGATTGGCGAAACTTGGCTAAGAAAAGGGCTGATGTAAATTTAGCATACCATTGCCAAGAAGTTTGCTTGAGACCATAGAGGGACTTTCGGAGATGACAAACCTGAGACTCCCCCTGTCTACGAAGGCCCGGAGGGAGATCCATATAGATTTCTTCATCTAAATCACCATGGAGAAAGGCATTATTAACATCCATCTGATGCAAAGGCCAATCACGGAAAGCAGCAACGGCGAGGAAGGAACGAATAGTGCCTGCCTTGGCGACAGGTGAGAAAGTATCTTGATAGTCAAAACCTTCTTTCTAGGTGTATCCTTTGGCAACAAGACGAGCTTTATAATGCTCAACAGAACCATCAGCTCGATGCTTGATCTTGTAGACCCACTTGCAGCCAATGGGACGTCGATAAGCAGGGCGAGGAACAACATCCCAAGTGTGATTATCGATAAGGGCACGGAGCTCAGCTTCCATGGCCTGTTGCTAACGGGGATCAATGGAGGCCTCCTGGTAACAAGAAGGTTCGGTGGCAGCAAAAATTTGATTGATGCAGCAAAAATGATTTGGAGATAGACGAGCAAAGCTAACATAAGAGGTGATGGGATAATGAGACCCAATGTGCTCAGTGCTGGAACAAAGGTAGTCCTTGGTCCAAGTAGGAGGCCGAGTGGCACGACCAGAACGCCGAGGAGGAGGAGCCAAGGCCGAAGCAGGAGGTGGGACATAAGGGACAATGGCCAGTGAGTCGTCAGGGGAGACCAAAGAGTCAGGTTGGTCAGGGGAAGCCGGTAATGGAGAAGGCGGTGCAGAGGGAGGCACTGGGTGGATCCCACAGATATAGTGGGTGAAGGAGGAGCTGGAGGCGCTGGAGGCACTGGAGGCACAATAAAGACCACAGGTGGTGGTGATGGAGCCGAATCATCAAGTAGAAACGGTCGAGAACCCGAGGGGGGCACAATGTCAGCCGCCGGTGAAGGCACATCCTGAAAAGGGAATACATCTTCATGGAAGACAACATCAAGACTAATAAAAAAGGTACCTGTAGTTGGATCATAAAAACGGTAGCCTTTTTGAAAGGAAGGATAACCCATGAAGATGCAACGGGTGGCACAAGGAGCTAGCTTGTCACGATGTCCCACAGTAGTTGCAAAACACAAGCAACCAAAAACGCGAAGGTGACCAATATCGGGGTGCTTTCCAAATAGTAGCTCAAAAGGTGTCTTCCCATGAAAGACCCGAGTAGGCATTCGATTGATCAGGTAAGCAGTAGTAACCACACAATCGCCCCAAAAATTTTTAGGAATAGAGGCTTGGAATTTTAGGGCTCTAGCAACCTCGAGAAGATGACGGTGCTTACGTTCTACAATACCATTTTGTTGAGGAGTATATGGGCAAGAACTTTTATGGAGGATGCCATGATAAAAAAAAAAAAAGAACAAGTATGATTAAAAAAGTCACGGGCATTATCGGTGCAAACACGTTGGATAAAGGTGTGAAACTGAGTACGAATAAGGGCAAAGAAACGAGTGAGGTGAGAGGGAACTTAGGTTTTTTATTGCATTAAGAAAACCCAAGTACCACGAGAAAAATCATCAACAAGAGTGAGGAAGAAACAAGATCCATCACGATGTGGGGTGTGATAAGGTCCCCAAATGTCGATATGGAGGAGGGAGAAAACAGAAGGAGCACGAGAAGAGCTGGTAGGGAAAGAGGGGCGAGGTTGTTTTGCCAAGGGATAAATTGGACATTTTGGGTGAGGGTAAGAAGCACTATGGCCCAAACGTTGGTGAGAAAGTAAAATATTATTACTGAAATGAGAATTACAAAAGGAGCCCGTAGTGGGTGAAATACATGAATTGAAATTTGCAGGAATGGAAATCCAAAAATAAAGGCCTTGTTGAGCATTACCCAAGCCCATCAGTTTGCCAGTCGAACATGCCTGAAAGAAACAAAAATTAGAGTCCAAAATGGCTTGACAATGATTATTTTCACAAGCTTTGGAAATAGATATGAGATTAAATTGGAACTCGGGAACATAAAGAACATTTTTTAGAGTAAATTGAGGGCTAAGTTGGACATCACCAATTTTGGTGACGGAAGTAACGTTTCCAGTGGGGAGACGTACGGTCATGGAAGATTGGGTAGTGTGAATTTTGGAAAAAAAATTTTGATCACAAATAATGTGGTCACTGGCACCTGAATCAATAAGCCAATTAGAGGATAAGATAGAGCTCATAAAACAAAAGGAAGTACCTCCAAAGCTAGCAATCTTGTTAGGTTGACCCATCTGATTGAAGGCCTGGATGATTTGTTAAAGTTGGTCTTCACTGAGAGGTGGATTGGGCTTATCCTGAGAAGAAACAAAATTAGTCAAAATATTATTATTTTCTTTAGAGGCAAATTCCCTAGGCCTGCCATGTAATTTCCAACATGTGGCCTTCGTGTGGTTGGTCCGCTTGCAGTGCTCACAAAAAAGCTAATTGGACCGAGCCCGTGAAGAAATTGGGCCGTTGAAGCCGTTATTGGGCCCATTCGGTCGGCGAAAATGCGACCCATTTAAGCTGCACGGCCCGGCGGATCCTCTGTGGACAGGTGCACCAAAGCTCTACTAAGAGGCGTAGATTTATGAAGCTGGGATCGGATAAAGACCGTCGGATGGAGGCGCGCCTGAGATGAGAGATGGATCGTCCGATCTAGGGTAACGAGGAGAGCCGTTCGATCTAGGAGGGCGTGAAGCGTCGCCCTCAAAAAAACCTAAAGACTGCATATATGCCGCAAAGCTGACGCCACCGCAGTCTCCAAGCCCGCCGCCGCCACTGCTGCTACTGCCGCTGCCGCCGCCACCAGCAAGAGCCTTCTGAGCAGGAGTGGCCCAAGCGGCCAAAATAGCCGAGTCTCCGACACGAAGATATTCAGCGGAGGTGAGACAGTGGTTTTGCTCTTAGATGGTGAGGAAAAGGAGGTGGCGCAAGGACGAGGGTGGATCCATGGCCAGAATTTGGGAACGGAGGGAGGAGAACAACTCGTTTAAGAGGAGGAGAAAACAAGTGAGGCATTGCTCCTCCTTCAGCCGGTGAAATTGGCGGAGAGTGGCGTTGGGGCCGTCGAGCAGTTCGACCGTGTGGTCGTATTCATGGCAAAGGGCCATGAAACGGTTGAAGACGACGGCCACAGAGAAGGTTCCTTACTTCAATTCAGTGAGTTTTTGCTCGATTTGGAAGAGGTAAACATAATCGGGGCGGCCGTAGAGTTCGCGGAGAGCGTCCCAGAGAACTTTCGGGTCGTCGGTGGGTGGAAGAGCGGCGGCGACCTCCGGGGTGAGAGTGCTCCCAATCCAGGTACAGACCAATTGGGAACACTTGCGCCACTGCCGAGCAAGGCATTCAGTGGCGGGAGTCGGGATAGCACCGTCGAGAAACCCATCTTTGTCTTTGGTGACAAGGGCACGGCGGAGCTCACGGGACCAAACGGTGAAGGTATCAGCGCCGGTGAAAAGCTGGGTGATAAGCCATAACTCGGGGCCGTCAGAGGCAGCGGTGTAGAGAGGATCGCCGAGTTCCGGGCAGCCAACGGCGGAATAGGGCAAAAAAATTGAGGGTGAATTCGGGTAGGGATTGGACCTGAATCCGGAATATGGGTACGGGTAAGGGTCTGAACTCAAACCCGAGGACCCAGAGATGGGTGACCGCTCACGGGAGGTTAGGTCGGGGCAGAGGGGTGGGGCGGGCCAGGGAGGGGAGAGGAGAGGGGAGCTAAAGAAGAGGGAGTTGGGCCGAAAGGTAGGGCCTAAGAGGGGGCAAGACGTGGTTGGCCAAGGAGAGAATATGGGGCCCAAGAGAGAGGAGGTCCAGAGGGAGGTAACGGGGAAAAAGAATCAAGGACCCCAGAAGAGAGGGTAGGGCTAGGGAGGATAGGAGATGGAGGGGAGGTGGAGGAAGGCAGGACATCCTCGATGATGGGAGCATCGGGGTCAACCGGAGAGGACATGATCACAAAGGAGAGGAGAAAAAAAGTGTGGAAACGTGAATGTAGGAAAAAAAACTAGGCTCGTGATACCATGTCACAAGAGAGAAAAAAGGCATAGATTTGTGGGAAAGGCTTGTATTGCTTTCACTTGTGTAAAAAACTATACATATGAAAGGTCCTTATATAATGTAAGGAGCAAACTAAAAAGGAAACAATATACAAATACAAGGAAGAAAATAATCTCCTATATACAATAATAGTTTCCTAAAGAGATAAAATTATAAGGAAAGAATAACGTAGCAATTCTAGGAAATAATTCCCAAATATGCTAACGTATCTCCAATATCCTCCATTGAAGATATGGAAGAGCTGGAACAACTAACTTCTCAAGCTGTAGTCCAATTGGAAAGCAAGTTCCCCTCGGCAACAATTTCACTCACTAGCTCCAGGATTAAGCAAGAATGGGTATCATAGGTTCATGGCAAGCAAAATTCCATAATCTGAAAACAGAACAAATAACTGCACAAAACTCCACAAAAAATCACACCATCCATCCATCGAATGAGACTGCAAAAGTTTCAAAACGCAACGATCACTACAATTCTCAGACACCAGCATCGTAAATCATCAACCAGCCAGAATTTGGAAGAAATTCAGAAATTTTGGGGGTTTTTAACTTGCCAAGTGTTAGTTTGTTCAAATTAGTAAATAGATCCTTTCCACAAACTAAAGAAATCTGGGGATTCAATTCTATTGCAACACAAAAGTCAGACACGGAAATGTTGGCAGATCTTGCTGCTCCATGCATGTTTGGTAGTTTTAGATAGATCCTTTCCACAACCGACCCTGCTAAAGCCATGTAAGGCTTGATCAATCTCTTCAAATACACAACCAATGCATTACTCAACAAGTTAGCACAGTCCTCTTAGACACTCATTTCCAACTTCCTTTGCACACGACTTCTCAATGATCTGGTATTAGGTAACTTCTCCCCTGTTCTGGCATGTCTTTGGACGATAATCACTAGAGACGGACACATTAGAAAGAGATTTATAGGCTCCAGCAAAATTCATGGATATACCAAGTGGAGACTCTGTACACCCGGGCTTCCGGCCGCTTGTTCAATCTCTTCCCCATCTTCAACAAATATAGCTTTCATTGGAGGTCTTCTACCTAGATACCAATTCTATTGCACTTTGCTGTCGTCTATTTGTTTTGAGAAGTGTGGTCTGTTTGATTATCGAGAAAATGGAAGGGAAATGAATTTAGTGTTTTTAGAGGAAAAACACAGAGTGTTTTCTAAAATGCAGGATTTTGGCATCGAAGCGATATTGTTTTCTTTTCTTGTATGGATTATTTGTCAATTCCGAGTTTTCAAAGCTGAAAATATTGCACTTGACTAACTTAATATCCATTTCTGTGGGCAATTTGTGCCTTTTCGATACCTAAATTGTGAAAATGTGCTTTGTAAAATTAATAATTACTCTTTTTTCATCACAATCTTTCCTACTAATTAACTATTGCTCGTAGTTTTTGTATCAGTCTACTGATTTTTCCTTGTGGAGTGAACAAAGAAAATTGTAGAAGTAACAAAAAGGATGCTCTATAGCCTTCAATAGTATCTTTTTCTCTTGTTTGTAATTTAGAGTTGAAATTCCATGTTGATTGGAAGCTTCGTAATTTGTTGGAAATGGGTTGTGCTTTTTACCACATTCAATGATTTGGATTGGTTCAAATGAGAAGTTTAAGGATATTTTTATATTGCAGAAGCTACCTATGATTGCCTGTCAGTTTGTAGAGAATCGATTGTGCAATGGACCCCCACCGTTACCAAGTTTTGAAAACTTGCCTTCATTCTTGATCACCTACCACCTCACGAAAGGTGGTGGATTGTTCAGGTGCAGGTTTGATTACCATTGCCTCGCCGACAGTACTGTGGTTCTCTTGCATCATACAGCTTTTGGGGTTTATATATATTTTGGAAATCAAAAACTTGGAGCGCCATGCGGCCGGGATGAATCAAAATCTGAACTTCAGTACAATGACAACTCAGAGCCCTTGTAATTAGATATTGTGTTGTTGAGCTCAAATTTTGAAGGACAACCTTTGGGTATAACTTCTCGTAATATTTTTGTCTTTAGAAATTCTCTAAGGTTCTAAGTGAGAAAACTTGAGAAGTAAATTCTCTTTATTAGAGCCTCTGACCTTTGACTATATTCATGTATGTGTATGTATACCTTGATACCATAGCAACTTTCTTTGTTTCCTCTTTTGAATCTCCTCCTGATAAGATCTCCTCCACTTATAGGTTGCTTCCAAATCTCTTTCTTAGGAATGAAAAGTAGCGTGCATGTCTTGCATGCATTTAAATGAATTTGGGTTATTTTGTTTATCCCTCTTTTCTCATGATGGACCTTCACAAATTGTTGTCTCATTGTCATTAGCTAAGAGCAACAAGCTTCTCTTTTCAATAGGTCTTAAGAGCAATTTCCATTTGCTGTTTGCTTTTGGTTTTCTTTCTTCACTTAGAATTATGGCTTCTTTGAGTTGATTTTCTCTTTCAATTTGCTCACTATGTATGCCCAATTTCAAATATCCATTCTTGGCATTCCACTTCTCTTGACCAAATTTTGCTTTAAGTAAAATACGAATGGATTCCTCATATAACCATTGTATAATAACATAAATGCACATGCATATATCTAATAATATTAAAATGTTTGTTAGATGGATATATTTTCTATTTATGTAATTAAAGCAATCAATCATTAACATGATATAGTATAATTAACTTTTACTCTAAAATGATGAGTACTTGTATGAACATGTAACAAATCTCTTATAAGTTTGTGTGTACTTTGTTGTGCATGTCTATTCTATGGAGTTTAATGCTTCTATGAGTTGTATTATTTAGACTAAACAATCATGGGGTTTTCACTTCAACTTTTCTTTGGACGATAGCATTGCCATCTTCAGAAGATTAAGATTTTGTGACGACAGTGCGCATGGCTAGTTTTGGGATGGAAATTAAGAGTTTAGGACCAAGGCAGCATTTTTGGTTCCACTTCTTGTCAAGGCTCTTTCCAAAGCGAGATCTGTTCTAAACATTCAACAAAATGGTCATGGGTGAGACAATCACAGTTCGAATCAGAGTTTTTCCATTGGAGTTTGAATCAGAGCTTATTCCACAAGCAATCATACTACACAAATTTTATGTGGTTTGGACTACAAGTGCTAAGCCTATCGTCGAATAGCAGCAGAGTTGCTTCTCTCTTACAGGCTTTTCATAAGGTCAAATGACAACATTTTGCCTATTGTTTCTGAAAAAACCTAACATTTTGCTGTTATTTTGGTAAAATTTGTTTGATTGATATTAACAAAAGGATAAATCAAAAAAAATTCAAAAAGTTAAAAGGTAATGTTGCAACAGTAACAAAAAATTAGAATCAAAATGGGACAAAAGAATTGTACGTAGTTAACACGTTCATCCTAATGTCAGATCAGAGGTAAGTACAAGAATCAATCCATTTTGTCAATTCGTTAAATTACTCATCAAAGATCTTAAGAAATGATTTGTGGAGGTCTTCTAGAAAACAAGAACACGAAGAAGGAAATACCAGATCTCTCCCTCACAAATGTTACGACGACTACTAGATATTAATACGACAATAATCGCTTGTGTAGAAAACCAATCCGCCCTCTCAACTTCCTACAAAGTCTGAGTGATGAAAGTGAGCTGCATCAGAAGTGAAGAAATTGCAAAGGGAAATCAGTCATGATAATCACCATAATCAAGACTAGAAGATGATGTTCCATGCTTGAAATTAGTATGCGAACAAACCAAGAGGAAAGATGTAGCAAGCGGAAATGAAATGGATCCTATAGTCATCCGAGGCTTCTAAGCAAATGAAGACACTTGCAGATACATGAATATTGTGTAAGATTTGAGAAAAGCCTCAAGAAGCATGGTGGGAAGATCTCCTACAGTACCTAAACCCATTAAGGACTTAGAATAACTAATTGACATGAGTGGTACAGAGAAGCTGTTCGGCGAGATGACATGACATGCGGTATGGCAAAATTATAATTGGAAGAAACCTTATTTTTTAAACATGAAGTCAGCATAACTGCAACAATCTTCACACAAACGTAAATTCATTCTCCACTACACTGCACATTTCTGCTTTCCATAAAACAATACCATTTCAGAAGGAAACATCATCATTTTAGAGTTAATGAGGCAATGTAACGTTGTGACATTTGCCCTCAAATTGATGGTATTTGTATACATTAAGAAAACCAAGCTTATCAAGAAAATAATCATATTGTCGTATAGCCTATACTTATGTAAGAAGACAAAATGAATTGATTTCCAAAGAGTACATGAGGTGTCTTAACTCCTAGTGAATCTTCTCCCAGATGAGGGGAATCTGCTTCTCAATGAAGTCCATCAAGATCATGATGATTATGACCTAAGAAATAAGAAAAGAAACCACTTTTAGCACGGAAGGAATCTGCTCTAGTACCCAAAAGAACCCTTGGAAGATGGGTGGATCCGAGAGCATGGAGCAAATTTGAGGCCGTCTATGTTTGCCACTTAACGTGGCAAGCCCATGGGGTTGGATTGTTTGGGGTTTGCAACGATCCCTTTGTCAATGTAATATATTGCAAAGGATCAAGGAGTATAAAAATAAGATTATTGCAATCCAGAGCTTTGAACTCCATCTCTACTCCTAAAACGTATGATAGGATTATAATTATAATTGCTTTGACAAAGATGATATGCAGAATTGAAATTAGACCATTGCTATCCAATTGCTCCTCATTTTGCCCACGTGTTTTTTTGCATTGGCTTTGCCTTTACAAAGTTTTTGGATCTAATTATAATTTTCATTTTTTTCTAATTTTCATCAATCATACCATACTTTTCATTTAATCTTTTATTTTCTCCTAGCATCTCATTTCAAATCTACAATGATTTAAAAGTCAATAAGAAATAAACATAAAATTTATAAATACACGTCTTGTTTATGTAAATATACATACAAATATAATTTTCAATCAAAATAGACATATATTGAACAAAATAAGATATAATGATATTCTCCTCCTACATCTCACTCACATACATAATTGTGTTAATTTATTGATCTAGGTCTTTTCTCCAAGAATACATTATGAATGACTACTAAAATCACATTCTTTACAATAATAAAACCAAAGTCTTTGATTTATTTTCTCTTCACAAATCTGACAATAATTTTCATCAGCATCATATTCTAAAGTATTAACAAGACTTAGGAGATCTTTGTCATATTTATGTTTAGCTTTTAAGTGGAAGAGTAAGACATTTGATGCAAACCATAGAGTCGCAAGTCTTACAGTCAAATATCCTAACACCCCCGGGATATATACCACAAGCAATGCAAATTCCTCCGACAAAACAGCCTCGAAAGAGCTGGTGTTCGTGAAGTGGATGCATAATGAAATCTGGAATTAAAGCGCATTGAACGTCTAATGGATGAAATCCACGAAGTCTATAGTAAGCCACAACGAAGACGTTCACACTCCCCACACCTGAAGTTGAATTTATACACATCAGAAGGTGCATTATGTAGGCTGAGCGGATCAGGCTCATATGCCGGTCGAGTAACCTGTTCTGGTAGCAGTGCACATCTTATATGGAGACAGATAAATGGATATACCAAGTGGAGCTGTCACAGGGCTTCTACTTTGAACACCTGGGCTTCCAGCCACTTGTTCAACCTCTTCCCCATCTTCAACAGATGCAACTTCAACTAGAGGTCTGCTATCAAGAGAAACCAACTCTGTTGCACTTTGCTGTCGTCTATTTGTTTTGAGAAGTGTGGTCTGTTTGATTGTCGAGAAAATGGAAGGGAAAACGAAGTTAGTGTTTTAAGGAGAAAAACACGTTGCTCAGAGTATTTTCTAAATGCGGGATTTTGGCGTGGAAGCGATATTGTTTTCATTTCTTGTATCAGATTATTTGTCAAGTCCTAGTTTTGAAAGCTGAAAATAATTCACTTGACTTGCTTAATATCCATTTCAGCAGGAAATTTGTGCCTTTACGATCCCTAAATTGTGTAATTATTAATTATTCTTGTTTTCATCACATTCTTACATACTAGTTGAAGTACTACGGCTTGTGGATTTTTGTATTAGTCTACTTATTTTCCCTTGCAGAGTGAACAAAAAAAATTGTAGAAATAACAAAAAGGATGCTCCTTTAGCCTTCAATTGTATCTTTTTCTGTTGTTTTTCTGTCGGAGTTGAAACTCCATCGGGACTGGAAGCTTCGTAATTGGTTTGAAGCGGATTATGCTTCTTACTCTGTTCTATTGCTGATACTGTCCCGCTGCTGGTATCCACGACTTGGATTGCTTCAGACAATGCGTTTTAGTATACTTTATATTGCAGTGAAGCTACCTCTGATTACAAGTCATTGGGCATTGAAACCCTTAGTTTTATCAAGTTTTGGATAGCCTACTTGGCTGACAATACGGGGGTTCTCTTGCTTCAGAGAGCTTCTCCGTTTTGGGGTTTGGCTCTGTTTCGAAAATCAAAAACTTGGAGCTATATGCGGCCGGGCAGATCTAAAATCGGCTAATTTTCTGAATATGGTTCTCCATTACAGAGGATGCTCTGGGTTCGTAACACTCCGACCTTTAACTATTTTATGCACAGATGCTACGTATATGTACGTACAACACAGGCAAACACAATAAGAACACCCGTACATATATTCATGTATGAGTATGTATATCTTAATAACATAGCAGCTTCTCTATTCGCCCTTCGAATCTTCTCCTGATAAGTTCTCCTCCACTTGTAGGCTGCTTCCAAATCTCTATCTTAGGAATGAAAAGTAAAGTGCATGTCTTGCAGGCATTTAATTAAATTTGGGTTATTTTGTTAATCTCTCTCCCATCTCTATCTTTGTCTTTGTATGCTATGCTCTCTCTCTTTCTTTCCTCACGTTGACCTTCACAAACTGTTGTGTTATTGTCATTAGCTATGAGTGTCAAGCTTCACTTTTCAGTAGGTCTTAAGAGCAATTTCCATTTGTTGTTTGCTTTTGGTTTTTTTTCTTGGCTTCGAATTGTGGCTTCATCAAGTTGATCTTCTCTTTCAATTTGCTCACTATGTATACCCAATTTCAAATATCCATTCTTGGCATCCAGGCTTCTCTTGACCAAATTTTGCTTCAAGTGAAATACAAATTGACTCCGTCTTTATACAACCAATGCATAGTGATGTGAATGCATATGTATATGTATATGTATAATAATATTTGATATTGTTGCCAACCTTACTAAAGTTAGCATCTAAGAGTAACATCATCATCCAGCCTCGCGAATCCAAAAACTCATCAAGGTAACTTAATGAACTCTTGGTCAATCTTCTCTTAGACGAGAAGATCTACTTCTTTACTGGGTCCATAAAGAGCATAAGTGATTACTGGATAGAAAAAATCCACTAACTAAAACAAAGGAAGCCACGTTCGGATGGAAGGAACCTGCTTTAATGCCAAAAGAGCCCTGGTTCTGAACATTTTCACATGTGTGTTCTAAACAATAGTTGGCTCCGTGATTTGTATTCACCTTTCCATGACAAGTTTGGTGATATTGTCTTGACTGAGAGGTGAGGTATCGATTCTACAACTTTCCATAACAGTAGGCCCATGTCACTGCTGTTCTTCCCACGTCTGTTACAAGTGAAGACATTTGCTGGCTTTATTGTCCCCATGAGTGACACACTTGATTTGGATTCTGTTAAAACACTCTTCATGGTTAAAAAAGAAGCTGCCACTGATACTCTTAATTTTACAAACACCACAAGGAAGCTTTTTCTTTGTTGGATGTTTGACAAAAAGGTGTATAGCGGGTAATGGAAATCGTTTGTCATCATGACTTGGAGAAAAATGGTGGGCTGTGGGTCATCACACGCGTAGTTCAATGCAAGATTCATGCGTAAGGAAGTTGCAATTTGGAATGATGAACTGGTAAAATGGTGAAACCTCATGTCACTTACTAAGAAAAACAGAGCGTTAACTTGTGAATGTGGTCCTTGGTGTTTTAATTCTTACAGCCATTGGTGAGCAGTATGTTTTCATATCAGTGGTCTGTCTACATGATATAGATGGCAAGCCAAGAGAAAGCGAGCACAAATCCTAAGAGATTGACTCAAAGTATGGATTCTTTTTACTCATCAAGATGAAGTTCATTCTTTTTGGATGTTCCCTGTTGTAAACCAAATCATTTAGGTGCTTTTGTGGGAAATCAAATGTGATGCCCATTGAAGAACCATGGTTAAGGGGATACAATAGCCCAGTCCTAAAGTTTTTGGCAATCATGTTTGGTTCTTGCATTTGTAATAAATTTCAAATCGTTTCTTAAGGAATGATGTAGTTATATTCTTTACCTCCTTCAAAGGGTTGTGTAAAGTGATGTGTTGACATTGTTGCACAGATTTCAAAGGGAATTATATCTGCATTTCTTGCATCGCATTTTCTGCGTGCATTTTCCATTGGAGTTTGAATCAGAGCTTTATCCACAAGCAATCATACAACAACTCAATTTTATGTCATCTGGACTACAAGTGCTACATCTATCGCCAAATGGCAGCAACGTTGCTTCTCTCTTACAGGCTTTGCATAAGGTCAAACGACGACATTTTGCCATCCAATTTTCATGTATGTGCAAGTGTCTTCATTAGCTTGGATGACTGCAGGATCTATTTCATTTCCGCTCACGACATTTGTGCTGTTGATTTGTGGGAAGATCTCTTGCCTTACCTAAATCTATTGAGAACTTAAAGAATAACTAATTGACATGAGTGGTACAGAGAAGCTGTTGGGCGTGATGACATGACATGCAGTATGGCAAAATTATAATTGAAAGAAGCCTTGTCTTTTAAATTCTCTCTCCATTAAACCGCACATTTCTACTTGCTATAAAACAATATGATTTCATTAGGAAACAACGGTATTCCATTCGAACAACGTTGTGACCTTTCCACTCAAACTAATGGTATTGTATACATTAAGGAAAGAAGCTTATCAAGAAAATAATCATATTGTCTTATAGTCTATAGTTGGCTAAGAAGACGAAATAACTTGATTTCCAAAAAGTACACAAGGTGTTGTAATCAACTCCTAGTGAATTTTCTCCCAGATGAGGAGAATCTGCTTTTCAATCAGGCCCATCCAGATCATGATGATTATGGGCAGAAGAAATAAGAAAAAAGAAACCACTTTTAGCACGGAAGGAATCTGCCTCTAGTGCCCAAAAGAACCCTTGGAAGATGGATGGGTCCAACAGCATGGAGCAAATTTGAGGCCGTCCATGTTTGTCACTTAAAACGGCAAAGCCAAGGGGTTGGCTTTTGTTACGGCCACGAAGATTGTTTTGGGTTTGCAAGGATCCCTTTGTCAATGTAATATATTGCAGAGGATCAAAGAGAATAAAAATAAGAATATTGCAATCTAGAGCCTTGAACCTCATCTCTGCTCCTAAAAAGTATGATAGAATTATAATTATAATTGCTTTGACAAGGATGATATGAAGAATTGAAATTGGATTATTGCTATCCAATTGCTCCTCACTTTGTCCACCATGTGTCTTTTTGCATTAGCTTTGCCTTCACAAAGTCTTTGGATCTACTAACATCATAATTTTCTTTTTTTCTAATTTTGATCAATCATACCATACTTCTCATTTAATATTTTATCTTCTCCTAGCATCTTATTTCAAATCTACAAATGTTTTAAAAGTCAATAAGAAATAGACATAAAATTTATAAATACATGTGTTGTTTGTGTAAATACACATGTAAATATAATTTTCAATCATAAAGGACATATATTGAACAAAATAAGATACAATGATATTCTTTTTCTACATCTCACTCACATATACATAATTGTACAATTCATTGACCTAAGTCTTTTTTCCAAAAATACATGATGAATGACTACTAAAATCATGCTCTTTACAATGATAAAACCAAAGTTTTTGATTTATTTTCTCTTCACAAATTTGACAATAATTTTCATCAGCGGCACATTTTAAAGTATTAACAAAACTTAGGAAATCTTTGTCATATTTATGTTTAGCTTTAAGTGGAAGAGTAAGACATTTGATGCAAACCTTAAAGTTGCATGTCTTACAATAAAATGTCCTAACAATCCAGTCACACACACCACAAGCAATGCAAATTGCTCCGCCAAAATCGCCTCGAAAGAGCTGGTGTTCGTGAAGTGGATGCACAATGCCATCTGGAATTAAAGCGCATTGAACGTCTACTGGACGAAATCCCGGGGGTCTGTAGAAGAAGCCATAACGAAGACGTTCACACTCATAACACCAGAAGCTGAATTTATTCACATCGGAAGGTGCATTATGCAGGCTGAGCGGATCGGAGTCATATGCTGGTCGGATAACCTGTTTAGGTAGCAGAGCACATCTTATATGGAGACAAAACTTAAATTCCTTACATTCCCCACATTTGTAAAATGGGGGGACAAGTATACATTCCTTACATCCTTGACAAACCTCATCGTTGGAGTCTTCATTCTTCAAGCTTAGCTTATGTTCAGGATGACTAGGATGGCTTTTCATATCAACTTCCTTTCTTTCTTTTTCATCTCCTATCCAACCAACCAAATAAGGAGGACAGCCATGGACATCACTTTTTCCACCCTGCTGCTCGATATGATAACCGCAAAATAGGTGTAAAACGTATTCACAACCCTCTTTACAACAACGGTAGGCTCCATAATTGGTATTCACCTTTCCACCGCAAGCTTGACACTTGTGGTGCTTGTCTTGACCAAGAGATAATGTAAAAGTGAGATCATGCTCATGCCCTGTCTGCGCAATGTCGCATATATATCTATCACAGTCGGCGTGAATCAAAAGTCGACATTTGCTGCAATCAAGGCCCCTGTCACTACTTTTCTTCCCACATATGTCGCAAGTGAACTCGATTGGCTTCGGTTTCCAGATGGCAACGTATTCATGTTTGCATTCGCTGGCTTTATTTTTCCAACGAGTACCGCATGTGATATGGATTTCATAGATACACTCGTCGCAACTGTAATAGAAGCTACCACTGAGGATTTCTTTCTTACAAGAAAAACATTCAGGCCCCGGCGGATCAGCAATATGTGGCTTGAGAGAAAGGGTGTGGCGTTGGTGATGGGAATAGTCTACCATCGCAACAGGTAGTTCAATGCATGATTCATGAGTGAGGAATGTGCATTTTCGGATGATGCACTTGTAAATGATGGATACATTTTTACCCGTTGATTTCGGTACTGTTTTCTCACACAATGAACAAACATCTTCCTCCTTGCCATGTGTGCCAAGCTCTGTGGAGATCACATGGTGTGTTTCACCCAAATTGTGCCCAATCTCCATCTCTCCATCAGGTTCATCGCCACATGATTCATGCACATAGAAGACGCAGTCAGAGCATTTATAAGTGGGAAAATTTCCGAAGATTGACTTTTTGCAACGTCGACAATCAACATGTTCGACATTTTCCACCCCTTTTATTAAATGTAACAAATGCCAGGGCTTGCGAATGCGTTCCATTTTGTACTACCTGTTACATATACAAGCACAAAGATAATAATGCAAAGGCAAATGTACGTCTGTAATTAAAACAAGCACTTAATTAGAATGCAAAGAAGTTGCCTTCAGCTTGAGAAACATAAATTAATCATAAAACTGGTTTGTACTTTCTGCTTATTGAAGAATTGAAAAAGAATAAGAAGTGAAAAATGACAATCAAATTGACCAATAACATGTCAAAAACTAAAATTTCTACACTTTCAAAAACATGTTAAATATAATTAGAAAAATGATGTAATGAAAGGAACAAAAGAAAAAAAAACTTGAAAATGATTGATTAAGAAAAAAAAATACAATACCTATTATTGGATATATAAGTTTCTTGTATCACTAGTAAAAGAACAACTATTAAATGATCATGGAAGAGTACAAAACCTACTACGATGATCCAACCTCACAAATATAATCATCAGTTCAATCAAGATAACTTAACGAGCTCTTGATCAACAAGTAGGCTCCGTGATTTGCATTAACCTTTCCACAACAAGCTTGATGTTACTTGTCTTGACAAAGAGGTAAGGTAAAAGATAGGAGATGCTTATGCCCTGTCTCCCTGATGTTGCATATAAATGGAACACAGTTGGCATGAATCAGAAGTCGAGAAGGCCCATGTCACTGCTTTTCTTCCACGTGTCGCAAGTGAACGTAAATGCTGGTTTTATCGTTCCCATGGGCAACACACTTGGTATGGATTCTACGAAACACTCTTCACAGCTGTAAATGTAAAAGAAGTTGTAACTCGTAATCCCAATTTAACAAACCACATAAAGACGCTTATTGTTTGTTGATAGTTTGACCAAAAGTGTGTTGTTGGTATGGCAATCGCATATCGTCATGACTTTGACAAAAAGGGTGGGGTGTGGGTCATGGGAATTGTATAGCAACTCGAGGCATTATCTATGTAGTGTTTGAAAATAAAGAAAATAAAAAATGCCATTGCATCCTCTGTCACCTTCCTTGGTAATCATAGATGACTTCTCTAGTAGAATCCATTTTGATCCTAGTCATTTGGGTTTAAATAGTCATCCCACTACCTATTCAGCTAGTTTGTGAAGCCATTCATCAGCATATCTATAATAATGTGATCAAACTTGTTGTGTTATTAGTAGATGAATAAATATTAAATCATAATAGGAGAAATATAAATTTCTTATAATTTGAATTAGTACAAAGATAATTTGTAAATGATGATATTTCTTCTTCAATAGATGAAGCAAAACAATAATAATAATAGGTTATAGAACAAATTTAGTTATACCTTTCATATTATTTTATCCTTGAATAATTCTTTCTTTTCATATACATTTGCATTATTATTATTATTATTGTTCTTTTGTTAATATAAGTTTTGGACACCTACCAAAACCTTTTACCAAAAGTAGCACCCAGTAGTAACTTAATCAAAACTTGCAACTCCAATTCTCAAACTCAGACCCATATTGCGACTGGCCTACATTATTCAAACTGATGCCCTCCAAACGCCTGGCATGTCAGTAAAATGCAGCGCAAATCATTGCATTCGGGAAGGCAGATATTGCACAGTACACACCCTCATGAATCAAAGTGAGCGAAAAAAAAAAAATTTATGAAGTGTATTAAGTGTGTGCACGACAAGTGAGGGAATGACTCCTCCATTGAAGATATGGAAGAGCTGGAATAACTAACTTCTCAAGCTGTAGTCCACTTGGAAAGAAGTTCCCCTCAGCAACAATTTCACTCACTAGCTCCAAGATGAAGAAAGAATGGGTATCACAGGTTCATGACAAGCAAAATTCCATAATCTGAAAACAGAACCAATAACTGCACAAAACTCCAGAAAAAATCACACCATCCATCCATTGAAACCAGCATAGTAAATTATCAAACAGCCAGAATTTGGAAGAAATTCAGCAATTTCTGAGGTTTTTAACTCCCGAAGTGTTAGTTTGATCAAAATTAGTATGACAAATGGTGAAATTTTGGATACTTGGTGAATTCACTTGCTTCCTGGCTCGAAATCCTAGCAAAAGGCTCATGCAACTGTTGGTGCTTCAGCTTTCAAGTATTTTACAGCATGTATTGGGATAAGTCCTCATCCTTTCCGTAACTGCTTCATGGCTACCTCACCAAATGACAGAATCGGTAGAAATGTAACTCACAAGAGTGATGAGATAAGCAGGCACATGTGATCATAAGGGAGGAATGACATATTGAATCAGCTATTATCAACAAAGAAGTTGATCCCAGATCAAGGTCTAAACTTAGTACAAATTTAATGGGCCACTGAAATCATGGGAAACATTCTAAACAAAATCTACTTTCTCAAACTCCTAACTTGGTACATCAAATAAGAGAAACAAAAGATATATCGGCTGAAAATGGTGTTGCACTCTTCAAAAAGTAAGACTATTAGTTGTGTCTAGAAGCTTAACATTTATCGTATAAACAACTGTCCCTCCCTACAATCATTAATTCCTATATCTAATTGTAACCTAATCAACTCAATTCAAAACTTCCCAGAAAATCCAGAACTTATTCCCTTTTGGCAGCAATGCTCGAAAAATTCCTTAACAAGCGGGGCCAAAACCATAAGAATGTAATCAACTCAGGATACTGAATCTTCGAAAGAATATGGAAAAGAACTCATGTCTACGGTCTCTTCCGCTGCTGAATTTTTGATCCGTGTGGTATGAAAGAATTCTTCATTCTTCAGAATGACGCAAGCATATCTTCTCCAGTTGTACTTCCCAATCTGATCCAATTATCTGGGGACTCAATTCCATTGCAACACGAAAGTCAGACATAGAAATGTTAGTAGATCTTGCTGCTTTTGCATGCATCTACCAGGTAAGCCACCACCAGAAACGGGTCGGAATTGCTGGTCTGGTAGTTTAAATTGATCCTTCCCACACCTTGACCCTGCTAAACCCATGCAGGGCTCGATCAATCTCTTCAAATACACATCCAATGCATTATTCAACAAATTAACACAGTCCACTGACACACTTGTGCACTCCATTTCCAACTTCCTCTGCAGACGACTTCTCAATGATCTGGTATCAGGTAGCTCCCCCCTGTTCTGGCATGTCTCTGGATGATAATCACTACATACGGACACATTAGAAAGAGATTTACGGGCGCCAGCCAAATTAATGGATATACCAAGCGGAGCCGTCACGGGGCTTCTACTTTGAACACCTGGGCTTCCAGCCACTTGTTCAACCTCTTCCCCATCTTCAACAGATGCAACTTCAACTGGAGGTCTGCTATCGAGAGATAACAATTCTGTTGCACTTTGCTGCTCTAATGCCTTGGAAGCCAATTCATCACACACAACACTTTGAGGTTTCCCGTGTGGCCCCAGAGGACTTGGACGGTCCCTAAGCTTGCGATCCCGACTAACCGGAGACCTGCCTTTTCGAGGGGAAGGAGGGAAGGCATCCCCATAAAGTGATTGGAGACAATTTCTCTGATACCCATTTGAAATTTTAACATTGAGGGTATTGCCAACTTTCCTGATAGCTTTCAATGGCGGAACTTTGGCAACACAAGCATTCTTGAGAATTGCCTTGATAAGTTGGTTGTGAATGGGAATATTTTCCCTCCCAATTATCCGAATGCAGGACTTATCGAATTGGCCTTTGCTAACCTTGAGACTGAATAGCCTTCTGAGCTGATCAAAGTACTTCCCACCCCTCTCATGCCCAATCTTCTCAAAATCAGAGCTTTAAGCTCGATCGTGTCGATTCGAGAACGGTCTTGATTGGGCAACATTTCACACCCAATATTCCTCAAAACCCTAAATTAAAGATTCTCATCAAAATCTTGGACTCTACAGCAAAGCCCAGGTGATAAACCACACGATCTTCAATTTAAAACCCCAAGCCCTTATTCCCCAATCATGTTTCCATCTGTATATTCACCAAAAACGCGTAAGAAAACAATCGAAACACAACCGCTTTCTAAATTTGGAAACAGAAAGCAAAAAGGAAACCTAATTCGCCATAGTTACAAAAAATCATAAACTAAATACTGCTTACTAAAAACAAAATCTCCGAAGAAAATCAAACTACTATATTTCAGCAGAAATCGAAAAAATTCGATATACTTTAGCAGGTACTTTCAAAACGAACAGAAACCCAGATGAGACTGCAATTACAATCGAAAACCCATAAAGCGAATGAAGCATTAAAACAAGATTACGGAAGATCACGCACCTGAATTGGGTGGACGCCGAGGTTGAATTGCCTATGAAAATCGATATCCCTTGCCAATTTATCCACAATAAGCAAACATTCCTCTTCGGGTTATCGACTTTCTGGCTGTGAATTCATCTGGGGGTACGGAATGGAATCGGAGATCAAGATATTAAGGGCTTATTGCCCTTTTCTTCGAAGCTCGGAACACGAAGAAGAATGCTGTTCGTGTCAAAACGCACACGTGCGCTCTCTTGGAGCTCTATAATTGGTGTGAACTTCTCTAAGGACCCCGTTTGTTTTTTCTTTTTTTCTTTTTTTCTTTTTTTCTTTTTTTCTTTTTTTCTTTTTTTCTTTTTTTCTTTTTTTCTTTTTTTCTTTTTTTCTTTTTTTTCTTTTCAAGAAAATAATTTATGAAATTAAATTTCAAATATTTATTTTTCACAATATTTTTATAGATGTTATGATGTTTTCATACAATAATGTGAATTATTGGTTCAAGTTTTGATTTTTTTGGTTGGATCCACCTTATTAAATTTAGCGAGAAAATTATATTTCGGCTTTAGAATTTGTTTTTGAAACTCATTTCCTTTTCATTTTTGGCATCCCTTGAAAGGCAAGAGTAGAAATTTAAGTTTGATCTCAGTTGTCAATTAATTATATTAGCTCTTAAATGTGAAAACTATTACATATAATTAGATAATTAATTTTGAAAGTCAATGGTCAAATCCCCACCCAATACTAGTTCTAAGTCCAAAGTCTTACTATTAAATTTAAAAATTTTGAATTAAAATTATTTCTCAATGTCTTATGTCCAAACCTCATTTGGATTTATACTTTCATCTTGTTAAAGCAACAAAAGAGCAAAGTGCATAAAGGGAAACTTTTTATTAGACTCTTGTATATTCTCAAAACTACTTAATAAACACGTGGTTTTCACATACTCTCTATATAAAAGGATGTCATTTTTTATGCATTATTTTGATTTTTTTTGTAATGCTTGCTTTTGTTATATTGTCTTGTCCAAAGGCATGATGAAACCGTTTTAATTTGGATGTCATCTCCAAATTTAGGAAATCAACATTGTTGTTATTTGATTAAAAATCAAATAATAGAAAAAGATGGAGTTGTTGCCCAAAGTAAAGGTAGGACATTTGGCCGAACCACTTAAAATCTTGCATTTTAAGTTGATTTCTTGATTTATTTATTATTTGTGTGGAGTTTAATTAATAACACCTTTTTATATGTAAAGTGTTCATTATAAATAATTTGAACAACAAATAATAACTTATCGTGTTCTTTGCTTCCCTCGAAAGAATTTCACAAATTCATATTTTGATAACGAAA
This sequence comes from Casuarina equisetifolia, assembly GCA_028551475.1. Classification (NCBI taxonomy): domain Eukaryota; kingdom Viridiplantae; phylum Streptophyta; class Magnoliopsida; order Fagales; family Casuarinaceae; genus Casuarina; species Casuarina equisetifolia. The sequence continues at coordinate 4,224,323 of CM052362.1, read as the reverse complement.
ATAGATACTATCCAAATCCATATTAATGTGTAATGGATTGCCAATAGTTAAACCCACGAAGAACAAGAAGAAGAGTGCATTTATGAAGATTCCCAAGAAGAAGACTACCAACAGTAGAGGCAGTACATTCTTGTGTAAAAGAATGCAATTATGAATCTAACCTACCTACCCAAAAGTATACTGAACTTCTGTCTCCTTAATCTGACTTTGAGTCTTCCTCCAACAACGCTTCAGGGAATTCTTGTCCTGCAGATGGGGAATTCGAAAGAAGACCAGTAGCCTCATCCTGAACTACTGGATGCAGCATTGACACACCTAGATGGCCTTCCATGGAGTCATTGGTAGCCACTGGAAGCTGTTCTGCATCAAATCTTACCCATTTCCTATCCTTTGCATGAGATAAAGCAGGATACAGTAAAATCCCAATGACTATTACAGCACCACTAACCAAGAATGTCTGCAAAGAAGCCAGGCACATAACAAGTACAAGCATCGTTGAGGGCGGCAGGCAGAGCATTATCACCCCAAATGTTTGCAGGGGAACTCTGTAAGGTCTATGAAAGTCTGGCTTCTTTATTCTCAGTTTTATAAAAGCAGCAAACTCAAGAAGCATTCCAATAGCATACAAGAAATTAAGAAACTCCAGGATCTCCTGAAAACTCATCCATGATAAGAAGATTACTCCAGTGGCCGAGCACAAAATGCTAATGGTCGGTGTCCCGTACCTCGATCTACAAGGAAAAAACAGAGATGATATCAGATAATAGCTCATCACAGTGTTTTCTTTCTTATCCATCCAAACCTTACCTAAAATTCATATAACAGCCCATTATTTTTGGAGATTGGAAGCAAGAAATGTAAAAGACCCAAATAGAATGTAACTTCCTTCAGAAGTGACCAGTTAAATTTGCGGTTTGAATCATGCTTAGAAGAAGCATGGATCATACTGTTGTTGGTCAGATCTGAGAAAGAATAAGTACATTTTGAATACTGAAACAGAACTATTCTTTTGGGAAGGAAAGGAGATGAGCACCATAATTTGAGTTTCTTCCTCATCTCCAAAGACTTACTTCCAAAATTTTAAATTTTATACAGAAAGGGAAATAATAAGCGTCACAGAAATTAACCGGTCAAACCAGGCAGAAGGACTTACCTTGAAGCAAATATGGCTGGAAGCATTCCCATCTCACTCATCCCGAGAAGCTGAAAGGCATCACCACTCATCTCTGCCTCAAACAGCCCCAAGTTAGACATTGCAGCAGCTGCTTGAACCCACAACTTGAGCCAATACCCACCTATCAACATCCCAACTTCTGCAAAATAGCCATCACTCCACTTACTAGATGCAGGCTTTGTAGCTCCTGTTCCTGCAAGTAGTGGGATCAAATATGATGAAACCACCAGAACCACAGCCCCAAAAAGCGCCTTGGGAATGTCTTGCTCGGATTTTCAACCTCACCAGCAAGAGTACTTGCCTTATCCCAGTAATTCAAATTCCAAAACATACTATTGAAGTATGCCCTCCAATCCACGGCTTTAAAGTCTACAACGAGCCACTGCTTAGGCCTTATTCGGGGAATTGAAAGGATGGCCATCACCAGAAATGGACAAAGAGAGAATGCAGCAAGGGTAACTGCAGAAAACCCAACAATATGCAGGCCTCGATAATTCAAGTAAGTCAATGAAACTGTGATTCCTAATAGAGCTGGAATTCGTGCAGCCAAATTGTTGAAGATCGGAAGCGAATGCTTTAAGTAATCGAGGAACAAAACCGGGTAAAGGGCATTGTCCATAACTCCACTAAACCATTTCCAGAACCCTTCCTGGAATCCCCAGAAAGGCCCAAATGCTGATGATATCCAAATAACATATCCGCCATTTTCAGGGAAGCTTGTTGCAAGCTCAGCAGTCACCAAAGCTTCAGGAATGCTCCAAACAAATGGGAATATCAAGAAACCAAGCAAAGACAAAAGAGGGCCTCCTCCAGCCCTCACTGAATCCTCCACTCCAAAAGGACCCCCAGAAACCTCATAGAAAATCAGTGCTATTAGAGGCAATAACGTCAGTTTTGGACTCGTTTTCACCGTACCACTCTTCCCATCACTTACCATTCCCTCTTCTTCACCCATCCACAAAACAGAGACAGATGGGCAGATCAAACTCTCAAATCCCAAGCAGTTAACAGGATTTAATCACCTGGGATATGTTTGACCTCTTCTGGGTTCCCAAACAAAAGCCTATCAACCCAGCTAACTAAACAGGAACCAGTAGATTGAATTCAAGCCCTCAGAAACTACCTGTTTTGAGGGATTACACCAGTGGGCTTAGCCTGAAATCCACGGAGAGAGATTTGATACCTCCAACCAAAAGACTCACGGTTGGTTTGTATTAATTCTTCGCAATAACACACACCCTCTCTCTCTATCTCTCTATCTCTCTATCTCTCTGTCTCTTTATCTTATCCTACCCCAATGCAGAGAATGGAGAATCCAGGGACCAAGGCATTGATTCTGAGCCAAAACGCAAGATCCATTTCGGTCACGTTGAGGGAAGAAAAATCAATCCTTGACTTCTGTGGTCGAGTTATTACACGCGCCGTCACATACACGTGGGATTGGGTGGATGGTCCAAAGAAATAGGCGACAAGCAACTGCCAAGGGATGGCGTGACAGATTCGCACGTTGACTTCCGAGCCAATTAGAATCTCATGAAATTCTTCACAAACCTTTTCAACTATGTCTGTTTCCATTCTCCTTTATCCTTTATTTTTACATTTTTACACATAATTAAGTTAATTTTCCAAAATCAAATCACATGATAACATAATAAGATGGTCCACTTAATTGGTATACTTTTAATAAGTTAACTAATGACTCAAAATTAGATCTTTTTGTTGACAAATACTTAGTTTATTTGGAATTAAATATAGATATGTGAGTTTAGATGCATATAAGATGTAATTAGTAATTATTCTTTTTTTTTCTTTTGATGGAATTTTTTTCCTCTATTTTTAAATATTTCAATGACTTAATTTAGCCCAAATATGACAAAACCTGGTTTCTCCTAGTTTATTTACTTTATATCCATTGCAATTATAATTGAATTTATTTATTTTTATTTAGTTAATATCATGATCAGCGTGTCAAATGTGATAATTTGGCTAACTAAACTCATGCAACATAAAGCTTACTTCTTACCCACTTGTAGATCAAGTTCATATTTTGTAATTTGTAATTTTAAACACTTCACATTATTTAAAGTAAGAGTTAAATTTTGTATATTGTGACTCGCTATGTTGATGTGAAATATTGAAATTTCTTTTGTCTATTTGCTCTTTATGAATTTTCCTGTTTTAATCTTTTGTTAATATTATTATGATTTAAAATCTTATTAAATTTATTTGATAGTTTAAATTGAAAAGTAGCAACTTTTCTAAAGCAAGTTTAGAAATAAATCGAAGAGATTTTAAAATGTGATACTAACTCTATGATATTTCCTATTTCAATCTTTCATTTAATAACTTTTGGAACAAAAATATTTTTAGGAATAGAGAATAAAGAAAATAAATCTTTGATTTTGGAAAACAAATACTTTGGAAAGTGACAGAAGCAGGGAAAGGCTATTTGCTGCTTGCTCTTGCACTCTGTAAGAATGTCTGAAAATCCATGGGAGGCTCTCTGCAAAACCTTCGAGAAAGTCTCGAACGCCATTCAAACCCATCTCTCCAATCTCGCAGGCCAACCTCACCACCTATCGACCACAAGTAAAAAGCCTCTCTTTTCACTCAATTTCCCGTCCAAAGTAAGCCCATCGAGCACCGACTCTACTGCCGCTTTCCAACCCCATGACATTCTCAGCAAGGTACCCATCTTTGTTTTGGTGCTTTTAAGGCCAAGTCATTGATTTGGTATCCGTAGTTAAATTTTCATGTTTCTGTGTGTCTCTCCTTTGATTGTTTCTTTTACAAGTCATTTAGTTGAAGCTTAGTAGCTGTTTGAAAAATGTCCGAAGTGACCACTGACCTGTGATGCTTGTGTTTGTTGCATTTGCTTAATTATCTCCTAATTGGGAAAAGAAACTTTACGTGTAATGGTGAGCTGTATCTTTTGCTTATTTGGTGTATCCTAAAATTGCCAACTTTGGGGAGTAGTTATGCATTGTGGCGGATTGATTTTTGTGGATTTCTTTATCTTTACTGGGTTCTATAAGCTCATGTTATCAATTACTTAAGAAATTTTAAGATGGGGACGCGGGTGGCAGTGAATATTTGTAAGGATAGCAGCCCTATGGGAAGGCGTTTAATGGTTTCTGAGTCGAAGCCATGCAAATGGTGTATGTCCCTTTCATGCCAATCTGGCTGCACGTGTTGAATTGATTCATTTAGATTTCATTGAGGAACTTTTGGTCCCTATTCTTTTTCTCATCGATCAATTAAATGGTTGACAAAAGATGGTTATAGAGTAGAGGGTGATCCAGTCAGTTCCATATGCCAGTCATCACTAGAATGTGAGTTTCCTTCATATCCAAAAAAAAAAATTTAAAAAATTAAAAGAGAAATCCATATGGTTTCTTATTCATAAGTTGTGTTTCAATGATGTGTGAATTGGATTTATATAAATTTTTTGAATCTTAATTTACTCAGAAATTTACATGAAAAATTGCATGATGACCTATCAATAATTAGTTTCTCTTCAGGAAAAACCTGCTGCACCTGTAACTAAAGAAGAGCTTGGAAGGGCAACTTGGACTTTTCTTCACACCCTTGCCGCTCAGGTGTTCTCATTTCCATTGCTTTGATGATTTTGAATAGGCTTCTTCCTTCTCTTCTCTTGGTTGACTCTATAGTTAGACTTCTTGAGTTCAAAACTCTAATACTTCTTTTTAATTGTTGTTTACAAAAAATTTTACATTGGATGAGAGAAGCTACAATCTTTGTCAATTTATTACGTAATTTTCTTCTTTTGTTATTGCATCAATACATGTCAATCTTTGGAGACATCTGCATCAACGCATTTCTCCAGAATGCTTTCCTAGAGATGTTTCCTATATGCATTCTACTGCATAGGGCATGGTTTTCCTCTGGCCACTGTATAGGATTCTGTGCCTTCATTGCACAACATTCACAGAGATTTTTTCTCATAGGATTTCTAATTTTTCTCCGCTCTAGGCTTCTAAAAACACTCCTTAGGTGCATCCTATTTCTTTTTGGGGCCACTGTAGTAAAGAATTGTTTGTGATTTTGTTGTCCTGGCATTCATTCAGTTCCAGAGTGAGGTTCGGACTGAGAGGGGAAAAAAAGGAAGGAGGGGGGGGGGGGGGTGTTGGGGGCGGCGGGGTTGAAAAAAAAGGAAGAAGAATAGGTAAAAAAGCAATGAAAAAGTCTAATTTATACCACAACATAACAATTTTTCTTTAACTAATTTAACCTGCTCTTATCATTGAAAGAAGACTGCTGTACTAAAAGCCCTCTTTGATTGTCTCAGTATCCAGATAAGCCAACAAGGCAACAGAAGAAGGATGTAAAAGAATTGGTATGTCAGTCTGTCTCTCTGTGTGTGTTCTCTTGTCATACTTCCTCAATTTGTCCCAGTTGGTTATTTATGTTTATGTTAAAGCCATCTATTATTTCTAGTCAACCGATATTTCTATGCCCCTTTAATTTCAACTTATGGTTAATGATGGGAAGAAACCTTGAAGTCGACTTAGACTAATTTCAACTTCATGGTTAACAAGTCAACAATGATGCTAGGGAACAATGGTGAGAAGTATTTAATGGACCTTTTTAGAGAATTTCAGTAGTAATATTTGTAAGATATAGGAAAATGATATTTGAACCCAAAGGGCCTCAAACATTGTGTGTGGTTTGAGTAGGATTGATTGTTATAAATCAAATGCCATTAAAAAATCATTAAAACACGGCATGATTGGTTATGATGACAAAAGCTGATCCAGGTTTTCCAAAACACGGCATTAGTCTTAATAGGATATATGACAATTTTATTGCTGAAACTGATGACAAAAGCTTATCTTGTAGACCCATTTGGTCTAAGAAATGCATGATTGGTTATGATGATAGTAATAGTCTGGTAGTGAGAATATGATCATTGATTTAAAGCCGGGATATCGTGTCTGGATAGAATTATTGCTTATTTATGAAGCTCAATTTTTGTTAATTATTTAATATACACAAAAATACTGGGTCAAAGCATGACCAGCTCTAAGGCTATCATCGTCATAACCTAACACCCTAGGAGACTCAGGCCACTGACCCTGAGGCTATTCTCTGATTGCTCAAGCTTCATTTATTTTTACGTGGTATCACCTTCTCTTATAAAAATTGATACCCTAAGATTCTTGTTCTTTCCCAGCAAAAGGTACAACGCCAGTGCAGATGTTTTGGTTTGTTTCATCTATGTTATCAGCATGCTTGCTTGCAGAAATGATTACACATTTTCTCTACTGTTGAAATCTAGATGCTTACGGAGAATAAATTGACATCTAAGTTTGGACCTCAATCCTGGATACTGCCGCTTGGGCTTGGCTTGTGTTACCATATGAAATGTGATTAATTGACTGAAAATCCACTTGAAAGTTTATTATAACCTTCTCTTCATTACAGAAGAAAAAAGAAAACTATGAACCAACTCTAACAAGTTCATTAAATATCTTTTTAGCTAGCCCTATTTCTTTTGGCAATAAATGTTTATGCTTGAAACCCGCTTACATTGGAGTGAGGAGAGCTGGATGTTACCATTCTAGTGATTGCCTTCACTAAGTACTGGAGCAACTAACAGGACTGCATTTATTATGCAGATGGCAATATTGTCTCGAATGTACCCCTGCAAGGAGTGTGCAGATCACTTTAAAGAGGTGCTGAGGTAGATTATTCTCTTCTTCAGTCCCTTCAATTGTCAATACTACTATACCTCAAAACTCTTAGCCCTTTTATTTTATCTTATTTTTAAATTTTATTGAAATATGTTCTAGTCATCGTTTCATCTGCCTGACCTTGCCAATCCATTCTGGTGCTGAGTCTGCGTATTGTCAAATAACTGTTGCTTGTCAACTAGAGCTTGTCGTTCTATCGGCAGCTACTGATTGTTTGGTCTACTATTATGCATAGATTCAGGCCTCTGTTGTAGACTAGGTGAATAAAGTCCGGTGAGGTGCTTTAGGTGGCCCATAAAAGTGATGTTGCACCTTTATGTTCCCTGGAGTGTAGCACATCATACATGGAGCTGCAAAATTGCAAAACAAAAATGTAGTTATTTCTAGGATCATAATCTAGGGGCACATGCGTACACCTGTCGTTCTTGAAGCAGTCCTTGGTGTATGGGCGTGACTGTTTATTTTTAGATTCTAATTGTAATGTCATTCAATCTTATGGTCCTTTGTGAGCCAAATCACTCTCCTTGGTTGAGACACGTTCGGATGAAATTTAGTCTGCATACTGCTCAAAATTAAAGAAATCTCTTTTTGATGATACTTAAATGAGCTGTTTTGTATAGAGAGTAATTTTAAACATGCTCATTGTCTTTTCTTTTGTTTCCCTATTTGCTCATACCGCCACTATGTTAAGGGGTTTTTTGCTTTTTAATTATGTACTCAGAGATGCACAGGCATCATCTTCCGTAAATAGCTTCCTGTATAGACATAATTCCTAACACAAACACACATCACTTCTCCAATGTGGATCTACATATATATACTCCCTAACTCGTGGATGCATCTTTGGTACATGTTTGACAGAGCAAATCCGGTACAGGCTGGATCTCATGCTGAGTTCTCCCAGTGGCTATGTCATGTGCATAATGTTGTTAACAGAAGGTAACCTATAAATTTAGATTCAAATATCCATTCTAAAAGCTCCCATTACTCCTGATCAAGTCGCTCATAGTTTGACAGTGTCACTTGACCTCCTTTATTAATTGCATTCCTTGGCAGGTATATGGATCAGTATGAACTTGTGCAACATTTGTTAGACAAATTGACTGAGGAATTCTTCTCTGATGCATATATTATTCCAGATGAAACACAATAAAAAATTTAGTCGAAATCTAGGGCCAGTCAGTTCTTTGTTGCATGTCCGACGGAATATAATGGATATACCTATCATCTTGAACAAGTTGATCTTGAAAAGTTTAGATGTCTCACGATAGATGTAACAAAATCATTAGGAATCAGCCAAAAAGATATGTTGCGAACATTGGATGACTAGTCATTCTAAGTTGCCTGTCATTCACAGATAAGTAGTGTTTTTCAGATGAACCATTTTACTATCCGGAAGATCCCAGTGGAACTTGCTTGCTGTTTGTCATTTCACCTGTCCTCGTCATGAGAAGACACTATTTGACCTGAAGAACCTATGCTTCAAAAACCTGAACATTTAACTGCATTGGTTATCTTCTTAGTCTTGTTAATGCTAATATAACATTGTCACTGCAGCCTTGGAAAACTTAGATTCCCATGCGAACGAGTTGATGCAAGGTGGGGCAAGCTGGACTGTGAGAAGCGTGCATGTGATCTTCTTGGAGATACAGAGTTTGGGAATGAAAAACATTAAGAAGTAGGGTATCAGATGCACTAGAATATAATTATTCTTTTAAATAGGTCTCAGTTAATTTTTTTCTATCGTTGAATTTGCACTTCCAGGCTTTTGCTAGGTGAAAAAAATGATACTTTGAATAATTATACCCTTTTGAGGGAAGCAATACCCCATGATTTTCTGAGCCTTAATACACAGATGCACCTTTTGATTAAAGCATTTGTATTATCCTTTCTTTGTAAATCAAATACATGAAGACAATCCAAAGTTAATGACCTTTGTGATACATAGTAGTATTTCCTTCTTGTTCAAAGGATCTTAAATGATCCATTCTCATGGTTGTCAATGTTATATTGGTAGACTTACATACGTCATACGATGAACATGCATAACATAAACTAAGAACATCGAAGATTTACATGATATAAGATAAATCAGCCTTTACAGCTCATTACTTAAAGATTTTATACATTAAAGAATAATCAAAAGAACTCTTTTTATGTTTGTCGCATTGTTCAACACTAAGTCAAAATTAGTATTTTTGTCAACTAGGGACTCCTAAATCTGTATAAAAAAATGAAGTTTTAGGAAACTCTACCTATAATGTGTCATTTGGTAAGTTGTAATAATTAAAACGACAAAGTTATTAGAAAAAGTTTTCTTGATATATGAAAGCCCAAAATAAAAATAATAAATCATGTAGATTGGATAGAATAGTGCAATGACAACAAACTCTAAGTTAAAAGGTAAAAATAATAACTCCATGATTGATTCTAGTTACTCAAGACCTAGGTTTTATATGTAAGGATTGTTAGTTGTACCACTAAACAAAAAGCTATGGTTGATAATGAAGCCATAATGCTATTATTTTAACACCTCAAGCCAGCCCATTAAAGACTTCTTTCATACCAAGTTACAAAGGACTCTCCTTTGTAACTTATTCTTATTAATGCAAAACATGGTATTAATGATGAATAGATATAAAGTGTTATATCTAATTATATATCAAATATTATAAATTGAATAATTAATTTCATTTAGGTATAAAGGTATTGTTGGGTTTCATAAAACTAAGATTGGTTTGATATTCTATAGCTCCCAAATCTCCATTTACCTAAAAATAAATAAGTAAAAACTTAGGAAATTGTTTAAATACGAGAAAATAAATAAGGGATATTTCTTAAAAAGAAAATATTGTGTTCTTTTTCTTTATGAAGCCTACAGATGAAACCGAGTCAACCGGGTCCATCAACCCAGTGCGAGGGAAGCTGGCCCATGTCCATAGCCCAGTTTATATATAAGTTGCTTTCCCTAGGGTTTTGGGTGTGCAAGCTGCTGCGGAAAAACCATCGGCTTCTGTGTCAACATGGTACGCTCCCTCTCAGTCTTGCCCAGGAAAATCAAGTGTTTTGGCATTGTTCTTCGGTTGCCAAGTCTAGTTTTTTTTTTTTTCTTTCTTATTTTGCTGCTTTTTCATTAGATTTTAGCTAAGCCTTTTCGTTTCTGTTCCCTGTTGCTCAACGCGCAGCCGAAGCAGATCCACGAGATCAAAGACTTCCTTCTCACCGCGAGAAGGAAGGATGCCCGCTCCGTGAGAATCAAGAAAAGCAAAGATGTCGTCAAGTTCAAGGTCCGCTGCGCCAAGTACCTCTACACGCTTTGCGTGTTTGACCTAGAGAAGGCGAACAAGTTGAAGCAGTCTCTCCCTCCTGGTCAGTATTCAAAATTTTCCTCTTTTGTTAAGACCCAGAAATCATGTTCATTCTGCGGATGTTGATTTGTGTGTTCCTGTTTGCAGGTTTAAGCGTTCAAGACGTATGAGAGAAGTGGGATATGGATCAACATTGTCGATTTTCAGATCGGTTGTTGGAGAAAAGGAAGAGATTTCGCATTATTTCATGCTTTTTTACGTTGATTCAAATTGTTCTTCTGTAATGGATCTACTCCTGGTTTTACCTGGGAATTTTGGGTTTGGAAATTGGAACTTGAAATTTTGCTTCGTTGCAGCTTGGCATGTTTTGGTTTCTTGCTTGTCAACTTTATGGATGGATAGTTGAACTGGATCTCTAGCTAGTTGATTGTCCTCTTTGGCTTGGTCTTTTACAAATCTTGAAATTCTGAGTGATGCTTTAGGCTTTGAATCCACAGATGCAGATGGCTGCCATCAGCAGCCTAGAGGATGATATACAGTAGTATCAAAAGGTCCATTTTCTATTTTAAAATTGATTTATAAGGAAATTTGGTTCTTTTTAACATACCATCGAAACTTAAGATTCAAGTGAGATATCTTCGATTATGAGTTGTAAGTCATGGAAAGTATTTTCTGGGATAAGTTGTGTTGGAATTTGGATGTTATACTTTGCTGATAAGGTTACATATTATGTTGTTTATATGTTGTAGTGTTTTCTTACTAGCTGATTTTAAAGGAGAAAGTTGAGGACTTTCAAGTAGGTGCAGAGGATAAACCCAACTAGTTATACAATATAGGAATCAACAAAGAGAGAGAGCCTTGAATTGCTATGTATTTTTAGTCTTCATTTGTTTTGATCTCGGGAGCGATGGAAAACCCCCGTTAACTGCTACTGTTTCTGATATAATGCCTGAGGGTTATAGGACTTATAAAATCATTTGGGATCAATAGAAGTGTTTCCTTACTTGACTAATTTCGAAAGAAAAGGTTGAGTTATTTCTAAGAAGTAGCTGCAAAGGATGAACACATTTAGTTGCCCTAGGAGGAATCAAGAAAGAGAGAGAGAGCTTTGAATTGCTGGTTTTTTAAAGCATCATTTGTTTGATTTGGGGATCGACTTTGATTAAAACGCCTGAGGTTTAAGACATATACATGTGTTGATGAGCAGAAGATGAACAAACTATTTTTAACAAAGCCTGTACTAATCAAACTTGCATATTACTGCATGTAGCTCTTTCGACTTCAATCTGTGTTGTTTCTCCCGATTCAGTGTGAAGCAACTGAACCAAAAAGGAAGAATATCAATGCTTCTTAAGGCTTATTCAATTGGCTAAACTAATGAAGTGGCTTTGTTGTATGCTACAACTTGACCATACTTTTTATTAGCATATTCCTGATATTCGTACAGATCCAGAGTGGTGGAAAGGCCAAAGGCATACATATCGTTGCTTCAGATTTGAGAATTCCAAAGGATGGAATCAGGGACATGATTTTGTGTCATGCATCTTCCTTTAGCTTCTTTTAGCTTTTCGTAGCTTTTGATGTTGATTTATTCAGATAACCTTCAAAGATGTGTCTATTTCATATAATATAAATCGGTTTGATTTATTTGATATCCTGTATAAGATGTGAAGTACGCAAGTATTCAACTAATGTGTCTCATATACTAAATTTAGTAATACTATAACTCTAGCCACATCAATTGAAGCTTTTTAGCCAACTTTCTAGATAATTAATTAAACACGAGCCTTGAAATTTAATAACCAAATAAATTTTGTTCTTCGGATTTAACTTATAATCTTTTAAGTAAAAGAACATCGTTGTGGTTCAGTTTTCCATGCCAGAAACTTCTGCGTCACGTTTGAACGTCCTCGGATTCGTTAACTACTGTCGAAGGCAGCCTTCTGAAATCCTCGTTCTGGCTTTTTCATGGCTACTTTGATACTTATTTTGATTGCGTCTTCTGATCTCCACTTTGTCCCATTCGGTTTCCGGGAAAATGTCAGGAAAGAAAGGGAGAAAGTAGATGCTGCATGAGAAAACTTGTTCTTCAACAGCAACACCGTTCAAATATCAGTAGCTGGAGCAGCTAGGTGCGCCTTTCGTGTATCTTGACAGAGAATTTCCAACATCGGAAACTCCATCGCCATGGCCTCAACGAGCTTGACAGCGTTGTCATCATCACCGATGACTTTCCCTTGTTCTTCACATTTCTTGCCTCATTTTCGAGTGCAGTCACAAAGAAAATCTGCCTGGATAAGACCTCTGTCAGCAGATTCAGGACGAAGCCACCGACCCTCCAATGCAGGGACAAATAACCCATTTGCTGTGGCTTTACAAGTTCCTCGAAACATTTGGAGGCAAATGTTGCGGCCACTGAGTTCTTTGGGGTTTGGCCAGAAGAGCATCCGGGAGGGTGGAGTTGGGTTGTTTCTGCTGTTAATCATGGTGTTTTTGGCGTTCAGCTTTTCCTGGATGAGGGGTTTCCAGATGCGATCTAAATCCAGGAAGTATTTCGCTATGCTTGAGTTTGCTCAGGCTTCTGGTATTCAAACTGGAACTCCTGTGAGGATGAGAGGGATCACCATTGGCAATGTCATTCGTGTCAATGCTTCACTAAAATGTGTTGAAGCAGTTGTTGAGGTAAGCTAGGGCCATATTTTTTTTTATATACTTGAATCTGTTCATGTTTCATCAACCACGAAATACTTGGATGTGATCAAGATTTGGTTGATATAAATTACTTTTGAGTTAAATTCTGATATGATATTATAGTTTAAATTTAGTCTTGTTTACTCATTGTCAAAAAATACATTAAAAATTGACAAATATGTCACATATCTAGATCTTGCTTGAAAATCAACTTCTCTAATTCTTGACTCGACTTTTAAATAGGTTGAAGATGACAAATATGTTATACCTCGAAATTCACTTATTGAGGTGAACCGGTCAGGTCTTCTCATGGAATCTTTGATCGACATTACACCTCAAGATCCAATTCCAACGCCTACTGCAGGACCTCTGGACCCAAGATGTGAGGAAGAAGGTTTGATAGTGTGCGATCGCCAAAAGATAGAGGGAAACCAAGGGGTAAGTTTGGATGTCTTGGTAGGAATATTCACCAATCTGGGACGTCAAGTTGAAGAGATTGGCATTGCAAATAGCTATGCCCTGGCAGACCGAGCTTTCTCTGCCATTGAAGACGCAAAGCCATTGCTTATAAAGGTTGGTCATTCTTTCTTGGTTTTGGTTGTACAACATAGTTTTTCTTTTAGTAGGTGAAGGGATATTTGCTCTACCGTTTAGGTGGAAATCACTACCAAACAGGGTTTGGGAAAAGAAAGATTTGATCAATAAAAGAAAACGGATGTAGATTATTGATAAGTTGGAAATGGATTGTAATGCGAAAAAGTATGATGAACAATCCGCATTATCAACACACTAAATGTTATACTCATCACAAGTGAAAATATTCTCCTTTCTTACAAACTAGCTTCAAGAAAAGAAGTCAGTCCTTTAACAAAAACCTGTAAGTAATTCTTATGCAATATTCATGCTCTTTTAAATTCCCATATAGACATGAAAATTTGTTGAGTATTTGTCCTCTTCCAGTTCAAAAGTTCAAACATGCTTCTATATAATGCATTAAAATTCATCTTTGTACTCAGCATTTGATGAATCCCAATCCCAGCATTTAGCTTTGTTCTTATTGATGTCTCAGATCAAAGCATTGGTTGAAGGTGTTAAACCCCTACTGGCTGACGTTCATGATATGGGTGCACTGTTGGAATTAGAGAAATTAACCAGAAGCCTTGAGGAAGCGTCTGAGGAACTGAGGTGATTGTCCAACCTCTGAGAAATTAGCCCTAATCTCAACTCAATACCTAAACGAATAGAACATTTCTATGATTCAAGGTGTTTTAGTTTTCTTGATTGATTTAATTAATCATTTTGTGCAGAAGGGTACATTCATCTTTCATGAGCCCTGAGAACACTGAACTTGTCCAGAACACTATCCAAACTCTGGCTTTGACCTTAAAGAACATTGAGGTGGGATGCTAAATTGCCAAAGTGCTTCCAGTGTTTGCTGATTACAAGTCATGAGCTGTCTTTGTTTAATTTCTCTGTTTTCCCACCACTGCAGAAGATAAGCTCTGATATTCGGAGATTCACTAGTGATGAGGCTCTCATGCAGAATTTGAAAGAGCTTATTAGGTCCCTCAGTAGGCTATTATGAAGACAAATGGAATGGTGGAAACATGGTAGGAGGTTACTACCCCCTTATTTACTCTGGGGAAAGACTCGAGCTTGATCTTACCGGAAACTTCTGTTTGGAGATTAATAATCTGTCCCTTCTCTTATGTATCCGCTAAGAACCCTCCCCATTACAAAGATCATGCAGCAACTTGTGCATGAACAAGCCAAGCAATGGAAAGTCAGGCTGGCGTATACACAGTTTAAGTTGCGAGTTTAAGGACCCAAAGAATGATCCATAAGAACAATCAAATGCATTGATTTTCCTCAAATCCGATTGCAATGATCTCTAAGGTTTAAAGCAAAGATAACTAGTAATAACAACACTAAATCCCACCACCAGACTCGTTGCTCTTGATCTTACAGCATTGATTGAATAGCAAATCCAGCCAACCTACCAGTTTCTACTGTTTTTTGCCATAAACGGAAGAGATATTTGGTGTTGGGACATAACCAACCAGTGACCTGAATCTCTACAGTCAGTTCAAACTACACTCCCTCTCTAGACCAAAGGAAACCTCAAAGTTTATCAATGGAAAACTCCCGACTCCATGACCACAGTCTCGACAGTCAGTTCGAACACTAAACTGCCCGAATTGGTGGTGCCTCACCAAATTTCAGTACGTAGACTGTCTCATAAACAGGCCGCAGCTGCACAATAACTTGAGCATCTAAATATGCATCACAGGAGAAACACCAAACCGACAGATCACTGTTTCAATAGCAAACACCTCGATGAGCAAGACAACACAAGCATGCATTGCCAAGAAAGTAAAATGGAATCAAAGAAGAACCATGTGAGGAAACTAAATGCTGATACATAGTACCTGTAGCTGAGTGCCAGACAATGATTAGACTGCTGATAATGCTCGAGCATATGCTTGTTCACAAAACGGCTGCAGAGCACGTCCTTGCAACACAAACACAACCAATTCTCGTCCGGGTGTTGGCACCTTCGCATATGTCAATCATCACACATATGAGTAGACAAACTCAATTATATAAATTCAAGCATTTAGTTACTTCTTTTAACATTATTCTTGCTTAAGTGAAGCTCAAGCAGTGCATTTCCTTTTCTTTTTTCAGATTTTGGACTAGTGGAATTCAGACCCACCATGATAACGCAGCAATTAATCTAATAATAAAGGAAATAAATACATATAATCATTTCATTGTTGTTTTTGAACTTGAAACCCCTGCATGTGTAAATAATTCCACATAAATTCATTTATCTAATTATTATTCTCGCATTTTTCTCGTCTAAGTGAAGGCCAAGTAGCGATTTTTTGGAAAGAAATATGAATAAAGTAGAAATCAGAATACCGTGTGAAAGTATTAATTATTCTACAAGATTAGTAAAATTGAAGAATTTAACTGTTCAGTGTGATGTAATGGAGTAATACCATTCTTGGTTACAACACAAACTGGTGAAAACTTTGATTACCTATTGCATGGAACATCGGGGGCGGGGATGTGACCGAGATCGGGCGACAGGGAAGCCAAATGATCGCATCGAGTCCGAGCCTCAACCCAACCCGATTCTGCTCCGTATGACATCAACAGATCTTCCTCTTCTTTCTGAGTCAATAATTCACAAACTCCCTTAGAATCCTAACCTATCAAGCAAGCATGCATGCAAAAAAGAAGAAGATGAAGAGCCGTCCGATTGAGTTACCAGCGGAGCAGAGGAGGAAGACGAAGAGGCAGCTGGATTCGCCATTTGGGAGAGGAACCGGGAAGACTGAAGCGGTGGGGAAACTATTGGCTAAATACGGTTTGGCCCAAACGATGTCGTTCTCGTCATCAAACTAATTAATACGCCGAATGTATTGGTTTTTACCATTAAGAATTCCCACTTTTATATAGTTTAGGAGACGTTCAAGTCCATTTTTCCATAAATATGTAACCCAGTTATTTTAAATATTTAAAATTAGTTTGATTATCATGAATTTGATTTTTTAAAGAAACATAGTATCATCTTAACACATCAACAAGTAGTTGGTTTAATTAAAAGTAAGAACTATTTAAAACCTTTTAAGTTTAACACTCTAGTATATACATTAAAAATAATAATAATAATCTTGACATGAGACATTCAAAATATTTGCTCGTCTAATACCACTAAGGAAATGCCATATTTTTATAAGTCTCAAAATATTATTTTAACCATATGATATGAGACTGAAATTGCAATATTCCCTCCCTTAATTTTGGCTTTTTGTCCCCACAAAAGTCACCAAACTCTGTAACCCCACCAAGAAATTCTAGTCCCAAAGATTTTACTATTAGAAGATAAACTCTAACAAAGTAACTCCAATACCACTTGATACCAATAAAGAATATAAAAGAACTTCTCTAAAATGTTAACTTGGTAGAAGAGAAATACTATATCCTATAAGACTCAAAATACCTCTTTGGATGCATGAAGCAAAATGCAAATCCCAAGAGAGTAACTCTAATAACACTTAATACTATTAAGAGATACAAAATAACTCCTTTGGAAAGTTAACTTGGTAGGAGAGGAAATACTATATTCTTTTAATATTTAGAATATCTATTTAATTATTTGACACTAAACACAAAACTCAAGAGTATGACTCTAATATCACTTAATATTATTGAGGGATATAAGGGAACTCCTTTGAAAAGTTAACTTGATAAGAAAGGAATACTATATTCTTATAAGACTGACAATATCTTTTTAGTTGCATCATAGATGCCATCGTTATCCGCATCAAAAGCATAAAAGTATCTTAATGGATTTACAAGTAATTTGGGTCGTTGATCCTCATAAGTAATGGGTAATGGGCTAGTAGTTGGGCACTGGGCTTATTCGTGTAAACCGGGGCCCAAGACTTCCCGAAGCGACTAAAACGACTAACCACGGAGGTAGGGTTTTGGGTTCTACTCTTGTATAAATACTACCTTTACCTTCTCTTCCATTTACTCGTGCCGTGCTTCGTTTGCTAGGGTTCTTAATTGTCCTCTCGGCGATTTGGTGATTGCAGCGAGGAAATCATGGGCCACTCGAACGTCTGGAATTCTCACCCCAAGAACTACGGCCCCGGCTCCCGCACCTGGTACGTGGCTTCGATTTCCCCCCTCCGTGCTCGGTTCCTGGGAAATTGTAGTAAAGCGACTGAGAATTAATTAACTTTGTGTCTCCTTAGTTATTTGGTTTGTCTCCGTCATGGTTCTTGTTTTTCCTGTTCGGTTTTGTTTACCGGTTTTAGATGTTCAAATCCTGTGACTGCTTCAAGACCATGGTTTTCAGTGTTGTAGATGCGTTCCAGTGTAATTAGGAAGCTAATTCAGCTGTTGAGTAGTATTTGATGATAGGGGTGGATTGAAAGATATGGGCTGCTGAGGGAATCGCTTTATGGAACGATTTTGTGATCATGATCAGAGACAACACCTCTTCTCTTATAAGATTTAAGTGTTTCGAATTGTTGAAGTTTAACCACTTGAAAGAATCTCATTCAAGTTCTTAGGCTTCGTTTGATAAAGGCCCTGATTTTATTTTTGCCTGCTGTGCTATTGTTTTTGGCAGCCGCGTGTGCGGAAATCCCCATGGGCTGATCAGGAAGTATGGTCTCATGTGCTGCAGACAGTGCTTCCGCAGCAACGCCAAGGAAATTGGCTTCATTAAGGTGATGATGTTTCTTCCAGATTACGTACTGATCTAGTTTTGATTTTTGTTTCTTATGCTGAACCAGTTTGGATATGTTTTCTTTCTTCTTGCAGTACCGCTAAGGTGCGAATTGGCTCTGCCACAAGCATAGCAATTTTCAGCTCAGCAGTTTCACCACGGAGCAAAAATAGTAGTTATGAGTTTCAAGGAACTTTTTAATCTTTTATCTCAGTTTATCTAATTTTGAACTCGAGCTGATCCTGAGTGAATGAATACTTCTGTATTTCGTTATCAAATCTGAATTATGAACCATTGTCTTCTATTTCTTGTGTGTTCTGCTGAAATCTGTTTCCGTGGTTTGCCAACATTTTGACCAAGATTGAGTAAACTGTAGATGTTTATCTTGTCTATGCTCGTTGTTTAGCTCTCAGCTTTCATCATTTAGTAGTATTGTTTTACCTGCTTCCTCTGCCATATCAAAACCCCATGACTGACTGTCGCTTAGAACTCGAACAATGGTGACAAAGAATGAATTGAGTCCATGAGACCCCAACATTGATGTTCCCCAGGTTGGACTCTATCCATTCTGGATGTGGGTTGTTTTGTTGTTTAGATGGGTCGATTCTTGGGGTTCAGGAGAAGGGACTCCATGGTGATCCAATTCCAATCGTTGGCCCATTGGACCTGTAGGTTCTACAATGTAATGAACCCTTTTCAGACCCTGTCTTAACTTTTCCCATCTACCCAAAATAGCATGCGTACAAAACCCACATAATCACATCCCCAGATGCTCAAAACATAGCATTGAAATTTGGCCGTAGAAGCGAAATGCCATTGGCAACGGTGCATTGCTTTAAGCAAGAGACCTAATCTTATTTAAAACTTGGGTCTTTTTGTATATAACGAACACTTCAATATATAAGAAATATAAAAAATCAATAAATTAATTTTTAATTTTCATGTCTTTTACGATGAAGTATGATGCACGAATAAGGTGGCACGGGCAAACGACAAAAGAAAAAAAGTGTAGGGAGGCTCCAATAATTTTCGGCTCTCCCATTGTTTCGTTCACAAGCAAAGTGCAGTGGAGATAATTGTATGAACTGCTTCTACGGCGAAAAGTAACGTTGTTGTAACTTAAGGAACAAATCATGTAATCTGTACTCTAACCGATCTCACTACTATCTAATTTGTTGACTTATTTTACTAGGAGTTGTAGGAGTGGTAGGAAAAGACAGTCTTGGTTGTTCATCAGAACTCATCAGTCTTTTTCTGCTTTTCATTGTTCTTCCTTAATGTCTTCTATGATACTAGCCTACGTCACCTACTTAGATCTTCAATAAGCAGCTCCCTTGACTTTGGTTAACTGAGGTGTCAAGCTGCTATTCAAAACCTAAGGTTCGATTAAAACTATCGAAGTTTTTAAGAATTTTTGACATAAAAAATAATGTTTGTTATATTTCTTCAATATCTTGATTTGGTATATTCTTTACAATAAGACTTTGAACAATATTATTATGCCAAAATCTTAAGTCATTAGTTAGAGTGCAAATCTTATTTTTTAACAATTTTAACCTATAACTTCTATAAGTTGCTACATTATTATTATACCAAAATTTTAAGTTGTTATTACATTTGCTATCAAGTGAATTGGACATTTGCCAACTCATATTATTTGTGTCAGAACTCAACTAAACCATCTTACTCAATTGACTACACACAATGGGCCAAACCCTACTTTAGCCTCCCACAAGCTACACAGGCCACATCCAACTTGGGACTACCCTATTCCAACAACTTATATATTAGTGTTTTCTTATCTTCATAATCAATATGAAGGGAATAAGTTAACTTTTTTTTCTTCATGACCTTATAGTTAATATTTGTGATTCGTCTTATTGCTCTCGTACACTGATTAGAAATAGTAATCTAAGCATAAAAGTTAAACTTAAGCACTCATGTCACTGGTTAGTACACTTCAAATTGAAAGGCCTTTTGTCAGTGTCAGTTGATATGATGCAGCCTAACAAATCAAACTATTAAAGAAGCTCACATCTTCACCGAGAGTGAAAAATTGTCGGCAGATAATGAGAGGACCAGCACTTGAAACAGTCTAGTACACCAACCTCCTTGATTTGACTTTTTCTGCTTGTTTTGAGGCCTCTTTTCTGGGTTTCTTCTGCAGATCTACTCCTTCATTTATGCAGCTTTACCTTCATAATCTTTCCCTTCCCCATCCAACACCAGATGGGGCATCTATGTCTTGTCTGTTATTGTTGATTAAATATTGCAGCTATTTAGAAATGGGGATCTTGACGTTTAGCCCTGCGACTCAGACATGACATTTGTACCAGAAATGGCTGACAAACATCTAAGATTTTCCATTTGATCAGTGCTGACATATTCAGTCCAACTAAACCTTTTCCTTCCTAGGTGTGACATTAGTCTTAACCATTTTGAAGGCAAAAGTTAAACCTTTTCCTTCCTAGGTGTGGCCTGTTCGAAGAGTAGAAAGCTGAATACTTGAACATGTCAACACTTGTAAGCCACACTCATCCCAGATTTCACAATCGAAAGGGGGGATGTCATAGTTCTACAGTCTCTTTCAAGAAATTTATTTAAACTAACTCAGAACCTTCAACTCTAAGAAATTGTGGAAAATGTTATCCAAACAAATAGACAATCTAATGCCCATTTCAACGCATGCCCAATCCAACCTGCTCGCCACTTTGATTCACATTTTCTTTTCTTTCTTTTCTGTGGGTGAAGTGGAAAGGAGAAGCAATGTATAAGAAAGCTACCCGGATGCAGACAAAATCATTCTCCAAAGCTTAAGATCGTGCTCCAAGCAACTAACCATTTCCCATTAAACAAACATCACTTAGTGGGTGTGTTCCTTTTGAACCAATTATTCTATTGAGTGCACCTTAAGTCACATGCCTTCAAAAATTCCAAAGCTTACATCATTTCATTATTCTGGATCTTTTCGGTGCCCTTCTGTTAAAGAAATGATAGGTAAATTTCTCAACTTGATGGGGGTTCTTAGCAGGTTATGATTGTCGGTTATTAGTTTAATCATATCTTTACTCAGCCATTAGGGGCACTTTCACTTTTTACTTTAGCAGTGGCCTGTTTTTACCCTTCAGCTTCTAGATCTTGTAAGAAGTACTAGGATCTAAATAATTAATGTGATAAAAGCTATAATTGTGTTGTTTGTGGGTAACATCAAAGCCTTGGTTGGATTCCAAGCATATGATGCATATATTTTCTTTTCCCTTCTCTTTTGTATGACAAAAAGCAAGATATTATTATAAAATTCAACGTGTAAGATTCTTTGTTTATAAACACATGATTTGTCCACTCATGAATTTTGAATTTCTATTAAAATTTATGTTCAGGAAGTGGTACCTACCAAGTAATTTATGAAAGAAAATATAATTTGTAAATAATATGAACTTAAAAGTCAATTTATGAATTGATAAAACAAATTTGTATCTAAATATTTTTTAATG
Organism: Casuarina equisetifolia; assembly: GCA_028551475.1. Taxonomy (NCBI): domain Eukaryota; kingdom Viridiplantae; phylum Streptophyta; class Magnoliopsida; order Fagales; family Casuarinaceae; genus Casuarina; species Casuarina equisetifolia. The sequence goes on along the minus strand of CM052362.1, from coordinate 4,202,691 downwards.
ATTGTGTGACTTTTATTTTTAATACTTCCTTTTATATTGAGCCTATTTTAAATACTTAAGATTGAATAAAATTAAAACAAAACAATGATTATATAAATATATTTAATGTTCAACCTAAAAGTTAACTCATGATATAAGAACCATAAGTTTATATTTAAATATTATTATTATTATTTTAACACACACACTCACTTATGCATTTTTAGAATGTTGAACTTGAAACTAATAGATTTTAAACAATCATTGTTCAATACTAAACTAGGTGCTTGCCAACATACTTAAACATTACTCAAGAATCACTTTTTTCTAGTGTCAAACTTTTATCCTTATTATTACTGTTGTCACAAAGCTCGTGTAATAGTTGTTAATTACGAACGAATCATCTATACATAAACGAATAACTCATTTGTTCATGAGTCAACTTTCTACGATCCTTAGGCCAAAAGTAAAAGTAATACAGGGAATCACCGGCGAGCAAGACTTTGTCCTTGTGATTGCATCAGGAAGACCGCACGCTTGCCAAGAAATGAAGGGATATGCAGGAAGGTCCAGGCATCTGGGGGAATCAGGCTGCACTTGACAACTGATGTAGAAAGTGCATACTTTTTCCAGGAAAGTGGTACAGCAAACAGAGCCGTAGTCGGAGCTTTGTGCTGAACACTATTGAGGATTTGACCCAAGACAGTGATAAACTTCCTTAAAGCTTACTATTTCATTCATGGCTTAACTGGGGTAGTTTCTGTTAAACAACTCTGTCTTGGCCAATGTTCTGTCCATACTACCGATGTCTTAAAAAAAACAAGCAGTATTAACTTATGTGTTCTATAAAACAAGCAGTTTTTGTCGGTATTACATCGGGATATCCGAAAGTATCTTCACTGTTCTTGCTAAGCGTGGATAATTTCTTTGAATAATCCAAAACTAACATGCTTTTTCATTTTCCTCTTGTTCTTTTCACCATAGGGGTCTTCGTGTTGTTAAGAGCAGTCTAGTCACAACAGAGTCCTGCCCATCACCTAAAGACTAGACCCTCACTGCTACCCCTTACTGCAGAAGTCACAGCAGTAAACTATGCTGCAGAGGGACCCAATAACTCTATCTACTTCGTTGAATCCCTAATAATTTTTTGTAACTAGAAATGGCACATGACATGTTAATATGCTCCCTCACTTTTAAGCATAGTAAAACAAGCTTGACAAAGCTTCAGTGTCCAAGTGATAAGATAAAATAATAATATTGTCAGTTTTTTAGTTGAGTAAGAAAAGACTTGGGTGTCTTAAACCCTACTAAATCTAGATTTTTTTTTTCATATCCAAATTCATCAATTTGGGTGTTGAATCGAGATCAAAAAAATTTTGATACATATTTCTAATTAAGTCAGATACTTATCGACTAAGCCCTCGTAATAATCAACAAAAAAAAAAGAATCATTAAATAAAAAAATCAAGTAGTATTAAAACTACTCTCTTACAAATGTTAAAATTAATTTATCTCAAATTATATAAAATTCTCGTGATACTCGTGGTTGTTTCATTAGATATGTTTTTATGGTTGCATCCACCACCTCCATTCATAACATTTGATTATTTATGTTTAAAAAGGATAGAAGAAACCATCGATGGGACAGACAATGACGAAAGTTTCTAGGAAGTTCACGTTTATAATTGTTTAAATGGGAAGTCAAGACACAAGGAGAAGAAAACTTGCTACAAGTTTGTTAACGAAGTTCCTGGTGGACCATGCAAGATAGAAAAGCCAGAGGCTGAGACAAGCTGGAAAAGTTGGAGCTGTGCTTTCATGAACTAAAACTGCATTGAAAGCAAGGGATAAATGGATCGAAAGAGACTTGAAAGAGATGGAGCATCTTAATCTAAATCGAGTTAATTAATGACTGGTTTTAGCTTGCCTTGCAAAAATCATACCAGCAATGTGGTTGCATCATTTAAAGCAAATCGACATATGGTTAAGGTTGTCGCCATTCCATTGATCCCATCAACCACTGTTTTGCTTGGGAGCTCTTTTCATGGAGGTTAGATCATTTATGGAGGATTCTTTCTTTCTCTTTCTCTAACATCAAATCAAAATAGATATTGTCATGAATGAAAGTTATACGTTGAGAATTATACCTATAAAGTAGAGAAATACATCCATGTTAAATTAGGTATATACATTCATATTTTAGTAATTTAAAATTGGATATTCACTATTATAGTATTCTAGTTATATTTATAAAGGTATTAAGAAAAAAATGAGTTTTAATACTATATTAAGAAGTTTATTTCATATAAAAAGCTAGCTTATGAAGTAGAGGGATATGTCCATATTTAATCAGACATGTATATTCATTTTTTTTTTTGTAGAATGATAAATTATGTTAATATAAATTAAACTACAAAAGCAAATGAACATGTCTCAACAACATTGCAAAAGTTATTACAATTAAAAAAAAATAGAAATTGAAAGTTACCAAATTTCATTTAAAATAATATTTTTTGAAAAAAAAATATATTTCTAAATAAAGAAATTTTCTCCCTACCCTAACAAATATAAAGTATCATTCAATTCATATACAATAAATGCTATCTAAAGGGATATCTTAAAAACACACTAACACTCTAATAATAAGATATAAAACTATATGATTCATAAATAATGGTTGAATATAAAAACATATCTTAATTTATAAGCTAACTATTAGACGAAATTTTGGGCTCTTTAATATATTATAAGAGCCAAAGTTGATATACTTTGACTTTGTTAAACTTTGATACTTCATTTGCTTAGAAACATCAATTTTCTAATAAAAAGAGAGTAGGAAGACGGTGGAGAGGCCCTACGTAGTATACGTGCACTTCCATCAACGTCGAGGACCCTCACCTCTCGTATTCTGTCGGAAGTTCTCGACAACTCTTCCTACGAACCTATTCGACCGGAGACAAGATGTCAAAGGGAGCAGTTTGGCAATTAAGAAAATAAATAAATGTCCCCATCGAAGGCTTTACTCCAAAGTTCACCTTTTTATTTTCTTTTTCGTCAACCCAAAAAGGGGTATGTTTTCTGAGTTTTGAACCACATGTTCATCTTGAGTTTGGGTCACTTAAAGGGGTTCCTTTTTGAGGTTTTTCACAAGGGGAATCGGATCACCAAAACAAACTTTGTGGGAATTAGAATGAGTATGGGCCATCCATTGTCGTACACAATTTTATACTAATTCTTAGATCTACACAATATTTAATTGAACAAATTTCCAACTTGTAAGAGATAATTACTATGTAGAATTAGGATTTTCACTTCACATTACTATTATTATATCAAAAGTTTTCAACAAGAACATTCGTGTAGGCTTGTTAGCCACATCTAATAAATCCCTCAACAATCTATTAGTTTTAGCACTTGACCGGGGTTTGGAGGTGATGAACTAGGCGCCAGATTTTGAGTAAGCAATAACTTAGCTATTGGCCAAAAATTGTTAAAATGTTGCCAGTAAGTCTTAGATTACTAAAAAATATATTAGAAATATTACTTATATGATAATGAGTTTCACTAAATCTTTTTTTTTTTTAAAAAAAAGTAGTGATAATATCTTAATAAATTTTATTTATAACAAAAATTAGGTATAATAAACCCATATAAATATAAAAGACAAAATGTAAATCTAATAAAAAAAAAGACAAAATGTTATATATATCAACATGTTATAATTAAAACTAAAGTATTAAATATATTAGGTAACACATTTGCTTAACTCTTGGTAATTAATAATTACTTAAATCTTGTTGATCCTTATTGAAAACAATGAAGTATGGGTGTGACAATAAGTTATAATGGTCAAAAAGTTTTACATTTTGGATTATATGACCATGAATTTTACTAAATCTTGAGTTATTTTTTAGATTAGATAATAAATATTTTAGTAAAATATTAAATTTAGAATCTTCTTAATACTCTTATAAGTTTTTATTAATTTTAGTTTATGCATTATAATATTATAATGATCCAGTAATTTACTTATTATGACAAAAAAGTGTGTTGAAATATAATTAAGGAATATATTAAGATTTTTTTTTTATTTTTTAATATTATAACATACTTACTATTGGCTTGTAAATAGAAAAGGTGGGAATTGTTAGTGAAACTCCAGAAATTAGGTTAGAAAATAGAGAGGCTAATTGACATTGATGAAAAGTTTAGGTAGGAGAAAGGAGAAAAAGAAAGGTATCAATTTCCATGGCAGAAAATTGCAGAGAAACCCATAAATGGTGTAGTTAATTAGTTGAAACCAGGAGCTTAAATTTGTTTGATTAGATTAACGTAACGTCCCTCCAAAGATTCACGAAGACCCATACGCAAACCCAAAAAGCAAACCTCCGGCCACTCCCAAATCTCACCTTCACCTACTCTCTCTCTCTTTCTCTTTCTCTCTCTCCTCTCTCTCTGTGAAAACCCAGAGGATATCACAGTGGTGCAGTACTTCAGCTTCTTCTTGTTCTTCTTGTTTGAGGGGTCTCTGCACAGGAATGCCGAGTCCTCCACAAACCCATTTCTCCATTTGGAAATTCCTTGATCTCTGGCGTTGAGAACCGGTGGGGTTTGGCTTTGGGGTTGGGACTAAAACCCTTCTGTTTCAGGGGCAATGTGAGAGAGAGAACGGGGGAGGGAGTGAGAAAGAGAGAGGAGAGTTCTCAGAATAGTACTATAATGGTGGTGGCTGCTATTTCTGAAGCAGCTGCTTCCACAAACCCCAAGCCCATTTCGCAACCACAAGAAGGGCAACAGCAACAACAGACCCATCTTCAAAGACCCCCTCTGCTACCTTCGGAGAAAGACAATGGGCACCATAATAGCCGGGGAAATCAACCCAGAAGACCCAGAGGCAGACAGGTCTCTTCCAGGTACATGTCTCCGTCGACTTCTACTTCTACTTCTACTTCTACTTCGACGACAACTACGACCACTACTTCTTCTTCATCTTCGGGTTCTAGGAGATTCGCATCTCCTTTGCTGTCTCGTTCGAACAATTCCACGAATTTATCGACTCCATTAAGCTCTTCTATCACTACAAAAAGGTCCCAATCGGCGGACCGGAGGCGACCCATTACACCTCGGCCGATGACGCCGATACCTGACTCGAGATACTCCAATGGTGCGGAAGTATCGGCGGCGACGAAGCTCCTGGTCACTTCTACTCGGAGTTTGTCGGTGTCCTTCCAGGGAGAGGCGTTTTCGCTTCCGATTAGCAAGACGAAGGCACAAACGCCGAGCGTGAGCAATGCAAGGAAGGGTACTCCGGAACGGCGGAGGGGGACGCCAGTTAGAGGAGGAGATCAGGCGGAGAATTCTAAGCCAATGGAGCAGCATCGGTGGCCAGGTAGGAACCGACAACCGAATTTGGTTCCTCATAATCCGTTGTTGTCGAGAAGCTTCGATTGCGCAAATGGTGCTGCCGATAGGAGGATGGTTGGAATGGGATCCGGAAAGGTCATTCGTGCATTGCAGAGTTCGATGGCGGTTGATCAAACGCGGAGGGCCTCGTTTGATGGGAGGTTGAGCCTGGATTTAGGCAATGCTGCCGAGTTATTCAAAGACGGTCAGCAAAACCCAGATGCCAGTTCAGTGAATGAATCTTCCGCGCCTTCTGATCTCACGGCATCTGATACGGATAGTGTGTCCTCCGGTAGCACTTCGGGAGTGCAAGATTGTGGTGGGGTTGGTTCCAAGGGCAGAGGTGGGGCGCCCCGAGGGATTGCCGTGTCGGCGAGGTTCTGGCAGGAGACGAATAGTCGGTTGCGCCGCCTGCAGGATCCTGGGTCGCCGTTATCCACAAGCCCCGGGTCTAGAATGGCTGTGCCTGCAAAGTTTGTTCAGTCGAAAAGGTATAGTAGTGATGGCCCGCTGTCGTCTCCAAGAACAATGTCTTCACCTATTAGGGGAGCCATGCGGCCTGCGTCGCCAAGTAAGCTTTGGTCATCTTCAGCCTCGTCTCCATCGAGAGGGATTTCCAGTCCTTCTCGGGTCAGGAATTCTGTTACTGGCGCATTGAGTAGTAATTCAAGTAATTCGCCTTCGATTCTCAGTTTCTCTGTTGACATCCGGAGAGGAAAGATGGGTGAAGACCGGATTATTGATGCACACTTGTTGAGGCTTCTATACAACCGCTACTTGCAGTGGCGGTTTGTTAATGCAAGAGCAGATGTTACCTTCCTGGTGCAGACACTGAATGCAGAGGTACGGATATTAGGCTATAGATTGAATTGTTTTCAATATTTCGATTTTGGAATTCTCTCTTTTATTCTTCTGAGTCAAGTAATATTCGATGGACGTGATTTCTGTATATATTTTCCAGCATCCAGCAAGTATCAGCATGATGAATGCCTCTAGTTTTCTCTTGGGCACGAGTCAAAGAATGTGCCACATGCATCAAATGAGCACAGCAGTGCCTTCTTTCATACTCAATTTAATTTGCTTTGCATGATTCTTCTATAACCCTTAACATTAGACCTGGGTTTAAGATATTGGGAACTTTCAGATGCTTCAGATAGAATTATGGTTTGAAGAGAAGTATAAGTTACTTGCAACTGCATATCATTTGACAGAAATGGGATCCAGCAGATATTCATAATTCAAAAGTAATTTCGGACTAGAAAGACTTGGAACGAGGCATGTTAAGCAATTTGAAACGCTGCTTTTGGGTTGTTCAAGTCTTTAAAGTGTTTTAGGCTTGACTAGTTCCCAAGATAGAGCTTGACGGTGGAGAATTATGGAAGGATGTTACTGCAAGAATGCTAGGAATTTTATGGATGTGAATACTTGAGCATTTTCGTGGATGACTTAATTGCACCTTGTGTCTTGAATCTTGAACTTCTCTGGTTGGTGGCTGTTTAATTGGTTTATCATATTCTTGAAGAAACTGGGTACTTCAATGCCACTGCATGAGTATCCTAAGTGCTTCTAGTATTTCGAGGATAGCAGGAAAAGATTGGTGTGGAATTGAAAATCATTTACTCCAGATTGTGAAATGTTCACTGTAGCAAGTATATGACTATATTAACTGACAAATATTATAAGCTTTCACCTAGATTTGTTAGTCTGCAAAATGGATGAGGACATTATCTTACTCCTTGGAAATGAAAAAGAGCTTATGTTTGAGCGAATAACATGCCATTGTCTTGATGGAAGTTCATAGGAAACTGTAACATATCTAACTATCTTGTATTGATGGTTATACAATAACCATATTACAAAACCCTAACCTGAGAGAAGACCTTCTTATGTGTGTGAACTTTTTTAAGGTATCCTCGCCACTTACAAGTTGCTAAAGGTCATGCAATAACACGAACTAATCATAACATCTGTTGTCATGAATGTTGACATAGTTTAGGAGGACAATTATACAGCAAAAAATTACACATTACTTCTTTGTAATACTGTTCAACCGAATCTAAGTGCCTTTTTATGATTTGAAACCATCCAGTCATCCATCACCTTTGATGTATTAGATTTGTTGCCTTGGCTGGTAATCTACAAACGTAGAACATATTGCATCAAGTATTGTTGGGGAGGAAAATTATGAATGAATTCATTTTAAGGGTACATAATTAGAAATTATTAAAAACTTTCATAGCAATACTAAACTTTTAATCCTTCAATATCATTTGTAGTTCCTGCTGATGACTTGAGCGTCATTTGATTTTTTCTTTTTTTCCTTTTCTGGTATGGTTTGTTTAAATGCCACACTTGCTAAAGCACACAAATGTATGCTTGCAGAGAGAATTTTATTTAGAACTATTAGTGCTGGTTAGGAAAAAAAATTTGTTTATTGTTTCATTTTGAAAGTATTTTATAAATTGTGAGATATTTTTTATTGGCTTCCGTCAGGATGAGAACTTTTATTTGCTGCGGTCAAGAAGACATGATTGAGTGTTGTTATGTGGTTTTAAAGGGTTTACTTGCTGACATAGTTACTAGTGTTGAAAATGATGCTTGATAAAATCTTAATTTTTTATACTGAAAGGCATGGTTCGCTAATAGTAAGACATATTTGAGATAATTAAATTAACCAATAAAAGGTTGCATGCTTATGTTGATATTATGAATGATTGACATATTCAGCTTCTTCTGCATAAAATTGCAGCTTCACCATTACTTTCAAGTGCCTAGCATGATGATTACCTAATTTTTCAATTTATAAAGTAATTCTCTTTCTGCAATCTATTATTTTCTTTGTTCTTTTCCTTTAATGAATCAATTTTTCCTCAAATGTTTCCTACTTTACTTATTTTTGTTTGTTATCTCTTCTCTTTGATAAATTGATGTTCTGTCATTTTATGGTTCCATCTCTATTATCTTTGCATTTGGTCGCAATCTCTCCTTTCAAGTTGCAGATGTTTGGGAAACCTAAGTTTCCTTCACGTGAACTTTTGTATTTATGTTTTCCTCTTTTGAATCAGCTACTAAAGTGTTTTTTCTTCCATTAATATATTTTGAACTTACCACATCCCAGTGAAAGAATTTGTTCATAGTTACATTTCTTGCTGCATATGGTGTAATGTATCATTGGCTGCTAAACTTTTCAGGATGATCATTGCAGTATTTAGTAAAGTGGTCTTAAAAGTATATTATTTTTTGTATCAGAAAAATCTGTGGAATGCATGGGTCACAATTTCAGAACTACGGCACTCTGTCACTCTTAAAAGAATCAAATTGCTATTGCTGAGGCAAAAGCTGAAGCTAACTTCCATCCTCAGGGGACAAGTAAGATTCAGAGCTTTCTATGTTCATCATGCATTTGACTCTTAAATACCCAGTGACTTTGGATATAGGGCATACCTTGACAACCTACCTACTTGTTCGCTTCTTTAAACTGTAGAAAGCAGATTAATCATCCACATCTATTACTGTAGGAACATTTGCAGCACTATGTTTTGGTGACCCATGAGCATTTGTATCCAATTTTGGTGGCCTTTCACGGAAGTGAAAGAGATTAGTGTTTTCCTTCTTATGTGTTAACATTGTACTTTTTTAAACTTAGATAGGTACCTCAACAGTTATGAAACAGGAAGCTTAGAAATATTAAAACTTCAACCACTCGAAGTTAAAAACATGTCTGCTGCTAGTGGCACAAAAATAAAACTTCTTACAAATGATCACCTCCACCTCATTAAGGTTTGATATCATTTGATTGTCTGACTTGGAGTCGGGTGAGAGTAGGGGCACCAGGATCATATTTAATGATCCTTCTTTTTTCTTTTTTATATTTAGTAGAAAAGTAGATGCTCTCTCCTGTATATTTAAGTTCATTACTCTTAGATCACTTCTCAATCTCGTTACTGATTTAGAGGCAGCATTTCACCCTCCCTTTCTCAGATATGAAGGAGGCAATGACTACAGCTGATAGAATGAGGAACAAACAGGACTCCCTTAGGCAGTTTCCTTTCTTCTTTCTTGACTGAAGCAAACATGACTGCCTATATGAACTTGAAGCCTGTCCTTTCTGAATAAGGATGACAGCAACAGGATAGATTTAAAGCAGAAACATTGGCATTGTAGATTTCTATTTCATATACTAGTTCAAGTCATAGTGTTGCTAGACAACCAGAAATTTTACCAACATCAGGGAGCTGTCAATCATCATTTGATGGCTTTCCATCAGGGCTTTTATCTACTCTCCATTCAGGTTTTTTGAAATGCAACAATCAAGTTACAGATCTGTTGTGCATCTTCCCTCTTGTTCCTTTTACCTTTTTTTTTTTGTTAAATTATTTTATTTGGTCATAAAATGGGCTTTTGTGCATTTACTAAGCTCCAATTCTCAGAACTCAAGCAACCAAAGTTGTACTTCAATTCTGCATCTCCATCTCTCTCTCTCTTGGCCACAAGACAGCTGGTTGCACACCTACAAACCTCCAGCATCAGAACTAAAGCAACCGTTTAACATTGGCCAATGTGCTTTATTTAAAGTTGTACCTCCTCCTCTTGCGAAGCTATAGTATGCATATGTGTTTTAAAGACCACATGTAAGTTACCAATCAAAAGAATTGAGAGGTTTTATAGCTTGATGATGAAAGTAAACTAGCTCCATTCAAAATTTCCTAGTTACAATCGTTTAGTCATTGTAGAACCTGCTACAAGTAGGTTTGGTTACAGAGTTGCTCTTAGTGTCTTTGGTATCTGGAGTAGAGCTTGCAAACTATATGTTTTATATTTACATACTCCTTTTTTATGGAAGCATGCAGAAGTCACGTGAACTTGTTTTGTTGATTTCTGCAATCTGCCTGAAGATGACCGTTATTTTTCAGTAATATGGTGATAATAATAGCTTTACTCTTGCTGTAATTGGCTCTGGATGTCATCCATCGCTTACTCTAGTTAGCTTAGGGCTTAAGGTCAATTACATCTCCATGTGAAGTGAGGTTAGCTCAACTTAAACTAGTTTGAAAAGGGTCAAACTTTTACCCACATGTTCTCCGAGACATCCTCCAGGAGGGCTATCTTGTTTCAAAGAAGAGAAATATAAATACAAAACAGACCGATAGTTTGGAAGAACTCAGTAATGGTCTATAAATTTATATGGCTTATTTGTTTTATTTGGGTATTATTAATATAGGAAGCCCTGGATTATCACATATACAGAATAAATGTATCATGGATTTGACTGTGGTGTTCTTTTTTTTTTTATTTTTCTTACCCCCCCCACCCCCCCCCTCGGTAATATCATCATCATAAATGAAATTTGTTTGCTTGGTGATTGTAGATAAACTATTTGGAAGAATGGGCCCTTTTGGATAGAGACCACTCTAGTTCTTTGCAAGGAGCAACTGAAGCTTTGAGGGCCAGTACTCTACGGCTTCCAATTGTTGGAAAAGCAGTAGTAAGTAATTTATCCTTTTGTCTTAGTTTAGGCTCTTACATTGGTGTCGTTGAGGCCAACAAAGGTTGCTTTATCATCAGGCTGATATTCAAAATATCAAAGAGGCCGTGGGTTCAGCTGTAGATGTGATGCAGTCAATGGCATCCTCAATGTACTCTCTTTTGTCCAAGGTAATTTCATTCTTCGTGCTCAAAGTTGTTTTTCTGAAGTACTGTGCTCAGTTAATGCATTATACTTGCAAACATTCTTGAACAAGTTACTACTGCTACAAGGAATGCATTTAACTCGTGTCCTTGCTGTTATGACGTCGTGAATAACAAAATTCACCTTTGTTAATAGCTAGTATTCTAATTATTTCACATGGCTAGTCCTGACGCTTTGCAAAGAGGGAGCTTAGGCATAGATTGCTAGCTAGCATAGTCGGTCTCAACGTACAATTATTAATATGAATCCAAAACTGCAAGGTGGAGTCACATTATCTGGATGTGTATCCAGAAGCTAGGATGGTAGTCACGACAGATAAAATCATTCTTCGCACTAAGAGAAACTGCACTACTCCATATTTTTCCATTTTTAATCTCCAGCCATTTCAACACATTCAACATATTTTACTTATCCATGGATATTGCTTTTTCTTTCTTGTTTCATTTGTTAAAAGCTTTCAGAGTAAGGTAGCCCACAGATGACCTTGTCATTTACCGTTATTATCCTCCATAACCAATCACTCTCTTGAAGAAAGTCTCTTCCAGAAATGCCATGTACCCTGTTCAGCAGTACGCAATACCTATGTATCATTGATATTTGATGCGTGTAGGAAATGAATTTTCCAGGAAGTAATTGTGGCCAAGATTGGATTCTTATGAAATCAGAGTTTTACTTTAAGATTATTCAAGATTGTGAGTATCATCGGTAACCAAAATCAAGGAACAAACTTGTTTTTCGCTCTAAAGGTGTTGTTACTAGAGTTTGCTTCCTCAAGACCTCTGTCGTTAGATATTTCAAATGAAATTCAAACTTGATGACCGCGGAGGGTTCATGAATCACTAAAGCATATACTATGGAAGCTACAAATGCTAAACTTATTGTCACCTCATTTCATTCTAAGTTCTAGAAGAATTTCAATGTGCAAGAGTCACCTAATTTTTTTATATTAATCAATCATTTCTTGATATAAAGCAGTGGCATACATAATTCTAGAATATATTTAGCAACCATAAGTGAATCTTGTTTTTTGTAACTAGTCCTACCTAGTCCCTAGGCTTTTTGTTAGCTGTGTGAAGCAAGCCAATGGGTTCTTTAAGTGACCCTTGTAACTATTCCAAAAATCAATTAGTGAAATTAACCCTTTGAGAAACTCTTATCTTGTCCCAGTGAGATCTGGGGAAATGTGGCTTCAGAATATCCAAAATTCATCCCAACTCATCCAAATCCACCCTCAGGTTCGCTGACTCCAGTTATGGACGTTTGGGACCCTGAAAATGTTTTTCTTCTTGCCCATTTGTTGTGCTGACTCAAAAGTAGCTTTTGATACTGCATGTGAAACTCATCCTGTTATCGCAAACTTCTGAATCTGGCGGACCAGAATTTGGTGATTGGAACCAGGATCCTAGCTAAAGCAGGAGTTAGTCTTTTGTTCTTTTTATTGATCATAGCAAGATATATAAACCATGATCATAGCCAGACTGGAAGAATCAACAACATTGAAAGACGTTGGTGACTATTTGCTTCTAGACTCAAAATCACCTAGTTTCAAATTATCTTGTTGTAATATGGGCGTGCTGCATTGTCTTGTCCAGTGTCAACATTTAATTTACATTCCACTCCTCACTGACCTTAGTTGTCCCTTAAATGTTTGATCTAAGTTTTATAGTATCATAGTATCATTTTTAGATTTTTGCGACAGTTGCACTCTAACAGTGGGAATAGAATGTTTCCAATCTTATCCTATCTCTGTCTAAGATTCGAACTAAGTTGACTGAAAACCTTTTGCATATGCTTTGATTCAACCCTTCTTAGCAAATCTAATGAATATATAAAACCATATCACTCTTAGGTGGACGATATGAACTCCTTGGTGAATGAACTCGTGAACGTGACCGCAAAGGAAAAGGTTTTGCTTGATCAATGCAGAGATTTTTTGTCCAGTTTGGCAGCATTGCAGGTAACTCTAGCTCTTTTACTTGTTGCATACCAGTTTCCATTTCAAAATCTCATCAAACACCCTTCAAACCTTCTAACAGGTTCAGGACTGTAGCTTGAGAACACATATCTTACAGCTTAACCGGGTACCAACTTCAGCAGCCTGACAACACGTGTGTAGAATTGATCTCTTCTGACTATTCACTCCTGATGCTAACTTTACACGCGACCTTTTCTTTTCCCACTGGTGGAGGCAGCATTGGCTTCTGATTTGTCATTTTGGAGTTTAGTTGGGTCTTTGCCATCTATTTTGTGTATCTTTGTATCTGAAGATTACAGAAAATTGATCTTCTTCTCACTAATTCTCTGTACACACAAGTACTCATCAACCTTCAGGCAAAAGGAAATGTATGTGTATATATGATATGTTCTTCTCATCACTGTTAAGTAGTCTGTTCCATATTCTTCATTCTGGTTTCTGATTATGCTCCTGTTTGATTCTTCATGACTGCTGTAATGCCTCTGCCACTGTTGCCATTTTAAGATACACAACAATTTGTCAGGCTCCAAATTCTTGACAAAGTCCAAGACAAAAGTCTCTCATTAAATATATATGATCAAGAAATGAAGTTTAAATGTTATTCATGACATTTAACTCTTGAATTAATTTTAAGGTTGGACTTTGAGTTAATTTATAATATAGCATCATAGCTCAATTGATTTTTTGTAATTCTTATTTAATTTTGAACTCTTGAAATATATTCATTGTATAGGAAGTGTTACAAACAAAGGTTTTACATTATAAAGATATCATTTTAAAGTAGTATTAGGTAATATTTAAATATAAAAAATATTTTTAATTGATGACTTAGTTTTTAAATTTAATCATACAATTTATTTTTAATATTCATATTTTTATTTAATCAAGTTTATAATATGATTTTTACATATAAGAACCATAATGAATTAATATTTTCAACTTGAATTTGAGTACTTTAAGAATTTGTGAAAAGTCTCTATTGAGTTATGTAGGTTCTTTGTTCTAGTTATTTTTTTAATTATTTTTAAAATTATAAAATAAAAAAGTATAAAGATATTATTTAGTCATGAAAAATAGACATTTAACTTTTAAAATATATTTTTTAATAGAGATGGAATCTCATGATGATAAAAAAGAAAATAAAAAATTCACCCCCACCGTAAATAGAGAATTAATTATGAGAAAGAAAAAGACAAAAAAGGAAAAGGCATTTAAAGAACGAAGCAGAGATGACGTGTTTGACTACTCTGGTCACCGACAGCTCACGTTAGACCTCCGGCGCATGCGGAGGAAAGGACGAAAGGAGCCTACCACTAACATGCGCTGCCGGGAGCATGAACCCTCGAAGTAAACACCATGTCATTTTTCACGTGCTAACAAGCATCATACTTTTCTTCAACCCAATTCGCACTACTCGTCGGTTCTTAAATATTTTTCTTTATTAATATTTGGATTCTATTATTTCAATGTCTACATTCTCTAGAAAGATTTTAGATAATTTATTTAGTAAAATAAACAAGCTCTTAAACTTTGAATATAATTTTTTTTTTATTATTATATTTTCCTAATTATTATTATTTTTTATACATGTACCCAAATTCATGTACATAATATTAAACTTAAGATCAACATGTTTCAAGCTCAAGCTCTACATACTTATTATTGAACTAGTAGGTGATTGATTGTTAAGTTGTTATATGAATGAACAAGATTTTAAGAATTTTAATATAAAAATTGTTGGAAAATTATTTCAAATTAATACTATTTTTAACACATCTCCTAAAAAATAATATAAATTATGAGTATTAGGTTAAGAATATGTATCTCTTTACAAATCACTTTGGAGTTTAGGCATCATACATGGGGTTATCATTTGCCTAATACTATTTAAATAATGTAAGATATTTACCATATGATTATGATTCTTAACATAAATGTTACTAAAAATATTGATTCTCTGGTAGCCCAATGAAGTCACTAGCTACCCATGGTGTCCTTTGTTTAGAAGGTCCAACATCCATTCCTCACACCCCTTTGCCTAACTTGACAATATAAATGCCACTTGAAAAAAAGTATGGAATGTTTAGTTGAATGCTACTTTATTTTACATACAAAATATCAGCTTTGAATGAACATTGGAGGTGTGCCATGGTCTTGGAATCCCATAATCGTCTTTGCTTTCTGTTCTAGAAAGCAATATCTAGTTATGCATATGATGAGAGCACCCGACAAGAGTTGACCCTCTTCTTATAACAAGGCAAGAACCAATAAGAAAGCATTCATGGAAAAAGCAATAGACTAGTGGGGGGAATATGGAGAGCATCGAGAGGCTATGGAGAATGATTGCATCATCCCCATTATCAGGCAGTGCGATGCGGCGATGGAGCAATACTGATGTAAGATTATCTCTCTCCAGCCTCTCCAATCCACCAAAAAAGGCTTGGAAAGCCATTGGGTGTCGACGATGTTGTGTTTCTTGGTGTTTCTTTATCTTTTTCTGTGCTTTCTCCTTCCTGGAAGCTGATTTGGTGATGGGTTTTGTATGCTCCTTTCGAGCACGCAGTGGCCTTCCTAGTTTCCACAGTCTCATGTCTGGTGTGATGTGTGGTGTTGTATCGTTTCTGATGCAAACAAAAGCGTATTATCCCATGGAACAACTTGGATTTTGAGATGATTACTTTTAGGTTACCATTTTAGACTGTTTCCAAGATAACCATTCTGAATGATGCCCTTCATCTTAGGAAACTTAATCAATTCAACCTTCTGTTATGTGTCTCGATTATTGTGTTAAAGACTAGTTAAAGCACACTTATTTTGAATTTTATTATCACAATAGTACTTATTCAACAAAAGGCAACTTGTAACAGAACCCTATCTCAAATAGGGATACAAAAGCGAAGCATTCAAAGAATATAAATATTACTAGCACTCCACTTCAAAGAGGGATCTAAAAATTCAAATTCCTAATCGAGATGAACTGCTCCATGTTCTTGAAAATGCTCCAATACAAGAAGGCAATAAATATAGGAAGAGTACATTAATTGAACATGTTAATAATGGCAATATTTCCTGTTGTGTAAATCTACTTAAAAATTAGAAAAAAGTTAACCTACTTCGCTTTAAGATGTTCACATGTCCTATTCATTCAAATGAAACATCTCGAAAGAAGTATTCCATGTATAAGATTGGTATGATCCTCTGTAAACCATGATTTAGAAACTAGGTCTCCATAGCTTCAACCACCAGCTAGTTTTCACCTTGTGCATGAAAGTACTCAAACTTTCTCCAACTTTTAAATTTGTAAAAATAGATTCCCATTTCCAGTGTCCTGCCAAAGATCAAAAAGATAGAAAATGGGGGTTGAGCACCTCAAGAAAGAAGATGTTCTTTTCATTGGCTTCTTATGCGTTTACAACTCACAGTTTCTCCCTCTGGAAAAAGGACAGAAATCTGAACCCAGATCCCCGATCATGACTATTATACTCCGATCGACGCAAGCTAAAATCTATGGAAGAGAAAGGAAGGAAGGGAGAGAGAGAGAGATGATGATGATGATGATGATGGAGAAAGGACAAGCAAATACATTCCCTCCTAAAGGAATAATTTCAGGGTCTCTCTGCAACCACCGCCATCATCACCGCCTGGGCAATAATTACTCCCTAACGTCGTGGTTTCCGACTCCTCCGACGGCGTTGTTTCTCGTCTTCTCTTTCTTGCGGCAGCCACCTGTTCCGTTCTCGTGCCTGGACTGGCTATCAAGCAAAGATCAAGATCCGGGGGATTAACAAAAAGCTTCTCGCCATGGGGTTCCGACACTGGCATGTTGGAAACTTGGCAGCCGAGAATGTCCGGTATGGACTGTAAAGTGCCGCCTCGGAGAACTGACTCCACCGCCGCCTGGCACACGTGCCAGTTCCCCGATCGGAGAAGCCCAATGACTCCGTTCACCGGATTCACCGTCCTTCCCACCGCTTCGTATAACAGCGACTGAAACAAAGCTGACCAACCAAAAAAATTGTCAGTTTTATCAGCACCGTCAAAAACGGAAGATCCGAAGTAGAGAACTCAAGAAAAAGAAGAGAAAAAACTATGCATCCATGAACACAACATCCAAAAAGGTGTCCATTAGCATCCATTGCAACATATGGGTGTGAGTGTGAGTGTGTGTACCGGGTCGTTTGGGTTCGGGGACGTTGGAAATGAAGGACATCAGGCAGGCACGGCCGAAGAACTTGGCGACGAAGACCGTGGCGTGGCCTTGGGCCTGTGGGTTGTCTATGCATTGCAGGCATTGTCGAAGAACGCAGTTGTCACTGCAACCCTTTCGAAGAACCCGGCAGCCGTTGCAACTCATCTTCGACACATTCACTTCAAGAATCAGGTCCTGGAAATTCAAGAACCAGTTTTCCGGCAACCAGAGCGAGAGAGAGAGAGACGGAGAATGTAGAAGAAAGCCTTTGTCTTTGAGGGGAGGGTATATATTGTGAGCGTGCATGCCGAGTGAGTGGCTAATTATTGGAGGGATTCTTAACCATGGTTGGTGTTAGGTGGGGTTAGAATTCCATTCCATTACTTCAATATTCACCAACCCATTAAGAAGTTAATTAATGTAACAAACAGTATTATTTTTTGAAAATTTGAATTCTATGAGAACTCTTTAAGTATTATCACTATACTAAAACTAATTGTTCTAAATAAGACATGCATCATATTTTCTTATCTGTAACTGGGTACTAAATTACTAGTTGTTTAAGACTTAAACCATAAATTTGATACTTGACATTCTTAAATCTCTTTTTATCAATTATAATACACATATAACTCATCAAACCCAATTATCTTTCTCATAAATTTATTAATTATAAGAGCTTTAGACCTTAAAAGACATGAAATATAATACCAAAATAGTGACAAGGGTAAGACCTCAAAAAATTGAAACAAGAAAAGGACCCCTGGGTTTAACCTTAAGGTATAACATTTTTTTAACATTTTTTCTACAGGAATTATGGTGAAACTAGAGCCATGGTTAGAGTCGACCACGGTTAAGATGGTGGGGGGCAAGGGAGGGTTAGGGTTCCAAAGAAGTGGGTGAGAGCGGCTCCGTGTCCCCGCGAACGGTGACCGTTCCTCCACCGTCGATTCCCATAAGTGAATATCTACAACAAGATTCCTTCCCTGTCTCCTCCTCTCTTTTCATGGCTTCGTACATGTTAGGTTGATCTTGGAGGACCAAAAGTTCGAGGGAGCCGTGAAGAACACTCTTCGAAGCCATTGGGATTTCAACATTCAATGTTGGCTGGCACTGGGGTCCTGGTTTTGCTATAAACTAAACGGGAATTCCATCTTTTTCGTTTTTCTTCTCTCATCTTTTCTGCTTTCTTTATTTGCTGCTAATGGGAGAATCTGTAGCCAGAATGTTGAGCCAATGGGAGAAGGACATGGCCAAGGCATTCAGTAAAGGTTTCGAATGCTGAGCTACGAAAAATTCTCTTAGAAGAGTGGGTGTGACTGTAGCTCAAGGGTTGGACCAATGAAGGGAACCGAAGATCGGAGTATTCACTCTTTTGAACGTGGAAAACTGTGGATTTGGCCGGCAGAATCAAGTTTCTATTCTTCTTGCTATTCAAATCTATTCAAATCTATTATATATATATATATTTTCTATATGTATGTGTGTATATTTTCTTCTATAATATTTCTAATATAATGTCAAGACTCAAGTTTCAAGTATAATAATCTATGTTTGTAAATGGTATCTTTGATAAACATGTTTTCTCACGTTTAGAATGAGAGAATATGTTAAATCTAAATATGTTACATTGTTGTGAATCATTATCTCATGAAACATGTTTCTTATATTTAAGATTAAAGAGTGCGTTGAAATTTAGATGTATATTGTACATTACTAATATATTGATTTATTATGTTTCTTATGTATAGAAAGATTTGCCATTCTTATTAACCGTTTTAAAAAAAAAATGAATCTTCTAACATCTTTTCTTCATCTTTTTTAAGGAGCTTCTTTTGGGTCCCAAAAAGATCAATCTTTCTACCACCACCAACTTTATACCCAGTGCAAAACTGTGGGGAATGTTTTATAAAGGTGGTTTAGTGAATGTTTAAGGTAAAGAGTTAGCTTTATAGTGAGTGGTTACAGTTCCAATGTGCAGAAAATAGAAAAAGGAAGTGACCGGGACGAGAGTAAAGACATGGATGCGATGTTGATAAGGCTGAGAGATCCAAGCTATGGTGGCGACTCGGGTACGTGTCATGATTATCCGATATGGACCACTATTTGCTTCCACAAACGAATCAAATGTATATAATTAATGGTTCCAACCAAACCAAGTTTGTGGAGAATGGGATTCCGATTCATGAACATGGGATTTAACTTTCACAGCTCATTACTTTTGGCTTCATCCAACCAAGTTTGTTTAAAGTTACTCAACAATGATGTCAAATTGGCATATCTTCTAAAGGTATACAGAATTTTGGAGGGGGCCTCAAAGTATGTTGTTTTGGGTGGAGAGGGACGTTTTTGGCGTGTATTTCTCTGGAACACAAACTTTTCAAGTGTCTCTTCCTTGTCTTCGAAAGCCAAATTAAGTTTTGGGGAGGGCACTAATTTTGGATACTTTTCCTCTCACGCAAAGCCATACCAATTTGCTCAAAACCTTCCCTTTCGTTTCTTTGATTCTTAATTCTTGTAGTGGCGTCAGTTGGGATGCTTTTTTCCTTGGTGAGTGAACAAAAAACAAGAACTTGTCCTCTCCAATGTCTTGCCTGATAAGTTAGGATTATGTGAGAACTTGTTTTGCAAGCATGAGTCTTAGTGGTTTGAGAGAACAAAAGGTGTCATAAAACTTTTTAAAAAGAAACTAGTGTCAAATTACCAATTTTTTTTCTTTGAAATTAGTCTAAAATAAAAGAAAGTATCTTCACATATATGAAACATTACATGTCAGATTTACTTAAATCTGACTTATGACATTATATTAGAATGTTTATTTTTTCTCTTAAAATTAATTTTTAAAAACGTAAAATACTTTCACATATAAAGAGTATAACATAATATGTTAACATCTGAAATAAAATATATTGTCTTGTGTTTTCCTTCTTTTAGGTGTAATCTTGCTGCTAACCACTTTTTGGCAAGAACCCATATTGCTTCCAATCAAACTTAACTATTCCTTTTCCTATGAAATTTGGTTCATCTAAACTGTAGAGTCTGCCTGCTCTTTGAAATATATGCTCAACCTTTAGGGCATGTTTTTTTATGCTTCTGCTGCCGCTGCACTCAAAAACACCTTATTTGAAGCTAAACAGATCTCTTTGACATGAACAATGTGCTTATGCAGAAAAAAACAAATCTATTAGTTTTATTCAACTCTCCCTAAGCAATTATATATAACTAATAGGCTTAAGGTTTCGCTTGCTGCCGCGTACATTTTGTAGCTTAATTAGATGTAATATGTGATTAGTTGATGCACCATGGCAGTATAGAAAAGCCGGGGATGTGGAGAAGGGTGCCGGAAAGGAGTTGACTCTTGTGACGATAATTTTAAGGGTTGTTTGGTTATATTAGATGTGCAAGTTTGTTTATATCGACCGATGCCAGATTTAATTACTCTGTTCTCAACGTTTACGTGCCTCTTAGGTTATCCAAATGACAAGAAACTGTTTATTGTTTGGTCCAACATCAACTTGGAGAGTAGAATAACAGAAAGAAACAAACAGGTTTGGCCAGTAATATGCTTTCAATTTCACTTCTGATGATAAATCCAAGCAGAAATGTTGCTCAAAATATTCGGAATAATGGCAATACAGACAACAAGAAGTTTAGAATCCTTAAGATTCCAGCTACATAGCCAAGTTCTTTGGATTATTCAGACACCATTTTCTGCCATAACACAAAATATAATCACCTTGTCTTTTCCTTGCAAATCTACTTTATTCACTTGAAGTTGGGGAGACAAAGACTTTGTTAATAATTCATAGTTTTTCAACCTTTGAGCTTTACAGATTTTGAGTTGGATAACAGTTAGTAGTAGGGAAACGAGAAAGAGTTTAGAGAAGGAAAACGGAAAGACATTTGAAAGTGGCCAGACAAAACCCAGTAAAAGTCAGTATGATTCCAATAAGTCTAGAGGTGAGCTGGGAGCTGTTTGAAAACAGGGACAATAATTTTATTTGCAGGAAGGCTTGTAATCTGAACATGGGATGAAGACTTCAGGTTGAAAGTGGTCACGCCAAGCTCTGTTCGTTGGCTTGCGCTTCCACATAACTCACTGGAGCAGATGGGCCGCTTTGATGTGTAGTTTATGATTATTCAGCAAACCAAACATGAGTTGAGAGTATCATTCATCTTCCAATTTAACAAAAGGGTTTTGGATTAAACTGTCATGGGGAGTAGACATTTATGTAGATGGTAAAAGAAGAAAATGGATGAAAAATGAACATCTCCTTTATTATTTTTCTGATATAAGGAAAAGTTCGGCTAAGAACCATATGTTTACTCAGTTATTAAGGCTCAAGGTGAAAACGTTGGACTTTGCTTGAAGAGTTGATGTGGGGCTGCTTATTTTGTTGCACCCTAGGGCCCAGAGATTGCAAAGTTGAGAGGTGGGACACGGAAAACAGGACATCACTTATGTACCCTTTTGTGTTCTCGTAATAAATATGGTGTTCAAACTTTTGAATACGTCTTTTATGGATCCAGGCTTCTCTGAATTGTAACCATTCCTTTTTAGTGAGCGGTCTGCAAACCCTACTTAAGGTACTCTCTGGCGTTCAGAAAGGAGAGTGTCATTGACATCATGACCGTAAGTGTTACCAACATTGATGGCTGACTTCCTGTATGGCAGATATCTAGGTCTGGGCTGTTGTACTGTATATAATTACCCTGTCCCTTTTCAAGAAATGTAAACTTTCTCAGCAGAATCAACGCGACATCCAAAAACTATATGCACTTCATTTTGGTTAAATTAAAACGATAAGTGCTACTGCTGAAGTTGCTAATGTCCTTGAAATGGCAAAAAGCCCAAAAAGAACCCACCAATACTAACTTACGTTAATTTCTAAGACACTGAATGTCTCCTGTTTCTGGAAGGTGTTGATTTAACTTCTTCAGGGTTAGCAGAACCAAGGCTATCTGATGAATCTGAGCCACTATTCTCACCTAGTCCCCCTTTGCTGGGCCAAAGCTTTGAAAAGATCTTCTTTGACTTAAGCAGCCCTTTCATTTTACTAATGGCAGCTTTGTCAACAGTGCTTTTACCATCTTCGTTTCTCTCACTACCTCCAACTCCATTGCCCAATTTCAGAGCTGCTAGCTCCCCCTTTAGGGCCTTGAGCTCCTCAGCTGTGGCTACTGCATCCCAATCTTCCTCCGTGTTAGTTGTTGCTGACCTTGAGCTTCCATGAGAGCCACCATTCAGATCCTTTATGCCTTTGGGTAGGTCAGGCGTACTGCTGCCTGATGATGCAGCGGCCCTGACCTGCTCAAAAAAGAGTACCTGCACAATAACACGCAATGGAAGTCTCTCATTTTGCACGGCATGCATGCATGCATCAACCGATAGCTTCTTGCAGTCCATCAACTTGCATATCCTTTTCCTCTCACTCTTGCTGACCCCTGGGTGCTCCTGCATCAAGAAAGAGTGAATAATGCAGTTCTGTTTAGATATTATCAAGCCAAAACACCGAAATTAGACTTGAATTTTACGAAAAATTTTCCATTGCCAAGCCCTGGTACAATTATATGCAAAAACATGTTCTAGAACATGGAGTTAGCAACTTCATGCACATGCACTAAAAAAATTGTTTTGAGAAAATCGTACCTTTAGATACATGTCAATGGCACGGTAAAGTCCATCATGAGCAGGTCTAGAGATGCCAGACACCATCTCAGCAAGATCAACAAAAGCCGATAAGGGTAGATTGGGGTCCTTAGAAATTTCAGCAAGGTATCCGTCAACAAGTTTTGCCACCATCAGCTTAGAAGCATCTGATAGAATCCCTGGCCTTCTTGGCTCCTGAAGCTCATGGCCTTTTTCCAATGATTCAATTTCAGCATTCTGATCTTGCATTACAAACTCTTTTACTATGTTCTGTACGGTACTAACATCATACATTGCATTATCCTCTTCCGGTGCTCGCATCAAAAGATCACTGACAGAAGCTTCCTCCAGTTGCTGTCCTATTCTCCTTATCAGCTTGCTCTTAGCCACCTCCCCCAAGTCCAGAGCAATGGAAGCTCTCAACAATTTGTGCAAGAAACTGCAAGAGACACTGCCTTTCTCTGCAGGTAACAGCCACACTAGTGTATCCACTATTGACCCATACTTCATCGTATCTCCTGACTGCATCATACCCTGCCTGAATCCAGGCAACCTTCTGTAAGCATATGCCTTCAAGGCTTCTCCAACCACATCATTTGAAAATATCCCTTTGTTTTTAATAGTTGTGAGAACACGCTTATATAAATCATTCTCAAGTTCACACAAATCCTCAACCCACCAGTCGTTTGGCACCAGCCGATTTCTGAGACCATTCCAGTTTGGGTCATTCCCATTTTCCTCTGAGATTTTCTTCCGGTTATGGGTATAGGACCAGTCAACCTTAGAAACATCAACACAAGCCTTGGTAGCTATAGAGTCAATGCAATTACCGACCACTTTCAAGTCCTCAGCTAACGGTAATAGGAACTTCGTAGTCTGAAGGGCAATGATTGAGTCTTTCCAGCTGCGGAAAATGCCAGTGCTAAGAAAGACATCAATCTTGTAAATGAGGTTCCCTCTCTCCATGCTCTCATGCATCTCTAGGTACTCAGCTGCACATCGAGCTGCAATGACATTGTAAGCATTGAGGGTGACAGTCATGCCGTAACAAAACTTGGCACATATCTCAAAGGCAGCAGGACCACCAGGAAAGTCAGAAATGTGAACTTCATCAGTGTTCTCTTCATTAGTGTTCGTAGCTAGCTTCTGCAGGCGAGCACTCTTTGACAGTAGAGGAAACTACACAACAGACATTTCACATTTGGCATCAGAACATACAGATATTGACACAAATATTGACATACATTGTTATCAATGCAAATGGACAGAGCTGAGTTTGCGAAACTCTGCTTAATTTCATCACTGATATTGCAAACTTGAGCTGAAAAATTTCAGCTTGCCTCTACTAGAGATTGTTTAAGTTAAATCTATTGCCAGCGCATATCTCTAGTTATGTTTTTCGTCACATGTCGTGATAACCACATCCCCTTATCAGTCTATCATCAATTACTTTACAAGGAAATCAACGACTACTTATGTGCTAGTCTTACAAAAGTAACATCTTAGAAAGTTAGTCTCACATTGGGTAGATGTATTGTAAAGGCACTGTTGTGGACATTGATTCTTTACTACAAAAATAATAATAATCTAAAAAAAAAACTCTTAACAGCTTCCAATTTGCAACTTTAACTAGTCCTTTTGAAAATAATAGCACAGATGAGAGCTCGAATGTAAAGGACTGCTGCCCCACAAGCATGTCAGAACTTCGAGTTTACAAGCTGAGATAGCTTAAATCATGGTCCCACTATATTCTGGAATTGTTAAACCAAGCAAGTACTTTTATAACGTGAAAAGACTTGAAAGATTGAAACACCAAAAGCAACAGCATCAAATAATTTGCATAAGAGTCATCCAATCTACATACTAAATAGACTAAATATAGTATGTAAGTAGTTAAAGTGCGTTCTGTGCATCTTGAAGTCCTACATATCAACTAGTGCAATACCGATGTTAGCTTGAAAACCAAAAAATTAATAGGTGCTAAAAAAATATATATATCTTCATTGCATTAAAAAATACTTAATTATAGAGCATTTTACCTTGTGAAGATAGAATTTCACATCCCCAACAGTGAGAATTATATCTGTCGGCAAGTCACTTGACACATACCTGCGCATTAATAATTTCCATCATAAGGCTACAGAGTAACTCTAAAAAGACAAAAAAAGAACTATCAATGGAAGTAAGCTTCCACTACAAGCAATATAACTACAGAATATCAGTAATACACAATCTCTTTACGGACTGCCTATATCTGTTCCCTACATCTTGAAACTTAACTGAGAAGCTACAAAAAGATTACTTGATTCAAAATACTTTGCTGTTCCAAGAAAATTACTCTCAAGGTCCGTTTATTGCTGAACACACCCAATACCAAGATACTGCAAGTCATTGATCATAAAGGGACCGGAATTCATAGTGACACTACAACTACCTTCAAATTGACATATTGCTAATTACCTTCAAGATAGTTAGATGAATGTCCTGGTTAAGCCATGTATTTACAACCCGTGGTTTATTTTGAGGGTTTACAACCACCATGGTCAGAGTTTCACTGACACTATCATTACTCAAGTTGAATAATATTTCTACATTACTTTTTCTACCTTTCTATTGAAGATCTGATGTGTAGTCAACTTGGTCCACAGGTTTTCATGACTTCTAACACCCTTTTAACTAAGATCAGATATGTTCTTGACTTTTGGTGAATAGATGCATTCAAAGTTTGGAAAAGATGTAATGATCATGTTTTAAGGGAATGATTATTATTGATTCTTCTTCATTCAACTAATTCATTCGTCTCCCTTTTTTATTTTTTATTTTTTATTTTTCAAAACCCAGCACATTCAATTGCCAAATAATGCCAACTAAGGAGTTTCTAGAGAAAGAATACTACATTACGAGGCACTGAAGAAAATTTAATACGGGTGGAACAAATCTGAAGTACGAAAACAGAGTACTTCCTCTGAAAACTCAAATGCCGCAGAGAAATAAATCATCCAATGTCAAGAAAAAGAAAAAGAAAAAGAGTGAAGGCTACAGCATGGGCTACAGAAAAAGTTAAGGCTTGAACAGAAAGACCAACGGAACTTTCAGACCCACCAAAATACATTTTGAAATAGGCCCTTTCTTTTGGCAATGAAGGTGTTAGCAGTCACCAAAGATAGCTGGAAATAGACTCAAAACGTTTTTTAACATTGCAGAAAGAATAAAAAACATGAAATCTGAAAACAAACTCAAATATGATGAGTATGAATCTAAAATGATGAACAGGTAACAAGAGAGTGGCAAATCTAACACAAATGAGGCGCCCAAGAGAATTTTAGTGAACAGAGAAACAACAGAAACAGTGAAAGCCATCAGCAACGGGCTTAAACAGGAATGCCTCGGACATAACAACAGCAGCATCAGTAATTCCTAAACAGCACTTCAGAAAAGAAGTGAAAGAAACAGGGGAAGTAAGTGATCTCACCTGACATTGTTCCCCTCAGTCTGAAAGGAATCCGGCTTCGATCCAAGCTTCATAAACTTCATGGTTGAGAGCAAAAAGATCAGCTTCACCACTCACAACTTCAAACCAACCTTCTCCAACACTCAACCGATTAGTGCAGCACACCACCACACATCCTTAGTGAACATTCATAAACCCTGCAACCGAGGAAATCTCCCCAGAAATGGAAAGAAACAGCCCAAATGTGGGGACCAGATTTCAGAATGCAAGCAAGTTCCTGGTCTCCAAGAAAGAAAAGAAGGATCTCAAAGAGGGGAAGGATATATGCTGTTGGGGTATGAGAGCGAATCTTTGACAACAACCGAGGCAAAGAGTCTGAGTAAGAGAGAGAAACATATAAAGGGAAACACAAGATGGGGTTGTGCAATTTTTTAAGAAAAGGTTCTCTTCAATGGCAAGAGAGCCAAAGAAGAGGCTGTTTCCTTGGTCGGCGGCAAAGCCCACGGAGCCCGGGCGCACCTAGTCAGCCCAGGAGACATAGCCATCAGAGTCCCAAGACTAAAATAATTCTCAAACCAGAGAAGCCACAAGCACAAATCTGACTCCACCTCACTCCTCCCCACTATTTCTTTTTCATCTTTCTGATCGCTTTGTTCCTGCGGTTTCCATTTTTCTAAGGATTCATACCACCATCCCTCTCGTGGCCTTTAAAGCTCCAAGTCCCGAACCCTGCGTATACAAATCAAAAAGAATCAAGCTTGTATATGATTTTTTAGCCGTTGAAGTTCGGAAAAACCTGAAACGGAAAACAGCATCTCGGTATCAGTTGCCGAAACCCCCAAAACGGTAGACAACAAGAATCTCTCTTTTATTTTGCAGAGTATCGGAATAAATAAGAAGGAGATCACAGAAACAGAAGTTGATTTAGAGAGATGAACATGCCAGATATCAACCACCAACAGGGAAATCGCCCACAAGATTTTTAACTGAAATCTGAGAAATCTATGAAAATATATCACAGAAAACTAGTAAAATATTGAAGCTGCAGATCATGTTTATGTTGTGAAATGATGGAACTCCAGAACCCCACATGAAGAAATATGCCCCATATCAAGTTGGAAACAGGAAGACAAAGGCCCAAAAGCCACTCTCCGTGTAAACTCCAACAAAACCCAAGACTCATACATCAAATCTTCATAGTTGTGTAGAGTAATATCAACTTACATGGAGTAATGTAAATTTGAGTGCAACCCACGTCAAGTTGAGGTGGAATCAGCAAAAAACCAACCAAGAAGTTTACAGCCACGAGAAAGAAAAAGCAAGCCTCAGAACACAAACAAAAGAAAGCAAATTTACAGAGGAAAACAGAATTTTAAAGCACCATTCCAATCTTTTTGGTGTGAAGACTCAGAAAGAGCTCGGTGGAACAGTAAGACTGCCATTAAAGAGTATCCATGAGAACTCTTTAAGTCTGCAGGACTCGACTCCACAAAATACAGAACCGAAAGCTAAAGAAAAGAAGCAAAAGCTAAAGAAACAAGATGAGCTGGTTCTCACAATACAGTTTCTGCCTCCAAAACCCCAAGTACAAGCGCAGAGGCACCCAAACACCACATATTAAAGGAAAAGCCAAGCCTGGTTAGTACCAACACTCACTTTCTCAGAACACAATATTTTCCCTTGAGTCACCCACTTTCCTTTTCTCTATGATTTTCTCTGCGAAAGTTGGAAGATCTTCATTCAATTTTTGAGGCATTTACCCTGCCCATTACACTTGCTCACTCATGCACGCCACACTGACAGTCCAGCTTTCTTGTAGTTGCCCCCATATACCCGACTCCCTCATTAAATGACCTTTCGCTTCCTAATTAACCCTTTACCCACCTCTTCCCTCTGCCTCTCACGTACTATCTTATTCTCCAACATCAAGGTGGTGCCAGAAGCACCAGAAACCTTAAAGACAGTGATGATCAAACAGAGCCATCAAAACTCTACGGTCGGCTTTTTAATACGTCCAACTTTAATTGGCTACACCTTTAAACTGTCAAAAAGGTTCGTTTCCTTACTTATACCTTGGTTTGGTTTTATAAAACATTCTGGAACTCACCGATTATTACCAGCAGTATCCATAGCAGCATCCGTACAAAACACTATCTTGAGCAGCCTTGTCGTGGACAAGATACCAGTAGCCCCATAGTGAAAAGCTCCTTCTCTATAATCTTTGACTTTAAGGCCCAATATCTAGAGGATGTTACAACCATGTTAGGCCTTGATTTACTTGGTGTTCTAGGAGTGCATATGATGTTCTAGAGGTTCCACAAAAACGAATCGATTCCATTCTTTTAGAACTTCATGTAAAAGGCCAAATGGAACTTGGTTTTGAAATGCAAGTTTGCATTTTAATACTTCCTTGTACATGGAATGGAATCTCTGTAGGTGCCAGTTTATTTTATATTTATATCAATCACGGGAGGAGTTGTGATTATATTTTTGATCCATGGAGCCAAATACCCAAAGATACTTAATCTTTACAAGGGAAACTTGTGAATTCAGCTCATAAAAGAGAATAAATTCCTGAAATGGAAAGATAAATCATGCGTGTAGGATTTTCTTTTCATTATTATTGAGGCTTGTTCAAATTAGAAGCCATGTATCTATCCTTCCGTGAGCATATATACCTTAGTTCTAGAGCTAGCGAGCGATTTCTAACTATTGAATCTTAAAGCAACTTGGGATAAAATCAAGTAAAATGTGGAGGAACAATGCTCTGTTTGTCAGTGGTGCAAATGATTGCATTAGGTAGGTTATAGGTATAAGCCAATTCAGGTTTCAATTGGTTTAGGTGAAGGAGCTTGACGTACTCAGCCACATTCTTCACAGCTTACCCAAGAGAAACAAAGTGACCACTGTTCAAAAATCACGGCAACTTCCCTTAAATTGACTGGCTTTTAGCGGTTTCTGAAGGAATCGATGCCCTCCCCCACAAAATCATGCATAAGAAAAGGAAATATAAACAGATGAGAAGACATCTCATTGCAGACTTGCCTCCATCATTTTTGTTAAAAATAATATAAATTTTAGAGATGAAAGCGAACCTTTTAATATATAAGATTAGAACACAAATTTTAAACGAAACACACCCAATAACAGTACTATGATTTCTTTCCATTTACTAAATCCTAAGTCCCACCACACTTCTGCTCAAGAGGGTATCTCTGGCAGGAAGTCAAGAACATGTATCCTAAGTCCTTAAGGAACACTTGATTCCAGCGACTTTGAGAGGGCTCTGTGGGCTCTTTCAGTGTGCTTCTCTTATTTAAAGAAGATTTTTAATCTTGATGGGCGGAAAGTCATGATGTGGTGGGGCTCTCCGATGAGATTTGGTCAACGAGTAATCTGTCACGCAGGTCGTTTCAACGTCCTATGCCTAATAGTAGACATTTGGAGGGCAAAAGCAGAGTTCTGTAGCAACGTTTTGTCATACTCCAATTGTGGAAAAGGTTCCTATATCGACTTTGACTTTTCTCTTGGAGACTACACCATCTTCTGTGACCCACCACAGGCTGAATGGGCTGGGGTTCCATGCTTTGTATGCTTTCTTGCGTTTGCCAACTGCAATATTTTGAGAAGAACCTTGATTTTGAGAACCATCTTCATGAATTGGTCTTACACATCATACAAGGGAGAGCCTGATCAGAGACAAACCTGATCTTTTGGCAAACACATACATAACAAAAAAAAACTTTATGTGATTTGAATGAAATTATTCATATGTCTTCAAAAATAGTACTTTATTTTTAATTTAAAGTTTTTATATATTTAAGAGTTTCTAAAGAATTTTCTTTTTTAATAACAGTCCTTTTTTTTTTTATCATTATAATGATTCATTAAATGATATTATATGCTTAAGATTTTCTCAAATCCTCGTACTTATAGTGTTTCTTTTTATTTTTAATAGATAAAGGAGGAAGAAGGTTGTACATCAAACTAGGAGTTCTTTGGTCCTAATAATGCCAACTACCAATTGAATCAAACACTTACTAACCTTATACTCATTGTTAGTATGGAAAAAACCGTAAACGTTAAATGTTGAAGAAATACTTCTCTCGCCTCTCCATGATTCTATGCTTGAAGTTAGCATTTCAGCTAGCAGTTTCTACTACTCTCCTTGTGGGCTAATAAGTGCAAGTGTACTAACTTAGAGAGAAAAGAGGAAGAGAGTACACATTCTTGCTTGATTATCCAACACAATGCACATGGCCACCACTACCATTTTCTTGGGTTGCATAAACCTATACGGAATTGCTCCATAACCCAAGTAGACAAAAACTACATCCAATCATGGCAGCCATTGGCCTTGATGGTCTACATTGCATGAACCAATGAATACCAGAGCATGGCATGCGTCAAAGCAGAAGATTGTCGATAAATCATACATAAGCACCTCTTCTGCAGGAAAAATTAATAGAACATGGTCAGGACCACCAGCATTAGCTTAAGCATCTTTCCCATGTTTCCTGTTTGCTCCACCAATAAGAAAAGCGAAATAAACCGACAACAGAAGTATTCAGGGGTAAGAAACAGTAGAAAATACACAAACTGTACAGACACCTTTAGATTTGTGCTTGAGAATGCGCCACGGCACTGCAGAAAGGTAATGGCCTGCACCAGTAAAACCCTGTCGATTAGGCCTCTCTGTAGCAATCCTAACTTATACGTGAGCAGGAACTGTGTCATGATTTTCTTGTGTTTCGCTTCTCTCTTTTCCTCCAAAATGCAACATGCCTATCTTGTTTAGATGCACAGATTATGTTCCTTTTGTTTGTTTGGTTCTGGGTGGTGACCAAGAAAAAAAGGGGGAAAAGGAAGGAAATGGGAATCTTTATTTTCTTTTTGGGAGGGTTATAATCAAATTCTATTTTTAGGTGGAATCAAGTTATATGGAATTCTCATAGCTCTTTCTATTCCTTTTGGGTAGTGTAACCCTGGATCACAGATTCTTTGGCATCGCATACATGATCAAGTATAATCGCACCAAATGCTGGATATGCAGAAATGGAAACTAACTTGGTGCTTTTTTCAAGCCAAATGGACATGATGAAAAGTGGAGACAACACCAAAATACCGAAGGTAACATTCTCTTTCTTTCTTAAAATTAGTTTGTAAAAGAAGGAACCAACTCAGCATATAAAAAACATAACATGTCAAGTATATTGATGATATATGCCTACAAAAAGTATAACATGTAAATATATTGACAATTATGAGACACATGGTACATTCTAACACTATCTTATCTTGTGTATAGGAAAACAATTCTTAATAACCCAATCCACAAGTAAATGAATATTTTACTTAAAACTTGAATTCCTATATTATTTAATAAAGACATACTAGAAATGTCTCAAACTCTTATTACTCAAGTAGAAAACTAGGTGAAGATCCCTTAATAGTTATAACAAAGTTATCAAATACTTTGAGATACAAGAAATACAATAAATTGACATATTATAGGTATAAAACCCATACCTGCATTTATCATGGAGGTTCAAGGGATACACCACTCAAAGAGGGAGAGTGAGATTGAAGGAGAAGAAAGAATGGAACATGTTTGGGAGAATATTCCAGCCATGGAATCCGCCGCTAACAAATAAAAAAAAAAAGGCACTCATCTCTCATCTCTGCAGGAACACATACTATGCACCTTTTGTGTGCAGCCCAATAATGTCACGCCTTCATAGGGTGTGGCCCAAAGACTCCTCAGCGTATGGCTTTTCCTTTATGCTTTTGGCAGACTGTGCATGTTCACATAATTGTAAACGATGATCAGGGCTTTTTCCTCTGCCATGAGAGAACTCAACAGTCTTGGTGTAGCCCATAATGGTGATGCCTGATGAGTGGTGCTTCAAAAGTGTCCCGACCTTCATGTTTGGCCACCCTTTTTGTGTCTTGTCGAGTGCTTTGTACGCTGTAGGGGATGATTAGTAGCCTCTCTTTTCTAGCTTAGACATAAGTATACATCTCTAGCTATACATCATTTTCTGACACACCTACGATGTTGAGGCTATGAACAGGCATTGCCACAAAGGCATGATTATGAGAGGACGTGACCTAGAGAAAAGGAATTTTGAAAGATCACTTCAATTTCTACCTTTTTCTCTTTTGATTTGGGTGGAATTTCTTGCATAATCGGTTTGATTTTGTTTGGCTTTCTATTAGTGGCAAGAGTTTTGCACAATAATGCTTGCATTGTGATTTTTTTAATTTTTAACTAAATTACTGAAGTCAAGATATTCATTTTATATTATTAACTTATAAGTACGTTATACCTTATATACATGATTTTCTCTCTTTAAAAATTAACCTAAATATTATACATTAGTTGAACACTGTAATCTTCAAATTCAAACCCTTCATTTCCATGGCCTTCACAACCTTAACTTGATTAAACTCGAAGTTCAACCTACCTTAAGCACCAAAAGCAAAAGCAACACTTAAATCTATCCTTTTAATGAATTTTGGTAACTTAAATGAAATAAATTTAAGTTAATTTGAAATTTTCAACTCATGGAATTCTCTTATCTAATAACAAAATCTTTTATAATTTAATATAATCTCATATGTTGACAGGTGTTTAACTCAATTGGGAATAGATATTGTTTGAGATTAAAAAATTTTAAATTTGATATCAAGTACATACATAATTGTATATTTATAAAATATAAAAAATGATCCAAATCCTAGTTGGTTTTTAGTTTTTAATATGGTGTTGAAGGGAAATTAAAAAGTTCAAGAGATGGAAGTAAGAGAAGAGAGAATGAATTCATGATGAATGAAAGGAAAGGTTCAAATGATGGACAAGACGACATAGGAATCTTGCTAGTGCTGGTGGTGTTACTGATAATTATGATTAGGGTGATAAGCAATTGGATGCAAAGGGAAAACAAAATTAAACGAACCAAAGTAGCAATTTAAAAGAACATTTCAACATGGGAAGAACGAATTGTTCTTTTTAGAGTAAAATAGACTTACCTCTCAAATTGGTGGATCATTTGCAAATTATTGTTCAAATCATCATTCCTGATAGTTGATTTCTTTCGATTTGTTTTCTTATAGTTTTTAGTATTTTTCTTGTTCTAGTTCCAGTGGAAAGTGAACAGATCTCGAAACAAAATCTTGGAGCAGAAAACAAAGAAAACTAAAAGCTGGAACCAATGATGAGTTCGATATTCCACACCTCATTTTTTCTTTGAGATGTGGATAGAATCTTTGTTTAAAATATAGATACAGAATCCTCCATTCTTTATAAAGAGGATTTGGTGGCACTTTATATACTGTGATCTTTTATATACGAACGAAGACATTTACTTATTTTACAAGACAATTATAAAGAAAGAAAACGACATTCATTTGCTCATGTATTGAAATTTGATGAATATTTTAAATTGTTAGTATACTAACATATTATAGTATTTAAATGTGAATGTGTTATTTTTATGTATATAAGTGTTCTTTTTCTTTCTATAAGTTAATTTTAAAATATGAAGTGAATCTTTTAATGAAACTTATCCATCTAGTTTGCTTGTTTCATAATTGGAGTCAAGGGGAAGCATTCATGCGAATCAAGAGAGGATTGATTAAGAGAAGAAGCATTATCTTCATAGCATGATTGGAGAGAGAGAGATAAAGAGGATTATATGGAACTTTTTAATGGAAAAAAATGTGAATAAAAAATTGATGAAAAAGTTTCCAATTAGTAGATCTTCATAGCATGATTAGAGAGAGGAAGAAAGAGAGAAAGAGGATTATATGAGACTTTTTAATGGAAAAAAATGCAAAAAAAAAAAAATGAAGAAAAAGCTTCGAACTAGTGGGAGAGATCAGCCATTAATTGTGCATGGCATAATCAATCCTTGTCCGGCGTTTTTGCAGTGCATGATGTGGAAAGATTATCAATGTTTTATGGTATGTTTTCCCGAGAAAATAGCCTTATTTGTCTCCATCGAAGCTACTTACGAGTTAAGCAACTTAGAGTCACATGAATATTATCTTGACAGCATCATTTCCAAAGATTTGGTTTTCTAAAGGCTGCCACCCAAATAAAACTAGTGGGTTCGAAATGCAATGCGATCCATCAGGAATGATATCAGAAGAGGCAAAATGGGATTCGAGAATCATCATGCTTGATATTCATAGGTTCTTCCTAGCTTTAAGCTCTTCATTGCACGGAAAGTGGAGAAAAGTGCCACTGACATGCTGTTATCAACCTTTTCGAATGAGCCACTATGGAGAAGGGGGTTGGTTATGGTAGATTTAGAGTTGAAAATTTGGAGTAAGAGTGCAATGATGATTTTATTGTAGAGTAAAATAACAAGCTTTTCACAATTTCTTTTATAAATATGGGGCTTTTAAATGTTAAGAAATGGGAATTCAAACAATTTAGGTGATTCGAGCAATAGACTTTACGTTCCACTTTGGGTAGTAATTTTAATTTCTTTAAGAGTATTTTATCAAAACACACTTAATATAGAATTGTTACACTTTAAAGATAATGTCTAAATTAATATGACACTATTTCTGTTAAAAGACTTATTATTTAACTAAAAAGTTAATAAAAATTAAAAAATTTTAATATATTTTTAGTAAATTGAGACTTATTGTCCACAACATAGTATGTTCCTTTACAAGAATGGTCAAATCATTGAATTATCATCATGTCATATTATGCGAATAATATGTGGACTCAAAACAATGAGAGCTTATAAGGGTATTGAGAAGTTTTTGTCTCAGTTATCATGTTAAGAGGTATATTGCCAAACCCAAAAATTATCATGTAAATAGGATTATTGTTTATTAAGATTACAAGAACAATTTATATAGAAAAATTTCAACTATGTTGTACTAGATAAAATGATATTAATTTGTGTCATATTATTGTTATAAAAACCTAATATTAAGAAGACTTATATGTGTCATATTATTTGGTGAATCATCTTAATAATCACATAGAAATTGCTGCAAAGGAGAAATCTCATAATAACTCTAAAATGTATGAAATTTCAAGAAAACAATTAACTGTTTTTCTCCCCGATGTATGGCTTGATTTATATTAAACTATATAAAAAGTATTGGTATTTTTGTGCTTATTTTTGTTTGAGATTATGCTAGATGTTCATTACTAAGACAGACAGTGGTTGGAACATAGTCCCTCTGTCTTTATCACAGTCGGAGTTGCTTAGCTTGAAAGAGTTGCATTGTATTGAGCTCTACATGCATAATTGATCAAATTCACAGACCAAATTACCAGGTCGAAATCTTGTCAAGTTTTGCTAACAGAACTACCCACATGGCCCAGAACACAAGATTGATTTAGTTGTAGGTTCATTGGCTTCAATCACTATCATAACTTCATTGTCAGTAGGTTTCGGGTTAAAAGGTACGTCTTTGGGTGAATTCATATACTTTGATTCCATTGATTGAATCAACAATGTCCCTTTTCGATCCTTTCAAAGTACACCCTAAGTTGTATATTTTAACAATTAAAAGAAAATTTGTATAATGCATGGAATGAGGGGTCTTTGGGCTCACAAATTACAGAGCCCTGATGAGGGTACATGGACCGGTCTTATAGGAGTAGGACCATTCTCGTCACCTTCCATCCTTTCCCGGAGACGACCCTCGAGCTCAGAAGTTCAGTTCAGCTTTCTCCAGAGAGCTGCAAGTTGGGGAAAGTTCATTAAACAACTCAAGATGACGCCAACTTGACGGAAAGCTTGTGTCATGCAAACATTATTCCATTTCCAATCTTAATTATAGTTTTGTATTTCAATGTTGTCTGCAGCGACATCTCTGCTGCTTGCCGTAGAAGTGACAAGAGATCAGCAGCACCCAGTTTATGGAACAGTAGATGTAGCAGTCTTTCGGTTGTGAGAATCTGGAAGTGGGTCCTGTATCCACAAGAAGCTGGGTTTTAAACTCACTACATGAAATTTCTTGTAGCCGTTGAAATCTTTAAAACACTTAATGGAGCTGATAACGATCCATATCCAGCAATTATTCATTATCAACCAGGATGTAAGGAATATAGTTAATTTGTTCACATATGTTAATAAACTTATTTCTACTTCAAAAGTTGGCTTTTGAATAGAATAATATATTTATATTTAATCAAATATATATACCTACATTTCAATATTGTAAAACTGGACAATTATATATTATTAACACATTTTTTTAGTATAATAGTTCAACTCAAACCATCTTATGATACTGTTTTTTTGTATAGACTTCAACTCATTTAAATTTCTAAGGATGCTAAGAGAAAACATGAAATCTAATATCTTATTAAGAAGTTTATTATTACCTTAAAAACTGACTCTTAAAGTGTAGGAATACATCCATGTTTAACCAAACACATAGACTCATATTTTAACAATGCAATATAGAAAGGAATTCACTATAAATTCCAAATCATATAGGGCATTCCAATGCCTCTCTAACTATTATCATAAAGTGAAGTTACAGATTTCAATTATGATATCTTGAAATATGGGTACTAATACTATGTTAAAAAACTCATTTAATCCTTCAATTGGTATTTTATACATAAGAGACCTTATAGCAAATTGCAAGTGATGTGATCCATTTCAATTAAAACGCAGTTTGATGGTGAAGACAAAAAGCTGATCTTGGTAAATCTAGGGTTGCTGATGAACATGCAGCTAAACAGGGACGAAGTTCACTGTGCCTAACATCTTGGTCTAGATCGAATCGTTAAAAGGTCACAACACTTGCTTATCATGAAAGCATAGCTAATAAGTTTGTCCACTCACCGATAAAGTAAGCTCAAATTGCAAGTTCATCTTTCAATCCAAACGCCACCAACCATTCTCTTATTCTTCTCTCAACACACGGTTTCCTAGAATGGTCCTCTCATTGCCTACCAAACAGGAAAGGCCATGGCTAACACCATCGCATTATTCAAGCTGCTTATTATTATAATTGGAGCAAGGAAAAGAGTGAAGCTACGTTGAACTTCGAGGGTGATGACTTAGTGGGAATGCTTAGTTAGTTGTCCAACTAATTGGGATTCCTCCGTACTCAAAGTCAACTTGTAACTCGTATTGAATAAGCTCCATGATTGACCTGATCTGGTTCTTTTATTTTAGTTCACTGAAGTTAATCATTGAAACTTGTACAAATTATGCAAAACTGCACATGGTTCAAGCACGCTGCCCTTCCTAGAACCCAAAGCACATGTTTCTGTGGACCTCAATAAATGATTTGGCTTTAAGACAAAGATAAGAGAAGAGAAAGACGATTAGCAGCAATTATGCACCAAACCTACATATAGAGAATAAAATAGATAAGCTTATTGACAATCTAAGACACACCTCAATTATTGAGAAATACTTTTCACAAAAATAGTAACAGTCCTAAGTATTTTCTTTGATTGGGTGAGAATTTTTCTCAAAGGTTCTCCTTTAGAGGTTGAAAATTATTTTAGTTTTATATTTTGATTATCAATCACATAACAAGAACCCATTTTGTAAGTGAAAGATACTCTAATTAAAATTTAGGCATTAATACCAGTTAAAATGCTCACTTCCTTCCTTAAACTTGTAAGTGAAAAAAGAGAATATATTTATATATAAAGAACACAATAACTTAGTATATTACAAAGCGTATGACACATACTAGATTTTAATAATATTTTATGTAAGAGTATATGCTTTTGAAGAACGGTGCACTGGTACACAACAAAGGGAGTTTGATATGGTAATAACAGTGATAACGTGGAAAGCGATTAAAAGATGTGGATTAAAGACAAGCTGAAGGAAGTCTTGGTAGATTTGAGTGCAAGGAAAAGAAACAGCAAATGTCGGCGAAGGATTGATGGTGTGTACTCTGGTCATGTTCGTTAGAAATGTTTTCTCTTTCACGTTTCCCATATAATATACTTTGTTCATTTTTCATATCCTTTTCTGACTAAACTTCTTACTCAAAGCCAACACACACTGAGTAAGAACCAGGTACTTTTTTGTTTTTTTTGTTAGATTGCAAATAGACAAAAAAGAAAAAGAAAAAAAGAACTCTTCTTCGTTAAATTTGATTTCTAAGAAAGAGTCATATATTTCGTTAACAAGATTCTAAATAAAATTTAGGCAATATAAGACAATTTATATATTTTTAACATGTCCTTTGATTGCAAGATTTAGAAGTAATACATCTCTTACAAAACATATTAAACCATAAGTTTCGTACACAAAGAGTGTTACTTATGTTAACAATGAAAGTCTTACATTGAAAAGATATGATGTTTAAATAATATTTTAAAAAAATTATTTATTTAACTTTTGAGATAGTTTTTTAAGTTGAATTTTAGACTTTTTAATATAATATCATATCTAAGTTGATCTGTCTAACTCATGCTTAAACTTGAGCTTTTAAGATACACTCAATATAAGAAAAGTATCTACTCCATCACATTTGACTTTGAACTTAATATATATTTGATAACATCTCCTAATTTTTAGATCATACTTTAAACTTTCTAATAATCTAAATGTTACTTCCTCCTTAAAATTAATTTGTGAAAAGATAATAACTCTTTTACTTTTAAGGAGAATTACAAGAGACAAGTGATACAGGATAAGGGACACGTTTGAAGCATAAATCTAGCCATGTGCGTGACGGATCCATTCGGCAGATTTATGTAGAACTTATCTGAAGAACCTGCCATCATCTGCATTAAGAAAAACTGGTAAAACTTTGCCCCACTCCAAGTCTTTCATTCGGTTGGTCCAATTATGAACTACAAAGAGTTCCACCTACGCATCCCCCATGGTTCCCTCCCACACGCAAAGAATACCAAAAGATACGCCTCCTTCTGTTCCTCTTCCTTCCTTCCTTCCTAGTTGCTTTGCAGCATCTCCCAACTGTAAAACCCTCCAAGCAAAAACTCCTTTCCAAGCTTCCTCATCCTCGGAATATCCTCCCATTACAATATCACACTCTTATCTTGTTTCCCAAGCCATTGAAAGTTGCCCAGAAACCCAACTCATCTTGTTTCAAGTCAAACTCTTTAGATAAGAATAAACTTTCGAACATAATTTCAGAATTCAAAGCAATTGAAAATTGTCTAGAAACCCAACTTATCTTCTATTGAATGAAAATGAAAACTACCCAGATAGTCTACTTTTGAATAGAAATGGACTTTCTAGGACATCAGAATTCAAAGCTAACGAAAATTACTTTTTAATTGTTGTTTGGATAAGAAAGAACTTTGTAGTGTAAAATCAGAATTATGTCAAAGTGGATAAAAAGTCATGTTTAAAATGGGTAATAGAGGTATTAATCAACAAAGATTGATGACAGATCAGGCCGGCCAGAAAGGAGATTCCCACACTCCAGTGTTTTGAGTAGGGAAGGAAGAAGGACGAGTGGCCGTGAAGGGCGCGTTTGGAGGGATGGGCACGGCACGCATCGCCATCACCTCCTGGAAGCTGCGCTTTAAGCCTTCCTTTCCTTGCTCACGGAGTGGAGTGCGTCAACACGAGTATGGGGAGGACTGAAGAGGCTCTTTTCGGCCATTTACGTGAAAAAGTGGGCCAAAATGATTAACGTACCTTGAATGTTTTGAAGTTGTCATCTTGGAACTTTTCGTGCACTCTGCTTTGACAACGTGTGAACACCTCATGAACTAGTCCAACAAGCCTTTTTGGTATTAGAATACCATTTCTTAGCTCGGTTTCTGGGGACGGCATCACCACCCCTTGAATCCCTTCTTTGATCGGGAATTCAAGGTCTTCTACCAATAACTTTGTTCGAATAGTAGCCTATTTGATTGTTCAATAATGCATTAACCAATACCATTCATAGGTTGGTGGCTTTCAGGGACTAGAGTGGTTTGACATTAAGAGAGTCCCAATTAAGCTAAGAAAAAGATGTTGGAAACAGAGTGTAATGATTGTCAAACATGTGCATTAAAGCATGAAACCACATGGAAGGGGTGCTTTCTCGTTTCAACCCAACACCATAACGTGGGCTTCTTCTTCTTCGTGTTCGAGCAAGACTTCGTCCACCCCCCTCCACCGCCATGAAAGTTCCTAGCTTCGCTGCACCTGCTGGCCTTGACTTCACCCAACTACAGTCTGTCTGTCTGTCTGTCTGTCTGTCGGTCGGTCGGTTGTTCGGTCCGTCCGTCCGCCGGTCAATGGACTTTTCGTTAAATTGGGTGATTTGATTCAACAGATAACGTGTTCGGGAGTTCAACGTTTCCGGGAATAAATAAATGGAGACGGAAAACTCTTAAGTAATTATTGTTGAGGCAATGAATAAAAGAATCATAGAGTAATAATGATTGATAATCGGAGACGGAGACGGAGATTCACAAACAATGAACAAATTAACTGTACAGAAACAATTCATCGGAACGATGCCTAAAAACAAAAACACTGATCACTGTTTCAAATGGAAAGAAAGAAAAGAAAAAGTCTGGAAATCAATCTTGTGGGGAAGCTTTCATGGCTTCCGGCGCTGTCAAGAACAGACGGGGCTTCTTGGTGGGCAGAGGAGATTCGACCTCTTGCTCAACTGTGGAGAGCTGATGAGGTTTCTTCTCCAACCAGAGCTCCGGCAAGGCCGGCAGGTTCAGGTCGAACGCGCGGAGGCTCTGGCTGTGGGACGAGCCGCCACCCTCGGAGAAGGTCACGCTGCTGTTGGTGTTGCTATGTCCGCCGTCATAGTGGCAGCGCTTGTGACCCCCCAAGGCCTGACCGGTCGGGAACGTCTTGTGGCAGATGGAGCACTCGTGGGTCCTTCCGGTGCCGGAGGACGTCGTATTGTTGTTGTTGTTGGTGGTGGTGGTGTTGTCGCCGGTGGTGGACGGCTCGGATGCCGACTTCCGATGGCTCGCCTTGTGGCCACCCAGTGCCTGGTACGACGAGAACGCCTTCCCGCAGACCGTGCACTTGTACGAAAGCTTCAACGCCGGCGGCTCCGGTTGTTTCTCCCGTTCAACTTCCTCTTCCCCGGACGCAGAGCCGCCGCGGGCCAACATGATGAGGCAGAGAGCCAGATACTCCTCCTCCGTTGGTGGATTCTCCATACGGGGACGCTTCGAGCGCTTCCGTTTGGTCCACGGCTCAACGCACTGCCTATCCATCTCCTCGTAGCCAAAAGCAGCAGCAGCGGTGGGCGAATTGAGAGCTTCCAAGGCCATATCTACTTCGTCTTCTTCAAAGTCGGTTTCAGAGTAGGAAGATGAGACTGCGAATGATCCACAAAAGAGAAGCGAGAGGGTTTATATAAGCGCGCTGGGTTGGTGGGGTAGTGAAGTGGGTCAACCACAATCACAGGGAGCGAGTGGGAGTGGTGGCGGGGGGTGACTGAGCTCCGACGACTTCTTCCAAGTCAAAACAAGAGGGTTCGCCTGCTCCAATTGAGCCACAGAGCGACACTCGGAGTAATATAAATAAGGGAGCCAGGACCGACTTCCGGTCTAGAAGCGTGCGTCCCACGCTTACTCTTCAACAACAGGTTGTGTAATTAATTAACCTTCTTTTTTTTTTTCATTTTTTTATTTCTATTACGAAAAGTACTTTTCCAAGTAGATCCCAAACTTTTCAACTTTTATTGCTTTTGGGTAAAAGGGATTT
Source organism: Casuarina equisetifolia (assembly GCA_028551475.1). Lineage (NCBI taxonomy): Eukaryota > Viridiplantae > Streptophyta > Magnoliopsida > Fagales > Casuarinaceae > Casuarina > Casuarina equisetifolia. The sequence goes on along the minus strand of CM052362.1, from coordinate 4,160,696 downwards.
TTGAGCATAGAAGATATAACTAGCTACTAACTTATTAATCATAGTATTTTAAGATAGGTGTTAAGAATTTCTTGATATTTACTTTTAAAAAATGGTATCAAAGTAACTAAATTGGTTTTATAAATGTTTGCAATTACCTTTTGAGGTTTTTGTTACATTGTGATTAGATATTTGTGTTTACTAGCATTATAGTTGACTATGATTAGCCTAGTGAGGAGGAACATGAAATCCCATTGTATTAAATTGCTTCTAAATCTAAAAACAAATCAACATGTCCATATACATTGCATAAAGTATGTACTCGTAACTATAAGAGCCCGTTCCATGTCCCTTGCACCTTGGATTATGTTTTTCTAATTTATTCAGATCTAACCAATTTAACTTGCTAAAAGAAACCCATGTGGTGGTATTGAAAACAATTAATCTCAAAACTCTTGCCCAACTTGTTGAATTTGTGGATGGATTGATGCTTTATTTTCTTAACTTTTTTTCCCAAAGTGAGAATATTCTTAACAACAAAGCATTTTTCCTTGTACTGTCCAAATAAAAAACTACTTCCGTTGTTCTTTGTTTGTTTCCCTAGATTTTGGCTGTGAAAATAAGCATCCTTTTAGGCAGTTCTCTTTTGGTGGGCTTCGTGGGGAGACAGCGAGTTTACGTGAGAAGCTTCCTTAGAAGCCACGTGTTAGTTTCATCCGGGTTTTTTTGTGAGTACGAAATGACGAAGGTGCCCCCTTACGCTTTGGTCAGCTGGCAAGAGATCATGCAGTTATACTTTTCTTATTGTACACGTTAGGACTTCTTCCACCCTAGTTTTTGTCCCACTCCTACTCTTTTCTTTAAAGTATTTCCCTTTGCTTTAAGTAATCCACTCGTTTCAAGTTACTTAAGTCAAATCATCTAACAATTTTCTCGAACCCCATATGAACACGTGGTTTCCAAAAGTTTAATGATTTTTACCATCTAGAAGATTTGTTGGTTGAGTTGAAATCCAATTTCGCCTTCACATTGAAGATATGTATCTCATATATTCAATATTATGGTTTAGCATATGTTTTTATATGTGTTTGGAAATAATTTTAATGAAAGAATATCTTGTTTAACATACTTCATTTTTTATTAGATATTTTACAAAAGTACTTTAATTTATCATATTATAAGTACAAGATGAATATAATGAAAAACATGCATATAGTGATATTCCAAGATGCAAATTCACTTCATTGTCATCCTTCGTTTTGCATAAAGAGCACTGGAAATGACTGTATATATTCCACCCACAAAGGTAAAATAAAATATAGATGGGCCTGAAAAGTATAATAAAATAAAATAGGATAAGGATTCCAATTCACCACCACAAGAAGACATAGAATAAAGATCCACCCATAAAGGTGAAATAATATAAAATTATACTTTATCCTCGATATTATTGCATATTGTGATTAACTAATAGAAAAGAATCATTGATATAATTTTTTTTTCTCAATCATGAATAGAGTCTCATAAACTAAGCATGATTCTTAAATTTATTTCATCCTACCAAACAGCATGTGAAATGCGTCAGTCTCCTTCGATCTACCAAATTGCGTGAGAGCTAGGTTTGTTATTGAGCTCACTATCTACTACTAATCTCAATTTCTCCTTATAAACATATCATAAAAAGGAAATATATATTTCATTTTAAAGTATAATTCAGACAATATAAAAGAGATATGCATAATGGATGTTGAAGATGAAATCTCTTAAGTAAAAGAAACCTCAAACTATTGATAGTTTTAAAATTATTAATGAATTGATTGCATTTTCTTTTTAATATTAGTTTGTAAGGAATGAAGATATAATCCAATTTATTGTTAGTTTTTAAGTAAGATTTTTGTAATACAAAATAGTGTTTACACCAATATTAACAAAAAGACTCCAAAAAATGGCATCAATGGGGTAGGGGCATTGATGTCAAAGTAGTATCACTCTAGTAAAGTACTTTCCTAGAGGAGGAAGAAGCCAAGCTACCTCCACGGCCAAGCGTCCGGCGCTGCGGCAATCAACGCGGCGTCGTGTTCCTGAGACACTTGGCGTTTTGGTTGTGTTTTGGCTGATCTCGCATGCTTAGTAGAACCGACAAGCAATTGACAAACACAACCAATCGAGCCGTCCACTCTGTTGGGAGTCCCTCGAATGCCGCCATGTGGGTGCTGCTGATGCTGCATCCTGCCACGTTTTGCTTCTTCACTGCTGAGAGAGCCCTAGCAGTTCCCAGCTCACAAAGTAGCATTCAAAGTTCCACCTATGGCTAGGAAATTCCTAACCTTGTTTTCTACCCACAAATCATAAGATAATCATGAATGTTAGAAACCCAACATGAAACACCTTTATTTTGATCTCATCATTCTTATTAAAAAACTTAATTTTTTAAGTCGACAGACTAGTAGCCCAAAGCCCTGATTTAATAACATGACAGTTTTTTTACATTGTTTTTATCATTTTCATAAGGGACATGAACTTCTGGGACTTGTTCTAAATGGATTAGTCTAGAAACTATTCTAGATAAGATTTAAGTAATCTCAAACAGTTTTTCTACTGTTCTTATCATTCTTATCAAGAAACCTGAGCTTTTGGGGGTTAGTGCAAATGGGCTGGTGCCAAGAATTAGGTTACTAAATCAGTAATCACAGATTGGTTAAGAAACAATGAACCAGGATAAGCATGCCTTGGAACTTTTGCCATTTACACGTAAACAAATAAATATCTTCAGTTCAAGTTTGAAAGTAGCTTTGAAAAGAATTCCGGGTCTCGTTTGAATGCTTGATGCATGCCATGTCAAAAGCCCTTTCTTTTATGCAGCACACGTTATTCATCCTGTTTCTGGTGGAACAGTCACTCGGATAAAGCCTGGCTTTCCGATGAAAACAAAGGTGGCTGCTATGACTCATCCTGCATTGTGCTCCGTCAGCCATTGGAGAACCGACGTGTAACAGGACTCGTGGGTTTTGGCCAACAGGACCACTCTAAAGAACGGACAGGAAGAAGTAGCTTCCTGGCTTGAGTTTTCACTTTTCTGTGGCGTCAAAGTTTGGCACACAATGTAACAAACTCTTACCTTACAAGTTGTGTTTGGATTGCATTGTTTAATGATGTTTCTTAGTAAGTGTAGTGAAATACGGTACAGGCAAAGGCCGATGAGGTCAGGTCTTACATCATCACCTCGTATTCTACGGCGCCGTGGGTCGTTGTTCTCATCCCTGAGTCTTGGATTGAAACTCTGGTCAAAAGTTTTGCGCCGGTTTATCCAGTTTGGTTTCGTGGAGAACTGATGGAAAGATCGAAGAAACGAAGGGGATGATTCGTTTGTGTCTATGATGCGGAACGTTCTCTGGGGAACGTTTAGTGGAGGGCGGTACAAGCAAGGTTGCTGAAGTCATGCCTCACATAATCATAATCAAACTGTAAAATATAGGCATGAGTCCATATTGAAATATTACTTAAATTGAGTTTATCTTAGGGTAAGATTAGACTTTTTAATATAATAGTAAAGACAAAGTTTTAAGTGTGACATTTTATTATAGGTTGAATCTTTATAATTTTTGTTCTATTGCTTTATCTTGTCACCCATAAATTGCCCTATTCAAGAGAAAGGGACGTATTTGTATAAGTTCCATATTTGTTAGTGCATGTTACTGAGGGTGCTTGTGGCTTTGGCTTGAGTGATGCGGCCAATAAGCCTACAGTGATATTGGTGTAGTGTTCTTAGGCCTCTACCGCCTTAAAAGCTAGCTCAAAAAAAGATTTCACCCTAATAGTTATAAGCTAGCCATTTTTTAATTTTTATTTTTAACCAATTTGGGGCTCTTCTCAACAGTCTCTCCCATCACACATAGGTTCTTCACCAACTTGATCCAACCTCCACAAACATTTGGAATTTTTTTTTTTACTCAGTCAACCCAATCTCTTTGGAGCTCCAATACCAACTGTAGTATTCTTAGACCTCCATCTCTCAAAAGTTAGCTCAGTGGAGGATCTCACCTTCACACTTAGGTACTCACCATTTGTTTTTTTTTTTTTTTATCTTCTCAATAGCTGGATTATTATTTGAGAATTTGGTATATAGTCTGATTATTAATTATAACATTTTTATCCTACAATAGAAACTGAGAGTCCTAAGAATGTGTTTGAAGATGTGGTGTCATGAATCTCTATCATTTAGGTAGAGAATTCTTAGTAGCTCTAGTTGAATTACTATGTAAATAATAATATTATTTAAATAATATTTAAATTTTACTTAAAAATTTTCTTAATAATAATAAAAAAAGATATTGAGTCAATTTTAGTTAAAATATTAAACTTTCTAATTCAAACTTTGTTGTTTTCTGATCAGGAACTTTTCTTATCAAAGTATCTAGAACTCTACTGGGTCTCGATCTTTTGCTTGGTTTAACACGCTACCTTGTTCCCTAGCCGACCCTTTTTCGGTTGGTCAAGTGGAGCCTTCAGGAGAATGGGGGAAGAACTGATCAGTCTTTAAAGCTTACCCTCTCTCTCCACTTGGGACTGCTCATCTCCTACCTTAGGACTGTTCATGTTCTTTTGCCGCTGGCAACTCTTCAGAACCTGAAGGGTTAAATCTAGATCATGATCCATATATAGGGAATTTTATACTAGAGTTTCTAATAGTTAAGACGTTCAAGTTGTTTGCCAACAATATTTGGTATACTGACCATAAGGGACAAGATTCTTAAGTTTGGTCCCTCTCCTAATCCTCACTTTTGGATCGTTTGGTAAAAATCTGAAAAGAAACATCCTTTTAAGAGAGTGAACTCAAGCCTTCCCAAGTGAATCTCGAACCAGTAGGTTCATGAAGTATTATTTCAAATTGGTTGAACCAACACCCTCAAAACTTAATTGGTAGTTTGTTGTTAAATGTAAATCTTCGATAAGTGACTGCATTAGCCCACCGAAGCATCATTTGGTACAAGTTCTTGGTGCTATTCTCTAAAATATAACATTTGGTATGTGCCAAACGTGATTTCCATAAGCAGTTTTCTATAAGGATTTTCTTGGATACCAAACAATAGAATATGGAAAACCACGCAGTTAAAGGCTGGAGAAAAGGGTTTTACTTAATGCATGAGCAGGGTTGATTGCTGAACAACACTGCACCAAACCCAACTTGCTTGAAGAATCGTCAAACTTGGGGTTCTAAATCTTGAGTTAGACCTCTTCTTTTTTAGTTGTAGTTGACACTTTAAGAATACTAAAGGAAGTTGCCCTTAACAACTTTGACTTTTCTTTAGCACGTTTGGCCATTAGTCTTGAAATTGACTATTGACCGATAGTAGCAGCACACGGTTGGCCGAACTATTTGGGTCAAAAACATGCAGTTAAAGACTTGATATGTTCAATCCTAGTGTTCTTATTGACCCATTTTAGCGGCACACGGTTTGCCCAATTTTGTGGATCAAAAACATGCAGTTCAAGACTTGATTTGCTCAATCCTAGTGATAGTTCCTATTGCTGTACACGGTTTGCCCAAATTAATGGGTAAAAAAACATGTGTGCTCAAGATATGCTTAGTCCTAGTGGTAGTTCCTCTTATTCACTTGGTTGATTTGATTCGAAAGACAAGAGGAAGGTCCAAGAAAAATTTGACAAAGAAACAAGTTGATTTATCATATGTAGATATAGGTCACTTAAAAGTTGTATAGAACTTATAAAGACTTAAAGTTTAAATGGTTAAAAAAACTCATTTAGATCCAAAAGTTGATCAAAGAATATGTGGTCCTTCTTTCATTTTAAAGAGAATTTTTTAACATATTATAATATAAGATTTTGTCACACTATTTTTAATATGCTTGCTTATCTCGAGTACAGAAAAAATACTTCCCATATAAATCTTTGTTCACAAACAAAATAATTTTTTGCTTAAACATGAATTGAGATGAATAAAGAGTAGAAAGCAGTTCTTAAACCCGCAGCTTTTAACACAATAATGCTTGAAATCATACCCTCTTCTTTATCATGTGTTCTTCTCCAGCTCCACCTCCTGGGCCCCTTCCTAAGGGAGCAATTTGGGTTGGCTTAAGTGGGCTAATTGCTCCTTAGCTTAGCCTGATTGTTGAATTTCTGTACAGGGCTTCGCCATGGTAGAGTTGGCCCTTTCTCTTACTGTACAATACATCAATGGCGAAGCCCATAAACACCCATGGGTTGTGGGCTGAATTCTATGCTTATGGCGGAGACATACCCATCCACACACTTCGTAACAGCAAAACCTTAACCTTCTTCACAGCACGGTAAAGGTTGTGGATCTCTCGGTGTGTTTCGATGGCCACCACGATTCTTTCCCAGCTCTTAGCTCCACCGTCGTCGGCTTTTGAGACTCCTCGAGCATTTGGGCAGGTGGGTTCCGCTCTTGGGCTCCAAAAGTCCCCTTTTCTCTATGGCACCAAGCTCTTCTCTGCTTCTATTGGTCACCCCAGAAGGAGCGTAGCTCGAAGGTGCTTCAGGTCGCCGGTTTCCATGTCCCTGGACCATATTCCGAAGGAGTTTAGGGAAGAAAATCTCAAAGATGGATGTTAGTCTCTCTCTCTCTCTCTCTCTCTCTCTCGCTAAGACACCCATTTCTGCTACAGGATTGCCCACTTTTCATTTTAGCTTGTTCTTTCTTTTGGGATTAATTGAGCTCGTTTTAACGGAGGATGTTCTCTGGATTCCTTGCTTGAGATGTGAAACGATGAATGGTTTCGGGAAAGGCTATTGCATGGCCTTTGTTAGCTAAGTTTTATTGGAAATGATAAACAACAATGTTCCCGGTAATTAAAGATGCGTTACTTGAGAAAAACACTTGGCTTTCTTACTAATCAAACCAAGTGCTTACTCTTATTTCTGATTGTTTCTGGTAGGAGCAACAAAATATGCCTCTGTTTTATGTGTAGATTGGACGTTGCGTGTCCTATTCTCTTTTCTTGTTTAGTGATTGAAAAACTTCAATTGGGGAGCTGCTAAGTAGACTAGAACTCTAGAAATGACGGAGTATACATATGTCACCTCAAATAAAGTATTAGTTAAGCCAACTGCGCCGCTGGAGGAAAATTTTTATGATCCTACTACAAAAAGTACTGTGATTTTTTCTTGGGAATGTGTCACTCTTACACAAACACTGATGTTAATGACTTTGATTTGGACTTCCTACTTGGTGTAAAGAAAGGATGCGATAAAAACTTACACCCTACTTATAACCAGAAATATGGATTGTTTGTGTCAGTATGAGTTTACTAGAAGCAACAACCCAAGTTTATATTTTCATGTTTTGTGAGAAACGTGTAGTAGTATTATGAGGAGTGCTTACATCATTGCACTGTTCCTGGAGGTGACTTAAAAGTTGCAGCATAGAGCTAGAATTTTAGTGCCTTTGTATACCGCTCCATGACAATTTTCTGGACTGATGCACATGAACCTTTGATATCTTTAACATGCAGCAATAAAGTAAGCCAAATGTAAGTATATTTCAGAGAAGTGCTCTAATTGTTCTTAGGATTTTTTAACAGCTCGAAATCATAAGCAGCTAGAGAATGCATAATAACTGCTTTGGCCATGTTGAACTAGGACTCCTGGTGATCTGTGGAGTGGTTAAAAGAGCTACTAAAAGTATGCTTACATGATTATTTTCGGTTCTCATCATGTTGTCATCTTGCTCATTTTAGCTTGTTCATATAATGTCCACTCCATGTTTGTTGTGGGTGTCTTCAATTCAACTCAGATTGTGAGGGATTGCTTGCTGAAGAGAAGTGACTATATTTGTTGAAAAGTTGATTTGAATAAAATTCTTAGTTAAAGAAAGATCATTGCTATTTATATTTACCTCCATGTTTTCTTTGGTAGTGAAGGAAAATTTCGAGAATGTGCCCCAATCTCTTTATGGCCTCACTCCTTCACAAATGGACATGTTCATGACAGAAGATAATCCTGTTCGAAGGCAATCTGAGACAGTGACAGAGGTTCTTTTTTACGTCTTACATGTTCTTTCCTATCACCTATTTTAGCTTGTTGGAAGTGGATTCCTTATAAAACCTAAGTTTCATAAGAGGAAAGTTGTTTTTTTTCCAAGAGATTTATCTCTTGACAACTATTGACAGGAAAGCATCTCTTCTGCCAAGAGCTATATGGACAATGGAGGGATGTGGAGTCTTTCAGGTATGGGTGACAAGGGTCCTTCAAAATATAGTATGAGTGTAAGCATGTATCGTGGTGGCAGAGGATTTGGAAGACCAAGAAGTGCGCCTCCTGATTTGCCTTCATTGCTTTTAGATGCTCGGATATGCTATCTGGGCATGCCAGTAAGCCACTATATCTAATTATGATGGGACATCTTTCCATTTTATCTGAACCATCTTGATATCTTCGTGTCTACTTAATGCAGATTGTACCAGCAGTAACTGAGCTCCTTATTGCGGAGTTGATGTGGTTGGACTATGATAACGCTTCAAAGCCTATCTATTTGTACATAAATTCCTCTGGAACACAGGTTAGCATTGGAATTTTTTTATTTTAATATTTTCTCTTCCCTCCACATGAAGATTCTGATAGGCAAAATTTTATTTGGAGCACCTGCAACTCAGAATTCATTTGTTTGTGAAGCTTGTCAACCTAATCCATTTGATTTCTGTTAATTCCATTTAGAATGAGATGATGGAGACTGTTGGATCAGAGACTGATGCATATGCCATTGCTGATATGATGGCTGTAAGTATTTGATAAAAGCATGTGGTATTACTGCATTTGTATTGATTCTGAGGGGGGGACCATTGAAATGGTTTGATCTTCTTCATATTTTGTTTAAGTTATTTTTTACATTTCAATCTAGTAATTTAACCTTCGTTACCTAAGTATGCCTTTGTCAATCTGCTTGAAGTATGTCAAATCAGATGTCTACACTATAAACTGCGGCATGGCATTTGGTCAAGCAGCAATGCTTCTCTCGCTTGGAGCAAAGGGTTATCGTGCTGTACAGCCAAATTCCTCGAGTATGATTTACTTCTTTATAATGTTCAATTTACTAAATGACTACTTTCTGAACATTTTTCTGTGGCCTTTAAGATTCAAGGAAGGTGCTGTGATTGCTTGCCTTTGACACTTTGACGATTAAAAAATATGTGACCTAGTGATTGAATTTAAACTGAAGCACAAAAGTCATCCATTTCACCATTTTTGAACCCTTTGTTAAAGTCTATATGCCGTGCTTTTGCTTGGGAAAAAAAAAAAACCACTTGACAAGTTCAAGTCTTGGTTTAGCGTTCCTAGTTGAAGCTGTTGAGAGTCTACCCCGATGATTATAATATGTAATTCCCGCAAAGGATGGGAAGGGATGGGGCGGGTATAGAATTTGTGTGTGATTTTTTCATGTGTCTAGCGTTAGAAAGTTTATTCATGTATGACTCGAGATCTTAAATCTTTTTCTGAACTTGTGTATTCCTAAGTTTGCAAGCATAGCTACCTTCCAAGAGTCTGATCTGTATACTTGTAGACCATTGTTTCTGAGATAAAAGGCATTCTAGGATGTTGTAGAATCTCATAATATGTTTGCATGGAAAGATTTTTTCTTAAAAGAAAAAAAAGTCAGATATTCTTGATTTAGTTTTCAAGGGCTATTATAGTTTGCAAATTGTGTCTTCGGTATTTTTGTTTACTAAAGTACGTTGTTTTATTTTTATTTCATGTTCCTGTGCTGCCGAAAGTTTTATTCACATACATTGTTCAATATATTCCTCGGCACTTGCATCTAACTACTTGATGCCCTAACCTCACTGATGAATTTTTCATGTGTTTTCCATTCCATGATTTGTTGTTGGAATCATTAGGGTCAATTTTTGGTCTTCGATATGCCAGTGATTGATTGGACTAACTTTGCATGTTTGCAAGCATAGTGATGAGACATTGCTTTTAAATTCCATACTAGATTGCTAGACGTTTGAGGCTCAATGGGTAATGCCGTTGGACAGTATAGACAGATGAATAGTTGCACGTTGGACATGATGAGTTAGCCATGCTTGTGCTAAAGTCTTCACATTTTAAGTCATGGTATGAGTGGCGTGCCTGTTTTGTTTTTGCTCTTCTCCATTCCTTTAGGCATTCTTGATTATTTGAGCTTGAGGTTGTAATCCTTTTTAATGATTTTTCATATACTGCTTATAAGCATATTTAACATTGTCATCACTAGAAACAAATACAACCCAAATTCAGACATAAGAAATCCTGACATAAGTGTTGTGCGTGTTTGTTGTTTCACATCCACCCTATATGTCTGTTTTTTCACTTCCACACTTAATAGCCTGCAGATCGACCAATATACGTGATGCATGTTTTAGGATCCAGGTTTGCCTTTTTGATTAACTCTGCTTTCGGTGCAGCAAAATTGTATCTTCCAAAAGTCTACAAATCAAGTGGGACTGCCATTGATATGTGGATTAAGGTACTTGTTAGTTCTGCCCCTCTCTCTTTAGTCTGCAATATATGTATTGTCGGCTTCTTTAACAAAGTTTCTACCAGGCCAAAGAGCTGGATGCAAATACCGACTACTACCTCGAGCTATTAGAGAAAGGAATTGGGAAACCGAAAGATGAAATTAGAAAAGACATCGAACGACCGAAATACTTTCAAGGTCAGGAAGCTATAGATTATGGCGTTGCAGACAAGATAATAGACTCGAGGGATACTATGTTTGAGAGGAAGGTAATGTTCCCATGTTCTTTTTCTCTTGTCTTCTTTTAGACACTTATGCGACTATCTTGGTCTCTAATCATAGTTTCTCTCCTCAGGATTATGATCAGATGCTTGCTCAATCAAGAGCTACGAGAAGAGGGGCTGCTGGACCTACTCCCCAAGCAGCTCCCTCCGGGTTTTAGGTAACTAAAAGTCAGTGGAAAACATAAACGAAGAAAGGACAAGCTACTGGTGCCAGCATGATAAATGATAATGTCCCTTGTACCCAAAAGGCACTTGTTCAGTACTGTATACTCTAGATGCTTGCTGGGCACTTGTTCAGTACATCCCCCTCCGGGTTTTACTGTATATCTTGGAGAATGTATAACGAAGGACATGAAATAAGTGTTTTTTTTTTTTTAGGGTTTTATGTATAGATATTCTTGCAGTTTCTACATTTTGAAGTGCTATTCTCAATGGTAGAATATGGTGTAGAAAAAATGGTCAAAACTCAGTTGGGACAATCATTTTTCAAAAATGGGAGTATGTCTTCGGCATTCTTCTTTACATAGCTACACTTGGATGCCCATATTTCAATAGTGTAGGGGAGGGAACATGTTTTAACAAATAAACTGAAATACATCTATCAAAGCAAAGTAAGGATAGCAAGTTTTCTGGATGCTTTTGTTAAGTTGGCTCTTGAGAGTGGCACGATAGAATGAATTTCTCCCTCACTCTATTTGTGCCCCGAACCTTTCCATCGTCTGGTACGAAGGTAAACCTGGGACTTAGTAAGAGGCCTATTAGACTTTAAAACCCAATCTCATCGTCTGGTACGAAGGTGAACAGGGGACTTAGTAAGAGGCCTATTAGACTTTAAAACCCAATCTCGGCCTACCCAGAAATCTGAATCCTTCCTCCTCCTACAGACTCCTATGGTGATCCCAAGGGTTTATCAACACAAATTACTTCAAAAATCAGCAATGATCAACTCAAACAGCAGTTAAATCTCCTCACAGGCCTTCTGTCAAACACCTCAACTGCATTACGCTTAAAAGCCCCGATCACCCAGATCCTCACTCACATCCGTAGCCCAAGAACACAATTACTACAATAAATCTTCAAGAACCCAACAAAAACTTACATACAACTTATATTCACACAGCCACACGAATTTGCGAGCCAAAGAAACCCATAAAGTTCTACTTCCACAAGCTGCATATACCATTAAAATACCTACAGCGGCCAAAACAACGAGCAACATCAACCTACCTACTTAAGTAACCACAAAATCGAACAGCAAGGAACAAGAAGAGACCATAAAAGGAGCCACCAAGAACCCAACGCTGTTAACTTTGTTTCTTTCATTAATTTTAATTTTCTGAAGAATCGAAACACTGCAACCCCAAACTTTTACCTGATACAGCATGTTCTTGCAAGAGTACCATAGCTGTAGCGGGTTGGAATTAGGTGAATGGAAAGAAGCTGTTATGCAATTTCCGTATAGAAAAAATGGTCAAAACTCAGTTGGGAACAAGTATAAACGGCAAGCACTTAGCAAGTATAAGCAACAAAGCCTGAGATAGGAGCAAGAATAAACGTAAATTCAATTATAATGGATATGAAGTTCCTTTACATGTATGGGAAACAAAAATAACGAATCGTTACTTATCAACAAAATTTATCTAACATAAAACTCTAGGAAAGAGAGCAGGAAATTAAAATCTTTGCTGTGATATCAGGAGGAGGCAGCAGGCAACGGGTATCGGCAGAGGGGGCAGAGGCGACTCGTCTCCAGCCACTTGACAATGCAATCCCGGTGATAGACATGGGAGCACGGCAGCCGAATGAGTTGGAGCCCAGTGTCGAATTCCTGCGTGCAAAAGATGCACTCGTCGACGGACCCCAAACCCTCTTCGTAGGTCACCGTCTCCAGTTGCTGGATGGAAGAACGAGTGGCCGGAGTAGTCCTCGCGAAATCAAAGTTCATCGACTCCCTCAAAACCGCATCCACAAGGTTCCTCGACTCCCTCGAAACCGCATCCATCTCATCCCCCGGCTCAATAATGTGCAGGCGGATCACCTCGATGTGATGGAGGATTACAGACATGGGCCAAGACGTTGGGGTGGCGGCGGCGGCCTCCAATGCGATGTCTCGCAAGACCGCTTCCTGGTGCTGAGGGGGGACACCCAATTCCGATAGCAAAGGCGCCATAAGAGCGCCCCCGTCGTGCAACAGAGCAGCGTGTTTGGGGACCGAGAGCGACATTCGCATCGGAGGAGACATAGTGTAGTCGTGGGACGCTAGACGGTGGGAGATGCCGGTGAATTTCAGTATTTGCCGGCACTCAACTACTCGAAAGTCGATGGCAACCTCATCCTGCGGTTGTGTTACGTGCAAATCACTAAGCCAAAAGGCAGAACTGCCCATTGGCATGGCGCCCGTAAACCCCTTAAGCATCATCCCCACTAGGCCCCATTAGTCTAGTGTGCCACAGCCTAACAACTCTACCACACTCCGCGACCCGGCCCCCGACGGCCCACGGAGCCGTAGCCCACTCTGGTCACCCCACCAGGTCGCCCCTTCCGGGAATCATACGCGGGACGTGGATGTGGCTCTGATATCAAGTTGTTACGTGCAAACTACTAAGCCAAAAAGCAAAACTGCCCATTGACATGGCACCTGTAAACCCCTTAAGCATCATCCCCACTAGGCCCCCATAAGCCTAGTGTGCCACAGGCTCCCATAAGCCCGTAACAGGTTGTCGGAGGAATGTTGAGGTTTGGCCCGGGTGGACTTTGAAACTGAAATCGAAACTTGATTGACTACTAACAATCGAAGCCATGATCGGGACACCTTGAAACTTAGAGCGAGAAACAAAACAAGCTTAGATCAGAGCGAGAAACAGGAGAGCTTAGAGCGAGAAAGAAGAGAGCTTAGAAACAGGAGAAACAGAACAGTGTTGCGTTGATATAACGCAATCGGAGGAAGTTTTGAAGGAAGTATGACCCGGTCAGAGCATGTGACTGCGCCAAAAGGACAATTCTGATTGGATGGGATAAAAGAGCCGTTAGGTGAAATATTCGTATATATCATCCATCAAGGAGGATTGTGATTGGAGGGACTAAAAGAAGGACGATTCTGATTGGAGGAGGGGATAAAAGAGCCGTTGGGGGGGTGGTAAATATTCGTATATATCCATCCGCAGAACATCAGCAGATCTTTTGGTGGTGGATTTGGAGCTCTTATGGGAGCTCCCCATATCCTCCACCTCCACCTCCACCTCCACCTCCACCTCCACCTCCACCTTGGAACTCCACGTTTGTGCAGAAGATGATGGCTCTGCGGCTCCATCTCCGCAAAATACGCTCCGAGTGTGATCCGACGGTGGCACCGCGGCTCCATCTCCGCAAAATACGCTCCGAGTGTGATCCGACGGTGGCACTGCGGCTTGTACCCTCAACTTTTGGCCAGACGGACGGAGGTTATCATTGGAGGGAATAAAAGTGCCGTTGGTAAAATATTCGTATATATCCATCCATCTTCGACAATTCTGATTGGATGGGATAAAAGGAGCCGTTAGGGGGGTAAAAATGAAATTTCATACATATATATATATCTAGGACCATTCTAATTGATGTGGATTCATTTTACAGCTCAAAATCACAAGCTGTTGGGAGAATGCATAATAACAAAGGCTATGGAAGACCAAGAAGTTCGCCTCCTGATTTGCCTTCCATAATATCTAATTACGATGGGATGTCATTTACATTTGATTTGAACCATTCTGATATATGTGTCTGTCTACTTAATGCAGATTGTACCACCAGTTACTGAGCTCCTTATTGCGGAGTTGATGTGGTTGGACTATGATAACCCTTCAAAGCCTATCTATGTGTACATAAATTCCTTTGGAACACAGGTTAGCATTAGAGTTTTTAATTGAAGCACCTGAAGCTCAGAGTTACATTTTATTAATGAAGCTTGTCAACCTAATCCATTTGATTTCTATTAATTCCATTCATAATGAGATGGTGGAGACTGTTGGATCAGAAACTGATCTATATGCCATTGCTGATATGATGGCTGTAAGTTTTTGATAAAAAAAATTTGGTATTATTGCATTTGTATTAATTCCGAGAGGGGGGACCATGGGAATGATGTTAGGATTGGTAGAACAATTAGATTAAAGGGTATGATTGTCATTACAATCAGGGATCTCTATGTAATTGTGGAACTAGGAAATATCTTCTAGATATAGTGGATTTCCTAGTAGTGTTGGATTAATATTCTTATTCTTATTCCTAGTAGTATTAGAGTAGAATTCTTATCCTTATGTGGAAGTAGGTTTTCTTAATAGTATTCAACTAGGATTCCTTCAGGGTTTCTTTATAAATAGGAGAAGTATAGAGAAACCTAGTGGGCAAATTGAGAGAGTCCCCATGGGGGGCTAATTGTTGAAGAAGGCCCCTCTCATGGATTCTCTCATGAGATACCTATTTGAGGAGAGAGAATGTATGAGAAAATCTAATGAGAAGAGACTACAAGAGACGTAGGACATTATGATGTTCTGAACCTCTTAAATCTGTTGTATTTGGGTGTGTGCGTTCTTATATTTGTGTGTTCAATCTTTATGTGGATGATGCGACTTTGTTGAATTCTCCCAACAAATGGTTCAATGTTGTTCATATTTTGTTTTAGTTAGCTTTCACATTTCATAGTCTTTTAACCTTCCTTTCCTAAGTACGCTTTTGTCAATCTGCTTGAAGTGTTTCAAATCAAACGTATATAATATAAACTGCGGCATGGCATTTGCTTCTATCACTCGGAGCAAAGGGTCATCGTGCTGTGCAGCCAAATCCCTCCAGTATGATTTACTTCTCTCTAATGGTCAAATTACTAAGATGACTGCTTTCTGAACATTTTTCTGCGGCCTTTAAGATTTGAGGAAAGTCCCGTGACACCTTGATGGTCACAAATGCGTAACCAAGTGATTGAATTTAACTACAGGACAAAAGTCATCCTTTTCACCATTTTCAAATCCTCTGTTAAAGTCTATATGCCTTGCTAGATTGCAAGATGATTATGTTCTTTGTTTCATGCGATCTTTGAGGTCCAACAGTAATGCCATTGGACAGTAGAGAGAAATGAATAGTTAGCCATTCTTGTGCTGAAGTCTTCGCATTTTAAGCTGTTGTATGAGTGGCATACCTGTTTTGTCTGTGCCCTTCTTCATTCCTTTATAGGTTTTCTTGATTATTTGAGCTTGAGGTTGTAATCCTTTCTAATGATTCTTTATATACTGCTTATATGTATAACTTCCTCTTTTTCAGATCAACTTTTATCATCACTGGAGACAAATGGAACCCAAATTCACATGTAAGAAATCACAACATAGGTGTTGTGCGTGTTTGGTGCTTCACATTCACTCTGTCTCTTTTTTTCTTCTGCCCTTGCAGCATGCAGATCAACCAATACACATGAAATACTCGTATTTTAAGTTTGATACATGTGCATGCAATACATGCATGTTTCAGAATCTGGGTTTGCCTTTTTAATTCACTGTCACTCTTCTTTCATTGCAGCAAAGTTGTATCTCCCAAAAGTCTACAAATCAAGGGGGAATGCCATTGATATGTGGATTATGATATTTGCTCCCTCTTTATCTCCCTCTCTCTTTAGTTTGCTATATATTTATTATTGGCTTCTTTGACAAAGCTTGTATCAGGCCAAAGAGCTGGATGCAAATTCCGACTACTACCTTGAGCTATTAGAAAAAAGGAATTGGGAAACCAAAGGACAACATTCAAAAAGACATCGAACGACTGAAGTGTTTTCAAGGTGAGAAAGCCATAGATTATGGCGTTGCAGACAAGATAAGACTCGAGGGATACTATGTTTGAGAGGAAGGTAATGTTACCACGCTCTTTTGTTTCTGTCTTCTCTTAGGCACTCATGCTTCCTTCAATTATGGTTTCTCTTCTCAGGATTATGATCAGATGCTTGCTGGACCTACCCAAAAGGCACTTCTTGAGTACTGTCTGCTTTAAGAGTGCTGTATACGATGTTTGTCTTGGAGAATGTATAACAAAGGACACGAATTAAGTTTTTTTTTTTTTTTCTTTTTTTGGGGTTTTATGTATAAATGTTCTTGCAGTCTCTACATTTTGAAGTGCTAGAATACATACTGTTATCATTATTTCTCTCTTTAATTTTCTGAAGAATCGAAACACACAACCCCTAATGGAGGATGATTCTGGTGCGGATCTTTGGGATCCGGCATTGCCTGCAGGGAATTCATGCCGTTTCAGTTATGAACGTTAGTTAGATTAGTCTAGGATATGAAACCAAAAGAAACTCGTTAACTTTACTCGGAGGAGTTCCCAACCCAAGTTTCACAAGCTTCATTAGAGACGAAGCATCACAGAGTAACAAAAAAATAAGTCGTCTGTCCAAGCTGCTATAGAACAAAGAGGGAATTCTACATTTTGGCTTATGCAGGAGGATTTGGGTACACTTTTGGCTTTGGCTTGACTTCTATTTCATTTACGCTGCGGACATAGATTGCATCCGGTTCATGACTGCAAAACAAAAGGCAACAAATAAGGGCTGATATATTTGTGAATGAGGGGAGCGGAAGAGAAGGTAAGGTAGTTGATCTTACGGTTTGTCTCCCTCTTCATATGTGTAACTTGATGCCACTGCCAAAAGGCGGCCATCTCGGCTAAATGAAAGTGCTGCAATGCTTGTTGGATATTTTGAGTACTGGGAAAGAGAAGCCGGAAATTATAATAAATCCAATCTTACAACAATTTGAATGAATACTTTTGTTCAACATAACCAGAACTTTTACCTGATACAGCCTCTTCTTGTTGTTCCCATCCCAAACATTCACGTAGCCGTCACAACCTCCAGTAGCAAAGGTACCATAGCTGCAGGTTGAAATTGGTTGAATGGACAAAATAACTACTTGAGTGGAATGGAAAGAAGCTGTTATATTTAATCTTGGTGGAGGAACGTTATAATAACTACTTGAGTAGAGTGGGAAGAAGCTGTTATATTTAATCTAGGTGGAGGAACGTTATAATAACTACTTGAGTAGAATAGTCAAACCCAGTACAAATGCCATTTATCCAATTCCAAATCCAACTTCAATGATATTTGCAGATTTTTATAATATGTACTCCGTTTTGCTTGTATAACGTATCAGCTGTGAGTACCTAAGTGACTTAAATTTTTGTCAGGTCAACAAAACTCTTGCTTCCCCAAACCATTTATTATGTGGAACAGATTCCAGCCTTTATTTGCGACCATCTAGAATGTGTTCCTCGGTTTCAACTATCAACTAACCAAAAACATGCAAACACCTAAGAACCTAAATTGCCAAAAATGATATTTAATAAAGCAATTGTAAAATTTCCCTTGTAGAAAGCAATCATCACCCACTATTGGTGTTTTGGCCAATCCTTTATGCGTTCCATCAGTTAAAAATCAGAAGAATGTAATGCGGTATTAAGTACTTACACAGGGTGGAATGCAATGGCATTTACTGGGTAGACAATGTCCCTTCCAGCCTCTGATTTTCTATGACACTTAAATGCATACCTGCAGGGAAGTCAAAACTGTCCAGTAAGTAAATGCTAGGGGAGAGGCATGAAGCAGAATAAACAAAATGTAGGCATTCCTGCACTGTCATACAATAGTACTGTAGCCAGCGAACCTCTAACAAGTTGGTCCAGCTACAAATGAAGGCATAACATGACTACACAAGTCATTTGACCAAGAATGTTTAATAAGTGATACTGTAACGATTGTTGAAAAAACAGAAGCACACTCCACAATGTTGAAGAATTGTTCCGTTATAGAGAAATTACAGAGACAGAGCTAAGGGAAGACCAAAAATGCCTCAACTGCTGTATCACCTAAGTTTATGTATATACATTCACATATTTTATGCAAACACAGAGGATGCTGGAAAACCCCAGAAATTATAAGTGGCAGGCACATTATTCAAATAAATTTATGCTTCTAGATCATGCATGAAAAGATCAGCACGCACTTTTTCGCTTGACTGGCCTCTGAGACATCAAAAAATTCCATTGCAACTCGTCCTTCAACAGAACTAAGAGCATATCCTGCATACAGATATGAGTTGGAATAAAATCATGAGAACTGAGATAAGAGTTCAACTTATTGACACAACAAGTGGGCTACTTTTTAGCCAATGCCATAACCCCTTCCCCTTGCCAAGTACAAGCTTCTAGCTGTGTGCCCATCCTCTCTGGCCTAATATTTCCAAACTATTCTGAGCTACCAAAATCAGAGGAAGACTTTTCATACCCTAACAAATAGTTGTCCCACAAATTCTATGGCAAGATTATTTATTTCACACAGTTAAAAGGAATTCAAACAATAGAGCATGAGAAAAAGTGCCTCCGGTGCAGCAGCAAATTCAAGAAATTGAGTTATTGCAATCTTTATATCAATAATAGACCAAACCAGTCTTTAAAGAAAAGAGAGATGGGAAATTAGCCGGCAGGGGAAAAGGTGTTTAACCACAAAAACATAGTTTTTTTTTTTTTTTTTGAACATTCTAAGATATTGACTGCAAGGAAAAGATTGTCACCTTATAATGTAGAGCTCTAAAAATCTACAAATTCAGAAATTACCTGTTCCATTGGGATAACAGCGCACACATCTAGTTTGATATTTCAATGAAGATTCCCTTCGCTGTTCAGGTTGGGACATATTTCTCAAATCATAGACATTTACATGTCTTCCTGCAGTTGCTACAACTAAACGATTTCCAACAAGAGAAAGTGAGTAAACACGTTCAGGTTGTGGGTATGTTCCCACAAGAGTGCGATCCTGCCCACTAGCTCCTCTAGGATCCCAACACTTCAAGGTTTTGTCCCAACTACCCGTGATTAATTGCCCTGAAATAATTAGAAAAGGAATAGATTACATACTGTTAATTTTCCAAAAAAAATGAAACAAGAATGATTCTATATGAAACCTTAAATTTATGATTACAAAGTACCAATTTTAGCAATACCACTCTACAATACCATTCTAAGGGGAAAAAAGGGCCCCATAATTCTGTATGTAAGAGAATCTTTTGCAACATATTGGTAATTGCATCTGTTTGCATTGAGAAATAGCATGTTAATTCGTAGCATATAGTCATTTATTGCCAAATACCACACAGGAAAGTAATGCAACTAATCCACCAAAGGAGCCTTGCTTTCTAATGTCAAAACTTTGTAAAAGGCGTCACAACCCTGTCTGTGAGGAATCTTTTCTCATAAATTGAACCAGCTCAATTTCTTGACCACTGAGCCCCATACAGGCTCAAAGACAGGTTACAAGGAATGAAGGAACCATTGTGACTTCAATGTCCAGAAATTTCAGAAATGGGATTAGTACTTCCTATAGTAGTCAGTACCACCCTATCAAGTAAATTTAGTCCATGTATGGTTAAAATATCTGGAGATCTTAACAGGTCCAACTTCTGCAAATTGATGGAATATTAGAATGTAAAACCTCACAGCCACACTGGCCATAATAGAGATAGGATAAATAACCTTGACACCTTACATCACATTTTCCAGCACGAATTTTGAATGGAACCACGTGGTTGAGAATTCTTACATTTATTAAGATAACTGTACCTTCAACTTGCATATAATACAAATAAGTTAAAGCAATTTTCTTAGAAGTGCCCAACACATTTCTGCATTTGTAGTCTGAATTGGTTTTTGTTTATCTTAGGACATCTTGATAGTAGCAACTTTTTCCTTGTGATGCAGAATAACTGCAATATCTGACAGAATTTGTTATAAATCATATAATTAATTCAGAATCCCCAAAATTCAACACGTTGAGCTAGAAATCAGAACCACTGCAATTTGGTTTGCATGACAGACAAAAATTGTGCTTTGGTGATTTAAAAATCATCTAATAATGCTCTAGACTCTTTCAAAGTAAGCAGGAGATGCTCCATGTCCTGTCATTCCATCAAAAATGACTACAAGAAAGTTAGGTGTATAAGGAAGATGTGAGTTCTATAAATCAGACCTGCTGCATAAGAGTACTCAACACAACGCACAGGTGCATCATGCCTTCCCAAGATATCCTCCTTATTATAGCTGAATACAAGCCTGTAAGACAAAACATCGCTCCCAAAATTGTAATTGACATTGCAAACTAGGACATGAAAACTAGAAGCAATGATCGGAAAACGTGGATCTCAAAGGCAATACTGCAACACGATGAGTAAATTCAGTTGGCTAGGGAAGTCAAAAGCTCAGCATAAACTTTTAAACGACAATGACCAAATAATCTGGTTACCTTACTGCATCCTAAACGACTTTACAAGAGAGACATCAACCACAAACCATATCGACAAAAATAGTGCACAAAACACAAATCAAGCACATTACAAGCAGAAACAAGCACTTCTTGCCCTCAGTCACAAAATACAACAGCTTGAATTCTTCCACTTCAATGCCATGAAATTACTTAAAGATTTAAATTCGTAACCCGAGTAACAGACACTAAAGGACTTGAATTCTTCCAGTTTGATGCCATTAAATTATTTAAATAGATTTAACCTATTACTGCGACTGCTGCATTATGTTAATTGAAATCTACACCTTCATACACATATGACATTTAAAATTTATATATTGCAATTTCTTCCGCGTTTCCATCATTTCTTGGGAAACAAAACATAAAATTAGGTCAGAAGACTGCGGTTTCCCTAGTTAACAGAACTACGCTCAGTTTGAATAAATCTTTTCATGTTCTGAGTTCCGCACAATTGAAGACTCGGCAACCAAACCGAAGAGTGGAGCGAACAAAAAGAAAAACACTGACCTTCTTACAGTATTATCAGCGCTGGCACTGAACCCCGAGGAATCGTCGTGGAAGCAACAATCAAGGACTGGACCGCCGTGCATGAACTCACCTCGCAGCGCGTTTGCGCTCGCATCATACAACCGGACGCTCTGGCCAATCAGAACAAACACAAAGACTCACCTCTCGATTCATTTCGCGAGCTTTAAGAACAGATTCAAGACAACAGATCGAGGAAGAAAAGCCAGATGGCGGGAGAAGAGAAGCGACGGCATACCTTATCCCAGGAAGACACAAGCAGGTGATCGCTGTGGTTGGAGAATCGGAGGTTGGAGATCCCGTCGGACGGCGGGTTCGCGAGCTCACGGCCCGGGGCCGGCGGTGGCGGAGCTGTCATGGCGGTCACGTGGTCGGGCCTTTGTCGGTGACTCACAGTGAGACCAACTGTTAGGGCTTTTGGAGAGAGAGAGGAAGAGAGGGAAGAGAGGGAAGAGAGTTTGAAAATGGATAAAGAAAACGGAGATCGAATTTGGAAGGAGATTCAAATAGCCGTGCGTGAACCACCACGATTTTTGAATTTCTTTTTTTAAAGGGCTGAGAATTTAAATTCAAACGAGGACATGGGAACGGGGAGGTGAGGTCTTGCGTTCTCGGCCCTTTGGCCCTTTGTACATTCCTCACGACGGTATGCTTTGTTGTGGAAGTAGTTTGATTGTTCAGGTGATACGTTATAATTTTAGGACTTTTTTATTTTTTCTAATTAAGACAATTTATATTATTGAAAGAGTTATGATACATTGATTGTGTTAAAACAGGGATGGTTTTATTATTATTTTTATATATGTTTCTTCTTTACAAAAAATTTTAAAAAATAATTTTTTTATGATATTAAAATTTAGGTTAAAGAAAATGCTCATTGCATAAAGCTTATAATTTATATTGACTACAAGGTGCCATACAAAGAACAATATTGTTAAATATATTGATTATGAATCTTTAGTTTTATATTATTAAGATATAAGATTATATGCTTAGTTAGATATGATTATTTTTTCCCACTTTATAAGCAAGTTTTTTTGGTGGATTTGGACCTTCATTACAAGCATACAAAGTCTAGGCCTCTCTTAACACCATGTTGAAAATGCAAGTGTCCTGTATTGTTTTCAGAAGAATGGATCCTCGGCTTTGTATTTGATGGAGTTTCCTCACACAATACCAAATGGTTTTGGGATGAACTTGTACATGGTATCAAAGCTTTGTGGGCTTCCGTACGTTATATCTTCCTCATGTTGGGCCTTGATCTTGGGCTTTTTTCAATCTACTTGTGTCAACCTACATGGAAGGCAAAGTGTTAAAGATGTGCTTATCCCATATTGGTTGGGATAGGCTCTATGCTTTTATACTTGGTGAAATTTCTTCACATACTACTAATTAGCTTTAAGATGATCTTTTATATGGTATTAAACTTTAGGGATGCACCTCCACTTTGTTCTCTCTTATGTAGGCCTTAAAGTTGGTTTTATATATATTAGTGTGTAGTGCTTTTGTCAACTTGCACATGAAAGGAAGTACTAAAAATTTAGGTGTCCTACATTGGTTGCATGAGAATGTCCTACCTTAGTTTTATATTTGGTAGGGTTCCTCCATCATTTGTTGATTAGTTTTAAGATGTGCTCTAACATAGTATTAAAACCTTGTGGGTTTCCTTACATTATGTCCTTCCATGCATTAGGCCCTAGTCCTAAGCTTTTATTTACGTATGTTGTAATGCTTATGTATTTTATACATGAGAGAGAGTGTTAAAAATGTAATTGTCTTACAACAATTATGTAAGCATAAGCTCCACATTTTATTTTTGACAAGGTATACTCATCATTGTCAATTGAATTTGGAATGTGCCCTTATACACCTTTATCAATTTGAATAGGTCCAATTCATGCAAAAGATAGTACTACAATATGCATGTTCCAACTCATATTAGGGTGAAAAGGCATGTCACAATATGGATGTCTAGTTTTACATTATTAAGGTGCATTGTTTTTTCCTACTTCATGAGTAGCTTTTTAAGGTGAATTTAAGTCATCCTTATATGATATTAAAACTCGTGACCCTTTTAGCACTCTTATGGATTTGGGTAAGCCCAATCCATGTAGAAAGTATCACTTTAATGTGAATGCTTAAACCTATGTTATAGTGATGGATCATGTTGTAGTGTGAATGTTTAGTCTTACATTATTGATGTATAAGTTGTGTATTTGGTTAAATATAGTTATATTCTTTCATTTCATGAGTCATGTTTTGAAATGAATTTATGCTTTCCTTATAGGTATGGACTATCTTGTGTTATTAAAATTTTACTTGAGAATTATTTTTAAAATGAAATACATATTTCTCATTTACAAATCAATTTTAAGGAGAAAATAAATTTCCTTATATAATAGTAGAGCTTTATTTTTAGTTGGGCAAAGGGGTATGCGAAGTGGGAATTATTGTGAATAAAGTTTGCAATTCATATTAACTATATTAAACATGCTAAGATCACAGTAAATTGTTTCATATTGTTAAATTTTCTATTTGAAAATTTCTTTGAAATGAAATATACATTTTATATGATGTTAAAATAGGAAAAAAAATCTTATAATACTAACATATTATAAAATTTTACATTCAAAATATGATATTTCATTATCTTTATCCCAATGTAAGAGTAGATTTATAGCAGGTTGTCTTTTGATTGGCTGGAAAGAATATCATCTAGACAAACAAGAGGTGTATCTCTTGCATATGGATGGACTATTCGGCCTGCTCAAGAATGTTGTAGTTTGAACATAGTGTGATCCTACAACCACAACTGTTGAGATGGGTTGACTAGCTCCGCCGAAGTAAAGCATATCATAGGAAAACACAGTGACCTCAATGATTACTAAGCTAGATTGGTACTTTTTAACGGTTCATGGTTGGATGGGCAGTATCTTGCATTCCAGTCCGCTTAATCGGCCCAACTCTGGGCCCGGCCTTTCCTCACCGTATATAAAATCCAAAAAGACTCTGCATTCCACTGTTCAGCTTAACTGTACACGTTCTTCCGCTCTGTACCAAAAAAAAATAGAGAGAAAAATAAAATATAAAATAAGAATTTCTATGGGAAAAAAATAAAAAAACCTCTTTGAGAAAACCAAATTGGATCTCCATGGCGAGTGCTGCAAGTTCAGACAACGAGAGAAAGCTGAAGAATTTCTGTACTCCGTGAAGCATTGTCTCTCTCCTGCTCGGTTCCTTAAAACCCTAAGAGTTTTCTTCAGCGAATCATCGCAAAATTGGAATTTTTTCCGTGCCTAATTGATCGGCGGCTTTGAGGCTGTGTGCCGGTGAGTGCAATGGTGGTCTGTAAATGCCGTAAGGTAAGTGCCGGAGTCTCGTTTTTTTTGGCTTTGTTTCTGAGAGTTTTTGCATTGGTTCGGATGGAGGTCTGGATCGGATCGGCTTCGTTATCCGAAATCCAATGCGATCTTTAGCTTGCAGTACAGATCTTTGTTCTTAATTTTCATTGTCATATCTAAATTTTTGGCTTAGTTCGAAGAAACGAGGAAGATGGTAAAAGATAGAAGAATAAAGGAGCGGCATAATTTGTTTAGCATTGATTTCTAATTTATTGGTTAAGTTTGGATCTCCATTTAATGTTTTTTGATTTACCAGCTCAAATTCTGCTCCGGTTAGCTAATCTGTGTAGAAATCGTACCATAATGCTTGTCTTGTAACGTTTCTGATGGGGGGTTTTGGTGTTTCAGGCCACCAAATTATACTGTTTCGTGCACAAGGTCCCCGTTTGTGGAGAATGCATCTGTTTCCCAGAGCATCAAATATGTGTGGTAACTTCATCGTTATGATTGCTGTTATTATTTCTTACGTTCACCTAGTCTTTTTTGTTAGTTGTTTTTCTCGTGATCCTACCTTGGCGTGTATTTATTGCTGGTAATAATTTTGGAATCTGCTTATTTTTGTTAAACTCATTTTGATTCTATTGACACTAGAAATGTCATATTTCTTATGTAATCATGTGATTAGACTGCACTTGGATTTGGATAAAATTTTGGTTGCAATTCTACAAAAAGGAGCTTACACGGGTTTGAAATAGAAAATGTAGAACATGATACTCCAGCTAGTGAAGAGAGGAAACTAGAAGGTAGGGAAGAAATTGTCAAATGGTGAATAGGTTCAGCTGTATGATTTTCTTGACTCTGTGCGTAACTCTGCTTTCTTTGAGGGCCAAGTTCTGTTCGGTAAACGCAAGTGGGATATAATGCCTGAATCTATAGTGTCTTTCTCTCTCCCTCTCTCTTTTCATGCTTGATCATACTTGTGATGGTTTCTGTTGTGATTGCCCAGAGAATTTCTTCCTTTTGCCACGAAGTGTTAGGAGTCACTTGTGGTTTTTCATTTCACCATGGTATGTTTGTGGATATGTATGCGTTGTGTACTTTTAATTAGCGGATTATTATCAGACGTAGGTGTCACATTCGGACCTTTGGGCAACTGAACTGACTTGGTGCTTCACCTTTCATTTGTTTCTAAATATTTTCTTTGGCCTTTGAATGCTCAATCCACCTTATAAGGTATTGTTGTCCTCAAGACTATGAAACTGATCTTTAGAAAAATCTTAGTGTGCAGAATAATTTGTACATTTCCAAGCAGTTTTTTTCCCCTCATTTTGCAGTAACTCATATTTGACATGGGTTACTTGATCATTGGTTCAAGTTCTAATGCCATCGGCTTGTTTTCCTAATCATGGGATGTACTTTCTACTACCTGTGTGTAAAATCTGTCGAAGAGAAAAAACTCATATTCTATTATAGTTTACGTTTCTGTTTGTAATAATATTTTGCCTTTTGATGATTCAGCCCCTAAGCTTTATTTATCTTTTTGTCTTCTCTAGGTCCGTACGTACTCAGAATGGGTGATAGATGGGGAGTATGATTGGCCTCCTAAATGCTCCCACTGTCAAGATGTGCTTGAAGAGGGGGCTGGTCCTCAAACTACTCGATTGGGTTGCATGCGTATGTGATTTTGCAGCCTTAGTTACTGCCCCTAACATTAAACCCATCTCTTATAAGGAAAACCTCAGAACTGTTTCTATGTGACATACTTTACGTTGATTTATATGTTTGTTTTATCTTTTTCTTCAGATGTTTTACACACAAATTGCTTGGTTTCACATATCAAGAGTTTTCCTTCACATACGGCACCTGCAGGATATGTGTGTCCTGCATGTTCCACGTCGGTAAGATGCTTTTTGAAGTTATCATAGATTTGTTACTGTGCTTTGACATACTCTATTAAAATACTATCATGGATGAGTGTTTAACTATAACTCTAAATGATGTCTATTCAGAGACGAATAAACTATGCCATCTAATTGTGGGATCTTATTTGTTGTGTCTAGCTCAGAACATATTTTTATGATCATGGCATTGCTTTGAGCTTGGTTTGTGATGTTTGTTGTTCAGGATGGTTCACTTTTATATCATCTTTTTTTCTTTTTTTTTTCCCCCTCTCATAGATATGGCCTCCCAAGACTGTGAAAGATTCAGGATCTCGCTTTCATTCACTTCTCAAGGAAGCTATTATGCAGGTAACGTCCATCCATGGATCTTAGATATTGTAAACAGAAGCTCTTAATCGATAGGTTTGCTAACTATTTGTATATGCTTTGTGAGGGTAATTTTTTCTTCCTTAAGTTACAAAACTGGCTTGCAATATTGTACCTACATGCTCATTCTTAGTTTGAATGGCTGCCATTGGTCTTATCTTGTGTAGTTTGGTCTTATTATGTTTTGTTTTTTACCCTAAAACATTATGGTTCATTTTTGTTTGAGGGTGGACTCTTGATAAATGAGTGCTTTGACCGGTTCTTCTTTTTTGCCTTTCTGCTCTTTTTTGTTTTCCCTTTGGTAATGTTGTAGACAAGGTGATCCTGGGTCATGATCAATGCCTTGGTCTCTGGTGAAGTTACTTCTCTGCTTTCTGATTCAGTATTAGAAAAGATACAAATATTATCTGATTCAGATTTTCTGTCTGTGCCAGAAGAGAATCCAATCCACAGTGGCACCTGATAGAGTCAACAAATCACTCATTGATTAATAGTTTCCCTGTCCGTTCATGTGACATGATTATTGAATTTACTGAGGATATATTTTGAAATGTGTTCTTTCAAATTTTTCAAATGAACTGTTTGATGGCTGTATTTGTAGTGATTCTTATTCCTCAGCATTGTTGCTGAAGTCATTTGTGTAATTGTCTCATTTTCAATTGGCACATATCCTCATACCTTTTGTCTGCTATCATTCAGACTGGTCTGGAGAAGAACTTGTTTGGAAATTATCCAGTTGCATTAGCAGGATCAGAACCCCGTGGTCCACCACCTGCATTTGCCTCAGATCCTCTAGTTACATCATCTCCTCCCGGAGGCATGGAGAATAATGGAAGTTCATTGCCTTCAGTAGCTAGAGATGAAATCAACATTACTGAAGGATACTCAACTGCAACTAGAGTGGGATCTTCGAAACTATCAGTGTCAGATATTGTGGAGATAGATAGTCCTAGCACAGCTGCGAATTTCAAGAAGACCTCCAGCCCTGTAGGTGTATTATGATTTTGCCATCAACTTTTGCATCTGAAACAGTGATTCTAGACTGTTGGGCCTCTTTTTTTCCTTCTTCCTGTTGATTTTAAAATGCAGCTTTCTTTTTAATTTTTTTTTCCTTCAAGTTCATAAACCAGTAATGAAAGAGTTTTTTTTTTGTTGATAATTTTGGCAAACATTACTGGGAACTGGCATATGTAAATTGTTCAAGCAATATAACCTAACACAAGAACTGGTTTTGCCAAAACTAAAAAGGAGATAAGTACTTATTAGGTACTAGGAATAGGCTCTCCTTGTAAACCTGTACTCTGTTCCTATTCGCAATTTAGCATGTATACGTGTCTACAAGAATTTTGTATGTCTGAATGATGGAGGTTTTTATATGCCCGTACTATTTTAGTCAAAACGCCCTTACCCAAAGAAAAATATCTCATCTGGTTTTCTGTTAATTGCAATCCAGCCTGGTGCTACAACAAGAAAGGGTGCCTTTCAAGTTGAACGGCAAAACTCTGAGATTTCATATTATGCTGATGATGAAGATGGGAATGGTAAAAAGTATAGTCGAAGGGGTAAGAAGATAGCTTTCCCTTAAATATATCAAATTTATCTTTTCTTCATCAAGATATTGTTCACAGAAGACTTGGCAAACAAAGCCATCCATCCTTGGGACTGATCAGACTTGGTCATTTTTCTTTGGTAGGTCCATTTCGACACAAGTTTCTTAGAGCTTTGCTTCCTTTCTGGTCAAGTGCATTACCGACTTTACCAGTGACAGCACCCCCGCGGAAAGATGCGTCTAACGGCAATGATGGCCCTGAAAGTCGTGTGCGGCATCAAAGATCATCAAGGATGGATCCCAGAAAAGTCTTGCTCTTTATTGCTATCATGTAAATCTTTTTACTTTCCAGGGATTTAATGGATGTTTTGTTTTTAGATTTAGTAGTTGACTTGTTGGTGGCCCTTAAATTTGCTTTACAGATAAAACATTTAAGGTGGGAACATATTGCTGACCACATAACTTTGGTAACATATCATTTCTAGCAAAAGATTAGTAGTTCAAAATAACTTGTAGGATAAGTTTCTAAGGTGATATTATTGCATGATTGTCTGATCTTATTTTCTTGAACGTCTTATTTTGTCTTTAGTTTCTCACATTAATTGAAATATGATGAATTGTCTATTTTGTAACATTGTCTGTGGCTCGCAGCAAAGTGCGCGCTCGTGTTGTTTTAATTAATTCTGCTGTTAACTAAATTGGACAGTTGTCGTCATAGTCATGATTATATTTAACTACTCAAACCACTTCAAGGATTGAAATACCAGACACCTTTTTTTACTCTAACACACGTTTTTTTATGTTGTTCAGGGCATGCATGGCAACTATGGGTATTTTGTATTACAGACTAGTGCAACGAGGTCTTGGCCAAGAGCTGCCTGATGGGGAGCAGCAGTAAATGTGGATGAAAGTTGAAACATTTCAGGTGATTCTGCATCTTTGGAGACCTGCTACTTACTGGTGCTTCTGCTGCTTTGTGTTGTTGTTCTAGTCCTCTCTCTGGATATCTTGCTGGTTTTCAGTGAAAACATGGAAGTGGATTGTAGGGAAACTTCATTTCAGTGCCAAACGATGGCGATTAGTGATATATACTGCCCATTTTTTTTTTTTTCTAAAACCTTTACTCTTGTTTCTAGGTCTGTGTCAAATTGAGTTGGAAGTGGGGCAAATATTTGTTCAAATTGGGTTGTTTTGTAATTAATTTTTTTTTTTTGTTGGTGATTGATATGTAAGACCAATGTTATCTGGGGTGTGTCGAGTTAAGAGCGTCTAATTCCTTTTCTTTCACTAAGCCTGATGTGATTTACTTATTATTGCTTAGTTGAAGCTTACGGTATATGATTGGCCAATCAGATGGCAGATGAGGAGGCTAGACGCCTTTGATTGGTTTGTCATAGCCCCATGATGTATAAAGTAGGGAACTTAAGAGGCTTATTTGAACAATCAAATGATCGAATTGGCTATAGATGCATCATAAGTAGACATTATTTGTGTTTTTGCATGCCGTTGTTAGCCCAAGTTGATTTATTCCTTTGGAGTCCCTCGTGATGAGCACTTTCTCAGTGCATCTTTAGAATCTTTAGAATCTTAAAGCCTGATCGGGATACAGGGAGTAAGCCTACTATACGTCAATAAATGAGTACTGATTTTGGCATTTCATACTGCCTAATCTTTTTTACCAGTTAGAAAAGAAAAACTTAGATAGTAAGAAATGTGAGTACCTGGGCGTGGCGCTGTGGGCTGCTTTTGCCACATTGAAATTAGACTTAGGCTCATTTTAAAATTTAAACAAAAACTTTTCTGTAAGAAACCATATTGACAATCAATCGATCTAAGTCAATAACAGAGTAAAAGATTTTTAAAACCTTTTTCTGAAAGGTAGTCTATAAGAAGCATGGCCCAATTAGACATTATTGTTGGACTCTATTATGGACCTTTGCACTTTTTCCAAAAGGTCCCTTTGTCAATTTCGTTTCTATCCTCAATTTTCTCCCCCTTTTATAGGTACTTGGGGAACAGAGGTGTGTAGCGTCTTGAACCCCTGAAGGCGATGGAGAGCCTCAATTTTTTTAAGAAGAAGAAATTAGTTACAATTAATTACATCACTAGGAGAGTGAATAAATCATCTACAACTGTTCTATTCTATGGGTCCTAATTCTATTGTACTTTTTGTTTTATATCTTTTAGAATAATCACAGATAATTTTTGCTTATAACTCTACTATAAAAAACTCAATGCATAATTTTAGTATTCAATGTGTATTTGTGAATGATCACATTTTCAACTATTCAACAAGATATTACAAAATAACCAGTAATTGGGTGACGAAGTAGTCATATTTTCTTTGTGAAAGGGGTTGGATTGGTCAAAAAGCCTTGGCTGATTTGGAACCAGGCTGAAGAAGTATCCGATTCAAAGATACCAAAATCCCTCACCTCTTTTCCTATCAAAATAAAAAAAAAGAAATCGGTTGGATTGCTTCAATGCTCAGTTCATGATTCAACAGCATTTGAAGATATAAATTGATTACTAATCAACAAAGACATCAAAACAAAAATGATATATATACACCTAAAATGTTTCCGTCCCAACTCAGTTCATCATTTTGTATCCTTGTTGGTACCATATGATCCGTCCAAACACTCTATAATCTAACAAATTATGGAACAAAACGTAGGACAGAAAAAGAAAAATGGGCAATGAGAGATATTAAATCACTTTTATGATGGTTAATTTCATGAAAGCCCATTTCTCTTTAAAACAAGCTTCCAATTGACTTAGAAGCAGAGAACATATATTTCATTTAAAAGACAAATTTTATGTAAAATTTTGATAATATAAGATACTCTTCATGTTGTTTTTAGCAGTTAAATTAGTTAAAATATCATTCTTAAAATGCTCCATTAATCAACATGCTTTGTGCATTTTCTTCTAAGGGTAATACATTCTCTTTCATACATAAGGGTTACTATGTCCTCAACTTTGGTTATGACAATATGTTAGAAAAGCCTTTTTTATTTTATTTTTTTTTAATAAAAACTAATTTGTAAAGAAGGTAGCATGTATGTCATTTTAAAGATGATTCCTAAGTATATTTTGGTAATTTAAAACACTTTATTTTTTTTTTAATAATTAAAATTAGTTAAGTCTAACGTATTAAATTTTGAACAAATCAACAACAAAAATTGCAAGCCATGAAACCCGAGGGAGCCAAGTACGAATTCCACTCTTGTGTGATCCCAATTATGGTATTGCAGCTGTCAAAATCACTACCCAGATATAATTAGACATTACGAGTATACATTCCAAAGTCAAACAATAATTTAGCCATCAAGCGCTGAAACCAGTCCCACCGAATTCAACTTCCACATACTAGAAAATGACACATTAATGCCTCGAAATTTGAACCAAAATATTCCTCACATATAACATATGATTAAGCTGTCACCTAGTTCATATCACAAAGTCAAACTAATAAATCAAAGTAATAGAAGGACAATTAGAGTGAACCACTGAATTTTTGATAATCAATTTGATTGAATCTCATACAAAAGTCAAATTTATAAAATAAAGCACCCCAAGCGAGATAAGAACCTCACCAAACTCAAACCTGTGGATGTTAGACACTGAAATTGAATAAGATACGAGTTGCACTCGAAGGTCAAAGCCAAGTACATTAAATAAAAAGGGAACATTGAGCACAAATCAAACCTGAAAATCTGAAAACGAAATGGCAACCCCCAAAGCTTGCAATTGACAAGCTATATAATTCTCTTCCTTTTGATTAATTAGATGGGCTTAAACAAAATCAAGCTTTTAATCAGTCGCATTCTAAAGTCAATACTGCAAAAACACAAAGCAACCCTTTTCGGTTTGTTTTTTAATTAGAAAACTTATGATCGGTCTACATTCTTATATCAATTCTTAATGTATACTTAAATTAAGTGAATATATAGCCTGAAAATGGTGTGCTTAGATTCAAACCCATACTAATAACAATCCAAATGGACGTATTGTTAACAAATCGAATAACGAGTTTAATAGCATAGTTTTTGTGTAATTAAATGAAAAGAGAGTTATTACGTAAGTCCTTATTAAATATATATCCAAGGATACTAAAAAGCATACAAGTGGTTATAAATTTAGTGTTGAATACGAAATTTGTAGAAACTTAGTTGACACTTTTAAAAACGTTAAAAAAAAGAACAAATTTTAATCAATCGACGTTGTAATCTTCTCTTATTACCTTGCTTATAGTGACGCTCATGATATGAAGGGTTCTACTTTTTCATTCCTAAGTTGTAAATTGGATGGAGTTTGAGACTAAAGGGCTAAGATTGTGCTTGCCAACTCTACAAGAAGATGGATTCGACAATTGGCCTTTCAAGTTAAAGGAGGTGTATCTGATTTAGGCCTTTACTAAGGCTAATACCAATCTTGAGCTCCATTTGTTCATTTAGAAATGGGTTTGTCGAATATTGAAGGAGAACCCACCTAGAGTTTGTACTTCAGTTTTATATTTCGAAGGCATATATTAAGAGACACAATTTGCGCGTTGCATCTAGCTAAATCACGCTTTACGTGCCCTGATTGAATGATCTCCGCCTCTCGAATAGTGGGGCTGCACTAACTTTGGACCAGATGTCTATAATTTATGTGCAGAGGAAACTGGAGTTGACTTCTGGCCGTGGTTTATTATATGGAGATTATGAATTTCATTACTCTTTTCTAGAAGAACTACCACAAAGATCTAAAATTCTGAGAAGTGAAATTTAAACCTTGAATTTACATGCTGAGGCAAGAAAGATGAACAAAAAAAAAAAACGCATTTTCTTAGCATTCTTTGCTTACTATCATAGTTAAGCGACATAGAATAAACTAAAAAGAATTTACAAAATTCCTTAGACCTTTCCTAGGTGCGAACTCAAACGAGATTGCTTTGTGGAGAAATGAAGCTCAGTTGACTTTGTTGCTACTCGCCGTCCCTGCTTATTTTTAAATTATTTGACTATTCTTTGAAGCAGATGACAACACTTTCAACTCTTATTATTTCATGAAAGTCAAAAAAAAAAGGAAGGAAAAAGGAATCAGTCTTCATTATATAGTTAGAATAAAAAAGTTTAATGATAGTGTTGGAAATGATTCAACTCCTTTATGTTAAAAAGGTTGTTAAAGAGGGAAATATAAAAGCATATAAGGATGAGTTTAAATTAGGACATCAATGATAAGAATTAATCATTATTTAATACACCTCCTAGTTCTAAGAGTGGATTGGAGTAGAAATCCACAGTCCTAGTTTGTGATAAGGTGCTATAGTCAAAGTTAGACTTTGATATCTTATTAAAAAAAAAACTATACTTTCTTCCTTCATACGTTATTAAACTAGAAAGATATTTGTTTGAACTTATAAAAAATATTTCATCTTAAGATATAAATGATATAAGACAATTATTATTTAACAAATTGCTCTTTGAAGCAACACCAATTGTGTGCATCTTCATTCAAAGCTTATAACGTCCATCGGTAGGTAGGCATCGCTGGGGACGTACATGTGCCTCAAATGTCACCATCGAAGGTAGCGCATACACAGCTGCAGGCTAATAAGGATTCTGGAGTTTGATTATTGCATTATCTCATCGTGCTGCAGGCTGTTAAGTGTGAGTGTTTTTGGTGTGGGACTGAAACCATGCTATGTGGTTGTAGTGTTGTGGAACCCCTTCCAATACCATCTTGGCGAATTACTTAACAAAAAAACTGCCTCTACATAGAAAATGTGGCTAATTCAAGCAGTTAATGAAGAGAGAACAAGTATAGGACGTTCCTATTAAATGTTGGTGGACTTTTTTTGTGAGAACAGTTAGCGGTAACTCAATCAGAGAATCATACTTCATATATGTACAGGTAAACATCCTGCTCCCTTTCTGAGAACAACTTCAGTTAGCTATAACTCAATCAGAGAATCATGCTTCAGGAAAGCGTCTTGCTCCCTCTGTTTATCTATCTAAATCTTGTTTGCCTAGAATAGCTTTGCTGATGACATATTAGGGTTTTGTTTCGAATAGATGGGGGTTGAGCAGTAAACACATAAATAAACAGATACGAAAGCATTGGGGATTTCCATACACTGATAATAATTTGCATATGAAAGTGTGGATTCCATGCATATAAGAGTTGTCGGAGAATTTTTCATTTTTTACCGCTCTCTCTTCTTTGTTTACGGTGACGACTCACCAAATAACATATAAGATTCCCCAAGCCTCATATCTATAAGGGACTTTGAGAAATTTTTGTCTTGCACCCTAATGTTAGTCTTCTGTCTTTCTTCTATGAAAGAGAGGAAACAATTTTAAAGGCTTTTTGTCAATAAACATGTGGCTTGGTATCCATGTTGCATGAGACTAAAGGGTTCCAAGTTTGACACTCAACTCTCCTAGATCCCTTATTTACCCAACAATGAAAAAAAAAAAAAAAAGGTTCAAAGTTCGCATTGATAGTTTTTTCTTTTAGTCTCTTCCAATTCTAAAGAATAGCAGAAGAAAATATGAATCTTTTTCTTTGAAACTTATTCACTCAAATCAATTGTGGGTAGTACTTCTTCTCTTCCTCTCCTTAAACTTTCCCTTTCCTATTTGTAGATACAGTGTAACTTTCACATGCATCGTTCCACGAGAAATTTATCAATTATGATGGACTTACAAGTCTAAAAATAAAATTAATAAAAAGGATGTGGTGCCAAGTTCTATTAGGTCTCCATCAATAACAAAGACCAGGAGACAAAGAAAAAAAAATTTCTTAACTTTGGCAGTTGGTAGTTAGTCTTCTAGCGTACAGTGGAGGGAATAAGTGAGTTCCATAATTACAGATATAAAAGCTAAAAGTTTTGCAACAACAATATTGAGCATATCTTTTGAAGCTTAATTTTACTATGTTTGAAATGAAAATAATATAAGAAGGTTTAGTGATCAAAGCCTAAAAAGCTAATCATTGGTGTCAAAATTAGGAAAAATGTGAGAGACAAAATCTCATCAATTAGGGGTGTACGACTTATGAATTGTAACAAGTATTTGTAAGAGCTTTGAAAAATTTTCAAATGCCATTTTAGAGTTTTAGGTGATGGATGATTAATTGAAAAATTCTAATTTCAAGACTTGTGATGTCTGTAAATAAATGACATTTCATAAAAAAGAAGGTCTTGTAGATAAAATTTTCTGTCACAACGTTGAGAAAGTTTTTTAGAACTCTTGAAACAAAAAAGTGACATCAAAGACATTCAAACGTTAGTATATTTCCTCATGTAAAAAAGTATCACAACTTTTTTAAATCAAAAAATGGTTATTGGATGGTTGTTCGAAAATAAGGGCATAACATAAACTGAAAAAATTTGTTGTTTGTACTGTATTTTGCTTGATTTATAATTTGGTGTTTCAATCCTATTTATAATGATAAAAGTTTATTAAAAATTTAAAGTGTGGTTCTCTAAATGTTGATTAAGGCCCAAAAAGCTACAATTTATAAGTGTTAAGTGCCATAGGCGTGCCACGTCTCCGGTGTCTTCAGCGTTGCAAAGTGTGACTAAGGCTAACGTGGCCCTAGTCCCGTGCTGTCATCCTACATGGCACCTATGTGGTGCCTCACCAGGAGTTTGGATCGAGGAATATTGAATCAAGATGATGAGAGTCCCTTCGTGAATATGTTAGCTAGGTGGTCCATAAATGATAAAAAGATGTACAAGTAGTTGAACTTGTGCTACGAAGTCTCAAATGAAGTGAACATCAATTCATATATGTTTCTTGAATCATGAAAGACTAAACTAGTAGTGAGATGAAGTGCAAAGAGATTGTCACACAAAAATATGGGAGGTCAGGATGGTTGATATGGAGGAGCTTTGAGGTTAGTTAGAAGAGCTTTAATCTATATGAGTTTAATTGTAGTGTTGGGAAGACTTTTGAATTCATCTTCAATGATTTGTTGAGAAACTCTCTTTTGCTTACATAAGTACCGAGATATTAGGTTGATTCCTAGAAACATGAATCCCTTTGTAAAATGGCATTATCTTTGCCCATACACCAACCTGTGTCAGAGTAGGCATGTTAAGTGGTGGTGGGGCACTAAGTCAAGAGAGAGCCATGGTATGTTGTCTATGTGAGAAATCAAAACATTTGTATGACTACTAGCCAACGAAGGGAGGTGGATGCATGCTTGAATTGATAGGCCATGTTGATAGTATATGCAATGTTGGGTGGGTTAGAGTGAGATACTATAAAGCACTAATGATACTTCGATGGAGTGTTAGATCTAGAAGGGGATTGCCTTTATGTTGAGATAATGCAATTTCAAGGGGACATGGAGTCAAGAGAGAACAACAACTCCTTTATTTGCTTAAACAATGAATTATGAAGCGAATTTGGCTTAATGTAGCAAGAGATCTTAAGGAGTGGGTTGTATCTTTGCTCCAAGAAAATAATGGAGTGTGTCAAGGTCCTTGATACCAAATTCTCATTAGAGACTGGTCATGAGAACAATAAAAGGATCATTTGAAGAGCCTATAAGGATAATGTCTTCAATATATACAAGTAAAAAGATGTTGTAATGCTTAATATGTTGAATAGATAGGGACGAATTTGCTTAGGGGATAAGAAAACCCAAGTTCAAGAGAAGGTTGCTAAGGTGCTTGCTTGAGGCCGCGAAGAAAATGATCGGACTACACTTGGTTGTTTGAGGCGACAGAGGGATGAATGTGCTTGGTTGCCATCGCCATGCACGACCACACACAAATACATAAAGTGATTTTGTTATAAACTGCTTTGATGGTAAATGCTTCAACGAAATTTGAAAACCAAACCATTTGTCATTAAGCATGTGGCTTAATTGGAATTCATGTTGCTTAGGTTCAAAGAGATCTTAGATCTGACACCTGGTTTTCCCACATCCTCCTTCACCTATTAAAAAAGAAAAAAAAATTCTGCAAACCATAGCATGAGTTATTGCTTGGAATGGACCAGGTGCTGTAAAAAAGAAAGGTCATCTTTGCTAATTTGTAGTCACGTCTAGCACCTATTTTTAATGGCATTGCATGCCTTTTATCGAACAAAAGTTGATTCTTAAGACGATACATATCGCCTTAGTAACATCTTTACTCACTCTCTTATTTTTCATTTTAAGTCCACTTCTTGAAGATCCCATTGGAATGATTAAGAATGGGAACCAAATAAAGATGTTTCCAATCATACTGCTGAAGTCTCTCTGCCAGTTAAAAGCAGTGACGTCTAATCTTTTCAAAACAAAATTTAATACTAACAAAATCTGTTGTTTCATAATCAACTATTGTTAGAAACAGATGCTACCTCCCTCTAATTCGTTAGTTACAGGATTAAAAACACAAACAACACGTACTCCGTCCTCCTCTTTCTCTCTCATTGAGACACTCAATTGTTTTTTTAAAATAATATTAATCGAAATATATCTCGTACGTTCTAGCAAGAACAATTAAATATATGTTCTACCAGCAGGTATGTTGACCAAACAAAAATTTGATCCCCTAAACCAAGTCGCCATTCCAAAGTTTTAAATAGTTCCATAATTGCTTCCTTTTGGGAGATTAAGCAAGCAAAGTACTTTGGCTCTTTTTAATTGCTTATAGAGAAGCACAATGTTTCTCAGCCAGTTAAGTTTAAGATACCTGCTGAAGACACTTCAATCAATGCCTAAAAAAATCCTCTCGAACTTAGAAAATTTGTTGACGCGTACCAAGATCAAAGGCTATAACCTTCTTTCTCGAGACTCGTGTTTCAGCAGTGATTATCTGTGCAAAATGTGAGGAAACGATCAAATACACTCCTGTGTTTTTAAATAGGTGAATAGAAAATTCTAGTTCCAATTATGTGTGATTAAAGGAGAAAAGATAAATTAGGAAGATGAGCTGTTTGGAATTTTTTAGTCTCAGGTTCAACATTAAGAGTGTAAGAGTAAGTTCTATTTCATTTAAGATGATGAGGTGTATTTTTATAATGATATAAGTTTCATATTATTTAGGTTTATCTTAATAATCTTTTTTATAACATAACAAATTTTACTTATTTTGGAATCAACTTTTAAATAAAAATGAATGCTTTTAACACACAAAAAAAGAAGAAAAAACAAATTAGAGAAACTGATTGAGAAAACTCAATTCTCGTGTTTGAAAATCTATGAATTGTTTATGAATGAAAGATTCTTTAAGACAAAAACAAACAACGTTTAATAGTTAATTCTTTTAGAGTCCATGCACGTGGAGTTCCGAACGCAAATACCGTAGCTATTAAATGAGATAATTATTTCTACTCCATTTATTACTTCGATACAATCAACAGTCATTGATGTTAAGAAAGTAGGTTCACCGAATTGCTAAAAAGCACAATAAAGTCTCCAGAAAAAGCCAAAAAAAAAAGGAATAAAGAAAAAGGAGTGAAAATACAATTAAAAAAAGAAAGAAAGAGAAAACCAACCTGCATTAGAAAATAGAATAACCAGAAGAATTCTGGGAACTTGGACATTACTGATCTCTAAAAACATTTCTTTCTCAACGGAGCGAGTCTCTTTACCTAATCTTTATTTTTCTTTTGGTCATAAGAAAATTGAGGTTGAAGAATGGAAATATAGCTATACTTTTAGTTAAGTTGTTATATTTATTGAGAGTTTTACATTAACCAAAAATATTGATAACATTTTTTTGGGTGTTTTATATGTTAAGAAACTTATTATCCAATTTAAAAATCAACTCAAGACGTGGTAAAATTCATTATTATATAATTAAAAATTAATATATATTTTTTAACAATATAAATTCATTAACCATAATTTAACATGTTCTCTTACCGTTACTATATTGTTTTACATAAACAATGTGGGCTCTCAAAAATGAAAGCTCACAGAGGGTGGTAAATACGTGTGCTCAAATTAATGAGAGTTCATAAGAGTATTAAGGAAAATCTTAACTTTAATATTATGTTAACAAATTTATTATTTAATTTAAAAGTTAACTTAAGAGTTAGTAAAACTTATCATCATATAACATAAATTTATATATATATTTTAACAATTTGGGATTTATTGAACACATTTTGAAACCATGTTTATCATATAAGATAATTAGGAGTTATGATTTGAAAATTCTTATTAAAAAACTCTTTCTTATAAATCGGGGGTTGACCCTCTTATTAACAAACAGGTACGGCAAACGTATCTCTCACTGTCCAAGGCAAAATCGATAACATTGCTCCTTTAACAATTAGAAAGGGTACATCGCAGTGATTGAATGAAAAGGCCACAGGACATATCCATGTCCCCTTGGTGATCTATTAAAGTCTCTCAACGACTTCCATGGCCATCCCAGATAATGAAAAGATATCTGTCCCGTCTGTTTCCTTCCCAACAACCCCCCACCCCCCTAAATATAATTAATAATACATAATCATTTTGTTTGAAAAAGTGAAGAAATGTAAATAAAGTTATTTATTTTCGTAATTTTCTCTTAGAGAATTCATAAATAAAATTGAAACTTTATTATTATTATTTTACAATGGTGAAAGTGCAGAGTTTTATTCGATTTTTTTTAAGAAAATATAATTTGATATATGTATGCCTTATATGTGTTAGCTGTGAGATAGTAATCAATTAATTTGTTATTTTTTCATATGATAAATCTTGTTTCGTTTTCAAGTGTGATATGTCGATAGGAATTAGAGATTTTGTTTGTTAAGCTGATATGCTTTGTCATTAGAAAGTTAACCTCTTAAACAATGAATTTCATCAATAACTCAAGTCATAAATTACTATAGTCGATATCGTTATTGCATGTAGTTCTTCCAACGTTCTTGCTCGCACAAATTGCATTTTGGATTTAGCGGGGCCATAATCTCCAAGGAAGCTGAAGGACCCATAGAAAAAGGAAAAAGAAGCAGTGTGTTTTTCTGGGTAAACAAACAGGCTAATTTTTCATTGATGATTTGCATATGTACAGAGGAACTTAAAATGGTTCTAGGACTTTCATCGACATAAGTGCTTATGTTACGCTGATATTAGCACTTACATCAAGTTTACAATTATCTTATAATTACAATCTAGCTAAATTACTTAAAATCTAACTAAATAGACTAAACCTTAACTAAATATAAAAAACTATTTAGATATTACCTAAATAAAAATAAGCTCCAGCTAGCCTAAATTGACCTATGAAATACCATCTAATGGATTCTTTATAACACAGAGGTTAAATGAAGCATAATAAATTTACAATTCTTTATTGGACAAACAGCCTTAAACATACTTTAATATTGGTCGTCAGAAATGTTGAAAGTACCCAAATGTACTCCGAAAAGTGACACCTAAAAGGAAGCCACTTTAAAACAAAATTTAATTCTATTCTAAAGATATTACGATCCTTTATGTGTTCTTCTCCGTAAGAAGAAATTTTGTATGCATAACTACTTATAATATTAGGCCAATAAAAATCATCAAATTAAATCAACTAAAATATAGAAACATACCATTTTCCATTGAAGACAATTGTAAAGAAATGACCTTAAGATCAATTTTTTTTTACACTTAAATTAATTGATTTGAATACCATTATTGAAAAGCTCTTCCTTTGATGAGATATAATAATCCACCAATTAGGAGATTTGAATCTTCATTAAAAACTTAAGGCATGTCAGTCAAGACAATAACAATAATACTATACTCAAAAGTATATCCTATTGATTATACTTTATTATCACTTTATAATCAATGGCTTTGATCTCTTCATTTGATAATAAAATAACATAAAAATTATAGTTGTAAGCACTTATAATAGTAGTTATACACTTTTCTAAGAATTCTCCATATAGTAAGTTATTATAAGATTCCCAAAACCAGTTAATATTTTTCAAATTATGGGAGTAGAATTTAAGGTATTAGTAACTTCTATCTTTATTTTCATGTATATACCTAAACTTATATATCCTGATGTCGAACTTAAGACTCAAAGCTTTTAGGTAATACTTATTTTCAATTGAACTAGGTACTTATCGACAAATATTAGTAATTAGACAAGAGAAACCTTAGTTCTATTTCTTTTTGAGAAAAATTTTCTTTCAAATATCAATAAAAAAATTTGTAAAATTCTACTAATGGATTGAAAACAAGCTTTGGTATTATGTATAATGAAACTAATTCATACACCAATAAAATAACAATGAATCAAGGCCAAAATGTAATCATTGCCGAAAATGAATCACCATTAATGATTGATTGATTAAGTTATTCATGGGATGAGAGTCGTGTCTCCGCAGTATCTCTCTTAACTATTCGTTCATTCATTCATCCGGAATCTCTTTGCAGCCTGTACACCCGCATGCTTGTACAGTTGTTCAAACTCTATGATTAAGCCTTTATACATGGTGTAAACGATATAAAAAGTTGTCTTTTCAACGCTCATATACATCAAGATGGTGTACTTGTTTCCAAAAATAGACACACGGTTAGCGTGGTATTTGTTTCGAACTGGAGCTTGAAGAAAGCTACGGATGGGGTCCTTTGCAATCAGAGACCTATAATGCGTGTGGCGTTAGGGGGACATGTCTCTTGGCTTCTGCCAATGTCCACAGGCCACTGGATTAATTCATTGATGGCGACTAATGTGATTAAGAAGTCACTTCTGTAACATTCTAGTGTTTGGATTACGAAATGTGGCCCTTGATTACTATGACTTTGCCAGGTAATGGGTATCTCACAGGGCCCTCATGTTTTACTTAAATATGGTTACTCATTCAAGTTAAAAATTTAATCTTTAATGTTGAAGTCAACTTTAATATAACATTTATCTTGTCAGTAATAAGGATGAATATCAAACTTCAAGCAAATAATGGTAACTTAAATGTAAGAGAGTATGTGTTTCACATTGTCGATATCTCTATATATTGTACTTCTTATATATAAATTCTCTTATTTTACAAACTGGTTTTAAGAGAAGAAGTTGAAACATTAACAGTGATCTCTAATTAATTTCATTCCAATCCTTGTATATGTAGATCATTTGAG
Organism: Casuarina equisetifolia; assembly: GCA_028551475.1. Lineage (NCBI taxonomy): Eukaryota > Viridiplantae > Streptophyta > Magnoliopsida > Fagales > Casuarinaceae > Casuarina > Casuarina equisetifolia. Next base: position 4,117,892 of record CM052362.1, on the reverse strand, counting down.
GACGAGAAAGTGATAATAGAGGCTGACCTTGTTAGGAGTCGTGGTATGGGCATGATTTTTAGTGTTGCCACTATCATGCTACAAATGAGGCATGAGGGTCAATAAGCATTTCACAATCCTTATACATCAAGGTGGTGTTCTTGATTCCAAAAGTGAACACAAGGGTAGGGTGGTATTAGTTAAGGTCTGGAGCTTGAAGAAAGCTGCAGATTGAGTCCTTTTCAATTAGAGGTCTAACTTTTGTGTGTCCTTTGGCTTCTGCTAGTGTCCAGAGGACACTGGCTTTATTTTTGGGTGGCAACTGTTATGATTAGGAAATTGCTTTTGTAAAATTTAAGTATTTAGGTTTCGAAATGTCACCCTTGTTTGGTAGCCAATTACTATGATTTTGCTAGGCTATAGGTATCTCATCTAGGACAATATCTGATAATGTGAGAGACTTGTCCAAACTGATGCATATTACACATTGTTAATATATTGGTCTTTTCTTTTTTTGTTAAACAAAGAGGGTTTTAGGGATATAGTTGTTAAACCTGGATTTAGGTCTTAGATAGCTAGTAGCCAATCACTGAGTTATTGACATGTTGACCAATATATTAGCATGTTAGGAGTTCTTTAACATGGATTCTCTCATTTATGAACTGGACTTTATGGGAGTTGGAGGCCTTAATAGTGTTCTCAAATGAATCATTACTTGTAATTCTCATTCTAAAACTTGTACATACAAATCATTTGAGCATGAGAAAGTGATAATAGAGGGCGACACAGGTCTCCTAGAGTTGGTTGCTTATGTTTTCAAACAACTAGATTGATGATTGACCAAGTTAGGAGTCTTGAACTATGTCCATGCAACAGTCTACCTTTGTTGATTAGTTTGGTGGGGGTTGCAACAGTGGTAGAGGTCGGAAATTACAGTCCTTCGACAAAATAGACAGCAGCAAGGTGGTAATATGGGCATGATATCTAGTACATTGCCATTGTCAATAGGATTGGGAGTTTAGGTACTTTTACAAAGGGTTTGGTCAACCCATCTGGTTTTGAGCTTTCTCTGGCCGAGTGGCATAAAACAAGAGCCCTGCCCCAAAATCAGCTGAAGCCTAGAGAATCTACATGTCGCACGCCGAGGAGCAGACTGACGGATTAAGCTTTCTTCACCTTGAGAAAACAAACTTCTAAATTCGTGTAATATTATAGATTCATGCATATAAGATGTGTCCTCTAGCCATTGACATCTTTATCAAGTGGCTATGGAGAAAACAAGTGCCTATTGGCTTTCACCAACAAACACATTCTCCCAAAAATAAAGAAGTGCCCTCTAAAAGTTGTGCCGGCCGGTCAGAAACCAAGGTAGAAAACTTGATTGGTCAGATATTCGCAGGCAAAGATCATACCGGATTTCAATCGGTTTTCTATGTCTCTAAACTGCTATTTTTTTTTATTCTTCCCTCACAAAGTACATAAGTATAGTTCTAGATGCCAGTGATACAAATAGATCGTGCAATGGCCGGCCAATTACAATATGGAAGAAATCAAAGTAGTACACAAAATAAAAAAAACTAAGAGAAGAACAAACAAAAGCTCGGTTCGATCTTTCTTTGGAATGAGCTGGGCGCCTAGCACACTTTTACGCGTGAGAAAGCGTGAAAGTAGCCGGGATTGCAGGTGGAAATTAATAGGAAATGGCCATTGACGACCGGGGGTTCTTTATTAGGGTTCATTCCAGTTAGTTCTATTGATTAAATGTGTTCTATCCATAGAATGGATATATTTTTGCTAGCAAAAGATTTATCTATAACAATATATCAATATAAGATGGTTAGGCGCATATCCCTATGGAAAGACCTTATAGCATATTACATAATATCAAAAATGGTCTCTTCAAGCCTTCAATCGCGCTAAATAAACAGTTTTTCAGCAATGATATTATTATTGATAAATATTGTTTGTTAGATATAATCATTATCTTGATTTGAAATTCTCTTATTAACTTTAAGTACTCCTCTTAATGATTGATTTTAATAGACAAAGATAAACCCTTTCTAATATGATGTCAAAATACATCTTATCAAAAATTAAGTCCAATATTCTTTGTCTAGTTGCTTCATCTTATCACTCATTGTCCCACATCGTCTAACGGTGTGAAATATTTTTATAAGATAAAATTTTTTCTTTATTATGTTGTCGTGCAGCAGCCATTGAACCGCTCTTCTTACTGCAGAAGCATCGAACTTTTGAGGTCTTCAAACACTACGTGCAACCGTAGTGGATATATAATTGATGCAGATCCTTTCCCCGACAAGTAAGTTGACAGAGAAATAGTTGTTTACTGAGATGCAGCCTAAGTCGAATACCTTCCTATGATCTCAAAAGTTAGTATTTGAGAATACATTAAAGCAATTAAGATGTTACAGACATAACTATCATTGCAGACCAAGTTCATCTATGGCAATCTGGTCGAACTTAGACAGCTGTCGACTTCCTAGCCCAGAAAGCAAAGAACTCGGAAGGTCATTGTCTCAGTTGAGCCCAGTAAAATGCTATGAATTCACTATTCTAGCTGTATATTTTGCAGAGATGTTATTATTTGTGTCTTCATCTGCATAAAACGTATCTGCTAACTTGTGTAGAGATCAAACTAAACGCGGAAAAGTTACAAGAACAGTAGTAAATATGTAAAAGAAGTCTGAATGAGATCATCTCTGAACGACCCCTTCTTCTTCGATGCCAGAATTTAGGTCCTGATTCAGGCTCTATCCACTGAAACAAGTGCATCTACTTGCTGTATATCATGACAGCTATGGGTTCTAATTTCTGGATTTTGAAGACTGATAGAAGAGTTGGCAGGTTTCAATTGAAGGGAACAATATATCCAAGAAACAGAATCGTTTTCCTTTCCAGGTAGTGTTGAGAACGTCAACCATTTCCGCCATTAGTATCACTGAGCTTAGCATGGAGAATTGTATTTATAATTTAAGGTGACCCCCCACGTTCTCTTGCTTGCCAACCTCTGCTGAATCTATTTATTACTTCACCAAACCTTATTCAGATTCTGACTTTTTTAATGAAAAACTTGGATAGTAATTAATCTGGGTTAGTCCCTTTCATAATATTCCTTCACTAATAAATCAATCTTTGTAGGTCTTTTTATGGTTCTAGACTTATGCAAAATTTGCATAATATGATCATAACTGCTTTTTCTGGGTCCTTTGTGAGTTGTCAAGGTCCCATCTTCTGCATTGGCAATCATAAGTTAGATCTTTCTGTAGCGAAGAGGTCAATCTCTAGGCAGAACTTGTTGGGTATAAATATGTCTTAGATCTCATTCCCCTCCAACCATCGAGTAACTTGAGCCAGTCCTACCGTTTAAACACCTACAAAAAGAGAAGCTTTTCTACAAAAGAAAAGAAAATGGAGCCCATGGGAGCTATCTTAGAGGGAGAATGGGGCTCTTTCAGTGGCACCTACGCTGCTGAAGAGGCTGATTTCATGGCGCTGCTGCTGAATAACGGTTCTGCGCTTGCTGGGGATTCAAGCTTGGAAGTCCCTTCTTTTTGGCCGGGCCATGGTTCATACTACTCTTCTAACATGGGTAACACTAATTTTTATGGATTTTCTCAAGGGAGTATTTACGCTGGTGGTAGTTCAAACCAGCACAGCGGCTACTTGAGTGATTCCCATCAGATTTTGGCACCCAGTAGCAGCTCCATGTCCATGGATTATTGCATGGTGGACATGAAAAACAGCAGCTCCTTTTTCATCGAAGGGGATGACTTCTTGAACCATGAAAGTAGTGATGGCAATGCAGAACATTATGCCGGAAATGTGCCCGCAGCCGCTCTACCAGAGAAGGATGCACAGCTTAAAACGAAATCTGAGATTACACAACCAGATTCAATCCCGGAAGAAAAGTGTGACAACCCATCTGGGAATCCTAAGAAAAGATCCCGGAGTTCTGCAGATGTGAGTACAGCATTAAGCTTTTCATCTTCTTGCCATTTCTCAATTCCATTTGTTAAAATTCATATTTCACTAATTAACTAGTTAATTAGTGCTCTACCAATTTCCCAATTCCTCCCATTTGTGCTCAAAGTCTCCTCTAATAATTACAGACTAACAAATAAAATATTTAACTAAAATAATTGTTAAACTCTAGTGTTCTTATTTATTCAAAAGTTCAATGTGAAAATAAGTGGGGAATTTAAATACTTAATTAATATTCTGATGCCAGTCTGACACCAATTGATGTTAATCGAATTGACTCATATATTTTGCTCATTTTCATCAAATAATGTAGGTCCAAAGGAAGAACAAGAGAACTGTACAACCGAGAAAGAATCAGAAAGCAATCATCAACGAAGAGGATAGTAACACCGGCCTGAGCGGTCAGGCCCCGAGCAACTGCTCCTCCGATGATGACTGCGATGCTTCTCAAGAGCTGACCGGAGGAGGCACTTCACTCTCCAGCGCCAAAAGGTCTGCTTCTCAGAACAGTGGCAAAACAAGAGCGAGTAGGGGGTCGGCCACTGACCCGCAGAGCCTCTATGCAAGGGTAAGGTCCTCCAATACATCCGATAATATATGTCGTATATTATCAATACGTTATAATAGATATATGGAGGCTTGGGTTGGGGATGATTTTCAAATGAAATAACCAAGATTAACCATCAGGCCTAGGTCTTTTTGCTTAATGGTTAAGGCATGGGACAGGGTATATGTTCTCTTTTCTTATAAACCTGTTTTAAAAGAGATATACCTTCTTAAAGTTGCTACTCTTAATTACTTATAAATGTGAAATGTCATTGATCTTTCCTTTGTATCTTGCAGAAAAGGAGAGAGAGAATAAATGAGAGGCTGAAAATCCTTCAGAACCTTGTCCCTAATGGAACAAAGGTAAGCAAAATTCTCCATAAGCTGCAAATATTGGTGTATTTCTGTAAGGTACTTCGAACTCATGTTCTTGTTCTTTGTTTGAAGGTTGATATAAGCACAATGCTCGAGGAAGCAGTCCAATACGTGAAGTTTTTACAGCTGCAGATTAAGGTGATAACATGGCCGAAACCTTTTTGTTACACAGCAGAAAATCTGTATCTGTTCGTATGTACTAAGCAAATCTTTTGTGTGGAACCTGTAGCTGTTGAGCTCTGATGATCTGTGGATGTATGCTCCCCTTGCTTACAATGGAATGGACATCGGACTTGATCTGAAGATTAACCTTCCCAGGCAGTCGTCATAGTCATGATTGCTATTTCTCATCATGGGCTTATTTGTACATGGAGCTCTAAAGTCCATTTCGAGGAGACGTTCATCAAGGATTTAATTAAATTTCCACTTTCTGTCTCGTTCTCTGAGTAAATGGGACATGAGATGGACGGATATTTTTTTTTCCCTTCTCACAGGCGAGGAGGATTACTGTTTTGTAACTACCGAAAATTGGATAAATTAAGAAACATATTTTAATTGTTCCAATAAAAAGAGAGTAAATTTGGGGAGTGGTGAGATTGGTTATGGAAACTTACTGAGTAAAAGCATTAATTAGCAATAGATCCAATTTACCATGTTAGAATGTTGACAAAATTATTAAAAGTAATGCCTTAATATTTTAAGCAAAATGAGATGGAGAAAATAGAAGAAAGAAAAATGAAATACCAAGATTATGGAATTTGGCTTTCTATAAGCAAAATGAGGGCTTAAAGATCTAACTCAAAATTAGTTCAAAAGTTCCTTTTTTTAAAATATACACACTTACACATGCATTCAATGTAAGTCTTAGACAATGCTTGGTCAAGAATTAGAGGAGTACTTCTTTTGTTTAAGTTTCATCATAAAGGCTTGCATATTCAATGTAAAACTTTTGTTCTACATACATGTCCCATATACTGATCAACATTAAACTCAAGAGTCACAAAAGATGAAGTAGATTTAACCCAAACTTTGATACCATATTGTAACACCCAAAAACTCAATCCAACAGCTAGTTTAAGAGTTAGAAAGTCTTTTTTTCATTTCAAGTTTCACATTAGGGAATTTTTCTTTTTAGTGTGAGATTTTCATCTTATACACACAAAACACACAACTTCATAATTTAACATTGCTCATTATCCTTGGAGGTATAATTCAAATCCTCAAGGTAAGCTTTTAACAAATCTTGATAATATAATATTTCAAAGAGATGAAATATACAAACGAAAGCTTTAAGTCATATTAGGTGCAAGTTGTAGTGGGATGTAAGAAAATAACTTCATAATTTCATTTTGGTTTAAGTTGCAAAAAAATATTGATAATTTAGTATGGAATCGTTAAATTTTTTATCCTTATTTTCATGTTTATTTGAATACTTTATTCTTTTTAAACTTTTGCAACAAGTAATATATATGTATGTATATATTAAACACATATATCTACACATGCATCCAATGTTGAATTTGGACTAAAAGATTTCAAGTAGTGCTTGCTCCTAACTAAGCTAGATGTTGCCAACACAAGTAATAATTGACTAATAATTTCTATAAATAACTTGGATTCACCACGTAAGTTTAGGCAACTGCTTTAGTCTTTTCCTTTTGTCATTCAACAAAAAGGCTTAAAACTTGAAGGAAAGAATAGGTTATGCTACACTTTTGATTGTATATTGATAACCCCACTAAATAATCTTGTTTTATCAAAAGGATGGATTTAAGTAGGATGAGCTTTTAAGCTATTCTAAGAAGATTGCCATGAAGAAAATAGGATGTAGGAGAAAGCAAAGTAATAAAAACTAGATTTTCAATAGCATGTAGCAACATGTGATTTCATGTGCTAATATATGTGTGTGTAATGTATAGAATCAATTAGCTACTTGTTACGAGCTTATGGAGACCCATAACAGGCTTGGGCTTCTAAAGCCCAAATTAAAGATGATATTCAAGTAAAATGTGTTGAGATTAGCTTTTAGGCTTGTGTCTTTTGGTAAGGTGGTTAAGGCACATAATGAATGGTATTAAAGTTAGTCTCACATCTCAAGTTTGAATTACAGAAAGGATGACCTATAAAAAAGGTTATAGAGTCTCACATCTCAAGTTTGAATTACAGAAAGGATGACTTATAAAAAAGGTTATAGAGTCTCACATCTCAAGTTTGAATTACAGAAAGGATGACCTATAAAAAAGGTTATAGTAAAAGACTACCCAACGACTAAAATGTCACAAATAAAGAGATTTCTAAATGTGTGGACTTAAATCTTTTGACAAAGTGATTAAAGCACATAACACTACCTAACATGATATCACATTATGAATTATGTTCAAGAAGAAACCTGGCCTAAAAGCTCAAGTATTTTGAAGCTTTTGGGGTTCAAATTTGCTATCTTCATGAGCTCAGCTCTTGAGGGTATAAACTAGATAATGCTCTTTTGATGGACGTACACGGATCCCGAAACTTATAACGATGTGGTCTTTGATTAAGTATTCTTGAAAAAAACCAAAACGACAAGATTTGGATACAAATATTCTATCAAGGAAAAGGGAGTACATGTTCCCACCATGAGTAGGTTGCTCAACAAGAAGATCGAAGTATTTAAGAAAAGGTTGTCGGACTAACAAACCAATTGGTCACGTCATTTGCTAGGACCAATTTATTACGGAGGAATAGGAGCGTGCCATAGACGTATGAAAGCTCTTATAAAGAAGTCTTGGATCTTGATCCGAAACCAATGATGAGTACCCAATCACATGGAAATGGGCTTATAAGAAAAAAGATGGAGGGATGGATATAAATAAAAAGCAAGCCTGGTTGCTTATGGTTTCTTTTAAAAATTATGAAGATCATAGGCTCTTGGTTCCACGGAATTGGCTTGTGTTGTGATCTTGTTGGCAGTCTTTCAAGGTGGAGGCAAGTTGGTTTCAACAAGCATGTCTTATATGGTGGATTAGACGAAGGACATCCAGATGGGACAAGGCTTTTATGAATCTAAAACAAGCTTCAAGATAATAGTACGATTGATTCTAAAGAGAGGTCGCAAAGCTCTCACTAGATTTCTTTTTACCTTCATGAAACAATCCAATGATGGCAATGTAAAGTTAAGACATGAAGGAATTTTTTTTTTCCAGGACCTTCTAACTTCACACGTTCTTGTTGGTAATCTTCCTACTTGATGCTAACAAGACCCACATGGTGATTTTTTTTCGAAGCAACCACATCGGGGGGGGGGGGGGGGGGGGGGGGGGCAGCAAAGAAAGTACTAAAAGATTGTGATGGAAGAAGAATCCTTTTATTATACTTTCAATGCACCGATCCTCAAGATATTTGTTATAATTTTTTGTCACATTGATAATACAAATGTATGTTAAAGAAAACACAGTTGACCTTCCAGAAAAATAATTTAAAATAAAAAGAACTATAATTAAAAAGAAACCAATAATTATGTTGACTCACTTTGTACAACCACAATTGTGGTTGTTAGCCACGGAAAGAGGGGATGTCACAACCACCTTAGCAAAGACCCCTCGATTTGGCTTGTGACTTCCTTTAATAAAGGTAATCACTTATGAAAACTTGTGACCACCATTTTAACAAAGGATAAGTTGTGTGATTATTAGAGTGGAGGTGACAAGTAACTATCTTTTAAATTGCGACCAGGTCATTGCTTAGATTAACCTAAAAATTTATTAAAAAGTAGATGTTAAAATTTCAACACATCTGACTAAATCCTACATGCATTTACAGTTTTTGAGACCTATATTGTTGGAAGCTTTTACCTCAACACTTGGGGAATGAGGATGGATAGCACGAGGTCAATCTTATGCTACTCCGACTAATGTGTTTATGAAAACCATGTAGTCGGAGAAAAGAAGATTTATTTCTCCCCACTAACTTCCCCTAATTTTATAATCAAATCTCCAATTTTGAGAAACAAATTGTGATTTAAGTGTCTCATTTTTAGTTCCCTAATTGAATACCACCAACCGTTTTTGGCAGTTTTAGTTGCCTTTTGTGATGGTCAGTAGCCTCACCGAGGGGTGGGAAGACGAGTGGACTCTACCAATATATATATTTTTTTAATGCCTTATAAGTCTACTTTCTGATACAGCAAATCAATATCAATAAAAATCCTACTTTTATCTTCTCTCCGCCTCTTTGTGTTTTTAGGGTAGGACTTAGGGTATGGGCTCCGAAACATCCAAAATAAACCATCAACCTAGAGGATGTCTTTGCCGTTTGCACATTCCAGTGAATGGGAACATGACATAAGGACTACTAATATATGACATTCACCCCCTAGTTGAGGCGATGCGCTTTTGTTTTGGGTATCATCTCTAAACTAGGGAATAAGTTCTGTTTAGACTACCTTAAATTCCTTGTAATGTGTATTTGCTTGGCGTATTCACTCACCTGTTGACTTTGGAATTCCTTATAGAAAACATGAATGAAACAGCTGAAAAGTGAAAGAAACAGCTGAAAAAGTATCTAAACATGTAAAATAGTTGGAAGATGCAGCCACCGGTATCTTCTCATATCTGCAGTAGAGTATTTATGAGATGTTCGACTTTGGAGCTTTTTTCATGTAAAAAGAACTGTTTAAAACATCAAACATAGCCCACTTGCAGTCGTTATGATCTTGTAATGTAATTCACATTCTGTTTGACATTTTATATTTCACTATTTTTTAGAGCAGCCCTTTGTCCGAATGCCCAGGTGCCATACCATTCCCTGCTTCACCACATCCGACTCTTAGTCTGCAATTTCTATTAGTTCATTATTATATGTCAGTTTTCTAGCATTCTTGGTAGAAAGAAGGCGCTTAAGGAACTGAAAGATAGGATTTCGTTATCTTCCATGAGCTGTCCATGGCCCTATCATTGACTTCTGCAAATTTTATCGGGAAAAAAAATTGATTTTTTCGTTTGATCATTATTGCACAGGTCTCTTCTGAAATGAAGTCAAACACCTAGCAGGAAGCACTTGCTGGATATAAGTATGGCTCCTCTCCATCCCCACAAAGCACCAACCAAAATCAAGCTTCTCAGACATCCCTCGTTTACAAACAACAACACCCTCTCTACCACAGCTTACCATAAAAGAAGATGGAGGCAATTGCAGCCACTTCTGAGGGGAAATGGGGCTCTTCCTGTGGAACATTTGATGAGGAGGCTGATTTTATAGCCCAGTTTCTTAATTCCTCTTCAGTACCCAATGAGATCAATGACTGTTCAATGAGTGTCCCTTCTGTCTTTTGGCCTTTCCACGATCCAGCAATGAACATGGCTGGATTCGCAGACAATTCATACCTGTCTTTGGATTTTGCTAGTTCTAGATTTTGCAGCTTTTCAGAAGGGAGTAGTTACGGGGGTGAAAGTTTGAGTCAACAAAGCTACTACATGTGTGATCCCCAACCCATTCTTGCATCCTTTGATAGTCCCATTTCCATGGATTCAAGCTCTTATCTTTTTAATGGGGATGACTGCTTGGACCGAGAGTTTGGTGAGGGCAATGCAGGGCTGTGTGCCGGAAACATGCCAGAGGCTCTTCTTCCTGAAACAGGGGCTCCAAAACCGGACTCCATCCCGGAAGTCAAAAGCAAAAAGCCATCTGAAAGCTCTAAGAAAAGATGCCGGAATTCAGGATATGTAAGTAAAATGATGATCTTTTCATCTTCCTTTTATCCTAATGAATAGGATATCAATGGATCATTTAGCGTTTTCTTACCTTCATTCTACAATGCAGGTCCAGAAGAATGAAAGGATTACGCAATCAAAGAAGCAACAGAAGCTTTCTTCTATCAGCGAGGTGGAAGAAGCTGGTAAACCTGGCCTTGTTGGACAGAGCTCAAGCAGCTCTTCCTCTGAGGATGGTACCAACGCATCCCCAGAGCTGGAGGGAGAAGAAACTCCAAGCTTGAGCACGAAATGGCCTGCTGCTCTTAACTCGAAGGGCAAAACAAGAGCAGGCAGGGGATCGGCCAGTGATCCCCAAAGCATATATGCAAGGGTAAGTTAACCCAACTTCATTAGAAACCTGCTGCCAACCAATGCGATCTTTTGAAACTAATCATTTGTATTCCATTTTGCAGAAAAGAAGAGAGAAAATAAACGCGAGGCTAAGGATCCTACAGAACCTTGTCCCCAATGGAACAAAGGTAAGCAATTTACTCCTTGGACTGGGAATCATATTAGTCTCTGCTGCACAGAATTCTCAGATTTTCTACAATGGAATCGCAGGTTGATATTACCACAATGCTTGAAGAAGCGGTTGAATATGTGAAGTTTTTACAGCTCCAAATCAAGGTAATGGCAGAAGAGAATCCTTCTTATTCACATTCTTAAAGACAGTTTTGCAGAGCACCACATCCTTATGAAGACTTTTTTTGATCTGAGTTTCATTTTCTTGTTTGTAGCTCTTGAGCTCCGATGATCTCTGGATGTATGCTCCCATTGGCTACAGTGGAATGGACATTGGACTTGATCGGAAAATCACAGTGCTGAACAGTTTGTAGAGTAGAAAATATGGATCAGATACCCATGTATATAGTTCACAATATATGATACCAGAAGAAGGCATTGCATTCTTGTAATCACCTGATTTGCCTAAGCAATCATCAAAGTCTTTTGTTAAAGTGTATCATAAGTATTGACTCAAATTCAGCCAATTTTATCCTCTGGCTTTTAATGGAATGGACAATTTGTTGAAATATGATCTTTGTGGGCCTTTGATTAGTGTTACTTTCCTTCCTCTGTTTATGGGCCAAACCTGTCACACGGGTTAGGCTTGTTGGATTCTTTTCTCTCTTATACATATGTTGCAAACAACTGTCATTCTTTGGCAAGTGTGAATATACGATTGTAGGGTGTGATTTCCACAAAACTTGTGCTCCTTCATGTGTTGTCTCACTCATTCTGCTACATATTTCTTCATGGTATCTTGAGCAAGGTTCCATTGATAGAAGCTTTCTCCATCTAGATTATGGCATAACTATGAATGCCTTTCATTCGTAGTTCATCTTCTCCACCAAGGTACTCTTGTTTTCGCTGCATCTCTATTTTAAGGATATTTCTAGTTTTATATGTCTACTTAAGTACATTAGGAGCTCTTTGACCATGGATTCTAGTTGCACATCATCTCCTTGTTCTCTCTGACAAACCTAACTCCATTTCACCTGGTTTGCCCTTAGCATATTTCCTCTTTTACCAATCAAATGCTTGTTTCTTTCTTTAATTCCAACATAGCTATGGCTACCTCTGCATCAACTAGCCAACACCAAACACACAACTAATACAAAGATCCCTTTTACTTATCAACCTCAAATATGCTAGGCTCAGCTTTAACCACTGAACCACTTAAAGACAACATTAACTATGAGCTCTAAAGCAACCAAGTTATGTTACAACTTTCTAGCAAGAACAAAATGGGATACATAGATGGCTCATTTCCTTATCCCAAAACTAATCTTGACAAGCAAATGCTATGGGACTAGTCACATTCTGCCATTTTGAGCTTTTTGGAAAAATCTATGTACCACAATTTGGTAATGTGCATTGTTAGGAAAAAAGATGACAAGATTGTATGGGAAGCATTCAAGGCTCAATTTGGGGAGCTTTCTGGCACTCAGAGGTTTAACCTTTGACAACACTAGTTTGCAAATTGGTTATCTAACAATATTGTGATTGAATACCATTTTCATATTAGTGACTTATGGGTAGAAATTGCCATTGTTGAGCCACCCATTTAGTGTACCTACAAAGACTATACCTACATAATGAACAAAAGGCTAGATGAAAGGCTAGAGGAGCATAATACAATGGATTTTCTACTTTTTGCTCGATTCTTTTAAAAATTTAAGAACTAACATACTTCCAAAGGAAATGCTACCAGAGGTTGATAAAGTGTTCAACCTAACTCAAGAAGATGAGCACCAAAATGGTGAAACTAATCAATCAAGTCTAGCTCTTGTAGGAGTTCTTCTAGCCAACTCATTATAAGGTTGAAGCCCACCAATAGAATTGCAAGGACCAAAACTGACTCAAAAGGGTGTTTTATATGTGCCCACTAACATAAAATCGAACAAACCCACGAAACTTGCTATTGCTTGAATGGGTATCTTCCGGGATGGGTTCTAAAAGGCAAGTTAAAAGGTAATGCCCATAGATTTTCCAAATTGGAGGTCATGGTGTTGGCGTAGTTACTAGAGAAGAGGGGGAAGGAAAATCAAGCGGTGAGCAAGGCTCTCCTTGATCCCCTAATTTTTTGATTAAACCGAGCATGCAACAACAAATGGGCTTGGGGAATTTCTATTACCTAAGGGCCTCATATGGAATCGCCACACCATGTGGGCCCACTAGTATTTATCCACACATTGGTGGATTTGATAAGCAAGGAGACCTTCAGGGCCAACCCTCAATAAACCTAATAGCCTCTTCCTTGGGATAGACTAGCTTAACCCCTTTTGCAAGCTTTATAACCCAACCAATGGGTCCATTACTAGTAGGCTTTCTAACTGCAATTGTGTCATCATGTTTTTTAATGCCTTTTGTATTTTTCAAGAGTGTTCAACTAGGTGGGTGATCAAATTAGGTAAAGCTAAATGAATATTATATTTTTTGCAACCTACCCTTGCAGATCTATCTAGGTGTCTTAACCATGTTTTATACATTGTAAATCCTTTTTTATCATATATGAATGGTTTATTTAGCTTTGATCTTAATGACAATTATATTTTATGGCATTGTCGTCTTGGTCACAATTCTTAAAAAAATGTTTGTTACACATGACAAATGGATACAATGCCCTAAGTTCTTTTCATGTCTAATTTGTCTATTAGTAAAGCAAACTCGTTTTGTTTTCCCACATTGTCAGATTGTTAGTCATGCCATTTTTGACCTTATAGATATGGATTTATGGAAACCACATAGGAAACCAAATCATGATGAGTCACATTATTTTTTACAATAGTTGATGATTTCTCATGGATGACTTTGGCATTTCTTTTGCATTCAATTGACCAAGTTTTTATCACCATTTAATCTTTTATATCTATAATTGAAACTTAGAATGGTGCCAAAGTCAAATGTATTCGTTCAGACAATAGCACAAAGTTTTTTCTCACTTGCCTACATTTTTGTTTTTGGCTACTCATGGAATTATCCATGAAAACACTTGCATATACACTCCTTAATAGAATGTGGTAATAGAGCGTAAACGACACTTGTTAAACATGGCATGAGCCTTGATGTTTTAGGCTAAGATCCTTAAAATGATTTTGGGGATAGCACATCTTGATAGCAATCTATCTCATTAACTGATTACCAAGTGCAATGCTTGGGAATTACTCTCCTTATGAGTTATTTCATGGGAAACCACCATCCTTGGATCACCCAAGTGTTTTTAGGTGCAAATGTTATGCCACTGTTCTTTGTCTTACAAACAAGTTTACATATATGGTCATTCTTATGTTTTCTTTGGCTATCCTTTATAATAGGAAAATATTTGTGAATCAAGACATCGTATTTCATGAATACAAGTTCCTTTTTGTGACTAGTCACCCTTAGTTGACTACACCTATTCAATCCTCAAATAAGCATGCGCCCATTCTAGATCTCATTTAAACATGCAATCCACCTTTAATATCATTAAAGACATATCTTAAGATTCCACAATCACACAACATTTTTGATTCCATCATAACATTATAACTTAAACAACCCATTGACATCTTTTTAAAATCTTTAATTCCTTCTTAGCTACCTTTTGAGCCACCATTGAAGCACTTTCCAAATCCACCACCAGTGGTTCCTCGATGATCATTCTGACCTACGCGACCTTTTATTTGAACCATCAATTATATATGTTCAACCATCTCCTTAAGGTTGAACAACCAATATTCCATTTTGGATCACCGCTCATTTAACCTTTTCTTCCTACACTATGAGTGCTTCATAGCTTCCATTTTTGTTATCATAAAACTTGAATCCTATCATTATGCATTTAAGGATGATCATTGGGTTAAAGTTATAAATTATGAGTTAATAGCCCTTGAGGCTAATCACATGTAGGATGTTGTCACACTTCCACCTAATTGTAAAGTCACAAGGTGTAAGTGAGTCTAGAAAGTGAAGTATCATGCATACGATACAATTAAAAGGTATAGAGCTAGACTTGTAACAAAAGGATACACCAAGCAAGATGGAATCAATTATAAATAAGACTTATTTGCCTATTGTCAAATCGGTAATAATGAACTCATTAATTAGTTTGACTACTATTAAAGGTTGGGATTTACACCAATTGGATGTGCATAACGCATTCTTGCACAATGACTTGATAGAGGAGGTTTACATGCAATTCCCATTAGGTTTTCCATGTTAGGGGAAGTATAGTGTATGTCATTTGCGTAAGTTGTTGAATGGATTGAAATGAACATCCAAGGTGGTATGCTAAGTTTATATAGGCACTTTCCAAGCTCATATTTCATCAACCTTTACATAATTACACTTTATTCACCAGACATATTGGAAATACTTTCATTATGTTGCTTTTCTACGTTAACAATATCCTCATCCCAAGAAACAAGATTTTGGCCATTTAAAAGTTTAAAAAACACTTACATTCAGTATTTCATATGAAAGATTTGGGACAACGCAAATATTTTTTTGAAATTAAAATTGCTCATTCAACCTAAGAAATCTATCTCAATCAACATAAGTATGCTTCAGAGCTAATTCCAGAGGTTGGGCTTATGGGCTTAAAGCTAGTCATCACTTCCATGGAACAAGGGATAAAGGTTACAATGGTAAAGTATAATGAAGGGGACCCTAATAGAAAATATGATCTACTCCTCAAGGACTTAGCTTCATACCAAAGGATGATTGGCAAATTGTCATATTTGACACATACTAGGCCTAACATTAGCTTTTCCATCCAACATCTTAGTCAATTTACTCATGCTCTAAAGTTATCACACATGGACACAACTTTATACGTATTATGATACATTAAAGGAACACCAGGTCTAGGTTTTTTTCTTTCATCATCCTTAAAATTGGTATTAAATGCTTTCTATGATTCTAATTATGCAACATGCTCTATAACACGAAAATGTGTGATAGAGTATTGCATCATGTTGGGGGAGTTACTAGTTTCATGGCTAGCAAAAGAACAACCAATAGTCATTAGGTCTTCAACTAAGTTAGAATATAAAGCAAAGGGTTACATAGTTTGTAAAATCATTTGGCTTTTAGGTTTCTTTGGGAACCTTGGTGTTAACATCCCTTATCCAATATCACTACATTGTGATAATAAGGCAACCATGCACATTGTGGAGAACCTAATCTTTCATTAAAGGATGGAGTATATTAAGGTAGACTGTCACTTCATCTAAGAAAAGTTAGAAAGATGGATCATGAGGATACCTTATATAAATACATGGGAACAACCTATATATTTTTTTACAAACATTTTATATAGCTCACAATATCAATATTTACTATCCAAGCTTGGAGTATTTAATCTTTTCAAATCTCCAGCTTGACGGAGAGTGTTGAAATATGATGTTTGTGGGCCTTTGATTAGTGTTACTTTCCTTTGTTTATGGGCCAAACCCATCATGCAAGTTAGGCATGTTAGATTTTTTTCTATTTTATACATATGTTGTAAACAATTGTAATTTTTTGGCAAGTGTGAATATACAATTGCATAGTGCAATTTCCATAAAATGTGTGCACCTTCATGTGTTGTGTCACTCATTCTGCTATAGATTTCTTCACAATTTAAGTAGATTCTTTTCCTCCAACCATTACTATTACTTCATTAAGGAACTTTATCATAAACCCATTTAGTAAAATAAAAATGTAACCATTAAGTAATCACCTTTCTCTTTCTCACATAACCTAAAACCAAATCCATGTTTGGGCTATTATGACAATGCTATTTTTTTTTAGCTCCTACCTTATCTCTTTCACAAGTTTTTAATGCTTTATGCCATGTATAATTATTATTGTATATTTTTTTAAGTTCCTAGTTAATCTTCTATCCCATTCCCCCTCTTTTTTTATGTTTATAACTTTCTATAGTTATGCATACTACCATCATTATATCCATTGATATAGTTTAATTTCAACATATTGAAAAATTGTAGTAGTCTTATTAAAAATAAGTGGAAAGTTTTTTAGCAAAGCTCTACCTATATTTTGTTTTGAGTCACAAAAGAATGTTATTATGGTGAGTTTGATATCATAACTTAAAAATCTCTTACCAACTCATTATGTAGATTAACTAAAAAGTCTTTAAAAAATAGATGCTAGCATTTTCAACACATCTGATGAATTCTAAAGGCATTTAAATTTTCAAATCTATACTACAGAAAGCTTTTCCTTAAACATTTGAAGGATGGGGAATGGATGACGTTGGTTAATCTTATGCTACGCATGCTAATGTATTTATATTGTTAGGTATAATGGCCAACCAAGAAGAAGGGAGGGGGGGAGGGTTGAATTGGTTGTTTAGCATATATCTACTAAATAGGTGTTCTTAAATTTAAGAAGCTCACACACAATACTGAATAACAATACAAACATTAAACATAAGTGGTAACCACAAACACAAGATTTACCATGGTGGTTCGGCACTTACACCTACGTCCACCATTTTTTTCCTTCAACTCAACTAGTTGAAATCCACTTTACTCACTAATTACGAGAAAACGTTCTCCTAATCCTTTAAATTCATTCTCAAAGGAATCACAAAACTTTAAGGTTACAATCAAAGGTTGTCTCAACCTTGTTACAAGAGAAAATCTCCAAATAATAAATAGTTTGTAAGGGATATTGCTAATCAAAAAGCTTATTCAAGATATAAAGTACTAATCTAAGCTCCAATTAGGAAATTCCTAAATTTTAGCAAATTAAGTTTTTAAATTTATCACAAAGTTTATGTGCAAATAATAATCAAAGTTCAATCAGCACATAAACAAGTGTATATAAGAGTATATAATCACAAGAATATGATCTTTAAGAAATATCACCGAAGCTATTTATAGAATCACAATATGAGGATCAATCTTGATTTCTTCTTTCGATTTCTCAATAGTTTCATGCAAAAATTACTTTGAACCATAGAACAAAACCCTTTTATATGAGATTTAAACAAAAGAAGCTTATTTAATGTTTTTGTTAGACTTAAGAGGCTTCTTCTTATTGAGAGAGGAGGACAATTCCATCACTTAGGGTTTCAAATCAAACCTTTAATCATCACACGATCATTCCAAATAGCTTTTGTGATAATCGAACAACTCTTCTACAAAGCTTCCCATTGGGAGAGTGGACGTGGGGCTATAGAGAGAACGACTTATCTTGTTATCCTAAATAGATTAGAAGCTAGGGCTTCTAACTTGTATGAAAAAAATTAGGGCACTCGACCCCTAGTTGAACGGCATCATTTTAGTGAATGCAGCACATTCTTAATTAAGCACTTTATTAGGCTTGTGAGTTGGGGGCCTGGATCAGTTTTCATCTTGCAAGCTGAAACGAAGTTGTTTTTCATAAGCTTGAGCTTTTTGGATCAAGCTTAAGCTTCTTAGACTAGGCTTAAGATTCTCAAATTAGGCTTAAGCTAGCATAAGCTCATCATAAGAGCTTATCATATAAATTGGACCATTTTGTATAAACTCCTTGTAATAATATAAAAACCAATGTCACATTCTTTTTAATATGAATACCATGCAACTTATATTTTCTCTTTTCTTTTTTATTGTTTGTTCGGTGAAATTCTATATGCAAGTGAACATGTCAAACAAGTAATATAATTGTTCGGTGAAATTTATATGCAAGTGAACATGTCGAACAAGTAATATAATGATAAGAAAAGTATCGTCCCACGAAGATTGGTGAATACTAAACTAATTAAGTACTAATGATGAATTAATCCTAAAATTTATCTAGCAAACCAAATTGATAGATGATAGATTAACTAACTAAGTCTAAGAAAACTTAATAAAAGAAATATGTTAGAGCATATGACTTCACCATAATTACTAGGTACTAATATTGATTATTTATGCTTGCAAGAGAGATAATATCTATATGATGGCGGAATTTCCTAATTTATTTACTATCCTATGTCTAGGTATAGCAAACCTACTTAGTTCATTAATTCACTATATCTCTATATGTGAATTGAAACAAACCAAATGCATTAGGATCTATGAATATTCCCAGTTTACACCAAAAGCCACACAAACAATATGGTATATGTCTATCCATATTTAATTTATGGTTACATATTACAAGAAGCAACTGCATGCTATTTCCTGTCGGTCTTTAACATGCAAATCAAGTCATCTAAGTGGTAGCTAATCACCTAAAAGCATTAAACTCCGTAATATATAACTTCACATAAATAAAATATCTTGCAAAACATAATAATCATAAGATTCATACCATTATAATTAGGTTACATCGTAGCTCTAACAAAAATAAACTAAAACATAAAGAAATAATGAGGAAGAATGGTAATAAGAAATAAAGAAGGCATCTTGAATCCAAGAACAAGAAGTCTGTCACCCTTTTTGTCTTCTCTTCAAGAAAACCTTGAATTCTTGGCTTCTTTCTTGAGTTGTGCTCAATTTCCTCCTCTCTTTCTTTTGCCTCTTCTCTTCTCTTAAATAGGGTTTAGGTTTAGACCTATCTCCTATCCTAGTAGAATTAGGTTTTAGAGACCTAAAACAATTGGGTTTTAGAAACCTAAAACAATTGAGTTTTAGAGACCTAAAACAATTGGGTTTTAAACTCCTAAATTAATTGAGACTTGAATTCCTAACATGACTGGGTTTTCTATTTAAATAGAAAATCCAATAACAATTATCCAAAGCCCAAGCTCATCTTGACTTTCTTGATCTTGATATTACAATTTTGCCACACAATAAGCATCAGGTTCTCCATGTTTATCCCTTTTCTCCTTGTGCTACAAAAACAAGACAAATTCAAATAAATAAGAGGAGTTCAAATATTTTCTCATAAACATTGTATTATTTATTACCTAAAAAATAGGTAAAATAACTCTATAAAAATAGAGTTATCAATAATGATAAGTATGAGTATCGTCCTACGAAGACTGGTGTTTACTAAACTAATTAATTACTAATGGTGAACAACTCCTAGAATTTATCTAGCCAACCAAAATGGTAAATTGTGAATTTAATAACTAAATTTAATCTAAACTTGACAAACAAAAGATGTTAGAGCATCCGATTTCACCTAATTACTAGGTACAAATGTCAATCATCCATGTAGCAAGATTAATTCTACTTATGTGATGGCAGAATTTCTTAATTTATTTACTATCCTATGTCTAGGTATAGTAAACCTATTTAGTTCATTAATTCACTATATCTCTATATATGAATTGAAACAAACCAAATGCATTAGGATTTGCGAATATTCATGGTTTACAATAAATCTTTCAATCATCTTATCACCAAAAGCCACACAAATAACATGGTATATATCTATCCATATTAATCTATGGTTACATATTACAAGAACCAACTGTATGTTATTTCTTGTCGGTCTCTAACATGCAAATCAAGTCATCTAGGTGGTAGCTAATTACCTAAAAGCATTAAACTCCGTAACATGCAACTTCACATTCATAAAATATTTCACAAAACGTAAATAGTCATAACATTCATACATTATAATTAAGTTCCATCGTAGTTCTAACACACTAAACTAAAACAACATATTTAAATAAACTAAATCAGTGCAAAAACGTGAACAAAACATTATGGAATTTAAAAACATTAAAGTTGTCACCAAATGTCTTTAAATCACAAAATAGATTGCACAAAGCTACACATCAGGAAGAGGAAGAGGTTCTGACTGAAAAATGGGATGAAAAATGAACAGCCACAACACTCTGTAGATTTGACTCAAGGATGACTGGGGGCTGCTGGAAGTATGCCGAAATTGGAAAATGGGACCTAGACGGTGTTCACACATTCCAAGGTCCCTTTTCAACCGATTATACTAATAAACTCCAAACAAAAGAGACCGCTTGGCATTCGCACAGCTGGCCTCACACTTAGATGGATTTTCTCTCTCTTGGGTTAGTCGGCTTTCGCACAACCGCCCCTTCTTGCGACCTCCTCTCTCTTTCGATTTCTCTCCTCATTTTCTATCTGGTCTTCTCCCCTATTTTGTTCGCCGCCTTCTCCCCCAAATAAAAGTCGCTTCTTCACTTTTAACGCGTTTCTCATTGGTCCCACCTTTCTCTTTTACATTATAACCTGGGTCTTATGTGTTTCCTTCTTTTTCATAATTTACCCATTCACCCGGTTCCTTTGTCTTTTTTTCTTTTTCTTCACATGAGTCTCTCTTTTGACTTTGCTCCTTCCTTCTATGCTTCGTATATAAATGATTTATTATTTCTTTTTCTCATTTTTCTTCTATTTTGAGTGTGCTGCATAAAATAATAAAATATACATAAATATAATTTAATAAAAACTATATTAAACATTACCCAAAATAATCAAAATAACTCTATATAAAATAGAGTTATCAACACCCCTAAACTTAATATTTTACTTGTCCTCGAGCAAAAGCTCTAAACAACACATTATGACAACATAAAAAAAAAATTACTCATAAAAAGCACAAGAAATTACACACAAAAAGCACTAAACAACATATTCTAACACCACCAATCACTCCATAGTATTTTCCAAAACAACAATGCCACACCCCCAAACTTAAAATTTTTCTCATCCTCGAGCAAAAGAACAAAACAACACATACAACCAATCCTTCCATGACATTCTTCCATAATTGCTCAACTTAACAATTCAAAGAAAAATATAACTTTCATCCAAACACTGCAATTGGTTTATAAGGTAAGATAGACTCTTAACTATGTTAACCACGTGTGTGTGTGTGTCTGAGTCTGCATTTTGTCTCAATTGCATGTACTCCAAATAAATTCACATTAATATGCAACCTTTCAAAATCTTTGACCAAATCTCATAGGTTTACTTTTCATTCCTCTCTCCACTAATGTAAGTTAATCATCTAACCAAGAATCAATAGGACTTTCATAAACTTGTAATGTAAGGCTGGGCTAAAGGTAAGATGGAAGTCATTTAAGCTTAAATAACCCATGAACACATTACTTTCTAGGATCTCATCAAAACTCTAGCCTCTCTCTACCTTTTTACTCTATGAAGATGATCTTTTTACCACCATTTATTCTCATTCTTTCCTATCCAAACATGCTTTGACATTAACCACAAACCACAATCATGTGTGCAACAATGAAGCAAAAAAAAAAGCATTTACACATATAGCCACCTCAACCCTCTCTTATCAATGATATTCAATAATAATACTCAAAGATCTTCTTTAAAAAACTATGTGGCTTGAATCTAACAAAAGATAATGATATTATTTCATCCTAAAGTAAATGTTTTTCTGTCTTTTTTTTTGTGCATTTGTGTTTGCATAAACATTTATAACAAAAAATTGTGCCATACATAATCATTCCAATCAATTGCTTCCCATACTATATCCTTCTCCTTAACATCTCTCATGCTCAAATCAACTTGTACACACCAGAAGTCAATATGTTTATGGGAATAGGACAATGAAGAAAATTAATCAAAAGGCTAGGGGATATATGTGCAGGTGTCATTTAACAAAATTAGGTGAACAAGGCTTAGAGGGGTGACTGGGGATAAGTAAATAAGGTTAGCTTGAAAGGCTCAAACGATCCAAAGATGGCCTAAATCATTTTCTCAGTTAGATGCAACCTAGGATTTCGCCTCAAGAGGAAATCAAGCAAATTCTAAGATCAGGGTAAGATCTAAGAAAATCACACACTTCACATGAATGTTCTTTAGAGATACACACAATTTTAAGAAAATATAGACTTTTAGTGCTTAATAAGTGAATTAACATAATCAGAATCACACTTACATCATACGACAATTGCAAGTTTGAATGAAATCTACATCTCCTTAAGAATCGCCAAGAATGAACAATAAATAATCCAATCATAGAAATCATGGTCTAACACAAGAAAAAGATTTTATAAAAAAATAAACTTTCTAACACAACACAGAAGTTTTAACACTAACACTTCTAACATAACCACAACTACCACAATACACAACCTTCAACATAACTTAACAAAACAGCACACTTCTAACAATAGTAGCACCCCCAAACTTAAATGAAGTATTCTCCTTAATGATAAAAGAAAATAAAGCAATAGTAAGAAGGAACAAGGAAAACTCCCCTGATTGTAAGTTGTCAAAATGGAGCTGTGATGAGCATATGGTGACAACCTTCTAATCAAACTATTAACAAAATATTTCTAACTAAATGACCATAAAGTACTTAGGTTGCCTCCCAAGAAGCGCTTACTATATAGCTTTCAATCAAACTATCCTCCACATTGCTCAAGGAGGATGAAACTCTAGCAGTTTTAGAGACAGTTTGTGTCGTTTGATGGTTGTGCATTTTTCAATAAGCACAACTGTCTCATATACTTCCAGCTTCCTTTTGTTCTCTAGCTCTCATTCAAAAGTTTTGCACAATTAGATATTTGAACTAGAGCATCTACAAAAAGAATGTTAATGTACAATTTTAAAGATATATCAAAGAATTCTAAAAACTGTTTATCTTTTACGTGTTGTTGGAATCTCTGGGTAGATGGAGTTGGAAGCATAAAGGACTCATGATTTACTAGAGTAAGGTTGTTTCTCGGTGTCTCCTCAAGTTGTATGCTGATATCCTTATTCGTTTCTTTAAAAATGTTCGTGTCAACATTATCTTCTCCCAATTGCATGACATATGTTAGGGTTATTGCCTTTACGGTATCTATAGGGCTTTTCTTCACATTGCTAGGCCAAGAACCCTCTTGATTCTCTCAGATCATACTGATCAGTTGACTCATTTGCACCTCTAATCTTTGGAATGAAGCTTCGTTTCTTTGAAAACTTGCTTTAGTCCTCTCTAAAATGTTTTGTGTGGTGTTGGCCAACTCGCTGATCATGTCTTCTAAGTTAGGTTTCACCTCTTCTATTTACCAAAATGTTGGTTGTGGTCTCATCTCACTTGGCTTACTCCATGAAAAAGTTTGATGGTTGTGCCATCCCGGATTTTACATATTAGAATAATAATCATTTTATGACCTACTAAGAATCCCAACAAAATTAGCATAATTATTATAATGAGCATAAAGGTTACCTATTTGACATTATGTGCTCTCATGTGCTCCACCACAAAATTCACATTCTCTATTCTTTAAGAACACTTCCAATTCTACACATAAATCAGAGAGGGTATCTACTTCATGGACTCTACTTGCTTGATGCATTGGTAGTCTCAATAGACCATTGATAGTTATCAACTGCCATCTCCTCTAGAAAATTAAATGCTCTTTTGGTGTTTTGCTATGTAAGTCCCTTTCTGCAACTGTATCAATTACACAACGAAAATTCATACTACACCTATCATAAAAAGTTTGTACCTGTAGCCACGTGGGTAGTCCATGATTTGGACATATCCTCAAAAGTTCCTTGAATTTCTCCCAAGCTTCATACAATTATTCATTATTCATCTGCTCAAAAGTGAAAATGTCGTTATGCAATTTAGCAGATCTTGCAAAAGGAAAGAACTTACCAAGAAATTTCTGAGTTAATCATCCCATGTAGTAATCAATCCTGTAGGAAATGAAGAGAACCAATCTTTAGCTGTATCTCTAAGAGAAAATGGAAATAGTTTTAACCTGATAACATCTTTTGTGACTCCATGATCTCCAATCATATCACAAAATTCAAGGAATGCTTCAATGTGAACATTTGGATCCTCATTTGGTAGCCCATTATATTGCACAAATCTTTGAAGCATCTTGATGTGCACAGGCTTGACCTTAAAGTTGTTTGCTAGAATTGCAGGCCTCTGGAAGCTTGATGTGGCATTCCAAAATGATGGTGCATAATCTTTGTTCTCCATCTTTTCTTTTCTTTTTTTGCAACAAAATATAAGATTAAAAGTAGAAATAAAATAGAAAAACAAGAGGCAGATTAAACTAAGAAGCTATTCGATATTAATATTAATTAATAGTAAAACAACCAATCCCCGGCAACGACGCCAAAAACTTGTTCAGTGAAATTCTATATACAAGTGAACATGTCAAACAAGTAATATAATGATAAGTATGAGTATCATCCCACGAAAACTAGGTGTTTACTAAACTAATTAATTACTAATGGTGAACAACTCCTAGAATTTATCTAGCCAACCGAAATGGTAAATTATGAATTTAATAACTAAATTTAATCTAAACTTGACAAACGAAAGATGTTAAAGCATCTGATTTCACCTAATTACTAGGTACAAATGTCAATCATCCATGCTAGCAAGATTAATTCTACTTATGTGATGACAGAATTTCCTAATTTATTTACTATCCTATGTCTAGGTATAGTAAACCTATTTAGTTCATTAATTCACTATATCTCTATATGTGAATTGAAACAAACCAAATGCATTAGGATTTACGAATATTCATGGTTTACAATAAATCTTTCAATCAACTTATCATCAAAAGCCACACAAATAACATGGTATATATCTATCCATATTAATCTATGGTTACATATTACAAGAAGCAACTGTATGTTATTTCTTGTTGGTCTTTAACATGCAAATCAAGTCATCTAGGTGGTAGCTAATCACTTAAAAACATTAAACTCCATAACATATAACTTCACATTCATAAAATATCTCACAAAATGTAAATAGTTATAACATTCATACATTATAATTAAGTTCCATCGTAGCTCAACACACTAAACTAAAACAACATATTTAAATAAACTAAATCAGTGCAAAAATGTGAACAAAATATTATGGAATTTAAAAACATTAAAGCTGTCACCAAATGTCTTCAAATCACAAAATAGATTGCACAAATCTGCACATCAGGAGGAGGAAGAGGTTCTGTCTAAAAAACGGGATGAAAAACGAACTGCCACAACACTCTGTAGATTTAACTCAAAGATGACTGGGGGCTACTAGAAGTATGCCAGAAATTGGAAAAATGGGACCTGGACGACGTTCGCACATTCCAAGGTCCCTTTTCAACTGATTATACCAATAAACTCCAAACAGAAGAGACCGGTTGGCGTTCGCACGGCTAGCCTCACACTTAGATGGATTTTCTCTCTCCTGGGTCGATCAACTTTCGCACGACCGCCCTTTCTTGCGACCTCCTCTCTCTTTCGGTTTCTCTCTCCTTTTCTGTCTGGTCTTCTCCCCTATTTTGTTCGCCGCCTTCTTCCCTAAATAAAAGTCGTTTCTTCACTCTTAACACATTTCTCATTGGTCCCACCTTTCTCTTTTACATAATAGCATGGGTCCCATGTGTTTACTTCTTTTTCACAATTTACCCATTCACCCGGTTCCTTTGTCTCTTTTTCTCTTTTTCACGTGGGTCTCTCTTTTGACTTTGCTCCTCCCTTCTATGCTTCGTATATAAATGATTTATTATTTTTTTTCATTTTTCTTCTATTTTGAGTGTGCTACATAAAATATATATAAATATATATAAATATAAATATAATTTAATAAAAACTATATTAAACATTACCTAAAATAATCAAAATAACTCTATATAAAATAGAGTTATCATTGTTCAAGAAATATTCTTTTAAAACTTGAATAATGTTATAATATATTAGGATGTAAGGGAATTAGCTACTTTATAATATCATTGATTGATTATAATTTGCACACATTGTACTTCCTTTAATTCTATTTTGCACATAAGCATATGACAAACATTTATATACAATTAACAATAAAATTTGTCATAACAAAACATATATTTTTCCAACATATCTAAACTAGTGTATGGAAAAGAAGATTTCTTTCCCCCCCCCCTAACTTCTCCTAATTTTATAATCACATTTCCGGTTTTGATAGACAAATGGCAATTAAGTGTTTCAATTTTTGTTCCCGAATGGAATACCACCATCATGTTTGGTAGTTTGGGTGGGGAGAGCTAAATCTTGAGTAAAAAATGTTAACTTGGGATAATAATTAGTGTGTGGAATGATGTTGTTTTTTAGGACCAATAGGTCATGTCATTTTTTGGACCATTGATTCCGAGTAATAGTAGCATGTGTTGGATGTATGAAGGCTCTTATAATAAAGAGTCTAGGATATTAAGCCGAAATGATGTGTAACCAATCCCATGGAAATGGGCTTATAAGAAAGCAAGATGGAAGGTTGGACACAAACACAAAGCAAGCATGGTTGCTCATGTTTGCTCATGGTTGCTTTTGAAACTTATGGAGAAGATCACAAAGAGACTCTTAGTTCTGTGGAAACAAATGGATGGGTTCGTGTTCTGATCTTGTTGACAGCCTTTCAAGATGGAGGCTGTGGCAAGTTGGTGTCAAAAAGCTGTCTTCTACGGTTGATTGGACCAAGGATAGCAACCAAGAAAGTACAATTGCTTTGTTTCACAAGATATTTGTTAGTATTTTTTGTCACATTGATGATAGAAATGTATGTAAAATAAAAACCAATTAATCTATAGAAAGCATTTTAAAAACTATAATTAAAAATAAACAACCTAATTAACCTTCTAGAAAAAGAATTAAAAAATAACTACAACTAAACAATAATTATGTTGACTCACTTTGTCCAACCACAATGGTGGTTGTTAACCAGCTACGAAAGAGAGGATGCCACAACCACCTTAGTCAAAGACCACTTGGTTTGGCTGGTGACTATCTTTAATAAAGGTAAGTACTTATGAAAACTTGTTAAACATCATTTTAACAACGGATGAGTTGTGTGATTTCAGAGTGGGGTTGAGTAATAGTTATCTTCTAAATTGCATGTGTTTGCGCAATGCCATGTCCAATAATTCTTGTATTCTTTTCGTTCCTCACTTATCTTTTTTCTTTTTCCCCTTTTTTGTTCATGTTTCTAACATTTTACATGTATGTATACAGCGAATTTGATGAAATAGTGACGTTCATATCGGGTTGATTTATCAAATAAAAACTTGATTAGACCATCATCATAATCATTACATATAATTCACCTTCATTTTTAGTTCCCTAATGGAACACCGCCTATCAGTTTTGGTAGTTTGGGAGGAGGCATTAAACCTTGAACAGAAAATGTTAACTTGTATAATAATAATCGGTGCGTAAAATGATGTCGTTTTGTTCCAAATATACGAGGGATAGACAACATTCACCCCTTAGTTGAGATGATGCTCTTTTGATTTGGGTATCATTTCCGAATCAGGGAATGAGTTTTGTCCAAACTACCTTAAATATCAGGGAATGCTCTTGTGCTTGCTCACATGTTGACTCTGGAATTTCTAATAGAAAACATGAAAGAAACAGCTGAAGAAGTATCTAACAAGACAACAGTTTATCTGCAATCTTGCCACCAGTATCTTGTCATATATGCAGTAGAGTAGTTAGAAGATGCTGGGGTTTGGAGCTTTTTTCATGTTCAAAAACTGGTTATACATCAAATATAGCCAACTTGCAGTCGTTATGACCTTAGAACGTAATTCACATTCTGTTTGACATTTTATATTTTTGTCCGAATCCCCAGGCGCCACACTATTCCCTGCTTCGCCACATCCGACTCCTATTCTGCAATTTCAATTAGTTTCATTATCATATGTCAGTTTTCTAGCATTTATTGTAGAAAGAAGGCCTTAAGGAACTGAAAGATAGGATTTTGTTATCTTCCATGAGCTGTCCATGGCCCCGTCATTGACTTCTGCAAATTTTTCCAGAAAAAAGGTTGAACTTTTCGTGTGATAATTATTGCACAGGTCCCTTCTTAAAAGAAGTCAAACCCCTTCTGGTATAAATATGGATCCTCTCCTTTCCCACAAAGCACCAAGCAAAACCAAGTTCTCCAAACTTCTCTCATTTGCAAACAAAAACACCTTTTCTTCCATAGGCTACCATAAAAGAAGATGGAGGCAATTGCAGCCACTTCTGAGGGGAAATGGGGCTCTTTTTGTGGAACATTTGTTGCTGAGGAAGCTGATTTTATAGCCCAGTTTCTTAATTCCTCTTCAGTATCCAATGAGATCAATGACTGTTCTATGAGTGTACCTTCTGCTTTTTGGCCTTTTCATGATTCAGCAATGAACATGGCTGAGTACGCTGACAATTCGTACCTGTCTTTGGATTTTGCTAGCTCTAGATTTTGCAGCTTTTCGGAATGCACTAGTTTGAGTCAACAAAGCTACTACATGTGTGATCCCCAACCGATTCTGACATCCATCACTAGTCCCATTTCCATGGATTCAAGCTCTTATCTCTTTAATGGGGATGACTGCCTTAACCGAGAGTTTCGAGAGGGCAATGCAGGGCAGTGTGCCGGAAACATGACAGGGGATCTTCTTCCTGGAACTGGGGTTCCAAAACCCGACCCCATCTCGGAAGTCAAAAGCAACAAGCCATCTGAAAATTCTAAGAAAAGATGCCTGAGTTCAAGATATGTAAGTAAACTGATGATCATTTTACCTTCCTTTTCTCCTAATGAATAGGCTATCAATGGATCGTTTAGCGTTTTCTTACCTTCATTCTACAATGCAGGTCCGGAAGAACGAGAGGATTACTCAATCAAAGAAGCAACAGAATCTTTCTTCGATCAGTGACATCGAAAAAGCTGGTAATCCTGGCCTTGTTGGACAGAGCTCAAGCAGCTCCTCCTCTGAGGATGATACAAACGCTTCCCCGGAGCTGGAGGGAGAAGAAACTCCAAGCTTGAGCCCGAAAGGGCCTGCTTCTCTTAACTCGAAGGGAAAAACAAGAGCCGGCAGGGGATCGGCCAGTGATCCCCAGAGCATCTATGCAAGGGTAAGTTAACCCAACTTCATTAGAATCCTGCTACCAAGCACTGGTATCTTTTGAAACTGATCATTGCATTCTATTTTGCAGAAAAGAAGAGAGAAAATAAACGAGAGGCTAAGGATCCTACAGAACCTTGTCCCCAATGGAACAAAGGTAGGAACTTTACTCCATGGACTGCGAATCATATTAGTCTCTGCTGCACAGAATTCTCAGATTTTCTACTATGGAATTGCAGGTTGATATCACGACAATGCTTGAGGAAGCAGTTCAATATGTGAAGTTTTTACAGCTCCAAATTAAGGTAATAGCAGAAGAGAATCCTTCCTTTCACTTGCTTAAAGATAGTTTTGCAGAGCACTACATTCTTATGAACACACCTATTGATCTAAATTTCAATTTTTGTTTGTAGCTCTTGAGCTCGGACGAGCTCTGGATGTATGCTCCCATTGCCTACAATGGAATGGACATTGGACTTGATCGGAAAATCACAGTGCTGAACAACTTGTAGAAGAAGAAATGAGGATTAGATACCCATGTACATAGTTCACGTTATATGATACCAGAAAAAGGCGTTGCATTCTTGTAATCACTTTATTTGCCTAAGCAATCATCAAAGCCTTATGTCAAAGTGTATCATGAGTATTGAATCAAATTAATCCAGTTTTATCTTCTGGCTTTTTAATGTAATTGACACAAATTGAGCAAATTTCTTCCTCCAAGAATGAATATTTTGGTAAAGAACTTGATCATATAACCATTTGGCAAAATAAAATCGTAACCATTGAGTACTCATCTTTCTCTCTTTAACATAACTCAACCCAAATCCAATTACCTATTTGGACAATTGAAGTATGTCTGCTTCCGTTCAACCCTGTTGAATTTTCTTAGTAGCGAAGAAACTGTAACCACCCATATCACTGGGTTTGTACACAATGTACAAATTCTCAGTCAAAGTGGCTTAAAAGAACTCTAGCCAAGCCTTCTAAAGTGAATAATAATTTGCCATGACAGCAGTTTTTAGTAACTGTGCAAAGTATCAAACATAAACCAGTTTTACAGTTAGGTTTCAGGTAAATTTGAATCAACTTTGGAGTTGTACAGTCTTTCTTACAGGAGCTGTGGAGGAAAAAAAAAAAGAAAATACTTGTTCTGCAATAGCGCAGAGGTAAATTTATAGAATCTGCTGCAGTTAAGGATGAAAGTTCGTGGCGATTCTGTTCCTAACTCTCAATCCAAACAATGGCATTTATGTACAATCATCCTTGATATATGTAAAGGGAGAGCCTTTTCAAATGCAAATTCCATAAAGGCAATTATTCTGCTGATGGCAGTTAAGCCAGACTGTCAATCAACCCGAGACTTTGCTTCTGTGTCGACGCGCATTTAGTAGGTTTGTCAGGGCTGGAAAGATATGAATTTCATAATATTTCTAAGCCTCCTGGCTGTGCATGGGCTCTGATGTGATGTTTATAATTAATTTTTTGTTTTCAAAAAGTTCTGATACATTTAACAAGCCAAGAACAAAGTTAAAGAAATCCAAGTCAAATGCCAGCCCAACTGATAGGATCCCTCCTGGGAAGAAAAGATATGCGAGAGTAGCCTTATAAGATGGCTGACAGTCGTAGCTTACAAATCCAAACAGATCACGCCTGAGCCAGAGCATATTAAAGTGTTGGAACAGTCTCTAGACGCGTAAAGAGTTTCTCCACCTTTGTATTTCTTTTAGTTTTGGTGAATTCCTAGACCACCTTGTAAGAATGTGGAAAAAGAACAAGAAGAAAAGGGTTCTATGCCTCATGACAAGCGTATAAGCTGCAAAACATAAGATTGTCAATGCATCTTCATGACAACTACTGCAATGTGAAGTCCTATATTTGAACTCTAGGTCATAGTAAAACTCTATTCCCTGAACTATGAGCACAGATATTATGTTAAAAAACCCATTTTCTCATTTTAAACTGGCTGTAAAGAAGAGACAAGTTGTTTATATATTAAGAATTCTGTAACAGTTTGAATACAATATGAAGGCATTTCCAACAACTTGAAAGAACTAATACCTTGGTTTTCCTGTTTTCTTATCCTTATCCTTAGACCAAGAGCTGATGATGCCCTTTCCTCTAGTAAGAATCTTGGAGTTGAAATCTTGACACCAATCTGGTTTGGACTACCGACCTATTGGAATTTTGGAATCATTCTAATGGTGGGGAAGCCAGTATCATTCTCTTTATTAGAATTGTTTATGTTTATCATATTCAAAGCAGCCCCACGTTCTCTCCATTACCACGTGTAGTTCTGTTCTTCTGAAGTCGCCTATCCTGTTCCCATTCGCCCTTTCTATTGACCTTACTAGTTTTTTGCAGCACCTTTTTGATGACTAGTTTTGATACTAAAAAATGACTACTTCTTCTTTCAATAATAGTTTTCAACTCTGAATCATTCTTTTTGGAATTCTTCTCCTGTTCAAGTTTTTGTTCCAATAACAAGACGCCAAAAGGCTACTGGAGGAAGCATTACTTTAATGTTCTTCAACTTTTTCATTCCTTAGGATGTCCTTTTCCCCTTTACGGAGTCTGTAAAGTTTCATAGAGATATTCGTATTATTTTATCTGATGATGATTGGAAATAAAGTGTTCGGATCAATTCATATCAGAAAGTCAACCCTTTGTTAATAGTTGTTTGGTATAAATACTTCATGGTTTTCCGTCCCAACTTACAGAGCTTCTCCTTACATTCAGACACTTAGAAACACAGAAGATTCTTTGTTTCAGATAAGCTTCTGGACAGAGTATATGGAGCATATGGGTGCCATTTCTGAGGGAGAAAGTAGCTCTCAGAATGCAGAATTCATGGCCTTCCCACTTTATAACACTGTTCCATCAATCTTTTGGCCTTGCCATGGTTCAACTATGGACATGGCGGGGCTTGTTGAAGATTCTTACCATTCTTCTGATCTGTCCAGTTCTATCCTTTACAGTCCTTCACATTGTAGCCGTAATAGTTTGACCCAAAAAGGCTACTACATGTCCCATGATAGCTCCATGTCCATGGATTTTTGTATGGCAGACGTGAAAAAAAGCAGCTTGTTTCTTACTGAGGGAGATGGCTACCTGAACCTAGAAATGAGTGGCGAGGATGCAGAAGAGTGTGCTTCCTTTCTTGATCCAATGTCAGAAGATAACAACCCACCTGAGAAACCCAAGAAAAGATCTCGGACTTCAGAGGATGTAAGTGTGATTAAAGGTATCTGTCATACCGAGTGAAACAAGTTATTTCATGTTCCTGACGAAATGTTCTATTACAATGCAGGTCAAGAAGAACATACGAGTTCAGCAAGCAATGATGAATCAGAAGCTTGCTTCGACAAGCAAGAATGAAGACGACAACAATGGTGAACTTAATGGGCAAAGCTCGAGCAGCTGCTCATCAGAGGATGACTCCAATGTTTGTCAGAAGCAGAATGGAGTGACCTTAAATTTGATCACAAAAAATCCTGCAGATTCAAACCCCAATGGCAAAACGAGAGTCAAGAGCGGATCTACTACAGATCTTCAGAGTCTTCACGCCAGGGTAAGTTCCTGGAAACGTTTGCTCAATGGTCCAACTCTGTTGAGTATCATTCAAAAACCTCATTTCTTTTCTAAAATTGAACTCTGTATTATGCAGAAAAGAAGGGAGAGAATAAACGCAAGGCTGAAAACCCTACAGAACCTTATCCCAAATGGAACAAAGGTAAGCATCATAATCCATATGAGAAATATTTTCCCCTGGCAGAGGTGTACCTGTAATGCTTAGACATGTTTCTTTGGAAATACAGGTTGATATTAGCACAATGCTTGAGGATGCTGTTCATTACGTGAAGTTTTTACATCTCCAGATCAAGGTATTAGCAAAGGGAATCTGACTTTATTCCATACTAAAAGATCAGCTTGGCAATCATGCTACTTTATGTTTAATTCATAATCTAATCATTTGTTTTCTTGTTGGGACCTTTTAGCTTTTGTGCTCTGATAATCTATGGATGTATGCTCCCATCGCTTACAATGGCTTGGACATTGGACTTGATCCGAAAATTTTTCACTGGCAAAATGGCATAAGATTGAAGGATGAGATTGCATTCCATAGAGTATAACGCATCGCAGATGAACATGCTCTGGCAACTTCAGACGGGCTTATTTGCTTCAGCAGTGCAATTTAGAAGTCATATTATTAAGTTTCACAAAGGAAACTACCATGAATAATGCCCCAAACAAGTCTGCTTCCATCAATTTTCCTTGGTGCGACTGATTTTGAAAGCATAATTCGAGCTTCATATTCGGAACAGGATAATAAATTTGGCATGAGTACTCGGCTTAACACTTGTGAGAGTGAACAAAATCTTTGATGATAACCTTTCTATATTGAAGAAAGTAGAATATGAAAAATTGAGAATCAAGCCGGGTTGTGCTTCCATAAAGTAATAGAGAAGATTATTTGTTAAACTTTGGTGTATTCTACATTATTAATATATTGACTTATTGTGTTTTTTACTTGTAAATATATTCTGTTCGTTTATAACTTGGTTTTATGACAAATAAATAAGCAAATATTTTAACATAAAATTCAAACTTACGAGGTGGCAAATCAACCAGGAATCCATGTCAAATAGATGACTTTAACTATCAAGCCAACCGAGAATATAACAGAAACAGAGCATGCTTTTGTCAAGTGGTTGGTTCATTTAAGATCCTGAGATCAAGTGTCTATAAAGGTTTAATCTTTTATCATATGGGTCTGTCCTCGATGTTTCCATAAATGACAGCTGAAAAAGAAAGCGATTGTAACTTGTCCATTGTGGCCAAGGCCCGATCACATTGTTACATAAAAAATTGGACTTTTCTGGTATGGGCAGCGAGCCATATGCACCACAAAAGAAACTCCGATTGAGAAGTAAATAGACTAACTAAACCCACCTTTAAGGCCATAAATTTTTGCCATGCAAGTATACATTCATGTTAAAAAGTTCACTTTCTCCTTAAAATTGACTTATAAAGAAAAAAAGTACATTTCCTTTTAAAAAGAATATTTTGATAAGATCTAAACAGCATATGATATTCCTTCATAAGTGAAATGATCCCACACTTAAATTTCGGACAATATATCATAAAACCAATTTTCTTTGTAAGATTAATTAGTAAGTAAAGGACTTATGTTTTGTTTCAGAAAAAAGACTGCGATAAGATTTAGCCACTTCTAGATTGCTGATCACAGTTGGCACCAAAATTTTTCATTGCTTGATTTTATTACGTCTATTTGTCATATCAAACCCCTTTAACTTTCCTTCCCCTTACTAGTCTGATCTCTAGGGTGTTTAAAGGAAGTCAGAGACGACTCTACATCGTAAATCCGTTTCCTCTCCCCTCCAGATCGTCCCAAAGCCCTCGTTCTTCATGGTTCTGGGCCAAGGCATGCTGCAAATAAAGGCTCATGGATTCCACAGAAGTGTAGGAGTGGATTTCTACCAAACCCAGCTGTAAAGCAGTCCCATTCACTCCGAAGTCCAACATGCAAGAGTTTCAGGGTGCAGATGTAATTGCCTCCCATGCAGTCCACTTGAGGATTCTGCGATATGGGCTGCTGATCCAAGAGGTGATTTCTATGCCCAGTTAGAATATTCCTTCCAGGAGATGTCCCATCTGCTCTCAATGGAAGAGACAAAACAACTGTCTTGCAAGAAAGATGGCCCCTACCCGTGGATTCTGGCCTCCACAGCCTAAGAACAGCCGATTCAAGAATGGGTAAAACTGCTCATAGACCCTAAAAACTTCTGTTTTTCCTATATGCCGCCATAACAATGACTGTTTGCAGTGCACAACCAGATGGTTTGAGGACCATGGCCGACATTTCTGAAGGTATCATCAACGACTCACAAAGCGGCATTGGAGGAGACCATCATCGTCGCCTATGAGACAACTCCAACCAGAACCTTGAAGGTAATTTTTGTTATAGCTATCAAAATTAATGGGTATCTCCTTCTTGCTGTTTCTAGTCGCTTCCTATGGGACAACTCCACCAACCAGAACCTTGAAGGTAATTTTTGTTATAGCTATCAAAATTAATGGGTATCTCCTTCTTGCTGTTTCTAGTCGCTTCCTACCATTTGGAATCAGTAGAATCAAATAGAAATAGGTGAATGGAAAACTTCAGACCCCTTTGACCAAAAAGATAGGAAGATGGAAAATTTTAAATAAAGAAAACAAAACATTTAACCATAAGAGAATTCAAGGGAAATGGCAACTTGGAAGGCGAATAAAAAGAGTTGCGTATAGGCATCTGGGAGACTTCTAGAGATGCTCATGGCTTCAAAGATTTCAGGATACATAATTTCTTAGTATTAAAAACCCTTGATATAAATAAGAAATATGTCAGTAAAGACAGTGAACTACTAGTAAAAGGTCATTCCTAGTGAATCTGCAACTACAGGCTTAGATAAACTTTCTAACACAGGAGCAAGCTGAAATGCTATATCCTAAAAACAGAGGATTATAAGACAAACCAAGGCAGCTCATCTTAAAGTTATAAAGAAATTACAGAATTTTCATTTGAATTGAGGAGATTTTTCAGGATGTGAAACTGACTTTTCTAGATGCTTTGCAATCTGCTTCCAACCCCGCTCTTAATGATCAGCTCTTGCACTGATAACAAACACCAGGACACTTTCTACCCTGCATTCTTTATTATCTAGCATATTTTACAAGAATATAAAATCCACTCTCAAAATTCGTGACTGGATAACAATGGGTGAACAAGCACCTCAAGATAAATGAACAATCAAATGCTCCCTTTTACGCGTGCTCGTCATTGACGTGGTTTGGCACTTCAGCTTGACTGTCCAGAGGCATATACTGTGCCATTATAGCTCTGATTTCTGAATCCATGTATGACTGCAGAGACAAGAAGAAACACATCAACAGTCTGAATATGTTAATTCAATAGAAAAAAAGCTTTATACCCACAAACTTATCCCAGTGAACCAACAATATTGCTTGCTGAACTCCTAGTTTTTCAAAAGAATAATTGTCAACCACCAACAATAAAATGTCAAAAATCCGAGTAACAATCATCAGCCAGAAATGTTAACCAAATAGAAATAAAGCCTTATCATCTAACATGTTAACCCTTCAAACCATCTAAAAGTATCACACCATAATCCTAATTTAACACTGATTTTCAGAAAGGAGTGATTGAAAAATAAGCATTATGTATAAAGGATTACAGGCACAACTATTTTTTGAGTACCAATATTGAGTAGCTAAACTTTATCCAACAGAGGCAGAAAGGCTCCTTAATTAACATTAAGTCAACAAAAATGAATATCAACACAACAAACTTACCCGTAATCTATATTTGTATACAAGATATGCCCCACCAGCAGCCATAGCCAAGCCTATCAAGATAACCCAAACAGCAGCCCATGCAGATTTCGTTTCAGTTGCACTCTTACCTGCAGAATAACCGAGAAAGAGGTTTTTATATGAGAAAACAGTATGCACCATATTTCAGGTGCAAATATTTGAGTCATCAAGGATCGGTCAGTAGACTCACTAATGCAGGCATCATGATCCCTGATATACAAGAGATCTCCACTGCAACTGCAGTCATAGCTACCCCAGGTATTCTTACAGCTACATTCAGGGCATTGGCAGGCCTTCTTCTCCTTACATTCATCAATATCTGTATGGAAAGAAATAACATTAGAAAACATAAAAAATCTGTTTGACGATGGGCTTGATTTTTCAGTTCTGTTCATCCTAGAAATCGTCCCAAAGTAAACAAGATTAGTAATATGGTCACCCAATGTTTAGTGCAACTAGACTTTCTTAATGAACATTTTGCTGACTCCTTCAACTCACAGCTTTAATAGTTGTTCTCATCTATTAGGGGTATTGGCTTAAATGGACCATCTATTTGGCTATCCAGGTTTCATTGGGTGACAGGTAATATTTCACTCACTCATCAAGTAATGTACTTAACACTAAGAGAAAATCTTGAACCTAGAAATACCCTTATTTGAACTGCCATGTAAGTGAAACTATCAAGCAGTTAGACTACACCAGTATTCTAAAGAAACCAGTTTAGAGCTTAACCCAAATATGTATAAGTTCTCACTCACTGCATGAGAGTCAGGCGACCCTTTTCCTTTTGATAAGTAATAACTGATAGTAATAGGAAATTAATAAGCATAGGAAGCTACAGAACGGTTTCACAAAATGCTCACAATGACAATTAAGGTTTAGAGAACCTAAAAATATGACAGGGACAACCCTGTAAGCCAGTCATGATGTTATCAGAACAGTTTAAGTTCCTGGGTAGATATCAACAATGCAAATTCATGCAAAGAGTAGAATTTCAGGTCAAGCTACTCTTACAATGCCAAAACAGTCGTTCTGAGGCAGAATACATATCAATTACCTTGGGTATCACCTAATGAGCTCCAAATAAAGAGAAGATAAAAAGAGCATGACTAATGAGCAACTGATCAATGATGCAGTGACTGATTAATTGGTTCCTTGTTGGGTTCATATATAAAGCACAAGGTCACTCAAGAGAAGTTATTTTTTTATAACCTTATCCAACGTTAGAAGTTTGCCCCAAGGGCCTAGACAAAAAGGTATCCTTTTCAAAAGGTTTTCCACACCAGATACTCTTTCAAGGAAATTGCACATCGCCAACCCTCTTAAAACCGCATACAAAAACTCAGACAGCAAGCCATATCAGTTAGGCTTCCAAAACAACCTATTACCCGTCACCTACTCAGATAATAAAATATAGTATGAAAATCACAATGAACTGACTCTTATTTGTAGACTAAGAAAAGTTGAACAAAACTGAGATTCCAAGAATAGAACCCACCATCTTCTGAGTATTCTAAATAAGTTTTACAGAAGCATCCCCTTCCTACAACTTCTATAGCAAAACATGAAATAACTTTCAAGCACCACCTTCCCAATCACATGCAGTGCCAGAGACTTTCAATCCCCTGCCATCCCCTACAACAAATTTCACAAAACTAGAAAATCTTTCCCAACCTGTCCTAATATGTTTTAAAATACAAGAACCTTGAGGCATCCTCACAAAATATATCAGATCTGTCGGTCATGTTATCAATTGATTTCTGTTATGAAGAAAGCTGCTGTGAAGAAGCCCCAGAACCCATAGTTCATCCCAATCATATGCATCAAATGGCTATTCCTATTCTCCAAAAAATAAGAGTGATTTGCCCAATAAACAGATTTCAAGATGTGAAGTTATTTTTCCCCATAACCCTTTTATCTAGAATTGAAGGGAAAACAAAAACATTTTCTCTACCAAAAATGAATTTGAACTCCTTATCCATCTCTCCACAAGAAATCACACTCTAATTTTACAAATCCATTTTCTGCCTGGCAAGGAACTCATTCTATGTTTCAGATACTCCTTTAAAGCTTTCAACTCCCTGGCCAATACATAAATGAAAACCATAACCCTTCCACAATACATCACTAGAGTCATTCAACAAGTTCTGTAAGATTTTTAATACCCTTTTAGCAATGTATTTTCAATCTTTGAGTAACCTCTAGGGATCTGTCTTGGAAGTTCTTGGCTCCAAGGATTAGTGAAGTCACACCTAATATACAAGTCTGGTATATTTTAAACTCATGTTCTGTCCAGTCAAACATCCCAGGGAAACAAGAAAAGTGAAACTAACAAATGGACAACTAAAGCTATTGAATTTCCTTCAGATTATGACTTTGGTTTTCATAATAGGAGGAAACTACAGACCAAAATTCAACTAATGTCTTTCTTACCTTCACAGCTTTTGACACCATCACCTTTAAATCCTGGAGGACACTGGCACTTAACATTCCCATTATCCTGTACACATATAATGAGAGTATAAACCACAAAGAAGGGGCAGCTCGGTGGAAGAGTATAAACCACAAAATTTGCAGGTTACTAACCGAACAAGCAGAGAATGTGTGTCCATCTCGGGAATCATGCCAACAACCTCCATTATTTATCTTGCACCTACCTGGCCCGCTTGCTGAAGACAAGAAAATAATACCACAATCAAAGAAAACTCAGAATGTTATGATTTATAAAAACTAAAAGAATCACCAGACATTCTCTCATTCACTTCCAGGTATCTGCCTGTGTTTCATTGAAAACACAACCACAACATGCCACAGTTGAACCGTTACTCATTTTTTTTCCTTTATCTAGGCATAATGTGGCCCTTTTCCTCAGTCCCAATCTTTCTATGAAATCCTCCCTCAACCTAATATTAGCCCCAAGCAACATGTACCCAAGTTCACCCCCACCCTCCCACAAAGATTACAGCCGCAATGTTCACAATATAAAGAACTCTAGAAACCTTGAATGTAACAGCCAATCATTTCTTGGACATCATTCATTCACATATATATTAGACAATGAAATATAAGGTTTATGAGAAGAACAAACATATTAAAACGTTACTATCAATAAAGACCAAATTTTGCAATACAACATTACACCTGACTTGCAAAGCACCACATATTATTGCATCCATTCTACATGTTTCATAGGGCAACAGAGTACCCTCTTTCCCCCACCCTGCAGTCTTTGGAAGTAGCACTTTACTTGAAGTTTTAAATAAACAAAAGCAACAGCATATAATTTCACCTTCACAAGTGGTATAACCATCTCCTTTGAACTGCACACCATCTACCAAGGGGCATTGACATACCCTCCCACGAAATGTGTCCTGAGCACATAAACACTACTGTCAATTGGAAGGTAAAAGGTAAACTTCAACCAAGAATATAAAACTTGTGATTTGGAGTCTATGCAAACCAACCTAAACTCCAACAAAAGAATATAAAAAGGAAAACCAAGACAGAACAAATGCAACAGAACAATGTCTTCTTCCCCTTCCACAACCCCAACCGCCCCCCCACACCCCCCCCCCCCCCCCCCCACAAAACACACCCACCCTCTTACCTCTCTTCAATTTTTTGAATGAGTTACAAGTAGACACCTGATAGCCAGATCTGTACCTTGCATGCTGTTAGATTGGCTGCTTTGTCTTGCCAGCAACCACCATTATTGTCCAAGCACTCATTTGTCTCCACATCTGGCACAATTTAGTCCAATCATAAACCTCAGTTCCGGAATAAACAATTCAAGTCACCCAAGAGATATAAGTTTTTAACTTAGCACCAAACTAATAATAAAGACTTACCACTACTCAAACAAACAGCTGGTTCAGTGGTTTCCTCAAAACCAGCACAAATTGCCTTCAGAACTGCACCTTTGTCCAACTTTCCTGCAGGAACATATTTTAGAAAGGGAATACCTCTGGGTTTTTTATTAAGTGATAGGAACACAAAGACAAACCTCGATACTGTCGGTTATTGACAACAAGGGTAGGTAATATAGTTACATCACCTCTCGATCCCTTCCCAACCTACAATAGCATTCTCGTCAAGCAGACAATCATAACTGAACAAAGATCAATTCAAAAATTGCCTAAAGTTGGCGCATATGCCAATTAAAATTTCAATAAAACAGATAATATTGTTAAATCAAAATGCATAGAAAGGTAATGAATACTTGGGCATCTTGCTCTTCTTTCAGAACAGCATTTTCAGAATCCGCATTTGGGTCCCCCATGCAGCTGTCAATCTTTTTCATATCAAGATCTGTGGAGAAATCACATGAACACATTAACAACTATTCATCATTAAGTAACAGTAGAATTTTTAGATGTATGATGATTGATAATTCCTTTACCAAGAGATTTAATAACAGCATCAGCACATTCCTTGTTATATTTTTTCTCTTTCATAGGACATCTGATTTGAAAATCAGTTACATAATCCCACCATATCCAAGGTTTATTGGTCTCATTTGCTACTTTGAAAACACACAGCTGTCTTAGGTTCTCAACAACCACGTTTTTCCCTTCATAACCTCTGCTGAAGTCCTGTTCAGGATCAGGAGCACAATATCTTCCGTGATTGATGCACTGGGACTTGCATTGTTTGCTCAAGGTGAATGCCTGGGGACAGTACCAAGTTATATAATGGGGTGTGAATTGAGTGTAACCGCCCTTCTCAAGTATCTGTGCTGCACCCTTGAAATCCTTCACAAACTCCATCAGCATGTCACATTTAACCCCACATTCATCATTGCTGTTGGTCCACAACTCATATTCCACACGATCATCTGGATGTGGAACAGCTTCCCTCCAGTCAAGATTCACATTGACCATATCCCCAGCCTTGATTGCTTTCTTTAATGCCTCCCCAAATTTTTTTTCAATAAGTGCAGATGGTATTGTTATGTTTTCGATGTATTTTGCTGTGGCACCATCCTCTTCAGGAGAGTCCATGGTTATCAATGCTTCCTCAATGTCATCTGCAACAAGAACTGCAGAAGCCCCAGCTTTCTGGGCATTCCAGACCTTCAAAGCAAAGAAGCAATCTGCAAAATAAAATTAAAGAAAGTACAAAAAGTTCTCAAAAGAGTATTTTTCAGGCCAACCAAACGCAAAAAATTAGAACCTTTAGTTCCGAACATCAAGAAAAAAGATATAAAAAAGATATATATATATATCAAATCCATATAATGGTGACATCCTCAATCACCAAGACCTAATTACTTAAACCTCAAGCATCGTAGTGTAAAAATCCATCATAATCAGCAAAGTGCTCCTTAGCATGGCAAGATAATCCAACTTGGCACCTTCCCAGTGAACCAGCATAAAACAACTAAACCTCATAGCTCAATATGCAATATTCCCTTTTGGGCACCAAAACAAATTACAGCTCAAACCTAATGAGAAAGAACTTACATCAAAAAGAATAGAAAACACAAGTCTCATACCAAGATATTCTGGTTTAAATTATTACTTTCCAAACTATGACAGTCTCATTTCTAATTTACACAATTTTTTTTTTAAATCATTGCTAGCATAACTAATATAATCTTTATTAAAAATCATACAGTTTCAAGACGAACTGAAGTTACAGTTTGAGAAGATTTATCCACTACGGATTCAGACCTCATACCACAACAGAGTATGCTGAGAGCCATAGCATTGAAAAAACAGTTGTCTTGGATCCATAATAAAGTTGAAAGATCGACATCCAAATCAATTAATTGAAGCCCAAGGCTCATGATTACAAGTGAAGCAAACATACTTATGATAAGCGTACCCGGTACCAAACCAAAAAGTGCTTCCTTTACCTTTCCAATTCACCAAAACAAAAGTAGCCCTCCGGATCAACCGAAAAAGACTTCCAGCGAGCAAATTAATCCATGCTACCACATGGGCACCATCTCACTTAGACAAAGCACCTAAAAACTCAAACCTAACTATAACATGCAAATTACTCGAAAGTTACTCTGCAATCAATCGCAAAAGAACAAATTGATCGAAGCTACTAAAAGGGGTACCTCCTTAGTTAACCAACACTGACCAAATTATTTCTCTAACCTCATGGAACCACAATATTACC
Organism: Casuarina equisetifolia; assembly: GCA_028551475.1. NCBI lineage: Eukaryota > Viridiplantae > Streptophyta > Magnoliopsida > Fagales > Casuarinaceae > Casuarina > Casuarina equisetifolia. The sequence goes on along the minus strand of CM052362.1, from coordinate 4,074,509 downwards.
TAAATCTATCAAAAGGGTCACTCTGCAACAAACCAAAAAGAGCTTAAAAATTTGGAAAAAAACAATCACCAACAGCATCACCCAATATAACGAAATTACTCAGAGCCGCAAAAAGGGTCTCTCTGCAACAAACCAAAAAGAGCTAAAAAGAACTGGGGAAAAAAAAAACACCAAGAGCATCACCCAACACAACCAAATCACTCAAAACCGCAAAAAGGGTACCTCCACGATCGACCAGAACGAAGGTCGGGAGGGCTCCGGCCTTCACCTTGAACGAAATCCCAAACTCATCGAAGTCCTTACAACCTTTCTTGTTATCCTTCGGATACACCACAACCCCAGCCATGCTACCTCCATACTGCGGAATCCCAAAGTTCCCAATGGCACTGTCATGCGTGCCTTTAATGCTATCCGGTGACGTCACCCTCAAGCTGTTCTTCTCCACCACAAATCTCGCCATTGACGAAGGCATCACAGAAACCACCAGAAACCCTAGCAGGAGAGCCACTGCTGATCTCCGGAGCTCCATTTCCTAGCCCTACCAAGAAAAACAAAAACTGGGTTTTGCTTTTCGGATCAGTCGGTTCACAACACAGAAAAACGATTCTTCCTTTAGAACATAAAATCCAGAGGATCGTGAAATTTTTCTGCTAGAACAAAAAACAAAAATCTGGGGTTATTTTATTTTCGTTATTCGAAAGAGGGTTGCTTTCTTTGTCGTCGTTGATGGCGCTGATGGTGTTGGAATCGTGCGCGTTTTAGGAAGGAACTTGGAAAAAGAGCGAACAGATGTCATCGTTCCTGCAAGAAAACGCCTAAAACATCGACGTCTTGCCCTGAGAAAGCAACAGTAATTATTTTAACCTTAATAAATTCTACAAGGAAAAGAAAAGGAGTATGAAATTACAGAACTAGAAAGCCATCTACGAGAACATCCAAATGGATGAGGATAAATCCAGAGTTGTACGATGTCCTTTTGTTTTTTTAATTTGCTGCAAAAAGGAAATGAGGATATATTATTCTATTAGAACTGTCTACGCCTAACAGGATCCCTCAGTCAACACTGTCGGTTCAAACTCATTGCTCTTTCTCTAGACTTGCTTCTCCAACTTTGTTGAATTGGTCCAAACCAGAAATCGTTCAACCATTTTACACTGCCTTAATTGTTGAAATTTGATCTCATAAACAGTGTTTCCTCTCATTTTAGCTAAAGGGACATATTATATGTTCATATTTTGATTCAAAATAAAAGAATGTATTAAAATCTAATATGTACTATACATTATTAATATATTGATATGTTATATTTTTTATCTGATAAGATAAGATATATCATTTCCTTATAAACAAATTTTGATAAAGAAAAATAAAGACTTCTAATATCATTTCCTCAAATTTGGAATAAAAGAATATATTGAGATATGATATGTGATATACATTATTAATTTATTAATATATTGTATTTTTTTATCTATTGAGATATATTTCTTCCTTACAAGCCGGTTTTAAAAAAGAAAATAAGTCTTGAAGTCTCATTTTATCCTTTCCTATAGCCACTAACTTCTTCCGCTTTTGTGGTAAAATGGTGTTGAACCACTCTGTCATGGTTTTTTTTTTTTTTATTGCTAAATCTAGTCATTTTATTTGAGAAAGGAGTGATAGCTAAATATGGAACTTACTTAAGTATTCGGGATAAACAAAAAAATTCAATGATGCAGAATTCTGTATGATCACAATAAAAGCCGGGGTGGTTTCTAAATTGCGCAAGTTTCCATGCTATTAGCTGCATTCTTGGGTTTTGCTAAATTTAATATCCCTTGCAAATTTGGGTCCCAAGATTTCAGAAAGTTGCTAAATTTAGCATCTCTTGCAAACTGTTGTAAGCATTCTATTTTTTGTAATTATTTAAAATCTTTGTTAGAATGTGTTCTTATGTATAGGACACAAATTTCATATTAAGAAAATAAGATCATTGAGATAAAGTTTTTTTTTTAAAGAAAAAATGATCTTCTAACTTTTGAATTAACTTTTTGGATAAGATTTTAAACAATCTAATTTAATAGAAGAGCAAAGTTGAATATGTTTCAACCAACATGATCTTGAGGATGTGTAGCAGTATATGTAGGATGAAAATAAAAGTTAAAATAAGAAAGATCATTCAATCTTTAAACTAATTTTTAGATTGCACTTTTGAGCTTTTAAACCACATTAATGAATTTTGTTTAGATTTTCAAGTCACTACTTTCCTGGTCATGGTCCAATCTAAAGTTTGGTAAGATCCCATGTTTATGTTATTGAAAATGCTTATGATTTCCGAGAAGGAAAAACTATATGGTATTGGTGAGTAGATTAAAAGAATATCAACCTTCACTTTTAATGTTTATGCTTATGATTGCTTCATATTACTTATGATTTGTTATAAAAAATATTTATATAAGAAGAATTGTCTCCTATTTATAAGTTAGCTTTGAGAGGAAAAAAGTAGCCTTTAATATAGTATCATAATTTAGAACTTGTAATTCAAGTAAATAAGATACTACTACGGTCTCTAGCTTAAATGAATGGCCTAATTTGTAATATTACTCATACAGTTTATAATTTCATAATGAGATATTAGATTATTTCATATTTTTTTGTAATTTTTTATGAAATTTTTTACATATGAAAGAATTACTCTTTTTTACTGATCTATTTAAAAAATATAATTTTTTAATATAATATTAGAATCTATAACTTATGTGAACAGGATTTACAATAAGGTAAAGATACAAGTTTTATAAATAACATCAAAGGCCTTATATTTAAAACATGGTTCATAGTAACTATGAGAAAGATGTTGGAATGTACTCATATTATTTATAACACATTATATGCATGAATTGTCTCGATGCCTTTACGTTAATATTTAAAAAGAAAAAGAAGTTCGCTATCGAAACAAAGTGAAAAGTAAGACCAAAATTGACGCTTAATGAGTTTCCGTGACTTATGCTATGGTTCTTTGACTATCCAAGTCGGTCCACCATCATGACCTTAGACCAAATTCCTAAAAGCATCTGTCAAGTTGGTCAAAACTATAAAAGTACACATCCTGACTTCCCTAGTCAATATCATTTCAGGACAAAACTATTAATGGTGAATTTTTTTTTAAAGTTGAACTTAAAAGTGAGTTGGTGACAGTTAAGTTAATTATTGATTTTATTTTTACGGTATTTTTTTATGGAACTAATATGTTGCTTGATAAGACATCGGCATTTCCTTTTCTCAATTTTCCTCATACTTCTCCAAACCGTGTTAGATTTATTGTCTCAAATGGTATTGAATTGTGTTAAGTGGCATATGAGAAATATAAAAGTTTAGAAAATAGTTTATAAAGATATAGGTTTCTTCACTAAATGTCTTGGGATCTTAATTTTGTTATGTACCATTTTCCACAATTTCTAATACAATATTAAAGCTTATGTTCATCTTTAACATCCATATAAAGATAGTTAAGTCCAAAACCTACATACAAAGCAACATTACAAGATAGTCTAAATTGAACAATTGTAGTATAGAGACACACTAAATAAAATGTATGTAATTATTGTCCCACGTTGCTAAGAAGTCCGTTAGAAATTTAAGTTTTATCATTTTTCCTTTTCTCATAAATAAAGATCTTTGTAAAAAATGTTGTTTTTAATGCTTGGGGTAAAGAGGCATGTTAAGTTTCATATGAAGAATATAAAAGCTTAGAAAGTAGTTTATAAATAAATTAGTTTCTCTACTTAATACCTTAATATTTGAAGTTAGATATGAGCTATTTTTTACAATTTTTTTAACAAATTAGTTGTCTATCTATGATTTATACTTTCTAAGCCCAAAAGTCATAAAGTTATAGAAAATGTTTGACTTTCTTCTTATAAAAATCTAAACATAGTGATGTTACATGCAAAATATTAACAATGGTAGATATTTATTATCTTTAATACGTTCTCTCATTTTAAATGTGGAGAAATAATCTGAACTTAATTTATGAATGATAGACCATGTAAGGAAGATACTATGTTAAAATATTAACTAAATGAAATAATTACTGCTACATTTATAGTTCTCTCTCTTTTCTTTTTCTCTTTTTTTCTTTTTTGGTTGGTTTTGAGTAGAAAGAAGCATGGGTATGGGGACAGACCCTTCCTGCACCCAAGAACGCTTTCAAGGGTTTCTCGAGGAAGCAACTGATCTAAGCAAATTGTGAGCATCAGAATTACGTACTCTTACTAAGCTTGGATACTGTCTATTTTGAAAAGCACAAGGTTGTCAAAGATAAAGATGAGATTCTTCCAAGAAGAGGTAAGAAAGGGTGCCCATTTTAAAAAAGCACAAGAGCAAGCTAAGGTTGTCAAAGATAAAGATAGATTCTTCCAAGAAGAGGTAAGAATAAAGGCCAACGCAACCCCTGCAATAATATTATTCAAACCATGTTTCAGGAAGTAAGCTACGAGGCGGCTTCCCCAATACTTGGATCACAAGATGGGTAAAGCACCTTTTTACAATTGGTTTATAAAAGAGGAAAATATGTCCATATATAAGGAATACAATATACTAGTATAGTGCAATATGGAACACATTAAATTTCGACATGATGTTGTCTTTGATCCACACAATCCGTGAGTGAATGGATGTTTTACTTGAAAATTTTAGCTTTGATACCACATTTTAAAACTTGTTTTCTCTTTCAAAATTGATTTTATCGTTAAGAAGTAAAGTAGATGGAAGATTTCACATTGAGATATATTTCCAAATTGACTTGGTTTATCCTGGATGAAATCTGGAGGACATGGTAAAGATATTATCATGCAGTACTCTTTTCCCAACTTGCTGCGGATTGGGTTTGTTTGTCTAAATTGAAGCCACAATATTTTGAGCAAACACCTTTTTCTATGAAATTCTGGTCAGTGGAAGTCGTTCAACTAAACAGAAAAAAGAAAAGTCAAGAGAAAGGGCTAAAAACTGATGATTCAATGCATCCCAGTCGAAAGTTAAATATTTTGGCATTTTCCAGAAAGATTCATCACCAATGATTTGTGGTGCTCTTTCAAAGGAACCCGAAAGAAAAAGAGACAGAGATCATCAGAATTTTCGAGGAGAATGGCATGTTAGATAAACATTCAGCTTTGGATGGTTCATGTTCGTTCAAAAACCTTCCAGGAAGGAATGTATTTCAATGGTGTGTAAATACTCAACCTTCAGCCCTGGCGTTCATATTTTCGAATGCCATAGCTGTTCTCTCAACGTGCCTCAAGAGGACAGCATATATTTTGTTCCTCACCCGCCCATAAACTTCTAATTCAGAGTCCTCCAGAGAGGAACTCTCTTCAGATCCGTTCTTGAGAGATTTGGGATTTCTGTTGACCATCAAGTCCAACAAATCACTTACCTTCTTTATCTGGCACATCATTTCAGCTTGTTCACCGTATGACTCCATTGAAATGGTTTTGCTCTTTACTTCATCTAAGTAACTCTCAACAAAACCAAAGAACCATCTTCTACATTCATCACCGAGGGAATTTGTCAAGCATGCGGCTGTATGCAAAGCATGCCCCTGAACCCATTGTGGTTGGCTGTCCTTCTCCGCTGCCAATCCACCATATGTTTCGCCGTTATTTCTTGTTTTCCTGTATAAAGATATGCTCTTTGGTTTACTGCTGTGAATTCTACTTGATTTTCTCGTGATGTTCGTAGACCCAGCAGGGAGTTTCCTCGCAGAGAATAGGGTGAGGTCCGATGCCAAAGCCGCTTTAATCCATGTAGTTGCATTTCTCTTTCTGTCCAAAGCAAGTTTCAGAGAGTCTCTAATGGAATCAGGGTCGTTTGGATTAATTTGTCCTGGTGAATTAACATCTATTAATGACTGAATTATGAATTGAGAGTGTGCCAAGTCATCTTGAAGGCTGAAAAAGTTTTCAACTGATGGCTGCTGGTCGTTCCCCTTGGCTGCCTGCAGCTCCGAGTATGTACTGGAAGGACAAACAAAACTTAGTGGCTATTACACCTGCAATTTTTGTATCTATATATGTAGGAGAACAGGAGAGGGCTGTCAATCTAACGAATGATAAGTTAAAAAATGACAGAGAACCATTGTCTAAGCACAACCTCATGGTAGTCAAATGCTAGCAGTTTAAATATTGTAGTTAAAAACAAGAAAAACTTCAACTACAGTAGCCAAAAGTGGTCAAAATATGTATTTGAAAGGAATATGGTTGATGTTATTAGGCATAATTTAAACTCTAAGGAAGCATGTTACTGGTATCAACTATGCCTGAATTCTCCCTCCACAATAAGAAGAACAAGCAGTCCAACTTTCAGCCGTATGCATTAATCCATGTGTAGAACATATCCATTGCATTCAGATTTAACTTAGCAAAAATATGGATCAGATCAGTTTCGAAAATGCATACTCTTCTGAGTTACATTGGTCTTCTCAAAAATTACACTGCCACTTAGAAGGAATACTTGATATCAGAAAAAAGCCTTTTTGTATTATCTGAGTGAGTTATAGGACCGCATTTCAATTGACACACAGAGCCAAATAACTTCGTCCAACACTTCAACCAACTTCATTTCTAGTCTTTCTCATGCTTAATATTGCTTGTCCATCCCACACAGGTGCTGTCTTTGGCTTCATTCGTTATGGCAAACCTCCTCAACCATCTTGTTTCCGTTGATTCAGACACCTATCTTTTCTTCACTATCTTAAGTACACTTTGTCTTTGTTAGAAAGCTCTTTTCCTTCTTAAAACCAGCTGATAATGAGTGGATAAGTTTGTATATTATAAAGATTTTTAAATAGGATTTAGGCAATATGGGACAATGTGTACCATTCTTAACATGTTCCCTTACAACCAATGCGGTATGTAGGCTTCGTGCATAGAAGTGCCAATTTTGGGCAATGTGAGACAATCTACACTATTCTTAACAGTCATTAATGTAACCTTCATCCTTACGGCACTTACAACATGGTCCACATTGCTTGGTCACTCAGTACAGGTGCTGTCTTTGGCTTTCATTATACATGGAAAATAACCATGAAGAAAAGTCTCTCCTCTTCCTCATCCCTTTCGTACACCTCCAATAGTGTTTAGGCTCCAAGGGACATGCTTATTTTAAACTCAAAACTTTTCAACTTAACTTAGATGTTTGAAGGATCTTGGCTCGTCTCTCCATTAAAAGAAGGAAATTTTTGTTCAACATATTGGATGGCAAACTCACTATCTACTGAATTTAAAAAACAAAGATATGTTGTATGTTATCATTAACTCTAATTTCAGGGCAGTATACCCAAGGTTCCAAATGTCCTCAGCACCATCATGAGAACATCCTGAAGAAGCTCTTGGAGCCTAAACATTGTATGAACAAGAAAATACGCCTCAATGTTTGATTTAGGACATCATGACATACCTGTAAGAATATAAATCTTTAAAGTTCAATTGGACTTTAAACATCAAAGCCATGGAATTAACCGGAACCAATCAAGTCCAATGAGTCAGAAAATTCAGAACTGGAACTTAAGTCATAAAAATTTATCTATATGGTCTGTGAAAAGTCTAGTTCGATCTTGTATGCATGACATGCCCACCAGAAACTGTACTGCAACTTGGTTATTGATAATCACCGAGTGATGGTCATTCCGAATTAATTGTTGATCCATTGCATTTATGTTTCTAATTCCTTATTCACAATTTTCTGTGACAACATAAATACCCATTACCTAAACATGACAAATAGAATCATCATGTACTTGAATGCATCTGCAGGATTTAATTTGATAAGATTTATCTGCAGGACAATCCCAAGCAGAAATCTGTTTACCTCGTGCATTTGAGCAATCTTTCAGCTGTGGCAGCCTCTTGCAATGCCTCCACAGCAGCATGCAGAGCCATATCTCTGTGCCTTGACATCTCCTGCAGCATAGAGAAGGGGTTTGCCTAATTTCCTTTATGGATATATAAAGGTTAGGATACGTCTCAAAAATGAATCAAAGAATTGTACCTGAGCAAGATTCAGTAAGGTTGACGGGAGGGAGTCGGATAAAGTTGTAGTTTCTGTCAGTTTTTCATCATGAACCAAACTGAACACCACTGCAGGATCTAATGACCCCTTGTCCCGTTTTGCTGACCTAGGGATCCTGCAACTATGAGAACTTTCAACAGATTTCATATCAATACCGATATCTTTTCTTTCTGCTTTTGTGCTTGAATTTTCATCTGAGCTATCATTCTCAGCAGAGGTCGGACAAAACTGTCAATGCATGAAGACGTATATACTTAATTAGATATCAAACCTGCAACATCAGAACTTAATCACACAAGCAAAGAAAATTTCCACCTTGACTCGTATAAGTTAATTGAGCAAAGCCGAAGGCTATCTTTATATTATCTATATCAACGAATTCAACACGGAAGAGTGCAATCAATCTGTCGAGACTCGAGAATGAAGGCATATGTATGCATATAAATCATCAAAAAAAGGTTATTTGTTTGACTAACTTTTTTTGCCAATCTTTCCTCACCCATACTCACTTGAGCACTTTGAGTACGGCCGATTGGTTTCATCCCATCCTTGATAATCCGGATGTCTGAAATTTCTCTCTCACTCCAACTTCTTCTCTTGATTGCTGTGACAGACGAGGAAGACGATATCGAACTCTCACAATCACTATCTTTATCCGTGCTAACTTTCTTGGAAGCCTTCTTTCCTTCAGAAATCCTCCTCTCACTTCTGGACCTGCTGCTGCCTCTTCTGTGTTTCTCTTCATCTGGCCGAACCTTTGAAGCACTTAAAGAACGTATCTTTCCCCTTATCATCCTCTCCAGATCATGATTCTTTTCCCCCATCCTACCACCATTCACCAAATTATCTAGCGGAATTAGATCTTTGGGATTTCCGATGCAGGCATGCCTGCCCCGACAGGCTTCACACCTTTAAGCATGGGAACCGGATACGCAATCTCCAACCTTTCCACATATATTAACTGCCCAAGTCGCAATTTATTGCGAAGCACCATGTCATCCTGTTCCTGAGGCAAAGAGACATACATTGCATGAGAAGAATCAGAAACCTTCAAGTAAAACCCCTGGTTTGGCCAAAGATCGTCCTCTGCCAGCACAGGAATTATGCTTCTAACTTGTAACAAAACGGGTTTTCTATCCTCTGACGCCTTCTCATCGACCCCCATTTCTCCAAGAAGCTTCAAGAGGACCCCAGAACTCAAACTCGCCATCTCTTTGCAGGCCCCAAACCTGAAAAGAAAAGAAAAAAATGCCAAGAACCCTAATATGTTCTTCCAGCGAATGTATCCCGTGGTTGTGAAAAAAAGAGGTTTATTTCATTCATCTGAAAGAAACAAAGGAGAGCGGCCTGATTGAACAGGGGAAAACGTGAAATGGTGAGAGAAAACAGGCTGTAATTACACGGAAAATATAGAAGAAAGATGGTCTGAGCATGTGAAACAGGGAGGATTACAGGATTTGTTGCTGTTATCTCTTTATAGAAATGGTTGCGGAAGAGTTGGACAGCTGCGGTTTGTTCTCGGGAATGACAAATTCTGGTGGAAGAGCTGTAAAGTCAAGGTCTTTGAAGTTCTATAAAATCGCCATGGAAGATGGAATGAGGAAAGAGGCAGTTAAGACCGTTGGGAGGATTTGGTTGAGGAAATGGGCCGTATTTGGACTGCCTTGGACTGGGCTGGAGCTGACATGTGAGCCCAACTAAATCCTTGAAAGAAAAAAAGAAAAAAGAAAAACAATCACTCCCAAAGATGTTGATCTTTATATCCCAAAAAAGTTTTCAACATGCATCAAATAGAAAAAAAGAAAAAAACTCAATCTTACTTAAACATTTTCTTTTTGTTAAGTAAGAAGGGAGATGGGAGAGTTGGGTGTTGAGTTTGGGATCTAGTAACATGAATTCTAACTAAGTCATATGTCTATTAATTAAAAGTTAATTCAAGGATAATAGATTGTTCTTCCTTATAAAACAAGATTCTTAAGTAGAATTTAAGTAATATAAGATTATCATTATATTTTTAACATGCTTCCTCATGTTTAACACCTTGGGTTGTTGACTTTGTGCACTATGGGTGTTGTTTTTTGAATATGAACTCTAATATTATATGACAAGGTGTAATCTTATCCCAAAACTAATTTAGGAGTATTTGGTGTCTTTTCTATTTTTTTTAAAGGTTTATTCCCAAGTATGCTAAGTTGTACATAACCTAAAGACTCACTCTCAATTTGTGACTCTACAATATTCAAAAGATAATTATTTTGGTAATAAACCATGTATAATAGTCGCACTTTCTTTTTCAAGCTTGACATTATACTATTTCATTATAATGAATACCATTGCATATTAACAATTGAAACACTTTCTATTTTTCCCCTTAGCTTTTATTCTATTCTTATCACATATATGCGTAAAAGTAATTCACTTTCTTGTCCTAACAAATATATTCATTCATAATTTTTGATGAGCTAGTACCCTAAGAAATGTTCTTGTAAAAACATTTGAAACATGTTTAGCTATTATTTAGCAAAATTAACTATTTTCTATCTATTTCTGTCAATATTTAGCTTTAAACAAATATTCACTAAAAATGATAAGGAATGTCATTTATTTTAGGTAACTATTAGTTCGATCCAAATCTTATTTAAACTACACCCATCCAAGTTAAGAATTGGAGTTCAACCTTAAATTCAATTTATTTATCTTGACTATTTATTAATTTAGACATTTAAGTCTTCTTTAATTAGATATTACATTCTTCATTAGCACCCTAGTAATCTTTACCAACCTTTTTGCTTTTGAAATTGACTAAATCTAGACCGTTAAATGGACTTGGTAACTAGGTGAAATATATAACTAGGCTCCATATGAAAACCTAACAATAAGGTCCATTAGGCTGGCCTTTTTACTAATCATAATAGGCCTAAACCAAAGTATAGAATATAAGTCTAGATCAACTTGCTTGAGTTATCCTCATTTAAATTTAAGTCCTTAAACTTAAAATTGATGTGAGTTCTAATGAGAAAACACCTTAAGATGCATGACTTAAGGATTTACATTTAAATATTATTTGATACTTTTTCCAACATAGTAAGTGTGTCCAAAATTTAAGGTAGAGTTAGAATGAATCAACTTGGACTCTAATATCATGTAAAAGAGTTCAAAGTATATAAAAATCTAATTAATGAAAAAAAAGAAAGATCATTTTTAAATATCATTTGAGGGTCTTGTATCTTTGCGTAATACTATCATTCTTAACATTAATCATTAGTAGCTCTCTAGTTAATTAAAAAAAGCGACAAATTATGTATCCACACAAAACAAATTGATACGAAATCTACTTTTCTTCTTCCACGGTTGATTTAGTGGCCTTGCTGATAAGCATTTTGTTCTTGTACAGTTCATCAAGAGATAGCCGTCCAAACTAGAACCTAATTCGATGTTCCACAAGTTAGATCTACAATCCACTAATGCTAGGTTTTTTATCAAAAGGGCTAAAAACATGTTTTACTTGAATATATTCTCTTTAATTATACAAAATTGGGGGAACTTTTATGAGTTAAAAAGAATAAATTCACATTTAAACGTTATCTAAAGATGAAATGATTATATAGTGAGATTTTCATTCTTTACACTGTCTTGCACACCATATATATTCAAAGGATTCAAATCAAATGAAAATTAGAGTAGATGAACCTTGGTTCCATTATAATGTAAAAAAGTTCAAAACTTAATCCAGAAGTTAAACATGAGTAGAGGGAATAAAACTACATTTAAATATTATTCAAATATCTTTTATCGTTATATAGAAACTTTTTTTCTTAATATTATTCTACAGTAGCTTTTCAGTTAATAAAAAAATAATAAATTTACTATTCCCGTACAATAAATGAGTACGAACTCTACTTTTCTTACTTCGACGGTGAATTTGATACGCATTTTTGTATCGTACCTAATTATGGCCCCCCTTAATGCTTATAGGTGTCCTCGTTGGTCTGCTTAATAGACTTCACAACCGTCCTTTCACTGTTGCCATTTCTTTGATGGCACCCACGAACACACATGAACAATGCTTACTTTACTTAAGATGGGAAAACTTTCTCGTTACGAAATTGACACATTCCCAATGAAAATACGACCATGCATAGACTTCCATCTCAACATCCTAGTCATTAAAGCTTCAAAGGGATCGATGACAAAGTGCCACAAAACGAATGATTGAATCCAAAACAAGAACTTATTGTACATATTTTCATGGTCGGAAAGGTATTGTCAATGAGATAAAAGACAACCTTTTTTGTGTTGCCTAAGCATCCGGGTTTGGAGTAATCCATCTTGTCATTTATGAGTTTTATCCTCTTACTTGACAAATACATGACTTAGTTAGCAGTAATTATTTTTTGAGACTTTTTGATTTTGACACTAAACGTGTTTATTGAGTGTAAAACTTTCACCTAACACATATAAACCAAAATATCTTGCAGAGAAATTGAGTGTATTACCTTCAACTATGAAGGCAAATGCTCTTGCTCATACCTTGCATGTACCTGCATAGCTAAAGAAAATTTGGAAGCCTTGAAGAACCAAACTTTCTTGGTTCTTTGCCTCTTAATTGTCCTAATAATCCCCATTGCCGCTCAACAATATGCTTACAACAAGAGTGACCCTTCAACTAACCAATTTCCCTTCTGCAGCACCTATATATCTTTCGAGGACCGTGCCAAGGACCTGGTGTCACGATTAACCCTCTAGGAGAAAGTGCAACAACTAGTAAACACTGCCAAGGGCATCACTAGGCTTGGTGTGCCACCGTATGAATGATGGTCGGAGGCCTTCCACGGCGTCTTAAATGTTGGGCTGGGTACACGTTTCAACATAATTGTCCTTGGTGCCACTAGCTTCCCAGCAGTAATTCTATCAGCAGCGAGTTTCAATGCAACATTGTGGTATAAGATAGGGCAGACCATGTCAACTGAGGCCCGAGCCATGTACAACGTTGGTCTAGCTAGGCTGACGTATTGGAGTTTGAACGTCAACATCATCTAGCACATATGTGCCACTAGTCTCAACGTCAACGTTTTGTCCCTTATTTTTTTTTGCTAGGACAGAACGGACTGTCAAAATAACTATTTTGAGCAAACTTGTTATTACCATGAAAAGTTTGAGGAGGTGTGTTAAAACCATTGATTTGAACAAGTTACAATGAAATTTCACCTTATGTGCTAAGTGTGGTTGCATTATCTACCATTCTACCCGCCTCAGACAAGTAGACCATAGAAGTGTGGAATGCAATAGACATCATAGCAAACACAAGCAATCCTCATGCAGCCACACAAAGCCTAATAGATATTTGGCAAGTCACCATAAGGCAACACAACATGCTGCTACTCCATTGGAGCAATTAAGTGAGCATTCACCACATTCAAGCATGTAGACAGTGAGCTAGCACACATATCATATGAAAGTCAACATAAAATAGATAAGTCTCTTAGCCCCAAACAAGAAGTCATGAGCCAAGAAAGTCATCACATGAAGGACAAAGAAAGTAAAAAGAAGAAAGTGAGGAGTGAAGACTGGGCAATTAGCTTTACTTTTATGTAAAGTCTTTATGTAAACTTTCTAGCAATTGCTTGGAAGTGATAAGTGTGCTCCAATTCCTATATAATGGTATAGATATGTAACATTGAAAGGCAACCAACCAAAGGCCTCTTGCAAGCCTCATGTAATCCCAATTCAATCCAATCAATCACAATACTAAAGCCGATGGACTTGCGGTAATGAAATCCATTTCATTCCTTCTGTTGTTTTTGTTTCACCTTTTGTCCTTTATTTTATATTTGTTTTCTTATACCTTCATAACTTACCAACATCCAATTATTGCTTTCCATGACTACATTTTCATGTTTCCACTCACATAGTCAAATTGAACTATAGAGCCCACTAAACTCTAATTTTCTTCTTGATCTAGGATCATTTGTTCTATGATATATATTTTCTCTTTCTTTCTTTTTTTTCAAGCATAATTGGATGGCGTTAAAAGATTTATTTCGCTGTACCACACAAAATCTCTCAATGAGGCTTCTCAATTCAAACTCTGCATTTGTTTTATGGTATATTTTCTCTTTGTTGTTCTAGCATCCCTGGATTCTGTTAAATAGTTTTTTCGCTACATAAAATCCATCAAATCAAATGGTGATCTAGGTTTCATGGAAGCTCTTCAAGGCCTTTTTATGAAGGCTTTCATATCTTGTTTCTCTTATGGATCAATCATTGACATCCTAGTGTCCTTTGTTCTATTTCAAATGACATTGCAAGAAAAGAAAAGTTAAAAAAGAGGTACAAAGTATTTGTGGTTTCACGGAAGCTCTTCAAGCTTCGCATGAAGGCTATTAAATCCTTATTTTTGATAGCCTTTTAAACACATTGGTGACATGGTGGTTTGACATCTCAAGAGTATCTTGGAGCAACCAACGTCACCTACGAACCAGTATTACAGCAAGCTGTTCACTGGCTGCACAATGGGCTGCCACCTCACGTTCTACATCGAACCATACTAGTTCATGTTTCTTATCTCAGAATAGAAACATTGGATTTCAATGGCACAAGGCACCCTAGTCCTTGAGTTTGTTCCATCCATACAACAACTAGCTAATGTCCTAACTAAGCCTCTATCCAGAATTTTTTTTGAGACTTTAAACATTAAACTTTACGTCACCACACTGAGTTTGTGGGAAATGAAATTGAAGCCTCAATGTTGCTAGCTATGAACAAAGCCTCATGCAGTGGCATTTCGGTGCTAGTTAGTAATCCATCATGCTAATCGTTGGATGCATAACAAAGTGCCACCCCATGCTCTACATGCACCACCAAACATGTTCCTAATGGAAAGTGCTTTGATGTTAAGAAATTCAAGCCCATTATATCCAATAGTTGCCAACTCAACACTACTTCTTAGACTATTGCCTTAAGCCAAACACAACAACCACATGTTCTGCATGTGGTCCCACACCAAGCTAACTCATTGTTACTAGTTCCTAGTAGAGTTACAACATTTGTGCAAACCAACGTGAAAGAAGGAGCAAGTAGAAAGAAAAGGAAGGGAAAAAGGCTTGTTGTGCTTCAAACTCCAAAAGCACCTAAACTAGGTTTGCATAAAAGAAGGTTACCAACTTTAACCTTCTACCTCTAGCTTTTTGACTAGACAATGGCTACAACACACAAAAAAAAAAAAGAAAAAAAAGAAAAAAAAAGGAAGTGGTACACTAGGAAGAGGTGTGCGAAGTGAATCAAAGTCCAAAAGATAACTCAGATTTATGCTTTTCAAACTTCTACTCAAATATGTGGTTTCATGGTAAATTTAAACTAGACTTAGACTAAGCACACCATGTAGTGCTACCCAATGTATGAGAAAATGCAAATTTATCTTCATGAAGTGTGAGAAGCACAATTTAGCCAACACATAGTACATGCATATCTTCCATTCATGTGTGACATGTGTATAGGATAAACACTCCACAAGACTCAAACAACCCATCTTCAATACATGGGCATTTGTTCTTTTTTGCAAGACTCAATCAATTATAGTCACTGCACACATGGGAAGGCCACATTGATATTAACAAAAAAGTTGATATTGACAAAGGCCATTTTGAAGTAAGCAAAGTCCTTCCAAACATAAATATTGGCAAGGTACTTGCTTAAGATTTACCTTTAAAAAAAAAAATTGTTTTAGCCCTTCTCCAAACTTACCAAGCCAAAGTTTGAGAGTGCAGCCACATAGAGCTCAACAGACGTTGGCAAGTCCCCACAAGCCAACATAACATGTTGCTACACCATTGGAGCAATTAAGTGGGCATTCACCACATTCAAGCATGTGGATTATGAGTTGGCGCACATGTTGTATGGAAGCCAACATAAAATAGCTAAGTCTCCTAGTCCTAAACAAGAAGTCATGAGCCAAGAAAGTCATCACATGAAGGATGAAGAATGTAGAAAGAAGAAAAAAGAAAAAAAAGAAAGTGAGGAGTAAAAACGAAGCAATTAGCTTTACTTTTATGTAAAGCCTTCATTTAAACTTCCTACCAATTGCTTGGAAGTGATAAGTGTGCTCCAATGCCTATATAATGGCATGGATATGTAATGTTAAAAGGCAACCAACCAAAAGCCTCTTCCAAGCCTCATGTAATCTCAATTCAATCCAATCAATCACAACACCAAATCTATGTTTAGCTTTGTGTAGTTGTAGTAGGGCCGATGGCCTTGTGATCATGGAATCCATTCCATTCCTTTTGTTGTCTTTGTTTCATCTTTTGTCCTTTATTTTATATTTTGTTTTCCTTATACCTTCATAACTTACCAACAACCAATATATTGCTTTCCATGACTACATTTTCACATTTCCACTCACATAGTCAAATTGAAACATATAACCCACTAAACTCTAATTTTCTTCTTAGACCCTAATACAATAAAAAAAAATTCATAGCTCAACAATAATGACAATGAACTAAGAAGAGAGCTACCAAGGCTGCATGTTGCGCTAGCCTCCAATTTAGTCCTCTTTTTGCCAATGAACCCTCACTAAACTTTTCAATTTTCTTTGGATTCTGAGCTTTTTTGGACCACAAGACCACGCAGTGTTCACTATGATTAATTTCCAAGCCTTGAGCACCGACTGAGCCAGGGACGCGGTACTTTCTTTTCATTATGCCCCTTTAAACAATATTGTTTACAATTCAGACTTGCAACCCCAAGATTTTCGTAGCAGGGCTGATCCCGTTTATTAATTTTGAGAATGCAAATCTCAAGATATTGTCCCATATTAAGATCACGAGAATGAATCTTTAATCTTTCAAGTAATAAATTTTTTTATATAATGTCTTAAAATTTTAGAATAAACTTTTCCACTTTTATATAGTATAAGAATTAAAAATAAACTTTTGTTTTGTAATCTCTCATGTTTCAAAGTTAGGTTTCATTTTATGTATAGTATGAATGAGAATAGGCGTATCAAAAGTGAATGTTGTCTTATATAAAAAGCATAAAGATAAATTTTTAATTTTATAAATGATGAAACTTTTTTACTTAATATCTTAAGATTTTGAATAAATTCTCACACTTTTACAAACATGAAGACCAACGTACTAGCACCTCTTCTAAACTAAGAATACGTTTTCTTTGCTTCTTTTTTATTTTTATTTTTTCCTCTTTGAAGAATTGTGTTTCGTAAACTCCCAAATGTCGCCATGCCAGAAATGTTGATCCTACAAGTTTGATATCGCGAGTCAAGAAGTTCTAGGTGAGGGCGCAACGTGTGAAATTTTGATTGGTGCTTTTACAGCCATTTTGGTTGGGATTCTTATAAACAACAAAATGATTCTTCAAAAACAAAATAATATGACGCGTTCATGAAATGGTAGGAGAAATTTACTAATATACCATGATTTTTGCTTTTGAAAATATGAATAAATAGGAGTATTGAATAGAGTCAAAGAAGTTGGCAAAAGCCGCAATTTCTCGGTGGCATTCGGCCAACTGAAAAAAGAAAAAAAAAAAGAAAAAATAGAACTTGAGGCTGCATTTCGAAATCTCCTTGTCTTGATTATCTTGTATAAAGCTAAAACATGAGACGGAAATTTCCTTGCCATCCAGAGATTAAAAAAACCTGTGAGTCCCACAATGGCGGCCACGAGGCTCACACGGTACCTTTCTTAGTAGTTTTCAACTTTCCAATGGAAACCATAAGACGGAAATTTCTAATGCTACTCGACCGAAATTTCCACGATTATGCTTTTCACGCGTGATGGGGATTTATATCCTTCCCGTTGAGGAGCAGAGGACCAAACTTGCCAAGCCTAATTATTGACCAAAGCTTGCGAGTCTCGATGTTTGCAAACGAGTGTTGGTCTGAACAGACCTGTGAGTCTCCAACGGAGTCTGTGAGCATTGAAATACCCCCATCAACACAAAAGTATGAGGTTTTTCTTAGTTTTCGCGGCCCAGACACCCGATATGGTTTTACAAGCCATCTATATGAAGCATTGAAAAAGATGGGGATTGTCGTCTTTAGAGACGATAAGGAACTACAGGGAGAAGAAATTCATCCAGGTCTCAAGAATGCAATAGAAGAATCTCAATATGCAGTCGTTGTCATTTCAGAAAACTTTGCTGGATCGAAATCATGCTTGTTTGAACTAGCTATGATCATGGAACGTAGGCGAATGCAACGCCTTGTTGTTTTCCCCGTTTTCTACCATGTGAATCCCTCCGACGTGCAGAACCAGGAGGGGTCTTTTGGAGGTGCCTTCACTAAACTTAAAAACGACCTCAAGTTTGGCACAATGAAGTGGGAATATTGGAAAGCTATTTCAAATGAAATAGGTGATTGCTCTGCAAATTCCTCTAGGATTATCAAAGACCCGCTCAAATTGTTTGGAGATGCTCTTGAGGAAGTAGGCAAAGTCTCTGGATGGCATGTAAAAGACAGGTATTCTCATTGCTATAATTGATGACACTAAACTTTGATTTTCATATTCAAATTAAGCAAGAACAGATTTGGTTTATTTGGATTTTGTTCTAAGTTAGTATCTTTTCTACTAGGTACGAGGCAGATATTGTTGAAAAAATCAGTTTAGAGATATTTGGTCGATTGATGCTCAACTCAACAAGTATTGATAAGTCTCTTGTTGGGATAAAAGTTCCAGCAAAGGAAATCATGCAATTACTTGATATAGGAATGGATAGGGTCCGCTTCATAGGGATTTGTGGGATGGGAGGTATTGGAAAAACAACATTGGCAGATGTTATTTATCAAATAACAAAACCTAAATTTGAAGCTCATTGTTTTATTTCTAATATTGGAAAAAGCCAAAATGATCGTCTTACTGCATTACAAAGACAGCTTGTTTCTGCTATTGTCTCACCAGAAGTAGAAAAGTCATTGCCAAGTGATCATGCTGTAGTTGTGGCATTAAAGAGTAAGCTAAAAAGGAAAAAAGTTTTGATTGTTCTTGATGATTTGTCTCATAGAAAACAAGTAGAAGCATTGGCTGGAAGTGAGGATTGGTTTGGTGAAGGGAGCAGAATAATCATCACTAGTAGGCATCATTTACCAACTTGCTTGCAAAAGGATAATATTTATGAGGTGAAGGAGCTAAAAGTCCCTGCGGCCTTACAACTCTTTTATTCAAAAGCCTTTGATAATGGCCAGCCCAAAGAAGACTTTGAGGAATTGAGTGAGAATATTGTATATTTTGCACAAGGTTTGCCTTTGGCACTTGAAGTTTTTGGTTCTAATTTATACAATGCCGAAAAAAGTACATGGGAAAGTTACTTGGCTCGGTTAAAAACAAATCTTGACCCTGATGTTGTAAAGATACTTAGAATCACTTTTGATGGACTAGAACATTTGGCTCAAGAAATGTTTTTAGATATTGTATGTTTATACAATAATGAATGTAAGGATATTATTATCTCTGAACTAAAATGCTTAGATTACCCTGTAGAAAGTATTCTTAAAGACCTTGAGCACAAATCACTTATAAAGTTTGGTGAGGGAGAAGAATTATTTGTTCATGATTTATTACGACAAATGGGTCAAGAAATTGCTAGTTACAGTAGATTATGGCGTGCAGAAGACATCATTACCGTACAAAGGGAAAAAACTGTAAGTAGATTCTCCCAAATCAAAATATCATTCCATTTCAATTATTTACATATTTGTCCTTTTTTTGTTATAATAATTTTATTTATTTGGTTTTAGGGAATTGCCAACATTAAGGGCCTTTCCTTAAGTTCATTTTTTTTTACGAGGAGGATGAGAAGAATGTACTTACAGGATTATTCTTTGAAGTTTTATCAAAAATGGAGAACTTGAAAATGCTGAAGATCCTTCAAAGATTTAGTACATTGATACAAGTTGCTATTCCAAAATGTTATGAAGAAATTTTCCTAAGTGTTAAGTTGCGTGTTATGAAATGGGAAGAATATCCTTTTGAATCCTTGCCGGTGAGCTTCCATCCAGTTGACATTGTTATGCTTGCTTTAACAAAAAGTCGCATTAAAACTCTATGGGGTGGATATAAGGTAATATTGTAGATTAAGTAGGCATTTATTTTCTTTATATAATTTTTTGTGTTTCTTAACTATTTATTTATACATGACAGCTTTTTTGGAAGTTAAAGCACATTAACTTAAGCCACTCAACGGACTTGATTGAGATGACCGATTTAAGTCAATTTCCAAAGTTGGAGATGCTTAACCTTTCATTTTGTACAAGTTTGACAATAGTCCACTCATCCATTGAACTCCATAAATTCCTTAAAGAATTGAGGTTAGAATGTTGCACAATGCTTGAACGACTCCCGAATAGGATCAGTTTAAGGTCTCTTGAAATTCTTGATGTTTCTTGTTGTTCAAATCTCAAAAGATTTCCAGATATTTCGGGTGAAATGCCATTTTTGCAATATCTTAATATTTCACAAACTGCTATTGAAGAGTTCCCGTTCTCATTTATGAGATTGCCGTCTTTAAAGAGATTTCATGCTTGGGAAACTTCAATAAAAGTATTACCCTTTGACATCATCTTTTCAGAGGAACTTAAGGAATTTGAAGTTGGCTGTCATGGTTCAGATGCCACTACTTTGCACCCAATTTCATTCTCACCTTTTGGCACATTAAAAGGTCTATTGAATGAAGTAGTTCCTACTACTCTTAATGGCTTATTTGTCTATAGTCAAGAACAAAGTGAAGAATTGTTAGAGATCCTATTCTCATGTTTGAGATCTTTATCAAAGGTGGTGATGTTTAATTGCAATCTCAAAGCTATTCCTAAGTCTATTGGTTGTTGGTCCTTAGTTGAAGAATTAAATCTTAGTGATAATAGATTTACAGAATTACCCGATAGTATTTGTGAACTTTCTAAACTTAAATATCTTGTTTTGAATAATTGTACCTCTCTTTTAGCATTGCCAAAACTGCCATTAAGGTTAGAACAATTGGGATTAAGGAATTGTCTACTATTGAAGGCCTTTAAAGACATAAGGACTATCCAAAGTTCAGGAGAGATGTTAAGGACCTATTATCTCCCCTTTACAGTCACCTATGTTGGTATTGATTACAGAACTTACAACATCCTCTATCTGAGTCCTCAAAGTCTTTTTGGATATGTGAGTTTTTTCCTCTCCTTTTTTATGCACATGTATCTCATTTACAAAACTAAGTTATTGGTTAAAAGAATTATAATTAATGTTTTACCTTCTTTGTGTATTTTTTGTCTACAGGTTTACAATATTCATAATCAGGCAGCATGTTGCCCCCTGCGTGAACCAGGAATCCGAGAGGGGTTCATCCACAGAAGCACTTCTGGTTCCAGTAAAAAAATTGAAATTGATATGAATTGGATTTCGATTGACACTTTTCAGAGCCATAAGTATGTGTGGGCTTTGTTAATTGTGTATGAAGTCTATGGGCATGACAAAAGAGATGGTAAAAAACGAAAGTCAGATTTATGTATTGGAGCTTGTGAGGGTAGTACTTGTATTTTTCCTGAATTTCTTTGTCAATTACAACTCAATAGGACTCCAAAAAATACAATTGTCGTTTGTGTACCTGAAATTGTTCCTGCTGGGTCACATGGAGTTTTGGTATTTGTGAAGGTTCCACTTTTCTTGCATGGACCGAAAATTCACTGCTTGGTTTCAATTACAGCAATCAGCGAGAATGTTAAGTTGAAGGAGTGTGGAGCACATTTGCTACATATAGATGATCATTCAGAGTTGGCTCAAGTTGTTAATCAACCTGATATGGAATCTTTTCGTTCAGAAAGTTTTCTGAAAGTCGATGGCCCTATTCTAGAAACAGAGATAGGTTGAAGAGAAGGAAGAAGATAGCAATGAAGAAACACAGCGAAGGTAAATTTAGGTTGTTCAAAATTTTGTTCTCCATCCACACTTTAGAATCAATCTGAGAGTACTTGTATACAGTTTACTGGAACAAATATTTGACCCTTCTCTACTTTGTATAGAATTCAGTGACTAGGATGCAAGAGCCGAGATGCGATTTCCAGCGGATAGCAGCTTAGGCGTAGAAGCCTTGGGGGTTAAGGTAGAGCTGACCGGCCTTGGATGGAGTTTGACTTTTCTTCGTTGATGTGCACCCGGTTGATGATGTGGGCTGCACTAATCCCTGTCAAGTTTGGGCTTCCGGGTTTGATTACTTGAATCAATGCAGTGGTACTGGTTGTATCAAAGTTTGGGCTTCCCTTCTACCTCGTGTGTTGGGTAAGATGAGGAAGAATTTAATCAAAATCTAAAAATGTTTCCCCAGCTTTCTATGTCTTTTGTTTATTGTTATTTCTATTTTACTCTTGGTTATGCATATTTTTATTTTTTTCGATATGCATGAGTGGTCAATAGGCCTTAAGGAACTTTTTGCTGGGGAGTTCTCAACCACATGATGTCCTAAGCACACAACAGATCTTGTAGCTTAAGCTTGTTGCAATTAGCTTCGTAAGGGTTTGTTTTCTGTTCCTATTTTAATTGTCTTTTGTTTTAAAATACTTTGGTTCTATATACTCTTTTTTTTTTTTGGTGGTTGCCAAAATTTTACAAAGTTGAATTTTTGTTCGGATAAGATTCTATCGAATCATAGATTTATATGTACTTTTAGCTATTGAATGATATGGAATTTCTACACAAAATCCTATGGGATTTGTGATTGCCAAAAGCTGCACCTCTCCATGCCGTTCCCCCTCGTTTATAAGCTTTCCTACTCGTGGAATCAGCCTCCCTGGCTGCAGATTCGTCGTACAAAACAGTTCCTACCAGCTACGGATTCAAACAGCCTCGCATGCTGCTGCAGAGACGTGGCCTGGAATCAGGGGACGATGGTGCTCTGCGTCAGTACGCCTTACACTTCATTGTCCTTTCCCCTGACCCATTTGCCATTTACATAAAAAATTACCATATATTACTTTTCCCCCTAATTTTGATTTCATACTTATCAATTATTGTAACTCTTTTGCAATCACCATACGAGTTATAGTGAAAGAACATTGACGTTATTAACATTGATTTAAGGTTACAGTCAAAGTAGCCATATCATTTTGTGATAGATCTTTTCCTTAAGCAAGAAAATACAAAACCATGTTATACATTGGTAGAAAGGGCATCTTCTGAATCCGAGTATTTCCCTGCAACATCATCAAACATGAAAGATGGCTAAATAATGTTTCGAAAGATGTTTTTCCTGAGTACGAAAACCCTTCTTTTGTTTTCCGATTTAGACCAATTAATTTACGCAATGTGATCAGCAAGGTGAGTACTAAAATCCTTACAAACAAACTATTAGCACTTACGGAATTTCGTCTATCTCACTCCTGAAGGACAGCTGCACACGAGACCATATAGAGATTTGGCACCCACCTCTTTCAAAACCTAGCCCTTGTCCTTTTTCAGGCTGCAACACGCCCCAGTCGACCGCTGCCACACGCCATTTCTTTCCCTTCTTTCGTTACGTCCTCAGAGAACAACAGAGAATTAGTCGCGGCCTCGTACCCTCGATTCAGGTCTCGACTCTTCACCTATAGACGACGTTGTCTTACTCATAAGTATTTCTGATTCAAGTCTTTACTTGTAATACCTGCTTTGGATTCTTCTGATTCTTCTGAACCCATTACAGGGATCCTTGGGAAAAACAACTATCATAAACCAACGCTTCTTCACAGTTTGGCACCTACTTGCGTTGTGGACTTTGTGCACAATGGGTATTTTTTTTTAATATGAACTTTGATATTATTTTAGAAAGTTAAATCTTACTCAAAAATTTATTTTAGAGTATTTAGTGTCTTTTCTGTTTTATTTTTAATTTTTTATAAGGTTTATTCCCAATAATGCTAAGTCGTACATAACCTTAAAGATCCACTCTCAATTTGTGACTATAATATTCAGAAAATAAATATTTTGGTAATAAACCATGTATAAAGGTCGCACTTTCGTTTTTAAGCTTGACACTGTACTATTTTGATCTATCATAATGAATACCATAAGCATATTAATAGTTGAAACACATGCTATTTTTCCCCTTAGCTTTTATTCTTTTCTTATTACATATATGTGTAAAAGTAATTCACTTTCTTGTCCTAAGAAATATATTCATTCTTAATTTCTAATGAGCTAGTACCCTAAGAAATTCTTGTAAGAACCTTTGAACACATGTTTAGCTATTATTTAGCAAAAATAACTATTTCTATCTATTTCTATCAAATATTTAGCTTGAAACAAATATTCACTAAAAATGATAAGGAATACTATTAGTTAGATCCAAATCTTGTTTAAATTACACCTATTCAAGTTAAGAATTGGAGTTTAACCTTAAATTCAATTTCTCTATCTTGACTATTTATAATTTTAGACTTTTGAATCTTCTTTAATTAGATATTACATTCTTCATTAATGCCATAATAATCTTTACTAACTTTTTTGCAATGGAATTAACTGTAGAATTTGTTAGCTTGGAGTTCTTTGAGCCAAACCTTAATTGGTAGTCCCATGAGTTATGGGTTGAGTCTCCTCTCCCCTCCTTGGGTGCATGTGTTATATAAAAAAAAAAAATTCTTTACCAAATTTTTTCCTCTTTGAAAACGACTAAATTTAGATTGTTAAATGTACTTGGTATCTACATAAAATATATACCTAGGCTCTATATGAAAACCTAACCATAAGGTCAATTAGGTTGGCCTTTTTACTAATCACTATAGGCCTAGACCAAAGCATTGAATATAAGTCTAGATCAACCCACTTGAGTTATCCTCATTTAAGTCTAAGCCCTTAAACTTAAAATTGATTTGAGTTCAAAATTAAAAAGACAACTCTAAGATTGCATGACTTAAGGATTTACATTAAACATTACCCAACAATCACACTTTTTCCACCAAAATAAGTATGTCCAAATTTAAGTTAGATGAAATTTAGAATGGATCAACTTGGACTCTAATATCATGTAAAAAAATTCAAAGTATAAACTAAAATATAATTAATAAAAAATAAAATCATATTTAAATATTATTTAAAAATCTTGTATCTTTTTGTAAGACTTTCATTTTTAACATTATTCATCAGTAGCTCTCTAGTTAATTAAAAGAAGTGATAAATGCATTATCCACACAATACAAATTAGTACAAAATCTACTTTTCTTGCTTCCACGGTTGATTTCGTGGCTTGCTGATAAGCAATTGTTCCTGTACAGTTCATCAAGAGATAGCCATCCAAACTAGAACCTAATTCTATGTTCTACAAGTTAGGTCTACAAACCATTAATGCTAGGTTTTTATCAAGAGTTGGCTAAAAAGATGTTTCAATTGAATCTATTATCTTTAATTATACAAAATTGGGTGAATTTTCATGAGTTAAAAGAATAAATTCACATTTAAACATTAATTAAAGATGAAATGATTATATTGTGAGATTTTCATTTTTTACACTCTCTAGCGCACCATGTATATTCATAGGTTTCAAATTGAATGGAAATTAGAGTAGATAGATCTTGGATCCATTATTATGTAAAAAAGTCCCAAACTCAATCCAAAATTTAATCATGAGTAGAGGGAATAAAAACTACATTTAAACATTATTCAAATATCTCATATCATTATGTAAAAATTTTTATTCTTAATATTATTCTATAATAACTTTTCAGTTAATAAAAAAATAATAAATTTACTATCCCGAGAGAACAAATTAGTACGGACTCTACTTTTCTTACTTCGACGGTGAATTTGATACGCATTTTTGTATCGTACCTAATTATGGTCCCCCTTACTGCTTATAGGTGTCCTCGTTGGTGTGCCTTAATGGACTTCACAACCGTCCTTTCACTGTTGCCATTTCTTCGAAGGCACCCACAAACACACATGTACAATGCTTACTTTACTTAAGATGGGGAAACTTTCTCGTTTGGCAACATTGGGATAAACGAAATTGACACATTCCCAATGAAAATATGACCATGCATAGAACTTCCATCTCAACATCCTAGTCATTAAAGCTTCAAAGGGATCGATGCCAAAGTGCCACGCTACAAATCATTGAATCCAAAACAAGAACTTATTGTACATATTTTCATGGTCGGAAAGGTATTGCCAATGAGATAAAAGACAACCTTTTGTGTGTTAACTAAGCATCCGGGTTTGGAGTAATCCATCTTGTCGTTTATGAGTTTTATCCTCTTAGTTGACAAATACATGATTTAATTGGGAGTAATTATTGCTAGACCTTTTGATTTTAAGTTTGAACTGAACGTGTGTATTGAGTGTAAAACTTTCATCCGGCACATATGAGCCAAAATATCTTGCAGAGAAACCGGGTGTATTACCTTCAACTATAAAAGCAAATGCTGTTGCTCATACCTTGCATGTACTGGCATAGCTAAAGAAGATATGGAAGCCTTGAAGAACCAAACTTTCTGGGTTTTTTGCCTCTTACTTGTCCTGGTGACCCCCATTGCCGCTCAACAATATGCCTGCAACAAGAGCGACCCTTCAACCAGCCAATTTCCCTTCTGCAACACCTCTCTATCTTTCGAGGACCGCGCCAAGGACCTGGTGTCACGCTTAACTCTTCAGGAGAAAGTGCAGCAGCTAGTAAACAGTGCCAAGGGCATCACTAGGCTTGGTGTGCCGGCGTATGAATGGTGGTCGGAGGCCCTCCACGGCGTCTCAAACGTCGGGCCAGGTACACGTTTCAGCGGAACTGTCCCCGGTGCCACGAGCTTCCCAGCAGTAATTCTATCAGCGGCGAGTTTCAACGCAACATTGTGGTATAAAATGGGGCAGACCGTGTCAACCGAGGCTCGAGCCATGTACAACGTTGGCCTAGCCGGGCTGACGTTTTGGAGCCCGAACGTCAATGTCTTCCGGGACCCCAGATGGGGCCGTGGCCAGGAAACTCCCGGAGAGGACCCTCTGGTGGTGTCCAGATACGCCGTGAATTATGTCCGGGGGCTGCAAGAAGTGGGTGAGGGAGGAGATTCTTCTACAGATAGGCTTAAGGTCTCTAGTTGTTGCAAGCATTACACTGCTTATGATGTTGATAAATGGAAGGACGCCGATCGGTTTCACTTCGATGCCAAGGTACATTGTCTGCTGTTGGGCTATCATCTTCATTGCTACAAGTGTTAAAATCTCAATACAGAGAAACAAAAAGTTTAAGCACCTTTTTCGATTTATAATTTGTTTTCTATAAAATGGAAAGAGATTGAAATTAACAAAAGGAATAACAAATGTTCTCTCCTTATAAGAAAATATTTTTGATTTTAGATGATATAAGAGTATGGATTTCAAGTGCCGTAACTCATCATGGATTGAGTCTCTTTAATCTTATTAGACATTAAGTGAACGAATTTTTTTAAGTATAAATTATTATTTTAGGTTATTATTTTTGCATACAAGACATAACATGCCCCTTATTGCTTGTGAATTAGTCTATTTGAGATAGGGGAGTGTGCTAAAATATAGCATAAATTATATTGCTTAAGTTTTAGTTAAAAATATTCTTTAGAACAAAAAAGACTCACTTATTCTAGAGTTGATTTTTGAATTAGAATGAATTTTCTAATAATTAGAACTTATGATGAAAGAAACAATATTGGGGTTGTTGCAGGTGACAAAGCAAGACCTCGAGGACACATATCAGCCCCCATTCAAAAGCTGCGTACAGGAGGGACATGTGAGCAGCGTGATGTGTTCATACAACAGGGTGAATGGGATTCCTACCTGTGCTGATCCAGACCTTCTCAAAGGAGTTGTCAGAGATCAATGGGGTCTAGACGGGTTTGTCACTATTAATTTTTCCTTTTTTTCTCTTTAACTATGAAATAGTGGTTGTCTCATATCCCAACATTTAGCCAATTATATATATATATATATATATATTCACATATCATAATTCAAGTTCAAGTATAACATTCATTACAATATGAATAATTCAATCTCCTTATCTGTAAATTGGCATACATTTAAAGATAGAGCATGTTAAATAGTAGTTATTTTACATTGTTAATATTTTAGTCTGCTATCTTCTCTGTATTTTTATTATTCTCATATCTTGATGTTCTATTCATTGAAAAGACTAATGCTGAATCCATCACGGTTTTTCAATCATATAGCTGATGCTACTCGAGTATATGACTGAAATATTTTCGGGCTTGTTTGCAGATATATTGTTTCAGACTGCGACTCAGTTTCGGTTTATTATAATTCCATCAATTACACTGCAACACCCGAAGATGCAGTAGCCCTTGCCTTAAAAGCAGGTTGTCAATACAATTTCAGTCACACAAATCCATAAATCAAGAACTTCATCTGCTGTTTCAGTAAATGTTTCTATATACGTGCTTATGCAGGATTGAATATGAACTGCGGGGATTTTCTCGGAAGATACACAGAAAACGCAGTCAACCTGAAGAAAGTGAACGAATCTGTAGTCGACCAGGCCTTGATATACAACTACATCGTCCTGATGAGACTTGGGTTCTTCGACGGCGATCCGAAGGCTCACTCATTTGGCAATCTTGGGCCATCGGATGTATGTACTGATGCTAATCAAGAACTGGCGCTTGATGCTGCAAAACAAGGAATAGTACTGCTCGACAACAATGGAGTTCTTCCATTGTCTAAAAACGAAACAAGGAGCTTGGCTGTTATAGGACCCAACGCCAATGCCAGCGAAGTTATGATCAGCAACTACGCCGGACTTCCTTGCGGCTACACCACCCCTTTACAGGGCCTACAGAAGTATATCTCGGCAGTGAGTTATGAGCCGGGCTGCAATAATGTGGAGTGTGGTGACGAGAGCCGTATTGTGGCGGCAGCTAAGGTGGCAGCCACGGCTGATGTGGTGGTGGTGGTGGTTGGGCTTGATCAGTCTGTGGAGGCGGAGGGCCTGGACAGGGACAACCTGACATTGCCAGGGTTTCAAGAAAAGCTTGTGCTTGAAGTGGCGAATGCTACAAATGGAACGGTGATTCTTGTTGTTATGTCAGCTGGGCAGATTGATGTTTCTTTTGCCCGAAATGTGAGCCGAATTGGTGGGATTTTGTGGGTGGGATATCCTGGTCAAGCAGGTGGGGATGCCATAGCTCAAGTCATATTTGGAGATTACAATCCAGGTTATCTTCTTCTCTATTACGTTTTTACATACAACATGCTATCTGATGAATCGTTAAAATGATTGGATAGAAAGAACTGTAAAAGAAGATAACTTGGTTTTTTATTTTTTACTTTTATTTTTACACGTACATACCTAAACTCACACATGTAAATATTAAACTTAGAATCAAGAGATTCCATGTAATATTTATTTTCAATTGAGTCAAATAGTTGTCCATATAATATTAGTTTATAAAAGTTCAAATTAGCAAAGACATTCAAATAAAATATATTGTGACTAACTTTCTTATATTAGTATTTTAGTACAATATTTGAACTGTATAATAGTTACTTATCCTTAACGCTATCCACTTAAGAGTGTCATACTTCTCGAAACAATGCATTGCAATTGCTATCAATTATACTGAATAGGTGATTATGCTGTCAGCCGGAAGGTCTCCAGTTACATGGTACCCCCAACCATACGTAGATCAAGTGCCGATGACAGACATGAACATGAGACCCAACGCCACCAGCAAATCGCCCGGCAGAACCTACCGCTTTTACACCGGAAAACCCATCTACTCCTTCGGTCACGGCCTGAGCTACTCAACCTTTTCGGAGTTCATAGTATCCGCTCCCTCCACCGTACTTCTCCGACCAACCATCCCCACCCGGCCGAACACCATCTCCAACGGCTCACCAATCGACATTTCAACCATCAACTGCCAGAACCTGACGTTCAATCTTGTACTCGGCGTGAAGAACAACGGACCAAGGGACGGTGACCGTGTCGTGCTGGTGTTCTGGAAGCCAGCACCCTCTGAGGAGTTGAATGGTGCACCAAATTTGCAGCTGCTGGGGTTCGAGAGGGTGTATGTTGAGACAGGGAAGACAAAGTCGGTGACGGTGAAGGTGGACGTGTGCAGGGACTTGAGCCTTGTGGATGGTGAAGGGAAGAGGAAGCTGGTCACCGGGCTGCATACCATTCTGGTTGGATCGCCGAGTGAGTTCCCGGTGAGGCACTATTTCGTTGTGAGGATTGCCGGGGCTAAAGGTGGAGCTAATGGAGGCCATATGGCTATATGACTTAGCAGCAGCAGCAGTAGCATGTTGCTCTGATCCCTCAAAAATGGCTGATGCCAAAGTATAGACTTCTGATTATTCTTGGTTCGAATACAAAAATAAAAGAAGGTCCATTAGCACTAGCAATCTAAGCCTTTCATGCAAAGCAATTATACCAAGTATTCTAACACTACGAGTTGTCAGTAGTAGTAGAAGGAACTTGTAAGCTTGGGTCTTATCATAAAATTAATGATATATAAAAGGCATGAGTTTGTATTGTTTATTTGAATTGGATATTATTAAGAAAGGTAGCTTAAGTGGAGCTATCACGGATTACAAAAAAAAAAGTAAAAGTAGGACCTCATTACTTAAATTTACTTATCAATTATTTTTTAAAAAAAATTAAATAATATTTTTGATAAGCCAATTTTGAAGAGAAAATGTAATTTTTTATAATACATTCAAGTTCAAGACAAAATGAAATTATGGCTCAAAGTGATTTGTTAAGAAGTCTGATAAAAATTAAAAATTAGTTTTAAGATTAGAGAATAGAAGAGAACTCGCTAGAGGAAGGGCTTGAACCTTCGACCTTGTGGTTAACAGCCACACGCTCTAACCAACTGAGCTACTCCAGCTGTTGTGTTAGCAATTAATATCTCCTTTTTACTACTGCCACCACATCAAACAACTTAGTAAAAAAAGAAAAAGAAAAGCCACCTTCTTTAGTTGTTGAGATATTTCAACATAGTTTGGTAGATAAAATTCTAGTTTGTGCCAAAATTTATTTTTTTATTAATTAAAAAAATAATTTTTCTTTAATGAATCAAACCCTCTAATTTAAAATCATTATAGTTAATTCAGTTATGTGTTCTGATTCAAAGTATGACCATATACACGCAGATCATCATTTCGTAGAGCTGGTAGAAGATGTTGATGATGATCCCCTCACTCAGCTTACACGTGAGCGGGGTGATTTGACTGCTTCTATTTCACAGAAGATTCAACCGTTCCTTCACAGAAATTCATTTAATGAAATCAACCAAAACCTGACTGTAAAAACCACTGGATTACTTCAACACAGAAGATTCAACCACTCCTGTACAGAGACCCATTCAATCAAATCAACCAAAACCAGACTGTAAAAACCACTGGATTACTTAAACCCAGGTACTTGTGGGGCCCCAGAATGTTCCAGAGGACCAAAAATCAAGACTTACAACTCTATTCGCCATGCCGTTCATGATCTTTGTTCATCCTTTCACATGGTCCTCTCCAGCCGCCATGGGGCTGCTGCACCTGTGAGTTACTTTCCATATGCTTTTCATACGATATATTCTCTGTTGTTGGTTCACTTTTCAACGTGAAATGGTAACGCTTTTGCTTGGCTTTTCCACATCAATGTTCAAAGTTTTTCTTTGTTTAGGCACGTGGTGTGCCAACCGGGGATGAACCCAATCCCTCTGCCGGCAGAAACAGCTTGAAGACAAAGAATGGGTCAATTTCAGCTGCGTGCTCTTCGAAGTGTAATTAATCCAAGCCTGGTGTGCCCGTTGAAGTGTCGACCCGGGCCATGGCGACGAGGAGAATGAATACTACTATTCGTCAAGTGTGGAAATGTAAAGTGCCGTAACATTATAGTTGAATATCTTTGTAAATTATAATCAAAATTCTTTTTTTTTCTTATTTGAGCAACTATAAAATTAATTTTAAAAAATAAGTTTATCTTCTTCTTAGGAAATTTGATAATTTCTTTGTACATTGTAAATAATAGGAAGCATTCCAATACTCTTTTATTAGTGTCATAAAATGAAATTATAGGCTTTTTGAGTAATGTCAAGGAAAGACTTTGCATTTTATGATGAATTGCAGTATCATTTTATTCATCTGAATTTTATGCTTTGATATCATATAAAAAGTTAATTATCTTTTTCGAAACTAATTGTTAGAAGGGAAAAATAATATGAGACAAATTTTAAATCAAAATAACAGTAATATAGGATATTCAACTCATTGAACTTAGTTGGAGCCTAGGGGGTGAAACACCAAACCCCCAGCGCTTTTGCTTACCGAAAAAACGAAAAAAATGTAGGATAAACTCTCACTCAATAAGCTTCCTACTACAAGCACAAAGAAGTATGTTTTAGGAAACCCAAGTCATGAACAATAAGGTGTTGAGATAATGTTAAGAAAAGCTTAATGTTTTTTAAACTGACTTGTAAAAAAGAAAATATATACTTCATTTTAAAGATAATTATTACTATTATTATTATTATCAAGATTTACTATGTTCTCTTGTAACTAATGCTAGTTGTATGCTTCATTTTGATGTAATATACCCCCTTTCATACATAAAACGTAACTATTCTTAATTATGTTATAATATCATGTTAATAAAACTTGTTTTTTAAAAATGAACTAGTAAAAAAAAAAACACGTATTTCATTTGAAATTTAATTTTAATAAGAATTTTAGCAATATGAAACATAAACAAGGCAATACCCCAACATGATACGTGTTCCTGGCGCCCGTTGCAATGGATTGTTTTTCACTTATCTTACACCCACTTTCACTTCAACGCGTAGAGCCGCAGTTTTGTAGATAGG
This sequence comes from Casuarina equisetifolia, assembly GCA_028551475.1. Lineage (NCBI taxonomy): Eukaryota > Viridiplantae > Streptophyta > Magnoliopsida > Fagales > Casuarinaceae > Casuarina > Casuarina equisetifolia. The sequence continues at coordinate 4,041,658 of CM052362.1, read as the reverse complement.
CAGTTTTCCTGCTCGGTAAAATATAATTTGGGACGGATGGTGGGGAACGGAAAGTCCAATCTTTGTTGGTCAAACGTTGTACATGTCTTTTGACAATTCATTATATATATGCCCATGGTGATTCTAGACAGCAATTCGCATCGAAGCATATACTCGAGGTAAAGCTTCATACGAATCTAGAAGATCTTTTGAACAAAGAAGAGAAAGACATGGAAGGTCTCATTCCCTTTGTGCTCCGTGCTATGAGCAAGCAGAAGCCTCACAGCAACTACCGGAGCCTCAGCGAAGGGTCAAGCCGGAGCTACCATTTGCTGCTTGCATCGGACTCCTTCAACGGCTCGTCCCACAGCCGAACCCGGTTGGAGTTCCAGCCACCGGCCGTGGAGCAGCGTTCGGATCATGAATTTACCCGTTCTCACAACTCTAACAAAGGCTCCGCACCATCTTCTTCTTGGGGTGGTTCCTTTTCCGGCCAAGTTACCAAGAGGGCTCCTAATAACTTCACCGGTGCTCAAAAGCCCTGGTGAACAACAATAATTGTTATTCTTTCTTTCTTTGAATCTGTCCATCAAACTGGTGGCTCTCAATCCATTGTGATGCTGTGATTTTGTTATGGGTGCTGAAGATTTGTACTGGAAATTGTATATGAGATAATGGAAATTATTTTTAGGATTCTTTGTGAGGATTTTCCTTTCACAGAATCGATTATCACAAGTTGTTTGACTTGAAAAAACCTATGATCTAAAATTTCATCTATAACTTTTATCCCTCTCAAGACCAGCCTCTGCGAACTTTATTCTGTAACCTCTTCCTCTACAAAACCCAACGGCTTAGTTATCTCAACGGATGGCCTTCGGATCTGGTTGATTTTAGACATAGTATGGTTGTAAGTTTAAGTCTCGACGACGAGGAGTCTGAAGATGAGGTTAATTCTAAACTTCTTCTGTCTATGCCGACAAGTAAGCCGGGATTTTCTCGCAGTGGAGGGTTCTCTTCCTACGTGACAATGGCATTTTGGTGGTGATTTTCATTTCATCAAATCGTCCTTCTACATCGTTCCTTCAAATACAAGGGATAGATAGAGCCTCAACACAGATCATAAACACTCCGGATCAGAAAGCTAAGCAACAAGAAGCCAAAACGTTGAAATTGTATAATATCGAGGGCAAAACATAGCATGGCTACATATCATGGTGCAAGACGTATTTTTGGTAAGGGGCATCTCATAAGTTTAGGCCCTAGAAAATGAGAATATCAAGGAGCAATGTTGAAAGTTGGATGAAACTAGAGCTTCTGCATTGCAAAATAATTTTGTTTATACAAGAGTTCCAACCTTTACATGTCACTTGGTTTCCCTAAAATAAGGTCTAGCCCTTCAATCGAGAAATCACATTGAAAAGACGAGAGAGAATTTTAAGTTGATCATTTTTATACCTAGTTTCCTCCAATTTCCAGGCAAACAAAGTGATAATAAAGAAAGAGTAGAGGCACTAAATGGACTGTCTTAAACTTGGGTTATTTAATCCATCTTTGTAACTGTGCTCAAATCTATTTTGCATTTGAAACCAGCTTTGGGGTACTAAAATGGGAGTCTTTTGGATTTATATGGTCTTCTATCTTCACAGGAAAGACTATGAACCACACATTTACAAGCCCCTTGAAAAAACAAAAATGCAAAAAGCAAACTTAGATGTTTTTGCTAAATAGAAGAGACTCCTTATTAGAAAGACTTCGCTCACATGTAGGTCGAAAATCAAAAAGTAATTTTGTTAGCAAAATATAGCTTCAAATGAAGGTTTTTTTTTTCAATTTATTTTAAGGATCTACGCACCAATCATGGAGAACAAAATGGGTTTCATGAGGAACATAAAAATAGGTCAAATACATACTAGATTTCTCTATTTCTTGAATTGCAACTTAGCATTAGGTCTTCCTCCCTATGCTCTCCGGATACCACCCAATAAGGCAGCCAAAATCACTGAAAATCAAAGGAGAAAGGGATTGTAATAGACTGTAGAGAAAGCTCTCTCTAGAGAAGATGAAAAGAGATAGAAGAAAAGAAAGAAGCCAAAATGGAACAACATGGACCGAGACAATATGAACACCTTTTACAAAGAAGCTAAACTTGCCCATTCTAGAAAAGATGGTTTGACACCCAAAACCAACACTTGACCTAATCATGTTAGTTTTTTATTTTGCTACTAGGCCTTGATCCTACTTAGACTAGCACTGAAAGGTTGGTTAGTTTTTGGTTGGCATATTTATTGGATTTTTAAAACTTTATGGTAGCTCTACTAGTTTTAAGGTTATGTACTCACACTAAATTTAGTTTTTACTAAATCTTCTTAGAAGGGCATGCACTAAAAATTGCATTAAGCATAAATTAGAAAATGCATATTGTAGAATACTAAGAACAAGACTTGATCAATAATAGCAACATAAATATTTGAAACAATCTTCAAAAAGAAGTTTTTCCTTTGATGATGAGCAAACCATAGGATCAAATAAATTTACTATCTTTGCAACAACTTGTAAGAGTCGTTGACAAACAAAAACCATAAAACCCAACATCCACTAGTCTAAATTATAAATCCCTTTGAGAATGAAGAAAAGCTTCTAAACTATAGTCTACACTATGACAAATTGGAAAGCTTACAGTGATTAAGATCTTCCTTTATTCCCAATACCTTCTAAAAGACCTCTATTGGTGGAATGATAACAATAAAAGTCTCACAGTTGGAGCAGCATGAATATTAGAAACAATCTTTCGAAAGAAGTTTTTCCTTTAATGATGAGCAAACCATAGGTTCAAATAAATTTGCTATCTTTGCAACAACTTGTAAATAGAAATCATAAAGCCTAACATCTACTAGTCTAAACTATAAATCCTTTTGAGAAAGAAGAAAAGCTTCTAACTAAGGTTTGTTCTATGACAAATGAGAAAGCTAATAGTGATCAATATCTTCCTCTATTCCTAATACCTTCTAAAAGAACTTTGTTTGTGGAATGATAACAATAAAAGTCTTATTGTTAGAGCTAAATATGCAAGTTGACATAACATGACTAAAATTTACTTTAAAGTCAACAACATGATCTAATCATGGTACATTGCCATTGGGAACAAGTAACAAAACAAATGGAAGAATATAGTAATTGTTAGAACACTGGTGAAACCAAATCCCTTTATTTTTCTACAAGAGTGCATATAACCAACTATGTTCTAGGCTTGTGATTGGATTTCAACACTTTTGTGGTAAAAGGAGTTATATGAGGGAAATAATTGAATAAGATTCTTATATACTACCTCTATGGAACTGCATTGTGGAACTCATAGGTGATATGACTTTTAAGTTTTTATAATAATGACCTAAATATTCCAAAAACTAGTGAAGTGAGATAAGAATCTTTTGATAGAAATGTTTAGGCTTATAGCAGAGTTGCAAGTAAATATTTACTAATTTTTCTTGAATTTTCTATTATCTAGATGATTTATAGATATTTCTTTGTAAACTTAGCTAAAAGCTAAAACGATAAGATGGAAAATTTTCATTTGAAAATTACTAGAGGACATTTACATCTTACAAAAGAGTTGGAAGCAAATTTCCTTGTCAATAAACAAAAAAGATCATTTTTAGTATTAGCCATAACTTAGCTTCATTAAGGTGTCTTCTCTAAAAAGACTAATAGAAAAGATAAACATGCATGTAAAGAATAAAACAATCCAATGTCATCCAAAATTTTGACATTTAGTTGTTGGGATATTTCAACATAATTTGGTGGATAAAATACTAGTTTGTACCAACATTTATATTTTTATTAATTAAATTTTTTTTCTCTAATGAAACAAACCGTCTAATTTAAAATCATTATAGTTCCTTCAATTATGTGTTTTGATTATTCAAACTATGATCATTTACACACAAATCACCATTTTTGTAGTATAGGTAGAAGATGTCGATGATGATCCCCTTAGCTTACACGTAAGAGGGGTAATTTGACTACCATTGCACAGAAAATTCAACCACTCCTGTACAAGGACCCATTCAATCAAATCAACCAAAAACGGACTGTAAAAACCACTGGCTTACTCAAACCCAGGTAGTTCCGGGGCCTCAGAACCTTCCAGTGGACCAAAAATCAATACTTACAACACTAGTATTCGCCATGCCGTTCATGATCTTTGTTCATCCTTTCACATGGTCCTCTCCAGCCGCCATGGGGCTGCTGCACCTGGGAGTTACTTTCCATCTGCTTTTCATATGATATTCTTTCTTGTTGGTTCACTTTTCAACGTGAAGTGGTTAGCTTTTGCTTGGCTTTTCCACATCAATGTTTAAAGTTTTTCTTTATTTAGGCACGAGGTGTGCCAACCGGGGATGAACCCAACCCGTCTGCCGGCGGAAACAGCAAGAAGACAAAGAAAGGGTCAATTCAAGCTACGTGCTCTTCGAAGTCTAATAAATGTAAGCCTTGTGTGCCCGTTGAAGTGTCGATCCGGGCCATGGCGATGATGAGAATGAATACTATTCGTCAAGTGTGGAAATGTAAAGTGCCGTAACAATATACTCTCCCCTTAGCTCAACAACATTTTCCATATAATGCATGATGGGATGAAAAAATCTAGTTAAATGTTTTTGTAAATTATAGTCAAAATCATTTTTTTCCCTTATTTGAGCTAGTATAAAATTGCATTTTTTAAAAAAATAAGTTTGTCTTCTTCTTAGGAAATTTGATAATTTCTGTGTACATTGTAAATAATATGAAGCATTCCAATACTCTTTTGTCAGTGCCATAAAATGAAATTATATTTTATGATGAATTATATTATCATTTTATTCATCTGAATTTTATGCTTTGATATCATATAAAAAAGTTAATTATCTTTTTTGAAACCAGTTGTTAGAAGGGAAAAACAATATGAGACAAACCTTCTGCATTGCTGGAGCAATGTTGAAATTTGGATGAAACTAGAGCTTCTGCATTGCAAATAATTTCATTTATACAAGAGTTCCAACCTTTACATGTCACTTGGTTTCCCTAAATGAGGTCTAACCCTTCGATCGAGTTATCACATTGAAAAGATGAGAGAGAATTTTAACTTGATCTATTATATACCTAGTTTCCTCTAATTTCCAGGCAAACAAGCCTATAATGAAGAAAGAGAAGAGGTGTGAAATGGAGTATCTTAAAATTGGGTTATTTAAAGACTGATATGCAAAATGCAGATTGTTATAATAGAATTGAACAGATTCATATTAGTTATTTTTTCTTAATCCATCTTTGTAATTGTGATCAAATCTATTTTGTGTTTGAAACCAGCTTTTGGTTACAAAAATGGGATCTTTTTGGATATCTATGGTCTTCTATCTTCACGGGAACGAATATCCCCCGGCTACGTCCTCACCAAAAAAAAAAAAAAAAAAAAAAGCAAAAAGCAAACTCAAATGTTTTGCTAAAAAAAGAGACTCCTTATCAAAAAGACTTTGCTCACATGTAGGATGTAAATAAGAAACTCATTCTATTAGTAAATATGACTTCAAACGAAGTTTTTTTCTAAGGTCTAAGCACCCATCCTAGAGAATAAAATGAGTTTCACAAAGAACATAAAAGCATATAAAAGAATGTACCAGATTTCTAGTACTAAACATATAAAACACATATGGTTACTTGATAGGTTGTTTATTCACCTAAAAAGGAAGGAGGACTTGGGTTACTAGATTTTCAAGTGTGAAATAAGGTTTTGTTGGGAAAGTCACTATAGAATCTTTCAATTATCCAAGCTTATCTTTATGGAGTGGATGGATATAACATAGAGTTGGAGAGGTTTTTTTAAGTTATGATAAATGGTCTTATCTACACTTTTTAAAATTTATTATTATTGTAAAGAAACATATAAAGAATTGTGTCAAGCTAATACTAAGGTTGAATGACATAACTTGATATAGTCAAGTAGAATCAACAAACATAACTTTATTAAATAGCTTATATGCAAGGATAGACTTTCTATAGAGACTTTTTACAGCAAAAGTGGTATCTTGATTACTTCCTTCAATTGACCTATATTGTAATTTCTGTGATTTTCATTTGAAAAAGAGGTCACATTTATTTTTTTAGTATATTTGAGCTGGGAAATTTGAGGAAGTATTTTTGCACAACAAGGCATTTATAGGACCATCAACAATTGAAATTCTAAATTGCAATGGATGGTTAAGGCAACAAAAGGAAATTATTTAGTTGTAAAGTTTTTTAAAATTTTTTTCTTAGCTTTCATTGATTGTATATGGTATAAATAAAATCATAAACATTTTCAAAATAAGACTATTGAAAAACCAATTTATTGGTTAATATTAGGAAAGTAGTTCATGAAAGAGCATTTCTATTTATGAACATTAAACATTTTCAGGTGAATGCTTTATTCTATCATGGTTGACAGATTCCAAATTCGATCTTTTCTAAAGATGAAATGTAATATTAGGATATGTTCCTAAGCTTTTGTACTTTTTCATTCTTTGATGAATAGACTCACATGTTTATAAAAATAAACTTAAAAAAATGTACTAGATTTCTTTATTTCTTGAGCTACAACTTAGCATTAGTCTTCCTCTCTATGCTTTTAGGATTTGGCCTAATGAGATAGCCAAAACTATTGAAAATCAAGGGAAAAAGGCAATTGTAATGGACTACAGAGAAGCTCTTTCTCACGCCACTTGAATAGTAACTTTATGTGTGTGAGAATCTTGATACAACTCTATTGCTAGTGAACGTGTGATGATGTTTTAGGTGTGAGAGAGATGCATGAAGAAAATGCCCTTGAAGGGCATTTTCCCACGACCAAAATACAATCTAAAATAATGACTATTATTGTCTCTAAATTTCTCCTTGTAGCATGTGTATAAATGGCGAGCTAAAAGGGGGGACTTAGCTAATAAAATTCAAAATCCACACAAATAGGCTTACTCATCAAAACCTATAAGATGAACAAAGAACTACATTAGTGAGCATCATATATACAATAAGGGCAATACATGTGCAATCATAATAGACTAACATTAATCTTCTTTAAACTAACTTGTAAAAATAAAATATGTATTTCATTTTAAAGATAATTTATTATTATTAATATCAAGATTTAATATGTTCTCTCATAGCTAATGCTGGTTGTATGCTTCATTTCAAAGTAATATACCCTATTTCATACATGAAAAGTATCTATTCCTAATCATGTTATAATATCATGTTTAGAAAATTTATTTATTTTTAAAATGAATTTGTAAAAAAAAAAATACGTACTTCATTTGAAATTGAATTTTAATAAAAATTTTAGCAATATAAGACATAAACAAGTCTCAACCAAACATATTCAATACCCCGGCATGGTACGAGTTCTTGGGGCTGTTGCAATGGATTGTTTTCCACTTATCTTTACAGCCACTTTTACTTCAACGCAGAGAGCCGCAGTTTTGTAGATAGGGAGTTTTCCTGCTCAGTAAAATATAATTTGGAACGGATGGTGGGGAAGGGAAGGTCCAATCTTTGTTGGTCAAATGTTGTACATGTCGTTTGACAATTCACGGCCAACTCCAACCTTTCTAGAATATATATCTATATATCCATGGTGATTCCAGATAGCAGTTAACGTCGAAGCATATATTCAAGGCAAAGCTTCATACGAATCTAGAAGATCTTTTGAACAAAGAAGGAATCCCTTTGAGAAAGAAGAAAAGCTTCTAAACTAAGGTTTGCATTATGACAATTGAGAAAGGAAACAATGATCAAGATCTTCCTCTGTTCCTAATACCTTCTAAAAGACCTCCGCTTGTGGAATGATAACAATAAAAGTCTTATGGTTGGAGCAACATAAATATTAGAAATACCAAGAATAAGATTTGATCACTAATAGCAACATGAATATTAAAAACAATCTTTAGAAAGAATTTTTTCATTTGATGGTGAGCAAACCATAGGTTCAAATAAATTTGTTATGTTTGTAGCAATTTGTAAGAGTCATTGACAAATAGAAATCATAAAGCCCAACTTCTATTAGTCCAAATTATAAATCCCTCTGAGAAAGAAGAAAAGCTTCTAAACTAAGGTTTGATCTATGACAAATGTGAAAGCTAACAATGATCAAGATCTTTCTTTGTTCCTAATACCTTCTAAAAGACCTTCACTTATGGAATGATAACAATAAAAGTCTTATAGTTGGAGTAGCATGAATATTAGAAATACCAAGAACAAGACTTGATCAATAATAGTGACATGAATATTAGAAACAATCTTTAGAAAGAAGTTTTTCGTTTAGTGATGAGCAAACCATAGGTTCAAATAAAGTTGTTATCTTAGCAACAACTAGTAAGAGTCATTGACAAACAAAAAAATCCACTAGTCTAAATTATAAATGCCTTTGAGAAAAAAGAAAAGCTTCTAAACTAAGGTTTGCACTATGACAAATGAGAAAGATAATAATGATCAAGATCTTCCTTTGTTCCCAATACCTTCTAAAAGACCTCTACTTATGGAATGATAACAATAAAAGTCTTATTGTTGGAGCTTATGCTGCAAGTTAACTAAATATGGCTCATTATTTACTTTAAAGTCAACAACATTATCTAATCTTGGTACACTACCATTGGGAACAAGTAAAATAACAAATGGAAGAAAATAGTAATTGCTAGAACATTGGTGAAACCAAATACTTCTATTTTTCTACAAAAGTGCATATAACCAAGTGTGTTCTAGGCTTGTGATGGGATTTCAAAATTTTGTTGTGGTAAAATGGAGTGATAGGAGGGAAATAATTAAATAAGATTCTTATTTGCTTCCTCTATGGAGCTGCATGGTGAAAGTCACAAGTGATATTTTAGAAACCAGTTGAAGCGAGATAAGAATCTTTTGATAGAAGTGCTGGGGCTTATAGTGGGGTTGCAAGTAAATATTTGCTAATTGTGCTTGAATTGTCCATTATCTAGATGATTTATAGAGATTTCTTTGTGAACTTAGCTAGAAACTAAAACACTAATATGGGAAATTTTCATTTGAAAACTACAAGAGGACATTAACATCTTACAAAAGAATTGGAAGCAAATTTCCTTGTCAATTAAAAAAAAAAACCATTTTTAGTATTAGCCATAACTTGGCTTCATTATGGTGTCTTATTTGAAAACATTAATAAAAAAGATGAATATGCGTGTAACTAGATATTAACAATAAAACAATCCAATGTCATCCAAAATTTTGAGAGAAGTACACTCGTAGGTTCATAAGCAACGTTAAGGGACAAGAAAAGGACATATACAATAGCCAAAATTGCACTAGTATCTCCCACATACTGCAAGATCTTGTATGACCACTAAGATCCCAAAGCTTTATTGTGACGTTTCCTTTAGTTACCTTTTTCATGGTAAATCCTACCTGTGGATAGGAAGAAATTCCTTAAATGAGATGTCCAAAAAGATGATTAAAAAAAATGTGGTAACATAATGAATAATTTTTAGAGAGATTAAAATCTCCTACATAAAATATTAAAGGCAAGTATAATTCAAAGAGAGAGATGACATACCATGTCTAAAAGATTTTATAGTACGTTGCAAATAATGTGAGGCATTTCAATACTTTTTTGAAATAAGAAGCTTTCAAGCTTGACCCCTCACATAAAGGGACAATTGATGGGTATAAAATCTATTCAAATTGACTTATAAAAATAAAGCATGTTCTTCATTTTAAAGATGAGTTTTTATTAGAATTTAGACAATGTGGGACACTTGGACCATTTTGAATGTGCCTTCTTGTAACTAATGTAAGTAAAATTTAGCATTATGAGATAATATGTCCCTTGTTAGATATGAAGGAGTGGACTATGAACTTAAACTGTAATAGTACATTATTATGTTCTATGCTTTCTTAAAATCAACTTGAAAAAAGAGGGCATGTGTTTCATTTAAAGGTTATTCTTAATTAGTGTTTTGACAATGTTAAACACTAACAATAAAAATCTAAATTTTAATGCTACATTAGAAAGAGCCCAATTTCTAATTTGTAAACAGCCTTATGATTTCGGAACCGACTTTATCAAGGAAAAGGTGAATTTATTAATTAGGCAACTAACTTTTCTCGTTTTATTTGAAATGTATAAAAGAATGGTTCAATTATATTAAGATATATTTTTTATTAATGAAAATAATTTTTTCTAATGAAACAATCCGTTTTATTTAAAATCATTATCGTTCCTCTAATTATGTGTTATGATTAACAATGCAATAAATTTTTCAAAGGAAATAAATTGAGGGATTATTCAAACCATGAGCAGTCATTTTGTCATGCTTTGTATTGCTCGTTAGAAGATGATGTCGATGACGACGATGATTCCTCACTCAATTTACACGCGAGAAGGATAATTTGACTACTGCCATTGCCCAGATGATTCAACGGCCCCAAGAACTTCCCACAGTTCCCTCCCCCTTCCTGTACAGAAACCCCTTCAGTCAAATCAATCAAAAACAGACTGTAGAAACCACCGGCGTATTCGAACCACTTACTTTCGGTGCCTCAAAATCTTCAAAAGTGGACCAGGACCAAAGTCAATCCTCACAAGCACACTACTTGCCATGCCGCCATGGGGCCTGCTGCAACTGTGAATTACTTTCCATCTGCTTTTCATATGATATTCTTTCTTGTTGGATAAATTTTTAACGTGAAATGGTTAGCTTTTACTTGGCTTTTCCGCATCAACGTTCAAAGTTTTTCTTTGTTTAGGCACGTGGTGTGCCCACCGGGGATGAGCCCAACCCGTCCGCCGCCAGAAACTGCGAGAAGACAAAGAAAGGGTCAATTCCAGCTGCGCGCTCTTCGAAGTGTAATAAATGCAAGCCCTGTGTGCCCGTTGAAGTGTCGATCCGGGCCATGGCGTTGGAGGAGAATTGAGTACTTTCCTCAAGTGTGAAAATGTATGTGCCGTGATAATTGAATTTCTAATTTGTAAACAGCCTTATTCTCCCCTTATGGTACTCCCCTTATGCTCAATGAATACTATCCTCTAGTTTCTGTATAAAAATGTTTTATGGTTCTGGATCAAAGGATGTGGAAGCCACTGTTAGGAACCAAGAAATTGAATTTTTGGTTAAATTAATGTAAAAATCTTCTAGTTTTTTTCTTCTTTGAGCAAGCACAAAATTTAGTTGTTAATATATATATATATATATATATATATATATGTTTCTTAAAACTAACTTGAGGAATGTTATAATTTCTTAGTACATTATAAATAATGTACAACATTTTAATAGATTTTAAAGTAATATCAAGGAAAGCCTCTATATTTTATGATAAGTTATAATATAATCCTATTAATTTGAATTATAAGTTTTGATGACATATAAAAAAAATTCATTCTTTCTTATAAAACTAATCATTAGAAGAGAAAAATACAATACAAGACCAATTTAAATTAAGATATTGATAATTAGAATAATTAACACACATAAGCTCAATTAGAGTTTTAGACTGCTTGAGATGAAAAAGGTCCCAAGTTTAAGGCACTAAAACCACCTCCAACCCTTTTGCTTTGAAAAAAGAATAAAAAAAAAAAAGGGCCCAAACTTTTAGTTTTATAGACCAACTATAAACAAAAGATGTACTTGGGGCCCGTGGCAATGGATTAGCTCGGACAGGCACTTTCACTTCAATAGCCGCAGTTTTGTAGATAGACATGGACTAGTCAAAGAACACTGCAGGATCGCACGACTTACATATGGGATGACGCGCTTCTATTTATTTAATCATACTCAAACTGGCTCACTTACCTTATAAATCAAACTAATTTGTAAGAAACACAATATTTTAATATGTACAATCACTTTTACCAACATCTTAGCAATGAATTGTCAATTGTTGCACATGTCATTTGACAATTCATTGCTGGTCTTCAACCTTCCAACTCCAATCTTTCTAGTATATATATATCCATGGTGATTCCAGACTCAATTCACATCAAAGCATATATTCGAGGCAAAGCTTCATAAGAATCTAGAAAATCTTTAGAACAAGGAAGAGGAAGACATGGAAGGTCTCATTCCCTTGGTGCTTCGTGCTATGAACAAGCAGAAGCCTCACAAAAGCTACCGAAGCCTCCGCGAGGGGTCAAGCCGGAGCTACCATTTGTTGCTTGCATCGGACTCCTTCAACGGCTCGTCCCACAGCCGAACCCGGTCGGAGTTCCAGCCACCGGCCGTGGAGCAGCGTTCGGATCTTGAATTTGCTCGCTCCCACAGCTCTAACAGAGGCTCTGCACCATCTTCTTCGTGGGCTGGTTCCTACTCCGGCCAAGTTACCAAGAGGGTTGCTCATAGCTTCACCGGTGCTCAACAGCCCTGGTGAACAACAATAATTGTTATTCTTTCTTTCTTTCTGTGGATCTGTCCATCAAACTGGTGGCTCTTAATCCATTGTAATGCTGTGTTTTCATTATAGGTGTTGAAAATTTGTACTGGAAATTGTATGTGGAAAGATTATGGAAATTTTCTTTTAGAATTATTTGTGAGGATTTTCCTTTCACCCAATCGTCAAAAGGAAAACGAAAGGAGGGACGGGGTTTAACTGGAATTGGAAATGGAGCTGGGCATCTTTGGTAGTGCAAAATCTTGAAGTGGATTTTGGAGACCCACTGTTATTGGGCTTGAGATCCTGCACAGCAAATGAACAGATAGGACCCAAATCTAATGTCTCCGTAAATTATTTGCGTGGAAATTGTTTAAATTCCTGATGATTTGATTTTTTTTCTTTTTCGTCAAACAATAATGGCCAAGGTAATCATTTGTCATTTTTACGACTGGCAAAGGAAGAAGGAACAGAGGAGAGAGAGAAAAGACAGAGGAGGAGAATAAGGAAAAGAATCCAGCAACGGTTGCGAGGATGCAAAGTCTGCAGCCTATGACTGTCAGCAATGTAGTTAGGCCGTCCACTTACTATGTGCAAGAGATTGTCAATTTGTGGGGGATAAGGATGCAATCGATGATTCAACACCCACGGATGTCAGTCAATGGTTCACTCGAGGATATGTAAATGGCTAAATCAAGGATATTAATTCAGCAGTGACCGAAAGAAGTCTGCCCACAGAGATAAAACATTTTAGCCATCAACATGATTTAATTATCAACTATGAGGAGGTTTCAGATGATAAGGTTTGTGAGGGGTGTATGCAAGTTATCTCAATTCTGTCCTATAGCTGTGTAGAATGTAACTTTATTCTTCATTACCTTTGTGCTAACCTACCCACAAGTATTGGACACTTAAATGACCCATTAACTGTCAACTTGGTGTCACATTTACCTTCCTCTGATGGTGTGTTCCAATGTAGTTTTTGCGAGTTTTACCATCATGGATTCCATTATATTGGTAGAGTTAACCATGATAAAGTTTGCTTAGACATCCAATGTCTTGCATTCCAAGACAAGTTTTGGCGCAAGGGTCATCAACATACCTTCTTGTTCGCGTTTAAAGAAAATGAAAGATGCAAGTTTTGTGAGGCACTAATAATCCTTTTGACATGCTTTACTTGCAATTTCAACATATGCTTTAAATGTGCATCTTTTCCACTTGAAGCAAAGTACAAAGATAGTGATCATATTCTTAAACTCATGTATGCTATTGAAGATAAATCTCAAGAATATTATTGTCTAATTCGTAAAAAGAAAAAAAAAAAGAGATCAAAATCAGTGGTTCTATTATTGTGTATAGTACAATTTTGTTACTTATCTTCAATGTATTCATGGAAAATATCCATATATTAAGTTTGAAAAAACTTAAAAAAATAACAATCATCACCATTCTCTCACTTTTATTAAGATGACAGAAGATTCCTCTTCATATGATATTTATAGGTTGCCTTTTAATGGAGGGGCCCTACATTGCAAGGAATGCAAATTGAATGTTCATCTAAGGTTTGAGTCTAGATGTCTTTCTAAACACCAGTGGCAAAGGCAAATTAAGCATCCTAGAAATAATTAAAGGACATGTATCTTTTTTATCTTTGTGAGCTGTACAAGTATAATTGTATTTCAATGTTTCTTGATTAAAGTTAACTTCTCAACTTCGTACTTATATATTACATGTCTTGTACAAGTTAGGTTGTTACTCAATGAATTACTTCAACAATAAAAGACATCAGTAAGCATTAAATCTTTAGTTTGTTCCTATGTGTCTATGTGTATTAGGTTGTACAAAATTCTTACTTAAAATATCTCTTATATGCTTTGATTATGACAAGTTGTTTGGCTTGGAGTTTAAGTTTCGACGAGGAGTCAAAAGATGAAGTCATGGCCTATCTTTCTTCTGTCTATGCCTGCAAGTATGTGGCAGTCTTTCGGGATCCCAATCTGAACTTGGTTTGAGCAGGGTTGGTTTGGATTTGTAGGAGTCATCTTCCCTGCATCAGAGTGGACATAGCACACCAGCATCATAATGGAAATGGCACATCAGTGTCATATTGGACATTACACAACTGCATCATAAGGGACATAGCACCTCTGCATCATCAAGGCACATCAGCCAAACTTTGCATAAACTAGTCTTCTTCCCCATTCACGATTGCCACCTCTTACATAGCCAATCACCATATTAAATGCCCACCAACCGCATCTCTTGCCATAAAAGCCCGATCCCACTTCCGCCAAAGTCTACATAGGGATCCCACAAAACTACCAACTACATGATAATACAAAACCCAAAACAGGCACGTGACAAAGTAAGCTGGGGATTTGTCCATAGCGGAGGGTTCTCTTCCTTCATGGTAATAGCATTTTGGGGGTGATTTCCATTTCGCCATATCTTCCTCTTACATCACTCCTTCAATACAAGGCTTATAGCCTCAACATAGATCCTAAACACTCTGGATCAGAAAGGTAAGGAACAAGAAGCCAAAACATTGAAATTGTTTAATGTTGATGGGCAAAACATAGCATTGCTACAAATCATGATAAAAGAGGTCTTTGGAAAGGGCATCTCATAAGTTTAGGCTCTAGGGAGTGAGAATATCACAAAGTAACGTTGGGCTTTGGATGAAACTAGAGCTTCTGCATTGCAAAAGAATTCCGTTAATACAAGAGTTCCAAACTTTACATGCCACTTGGTTTCCCTATAGTGAGGTCTAACCTTTCAGTCGATAAATCACATTGAAAAACCGAGAGAGAATTTTAACTTGATCTTTTATATACTTAGTTTCCTCCAATTTGCAGGCAAACGAATCGAGAATGAAGAAAGAGCAGAGGCACTAAATGGAGTTTCTTAAAATTGGGTTATCTCAAGACTGATTTCCAAAATGCAGATTGTAATAATAGAATAGGATTCATTCTTGTTTGTTCGTTTTTCTTAATCAATCTTTGTAACCATACTCAAACCTATTTTGAGCTGTTCTAATAATAGAACAGCTTTTGTTTTTCTGTGAGATGTTTGCTATTTTGTCCCCCATATTTTTGTGTGCTTGGAAATCCCTATTGTTGGTGCAGTAACCTGCAAGTTCGTACTCCACTTTCAGACAAAATACATCAAACCCCATCAAAGAAAAAACCGGCCAGAGATGATCAACTAAAGCCGCTAAGACGAGAAAAGAAATGATAAAAGAATACATGAAGACCCTTATTCTGTCCAGAACCCAGAAAAGATTTACATATTAAAACATACACCAATCATAATATAAAAACAACAAACGCCAATCATTATGTTCTAACACCAAGCCAACCTATACAAGATCCCACATGTTATTTAGCTAATGAAACGCAACCGAAGAGGGAAAGAAGATGGTCAAACTGGTCAAACTGGTCAAACTGGTCAACAAGCACAATTAGATAAAACATCAGAAACATTTCTTCGGGCTTCAAAATCATTCTTCGTGATTGTGATGAACGACGACATGAGAGGTGCAAAGGGATGAGACTCAGTTCTTTGATTTGGAATGCTTCACAAGCCAATTAATAACCGTATCAATGTTGGTAGAGTTCTTGCAATAAATGATGACGCAGCAAGCCTCCCCATTAGTAATTGACTTGAGGTCCCCGCCAGGTGGAACACCATTTTCAATACCTCAGAGAAGATGAAAAGAGATAAAAGAAAAGAAAGAAGCCAAAATGGAACATAACATATGGATCCGGATAGGTTACATTAGTTTTCAATGAGTAAACATGACATTGAGACCAACCCTTTTTCTTTTTCTTTTTAGTTTTTTAGCACAAAAGTACCAAATATGATTGGTCCAAAAAAACAGAATTTCGAGCCTCTGCATTATATTTGCTCTCTTAGTTCCTCTTTAGACAAAGCTCCATGTTTGTCAATCTTGTTACCCAGTACCTGCAGGGGAATGCCATTAAATGAAAGCTTACTCAAAAGGTCATCCAGTTTACCTTTTGAGACAAATACATTCTCATAATTAGCAGCATCCATGACATACCTGTAACAAGCAAAAATCAAGGCAAGAATTGTTGGAAATAAATAGGCACAACTGTTTTTCAAGATATCATCTAAATTAAATAGTTACAAAAATTCATAGAATATTAACCAAAACAAAAATCCACAGATAACCCACTCGCCATGAACAGCACATCACCATGTAAAGTATATTTACTTTCATCAAGATGTTGGGCAAAAACTTTATAAGGGATCTAAGAGGGAGGAGCATAGTTGTTGTTTCTGATTCTTACTGAAGGTACTAGGAAGGTCTAAAAGGAATTGAATTTCAAGTATCTTAATGTGGTTGTGAAACTGAAATCTAAATGACAAGACTCTGAAATCCGATAAATGGTGTAGATGGCAACTCCTCCTATTGACTCCTACTGGTCTCCAGCAAATTTCAGCTTGACGATTTAACGGTGGATTTTCATCAATGCCACAACATGAAGAGCAGATGAGCTCGTTGGTGGTCTCAGAGATTCTGAACAATACAATGGCCATGCTCCGAGAGCATTTACAGGGGAGAGGAAGCTGGACTAGATGGGGGGCAGATCTTGTTGGCAAAATGGCTAGACTTGTCCACTCCACAGAAGATGGTTTTGACACCCAAAACCAACCCTTGACCCAATCATGTCAGCTTTTCATTCTGCTACCAGGCCCTGATCCTAATCTGACTAGCACGAAAAGGTCGGTCAGTTTTTGGTTGGCAACCATATTGGATTTTCAAAAATGTGTGGCAGCTCTACAGGGTTATATTCTCACACTAAATTAGTTACTACAGGATCTTTTCAGAAACGAATGTTTGCATTAAGCATAAATTGGAAAATGCACACTGTAGAACACAAAGAATAAGACTTGATCAATAATAGCAACATAAATATTAGAAACCATAGGTTCAAATAAATTGGGTATCTTTGCAACAACTTATAAGAGTCATTGACAAGCGGAAACCATAAAGCCCAACATCCATTAGTGTAAATCATAACTCCCTTTGAGAAAGAAGAGAAGCTTCTAGACTAAGGTTTGCACTATGACAAAGGAGAAAACAAACAGTTACCAAGATCATCCTTTGTTCCCAGTACTTATAAGAGTCATTGACAAGCGGAAATCATAAAGCTCAATTTCAAACCTTAATCAGATGCAGATTACTGCAACTCACTACAATGCTCAATTAACCGATTCGCGGGGGAAATTAAAACAAAAGAACCTCCAATCCATTTGCAAATGTGGAAGGCGTAGGTGTAAGGTTATCCGAAGAATACCCACTTCCAAACAAAGCTAGGAAACAAGGGTGTATCCCCATAAAGCAGGAGGCCAAAAAAAAAAAAAAAAAGCATTGGATATCTTGGCCTCTTGGGTTTTATAGGACCCAACCCCGATGTTTGGTCCAATGGACCACTTCCTCAGACAGGGCTGAAAAGGGCAGGTGGAAGTCGTCGTGGTCTCTGGGGGTAGAAAAATCTCATTTCTTTGGGCGAGCGCAAAGGTGCTTCTTTTCAGCTAATCAAACCATATTTAAAATGAAGCAAGTTTTTATGTAAGTGTAATTTTCTCTACAATCCCGTGAAAGATTTTCTTTTTATACAATCATCTAAATGAGAAATAATTTTTTTATATATAAAGGACTTGTCCTTAAAAGGGGAGGAGTAGTAAAAGAATTAACACATTGGCCTACATCCTTTGCATTTTCTTACAGTAAAATAGTAGAACTGTATAGAAGGTAAAGAGCATTTATCTTCCAAGTGCTTCCTGCAACTGCTTGCTCTAATAAAATGGGATTTCTTTTTCTGTGAATTGCAAGCAATGGTTATAATTCGTGGCAAATTGCTTGATTGAAGACCTTTAATTCTCACCTTTCTCCATAAACAACAAAGAAGTAAACCTTCAAGAAATGAGAACACTGCTTGGAAAGTCTAGTTTCCAACATTGACACATTCTAAAAGAAATGTTTAGATTCAAGAGATACCTAGAAGTGTGCCAAAGATGGAGTAAAGACCCGTAAGAAACCATGTGCAGACTAAAGCTCAAACTTAAAGCATCTATAATAAATAATAATCTGAGAAATTAATGTGAAAAGAACATGAAAACAAAAACAACTAGGATTTTTATGCTTAATATCCAAAACCCACAAAAACGCAACAAACGAATCTTATCACACATAAAACATACCAAAGCAAGTAATCTCTCGGTTGAAAGAACATGTGTGAGAAAGAGAAAGGTTAGTTTCAGAGGAATCTCTAGCACTAGAATATTATTGGCCTCCTTGAAGATTTTATGTTTTATTTGTTATTATTGCACTATTTCCTTAGCCAACATCAAGTTTCTTTTTCTATTGTATTTTGTTTCCACCAATAGTTGAGGTTAATGTGACAAGGGGTTAGGTTTTATGTCCTACCGTACACATCTTTTTTATAGGTTTAATTATTTGATCAACCTACTCTATGTCTGTCAATGAGAAGGGAATGATTCTCCTTTTTCAAAAAAGAAAAAAAAAGTGCAAACCAAACTTCCATTCCAAAAAATGGAAGCAATAGCATGGAAATAAAGGTAGTTTAAAGGGACTGTAAGAACAAAAAGCAACCTCCTTCTCAAAAGATTGACAAGAAATAGGAAAGACAAACGTGTAATCACAAAGTGCATGGATTGCAGTAAAGTGATCAAGAGAAATTTAGATTCCTCAAGCGAAGGGAAAAGATGTAAGTTACTCACTTGCACAATCAGCAGCCATTCTCGAATCGCAGCAGAAACCCAGAACTAAGACCATTGATGCACCAGATAAAATGATGAAATTTAATGCCTTTTGTAAAATTCTCTTTGACATTGCATACCCACTTCCAAACTATAATAGGAACCAAGGATGTATCAACACGAAGTAGGAAAATAAAACATGGCATTGGATGTCTTGGTCTCTTGGGTTTCCTAGGAACCAACCACCATGTTTACTCCACTGGATCACTTCCCTACGGACAATCAGGAAGAAAAGGGTGAGGGGCAGTCGTTGTGGTCTAGGATGCAGAAAAAGTTCATCTCTAGGAAAGAAACTATTCCATAAGTAGATCCTCCGGTGAGATGCATCTTTACAGCTAGTTAAGTGATATTTAAACCGAAGAAAGCATTTATGTCGTACACCATATGTTGTTGAGGTTAGAATGTCCCACGTTTGGTGTAATTTGTTCTGCAATTCTATGAAAGAGTCCCTTTTTATAAACTCAACTTAAGGGGGTAATATATCTTTTTCATATAAAGGATTTGTCCTTAGAAGAGGAAATGCATTTTATAAAAATTAACACAATTATACAGGTGTAGAAATTAAGAGCATTTATACACATCCTTGTACAACAATTATTGGACTTGAGGAGGCCTGACGTAGGCAATAGATATAGCAGTGCTAGCCCCCTTCATAGAAACTGAAGTACTTAACCAAAGCTTAGACAACGAACTACTGATTGTGCCCTCTTCCATCTAATGACCTTTCCCTTCGTCTTCTCTTGGATCCACTCTTTCCTTCTTCTACTTCATTAACAACCTTTTCTTTTTCTTTAATGAATGACAAAAAAGATCGAATTTGTAGACATTCCAAGGTTTGACCAGTGTGCCTCATATACTCACGCACCATCTTGATGAGATAGAATCGGAGTGCAAGAAAGAAAGTTGAGCCACATACTAAAAACAAGCCCCAAAAGCTTTTCAACGTAAGGCGGTCTATTTCTTGCTTTGCACCCTCCGAGCTACAAGCACTTCTTGCAAGCCACTTGTCGTGAAGCCCTTGTAGACCACCATTCTCTGATAGTGTCAGGATAGCAGTTGACATGTCTATTGCCAATCGTGAATCTCGTGGAAAGGCCTAATTGATGAGATTCATAGATAAAGAAATCATTATCATAAGGTGATGGCAATCGAATAAACCTATTAACCATGTAGATTATGTCCAGTTACTACCAAGAAACATACTTCAAGGTTTGTGTAAGAACAAAGATCTTCCTATGGAAATGCAGGAAGCTACATTCCTTTAAAGCATCATTCTCTTTTGCTTCTCTCTATCAAGACTATGGTGAATATTTTCTAGCGGTCAATATGCTTCAATAGGTCAAATCATGCACAAATATTATGGTTCATACCCATATATAACACATTAAACAAAAGAGAAGAAGTGGTTTGTATCCCACTTTACCAAGGAAGGTAGAGTTACCTTCTTAGATTAAAGTATCAGGAGTCATTTTTCAGGTATATCTGTCTCTATCTTTTCTAGTTTCTAGTTGCTGGTAAGAAAGCCACTCTCCAACATAAAGTGATAATGAGCCATCATGAGGGACCAACTTTTGATCCATGACCATCATTTTGGCTTAAAAATTCTCAAGAGAGGTTTCTAATTTAAAATAGTATAAATTAAAGCTTGAATTCATCAACTTAAAACTGAAATTCAAGTTAGAATGGCTTGAGAAATGATACTTACAAAACCCCATCCCATTTTGGTGAACTCTTGGCCAACTATACCAAATTCACATCTAGTGGAGAGAAAAAGCTCCATGTATGCTCGCTCATCAACCACTGCAGCAACACCACCCTTACTCGGACCATCCTTTAAGGCTCTCTCGTATTCTTTTGGGGGGTCCAGGGGAACAAGACGGGACCTATGTATGTTGAGTTTCTCGGTTAAATAATTTTCAGTAAATGAACCACGCCAAAAGCCGATGGGATCATTACTGGTTTCCAGGCTTTCAATTCCCTTAATAACGGATGAAAGTTGTTCAACTGTAAGGATTGATGTTAGGCTTGCAGTGTAACTCGAATTGATTATGAGAACCACGAATAGCCATATGATCAGCACAAAGCGACCAATGGTTGTCACAATTTTCTCCCCTACATCAAACAAGAAATGGGCAATTGACTAATTCCAAAACCAAATATTTTATATTGAAGACAAAGCTAGAGTACTTTACTTACTATGAGACGAAAACAAAGTTGAAAAGCTAAACCTACAAAGTAAGGCATAAAATTAGTATTACAAAATCAAATAAGAAAATATGAATAAAAATGATTGATATAACCCAAAAAATCCATGATAATCATTGATCTGGAATATGAGATATTTTCTACATCACATGTATGTAGTATTCAAATAGTATAATGAAGAGCAAATTTCAAAGGAATTTACCAAATGATTGTGACGAATTGTTTTCTAGGGGGACCTCGAAAGTCATCATTTGCCCTACGCTCCAAAATCCAAACAACTACTCCTGTCACAAGGAAAAATAAACCAGTAGCGCACCACATCATTGGAGTAAATGGTCTTAGAAAAGCCCAAGCACTAGAGTGTAACTTCCTAACTGGGGCCACCACAATAAGCCCAGACTCAATATATGGCTGTGTAAAATCCACTATCCTTGTCCGGTTGTTGGTGATTGTGATGTCACCAACAACAGCATCTAATTCCTACAAGGAAGAGTAAAACCATATGATTAGGACTACAAAAGCATGCTACCAAAAAAAAAACAAAAAAGATCTATAAAATACTATTGTAATACATACTTACACCAGTTGTGATCTTGTGCAAAAGATATGAGGCTTTTCCATCTCTAAATGGAATGAACTTATATGGGAGAGCATATGGTAGCAATTCTTGGCAGCATTAAACACATCAATGCAATAACCAGCAAAGTTGTCAGAGCCTTCTACTTGGGTGACTAATTCATGGTAATTTATTCGATTTGGGACTCCAATACGCAATTGCTTTCCATTGCTTGCAAAAACCCACCCACGAGGCTTCTGAATAACTTGTCCTGGCCAGATTACACCATAAAGTTGTGGATTTGAACTTGAACTATTTTGTTCTATGTTATGGTCTTCTGGGCGTGCAACTGATAACCCAGACATATTGGACCAATACCCAATTGTCCTGATCCCTGAACCAATTACATTGATCACTTCATATGCAGGATTAACAAGGTCCCCATCTAAATTGAACCTCATCGGCCCACTTATACCTGTCATATTAACCTGTAAGATATTTTTAAGAAGCACATTCCCTCCGTCAAAGACATTCATGGTATCAAAATGCAAATTTTTTCCATGGAACTCAGTTAAATTTGCAGCATTTGAAAATGAAATATATTCCCTGTGAGTGAAATATGCATTAAGTGCATGAGCAAGAAGCCAAACAGTGTCATAGGCATATAAACCATATGTATTTAGTCCCAAAAGGCTATCATTTGCCTCTTTAGCAACCAAGTTACTCCACCTAGAAAGGAATTTCCTTTTGAGTTCTGAATCAGGCGTATGCATGCGTAAAGTAAGAACCCCTTGAATATTATCCATTATCGTTGAGGAGAGGGAAGAACTTGTGTCAAGTATAGTAGATAGCCAATCAGTAGCTATCCACACATATCCGCTTTTCATCAAGTCCATCTTCTGTGCTATATTAACAACCTTCAGACCTAAGTCAGGAGATATAAAGAGGATGATAACTCGAGACTCTTGCATAGCCACTTTATACAGTGTTTGTGAGATATCAACCTCGTTTGCTATGGCACTCATAGGTGCTTTGTAAGAGATTTTACAACGTTTCTCAACAAGCTTATCACCAAGTGCAACAACCCCATTTCTCCCATTGTCATCATCAATATAAATTGCTATTTCATCTCGCCATTCATAATAACCTATGATCTCTGCCACTGCAACCATTTGATAAAGATCACTTTGTGTTGTTCGCACAAAGTAAGGAAATTGAAGTGAATTCAAGGTAGGATCTGTTGCTGCAAATGATAATAGAGGGACTTAGAGCTCATTCGCAATATGTGAAATTACATGAGCCATAACAGAGTGCTGGGGGCCAATTATGGCCATTGTATCCTTCTCCATAAATTGTAAATCTGTGAAAGAATAATGAAAAAAGTTATCCACATAATATTCTACTACTTGGCTAAAGCAACAATGAAAAAGATTGGTGAATAAATAAACAAAAAATGTTTCAAAGGATATACCTTCAACGATTCCCAAAAATCCACTAGATAATTTTGTATCTTGCATGGCTACTTTCAACTGATTCCCATTTAAAACAATAGGACTGACATTTACATCATCTACTGCAGCTTCTATCGCAACTTTTGCAACTTTCCCAATGGAAGAATTGAAAGACAACATCACACCAATGTTAACAACCATTGGTTTGGTAGAAGCAATAGTTCCAATCCTTGTAAGGAGCACATTGTAGAAAAACATTACCAAAAGTGAAAACTTAGCCATGGTAGATTGCACTGCAAAGATAAAAAGTCAATTCATAATGTTGAAACACACCATAAAGATATAAACATCTAAAACACATAAAACTATGTTAAAAAAGTTTTTGTGCATGTCTATATGTGTATATGAAGCATGTGGGTTGAAACCTAAGTTATCATTGATAGATAAATATTTCATTAGTGCTAACTGAATATTTTTTGTTAACTATATGCGATTGGGACTAATTGCCCAACTTGTGGCATTATACTAAAAATATTAGTGTAATCTCTCATGTCCATACACTACTTGGTGTAGAAGTTTGTACTACCAAGAGTTAATTATAGAAGGAGGCCTATAGTGGTTTGGTGTAGAAGGAGCCCAAGTAGGTGCTGCCCAAGTTAGTCTAGTTTTTGGTCAAGTTAAAATAATAAAGTTATGCTACAACTAATAACTTAAGCTTTTGTAAGTGATAGAGCTTGACGATCCTAACATTTTTGTCTCCATGGTTTCTTGGACTAGTTTTGGCATGTTTCTCTCTTTTTGTTAGCCGTTATTGGTTTTATTTTTCTTATCTCCATGACTATCAACAAGTATTGGAAAGTGTTAATCTCAAGCTTGTGTAAAAGCAAGCAAATTATCTATACATGAAAGATGGAAAAAAGTAGGAAATAAAAAAGTAATAAAAGCGTATATTCTATGGCTTTTTTTTTAATGACTCCAAAATACGTACTTTTTTGTGTATAACAAAAATCTAACAAAAATCCTACATTATGTAGTAACAAATTATATTCCCAACAGTAATATTGTTTTTAAAGCTCTAATGAATTCATTTAATTTTCTTTTCTATTTAATCTCTTGCGCCAACTCATTAGTTAAAACTGAATTTAGAGGACAATAATGGTGAGAACAAAAAATAACACACCATACTAACTACAATGGCAATTAAAGACCGGGAACAAACCATGTGAAAACTCAAGCTCAAACTTATCTGATCTATGATAAATAAGAAACTGAGAAATTAAAGTGAAAAGAACATAAAAGTAAAAATAACAAGGGCATTCTATGCTCAATGTCCAAAACATAAAAAGATCACACAAATGCAGGAAAAGAATCTAATAACGCATAAAACATAGCATGTGCCAAAAAGGTTAGTTTCATGGGAATCTCCACAAGTACCTAGTAACCTGCTATTCAATAGATTGAAAAGCAATAAAAAGGACATAAATATAGTTTAAGGGGGCTATACGAACAAAGTGCAACCTCACGTTCTAAAGATTGAAAAGCATAGCAAGGACATAAATTCATGATTACAAAAGTGTTGAGATTACAGTAAAGGAATCAAGAGAAATCTTGAGAAATTTAAATTCGACTGAACGAAGGAAAAAATAACTTACACAGTAGCACGGTTAGGAGCTACTCTTGAATCACAGTCGAACCCAAAACTAGGACCACAGACACTCTGAAAGAATTGAAGTCAAGAGATAAATGATTTGTGTCCGAAGGGAGAATATGGTTTGTGCACTAGTGAAACTAAGCACCCTTGTCATTAGACATCATTTTACATATGAAACGATAAATGACATTTATCTCAATCAACTGGACTTGACTTGTTTCCTTCTATTAACTATTCCTTACACTCAATGGGAAAGAAAAAAAGAAAAAAGCAATTGACCCTTGACTCCTATCAAGCCTTTCGGCAAATTGTGGAATAAAGTGTCTTGGGATACCCCGCCCGAAGATACAAAGGTTTAAGCTTTGGCTGCTGTTTGAAGGGGACAAATCACATCAGATAAAATCCTTTAAAGCAGCTTTGTTTACATTTTGTAAAAAATTTTCGTGAAGTGAGTTGATGGAACACCTTATAAGCCCGCTTTTACTTTCTTCTTTGTATGAGACGTAGGACATGTATAGGCATCTTTTACTTTTTCCCATACACGTCGCTTTCGTTTGATTCCGTTAATAATTGAACATATACAAGCCTGTCGCAAGCATTTTCTTCGTGTAGAAGAATACACACAGCCTATGGGCGAATTTTTCACTTACAAGAATGTTTCGCATCTTTCCTTACATGGTAACAGACCAGGCATGGATTGGATCTTGGATCTCCATGTCCTGGGATTTGCACCGCAACGAAGGAGAAAACAAACAGTTACCAAGATCATCCTCTGTTCCCAGTACCATCTAAAAGACCTCCATTTATGGAATGATGACACTAGAAGTCTTATAGTTGGAGCGTAGGCTGCAAGTTAACTAAACATGACTAAGTATTTACTTTAAAATCTACAGCATTATCTGATCATGGTACTCTGCCTTTGGAAGCAAGTAACAGAGTAGGTGGCAGAAAGCAGTAATTGCCAGGACACTGGTGAAACTAAATCCCTTTATTTTTCTACATGAGTGCATATAACCAAGTGTTTTCTAGGTCTGTGATGGCATTTCAAGACTCGGCTGTGGTAAAATGGAGTTCCAGAAGGGAAATTATTAAATAAGATTGTTACAGTGGGGTGAACCAATATATGGGGTGGGTGGAACCGACAAAAATGCTTACAACGGGGGTAAGACACATCCCGAAAGAATTCAGAGTGAAAAGTCAGCTCATTTACCATTTCTATAAAATGGAATTTGGAGTAGGTCGTAGGAAGGAAAAATCCAATCTTATTTGTCAAATGATGTACATGGCGTTTGACAAGTCATTATCAGTTTCCAACCTTCCAACTCCAAGCTTCCCAGTATATATATCCAGGTTGATTCCAGAGAACAAAGCACATCGAATTGTACACTCAAAGCAAAGCTTCATTCGAATCTAGGAGATATTTAGAACAAAGAAGAGGAAGACATGGAAGGCCTGATTCCCTACCTGCTACATGCCATGAAGAAGCAGGAGCCCCAGAACAGCTACCGGAGCCTCTCTGAGGGGTCAAACCGGAGCTACCATTTGTTGCTTGCAGTGGACTCCTTCAACGGCTCGTCTCACCGGCGAACCAGGTCGGAGTTCCAGCCACCGGCCGTGGAGCAGCGTCCTGGCCTTGAATTTGGCCGCTCCCACAGCACTAACAAAGGCTCTACACCATCTTCTTCGTGGGGTGGTTCCTACACCGGCCAAGACACCAAGAGGGCTGCTAATAACTTCACCAGTGCTGAGCGGCCCCGGTGAACAACAATAATTGTTATTCTTTCCTTCTTTCAATTTGTTCAACGTCATTGTAATGCTGTGTTTTTATGATGGGTGTTGAAGATTTGTACTGGAACTATATGTGATTATGGAAATTAATTCTAGAATTCTTTGCAAGGATTTTCCATTCACCCAATCGCCAAAAGGAAAACAGAAGTCAAACCTCTAAAAGATGAATTTTCAATTGAAAAAAAAAAAAAAGAGACGATGTTGTTTAACTGGAATTGAGATCCTGCACACCGGCAGAACAGCTAGGGCCAAAATATAATGCCTAGTAAATTATTTGCGTGGAAATTGCTTAAATTCCTGATGAGTTTTCATGTATTGTCGGATTAAGATTTAATTTTTTTTCCCTTCTTTTCGTCAAACAATGATGTAAGATTGGATCATTTGTCAATTAAAACATATTCAAGGGACCTGTGTACCTTGTTGTACTGGTGATCGGAGGAGCCATCATCGAATCCCTACATCAAATGCTCCGGATGTAGCTTCCACGGCCATGAATCATGCCACCAGCTCCCCAAACACATTGAACATCCCTTACGGTAAATGTTGCAAAAGGTGCTGGTTTTACGCGTGCTTTGATTGCGATTTCAAACTCGACACGAAATGTTCCTCTCGCTGAAGAGGGTATAAGGGTGATGGTCACAAGCAGGCTGACACAATATGTAACCTTTGCTCTTTAAAAGTGAATACAAAGTCTGCAACCTATTACTGTCAGCAATGTAGTTATGCTGCTCAGTTGCTATGTGCAAGGCATTGTCAAGAGGAGGACATGGGTGTAACATCCACGGATATCCATAAATGGTTTACTGGAGAATACGTGGTGAAGTGCAACAGCTTTGCGAGGGCACCTGTTCGGCTGTTAGAGAAGCCAAGACAAAAGAGCTTTCTCCAAAAGATTTGCACACTTATCAAAACGCACGCCAGACAAGCATTTATAGCATTTATAGCGAAGTAATGGTAGCACACATAGGTTATCATATTCACTGTTAAACTCTACTTTTTGTACGAGGGATGGAGGTTTGCACTACTTTACTCTGCATTTTGATCTCCGTGCAGTCTGTGGCGAGGTTTATCGGCCAGAGACGATGTTTTCTTATTCTATCATCTGTGTTTAATGTAAATTATATGTGCAGCTTTCGCTTCTATTTTATTCTCTAAGAATATGTAAAGTGGCTTAATCAAGGATATTTATTCAGTAGTGATCAAAAGAAGTCTGCTTACAAAGATCAAGTATTCTAGCCTAATTTAATTCTCAATTATGAGGAGGTCTCGGAAATAAGCCTGTGACGGAGGTCAAGAGATTTGGCATGCCTTGCTTGCAATTTCAACGTATGTCTTACATGTGTATCTTTTCCACTCATAAGCAAAATTACAAGGATAATAATCATGCTCTTAAACTTACATATATTGTTGAAAATGAATCTCAAAAATATTATTATTATTACCATTAAAAATGAAGTTCTAAAAATTTTCAAAAAATACAAAGAACTAAAATTTGATGTTACCTTTTCTGTTGACCCGATACATTTGTCAAGAATAAGCTAGACATCTAATAAGTTCTTCCTTAAATCTTGGGTTAAAAAGGTCGATGATCAATGTAATTAGCAAAAGATGGGAGGTCTCTCCAGAGGTTTTTTGTGGAAACTAGTTAGCCCTTTGGTGATGATTAAAGCTTATCTTTTCATTTTAGTTATATGGGTTTATTTCTTTTGAACAGCTCATGGTTGGGATTAGCATAAAAGAGGCCAATTATGATACTTTGCGTGAGTTAAGTGGTTATTTATTTACCTTTTTGGGTTTTCTTATACATTTAAATTATATGGTTTATCGTTTTATACCTTATATAAGTTGTTATTATATTCCAGCTTATGGCCTGTATATATAGTGTCAATTCTATATAATTTTAATCATTATAGAACTAATAATATTGAATTTGCTAGCTAATTACTTTTGTGTTCATTGGGAAAATTGTGATTCTTTCCTCAGGCAAGAGGAGTGCCAACTGGGGATGTACCCATCCCGTTTGTCGGCAGAGACAGCGAGAACACAAAGAAAAGGGTCAATTCCAGCTTCATGTTATTCGAAGTGTAATCCATAATAGCCTTGTGCTTCTTTTAAAGTGTCGATCCGAGCCATGACTTTGAAGGATACTATCCACTAGTGTGGAAATGTATGTGCCGGAACAAGACATTCCCCCCTTCTCAAGAATTTTCCCCATATATTGCATCATGAAATGGAAAAAATCAAGTTTCTTGGTTGTGATTTATCATGGTTTCTGTAGTTTTTATGGTACTGGTTCAAAGGTGTGGAAACCATTGTCAGGAATCAAGAAGTTGAATATTTTATTGAATAATAAAAAAAACTACAATCCTTTTCTTTATTGAGCTGTAAAATATATATTCCTTAAGATATAAAAGATTTAGTAGTACATTGTAAATAATGTGAGGTAATTCAATATTTTTTTGAAAATGAGAAGTCTCCAAGCTTGACCCCTCCCACATGAGGGCCAAACTTCTAATTTTGTAAACGACCTTATGGCCTGGGAATCGACTTTTGTCAAGGACAAGGTGAATTTATTAGTAAGAATACTAACTTTCCTCAATTTGTTTTAAAGTCTCGAAACCGACTATAAACAAAAGGATACACATTTGAAAGAAATGGTAGGCCCGTTGATTTAGGTAGAATGGTTCAATCATATCAAGTAACGTATAAAAAAAATCTAAAATAAAATACATAACAAAAAAAAAGTCACCTTTAGTGGCTTAGTTAAATTTTAACATTCCTCCTTTATTTTGGATGTCATAGAAAAGAGAAAATAAATAGAAGGATTAATCAAACTATGATCAGGTCCTGTCAAAAAGTTAGTAACATTATGATTGCTTGTTTCAAATTCCTTCTTAAGTAATTAAGAAAAAAAAGTACTATGACCAAATCTCCACACAAATCATCATGTTCTCATGCTTTGTCGTAGGTAATAGATGATGACTATAATAATGATGATCCCTCGCGTGTAAAGTGACGATGACATTGATGATCCCTTCCTCCTCAACTTACACGTGAAGGGGTAACCCGACTACTTCCATTGCACGGAAGATTCAACCACCCTCACGACTTCCCTGAGTACATTCCATCGTCCTGTACAAAGAACCATTCAATCAAATCAACCAAAAAGAGACTGTAAAAACCATCGGCTTATTCAAACCCACTTACTTCTGGGGCCTCAAAATCTTCCCAAGCCGGCCAAAAAGCAAAACCTACATACTTCCTTCACCCTTTCTTGGTCCACTGCCGCCGCCATGGGGCTGCCGTGAGTTCCCTTTATTTTCCGGCACTTTCCGTCTGTCTTTGATATGATATTCGTTCCTCCCGGTTCACTTTTCAACGTGAAACGTTTAGCTTTTGCTCGGCTCTTCCACATCAATGTTCAAAGTTTTTCTTTCTTTAGGCACGTGGGGTGCCGATAGGGGATGAATTTGTAACGGGCTTAAGAGTAA
Source organism: Casuarina equisetifolia (assembly GCA_028551475.1). Classification (NCBI taxonomy): domain Eukaryota; kingdom Viridiplantae; phylum Streptophyta; class Magnoliopsida; order Fagales; family Casuarinaceae; genus Casuarina; species Casuarina equisetifolia. The sequence goes on along the minus strand of CM052362.1, from coordinate 4,011,334 downwards.
TTGAGGGGCCACACCACTAGCCAATTCTGACTTTTGGCCTAATAGTTCCCTCATTACAATTTGGTATTAGAGCAGGCACCTGTTCCGTGGTTTGATTCTCAGGACATGGGTTTGTTAGGATTTTCCTGGGAGGCAAGGAGGCAGCACAGGTGGAAGGCAGCCAAGAGAGCCTGAGACTAGGCCCGTGAGTCTGGGCCCAGGGGGTTTCAAATGTGGCCCATCGAGAGTCGGGTTGCGGAGCATAGTGAATCTATAATGGGCTTAAGAGTAATTGAGAGACTACACCACTAGCCAATTTTGGCTTTCGGCTTAATGGTGGAAGGCAGCCAAGAGAGCGTGAGACTGGCCCCCTCATGGCGTGAGACCAAGCCCGTGAGTCCAGGCCTAGGGGGGTTTCAAATGTGGCCCGCCAGGAGTCAGGCTGCGGAGCATGGTAGATATGTGACGGGTTTAAGAGTAATTGAGAGGCTACACCACTAGTCAGTTCTAGCTTTTGGCTTAGTGGTTCCCTAGTCACATAATCCAACCCATCTCTGTCGGCAGAAACAGCGAGAAGGCAAACAAAGGGTCAATTCCAGCTACATGTTTTTCAAAGTGTAGTCAACGCAAGCCTTCTGCGTCTGTTGAAGTATCGATCCAAGCCATGGTGTTGGAGAGAGTGAACACTATCCTTAAGTATGGAAAATGAATGTGCCGTAACAATATATTCTTCCCTTAGCTTAAGAACTTTTTACATATAAATGCATGACGGGATGGAAAAATCTAGTTTTTGCGCAAAAATGTTCTATGGTTCTGGTGCAAAGGATGTGAAAGCCATATTTCGGAACCAAGAAGTTGAATGTTTTGTTAAATTATAGTGAAAATCTTTCCATTATTTTCTTCTTTGAGCAAGCACAAAATTCTTTTTTTTTTTTTTTTTTCTGAAAACTAACTTGAGCAATGTTATAATTTCTTAGTACATTGTAAATAATGCAAGGCATTCTACTTCTTCCTAAGTGCAAAAAATGAAATTTTAGGCTTGTTAAGTAATAGCAAGTAAAGACTCCACACTTTACTATGAGTCATAATATAATCTTATTCATTTGAATTATAAACTCTGATTTCATATAAAAAAAAATTGTCTCTTCTTTAAAAATAATCATTAGAAGAGGGAAACATAATATAAGGCTGATTTTAAATTAAGATATTGGTAATGTAGGATAGTTAATACACATTAGCTAGATTAGAGTCTAGGTGGCTTGAAGTCAAAAAGGTTCTAGGTTTGAACACCAAAATCCTTCACCCCTTTTGGCTATGAAAAAAGTAACTAAAAAAAAAGCTCATGTAGGATAAACTTTCACTCAATAAGTTCTTTACTCCTAACACAAGAAGATTTGTTTCATGGAAACCTAATTCATGAACAATAAGGCACTGAAATAAGGTTGAAAAAGCTCATTCTTCCTTGGACTGACTTGTAAAAAGAGGACATATGTTTTATTTTGAAGATAATATTTTTTTTAATCAAGATCTAGGAAATATGGAATGCTTGTCATGTTCTTTCTTAAAACTAACTTGTAAAAAGATGAGATATGTTTTATTTTAAAGATGTTATCAAGATTTAGGAAATGTGAGATGCTCTCCATACCATTTTAGTATGTTCCTTCGGACCAAATGTATAGGTTGCATGTTTCATTATAAAATAATGTCCCCTTTCATACATGGTGAATGCTTACTACTAATTGTGTTCTAATATCATATTAAAACAAGCTTTTTTTTTTCTTTTTTCAAATTCATCTTGTAAAGAAAGGATAAGTATTTCATTTAAAAGCTAATTTTAATAAAATTATGTGATATGAGACACTTTTCATACCATTTTTAACAACTAAACCAACTTTACAAGAGTAAACCACGTTAAAAATAGCCCAACGTTTAGTTTGGGACTGACTTTTATCAAGGGCAAGGTAGATTTATTAGTAAAGGAAATAACTTTCCTTCTTTTGTTTGTATCGGACAAACCATAAACAAAAAGATGCACGTTTGAAAAAATTATCAACCAAGTAAAGTTCGAGGTCTTGGGGCCCATGGTAATGGATTAGTTGTCTTTCAGTTATCTAGACAGGCACTTTCATTTCAACGGGAAGACCTGCAGTTTTGTAGATAAGCATGGACTAGTCAGGAAACGCAGCAGGATCCCACTAACTTATATATGAGAAGACCCGCTGCTGTTTATCAAAGTCACACTTGCTTACCTACTGTAAAATAGAATTTGTAATGGATGATGAGGAAGGAAAATGTTGTACACGTCATTTGACAATTCATTGCTGGTCTCCAACTTTCCAACTCCTAGCTTTCTAGTATATATATCCATGGTGAATCCAGCGAAGCATATATTGGAGGCAAAGCTTCATACGAATCTAGAAGATCTTTACAACAAAGAAGAGGAAGAAATGGAAGGTCTCATTCCCCTTCTGCTTCAGGCTATGAAGAAGCAGAAGCCTCACAACAGCTACTGGAGCCTCTGCGAGGGGTCAAGCCGGAGCTACCTTTTGCTGCTTGCAACGGACTCACCAAAAAGGAAAACAAAAGGAGAGGCGTCGTTTAACTGGAATTGGCAATGGACCTGGGCATCTTTGGTAGTGTAAACTCTGGAAGTGGATTTTGGAGACCCACTGTTATTGGGCTTGAGATCCTGCAGAGTAGATGTACAGGTAGGGCCCAAATCTAATGTCTCTGCACGCAAATAGAAGCAATTTCCTGATGATTTAAGATAGGATCATTTGTCAATTAAAACATTTTCAGGGGACTTTGTACTTGCGATTGCACTGGTGATCGGAGCATGATGCTTGAAGCCTGAAGCTTGAAAATGTTGAAGCCCCGAAGACAAGAAAAGAATATGCAGAAGCAAAGAGAAAGAGTGAGTGAGAGGTAAGGAGATAAAGAAAAGAATCCACAAAAGAATGCCTGCTTGGAGGCCTCCAGAACAATTTGCCTTGTTGACGCTTAAAGCTTGAAGCTTGAGGAGATGAAGAGAATAAATGTACAGAGAAAGAAAGAAAGAAAGAAAGAAAGAAAGAGAAGGGGAAGAAGAACAAGAAGAAAAGAATTCACGAACTGTTGCGTGCTTGTAGCCTTGAACATGGGGACCAAAATGATCAAAAAAGAAAAAGGATAAAGAAAAAGAAGCAGGCATCACATCGTTGGTCTCCAATCTAACGGCCAAGGTAATCATTCAATCATCTTTACCACTGGCAAAGGACGAAGGAACAGAGAAGGAAAGAGAGAGAAATAGAGGAGGATGAATTTGGGAAAAGAATACACCAAAGGCTTCGAGGTATAGGAAAAGAACATTTCTGAAACAAATAAATAGAGGGTTCACGGATAAAAACCCACAACAAAGACAACCTTTCATTGTGTAGTGAAAGAAATCTATATACCGGGAAAGAGGGAGAGAGTTTGAGTGAGAGATTGGTAAATCATTTCCAGCTTCTGTGTTGTGTGTGTATCAAAGATAGAGAGCGAGAGAAATCCTGATGGCGTTGGATCCTAAATATTTCAACTGTCAACATAATGTTATCTTGGTAGAGGATCTGAAAATTGATGGAGAGAAGGAAGCAATTTGTATGATATGCGGGGAGCCATCATCGAAGCCTTACGTCAAATGCTCCATGTGCAATTGGCACCGCCATGAAGCATGCAGCAAGCTCCCCGACGAGATAGAGCATCCTTTGCACCAGATCCACCGCCTTCATCTTCAACTACCAAGGCATTCTAGTTTCTGTCATGCTTGCGGTAAATGTTGCAAAAGGTGCTTCTCTTACACTTGCTATTACTGTGATTTCAACCTTGACGTTAAATGTTCCTCTCGGTGGCGAGAGAAGAAGGATGATGGTCACCAGCACATATTCGTTCCTCGCCTAAAAGAGAATCAGTTCACTTGCGAATTGTGCGGCGAGGAGGGCAAAGACGTCAGATGCATTTGCAGCATTTGTCAACTGTTGGTTCACAGTAAGTGTGCTTCATTTTTGCCCACTATCAATATCATACCTCATTCTCACTCCCTCGTGCTCAAATATTCTTCTCCCCAAGTCAAGGAGCAAGCTGACACAATATGTAAGCTCTGCTCTTTAAAGGTGAATACAAAGTATGCAACCTATTACTGTCAGCAATGTAGCTATGCTGCCCACTTGCAATGTGCAAGAGATTGCCAATTTATGGAGGACAAAGATGCAATTGATGATTCGACACCCACGGACATTAATCAATGGTTTACTCGAGGATATGTAAGTGGCTTAATCAAGGATGTCAATTCAGCAGTGACCACAAAGATCAGACATTCTAGCCATCAACATGATTTAATTCTCAACTATAAGGAGGTTTCGAATGGTAAGATTTGAGACGGGTGCATGCAATCAATCTCAATTCCATTTTATAGCTGTGCAGAATGTAACTTTGTTCTTCATTATCTTTGTGCGAACATACCCACAAGCATTGGACACTTAAATCTCCCAGTCACTTTCAACTTGGTGTCACATTTACCTTCCTCTAATGGTGTGTTCCAGTGTTTTTTTTGTGACTACTATCGTCATGGATTCAATTATGGTGGTAGAATTGGTGATCTTGAGGTTAGCGCTGACATCCAATGTCTTGCGCTCCAAGATAAGTTTCAGCATAAGGGTCACCAGCATCCCTTCTTCTTCACAATTATACCAGATACAAGGTGCAAATTTTGTGGGACACTAAGTTTTCTTAGATGCTTTGCTTGCAATTTTGACATATGTTTCAGATGTGTGTCCTTTCCAGTTGAAGCAAAGCACAAGGATGATAAGCATACTCTTAAACTTACATATGCTGTTAAAGATGAATCTCAAGAGTATTATTGTCGAATTTGCAAAAAGGAAAGAGATCGAGATCATTGGTTCTATTATTGTGTAGAGTGCAATTTTGCTGCTCATCCTACATGTGTTGTTGGAAAATATTCATATATTAAGTTTGGAAAAACTTACAAAGATGAATATCATCAACATCCTCTTACTTTTATCAAGATGACAGAAGATTCCTCTCCTTGCAATATTTGTAGGTTGCGTTTCGATGGAGTGGCCCTACATTGCAAGGAATGTAAACTAAATGTTCACCCAAGGTTTGAGTCTAATTGCCTTTCTCGAAATTAATGGCAAAATCAAAAGAAACATCTTAGTGATGATTAGAGAAAGACATACCTTTTCATTGTTAGTTGTATTGGTATGATTTGTTTCTATGTATCTTGATTTGGATTGTGTTTTGAATTCCATGATTATCTATAACATGTATTGTCTATTATGTTGTTGTTACTAAATGAATGGCTTTGAAGCTATGTCATCAATATGTTGTAAAATTTTAATACTAAAAAACACTTGTAAGTGTAAAATTTATACTTGTTTCTAGAAAATTCTTATTTGAAAGCTCTTTAGTATGTTTCTATTATCACAAATTGTTTTGGCTCAAATAACTTATTGATCTCAAGTTTCATTATATAATTTATATTGTTTCTTAATATCCTAACTTTCACAAGCTCATTGAATAAGCATATTTATCACGGATATGCAAGTAAAAGAATGTAAGGTTTGTTGTTTCCACCTTGGCAAACATATAAATATCAAGCAAGATTAATAAATACACAATTAAGATCATTAATATAAGGTATTACACAAGGTGAATGGTTGAGTATTTTTACTTAATAGATGGATAAGGTAAGACAAATTAGAAAGTTGAGATTTCTTTTTTCTTTTGAGTGAAAGAGAAGTGCTTATAACATGAGACCAATAATAATAGAATTCAAAAAGAATTATATGATGACAATGTAAGTAATGATGAATAAATTTTTCATAATTGTATGCGACAAACCATTGTAAGTATGTAATTGTGTGTTACTTATCTATCAATGTTGTGAATTAAGATTTTGTTGATATACAAAAAATTATCAATTTGAAAAAAGTGAGGGAGAAGATTTTGATTAGTTTCCATAATAAGTGATAATATGGCACATAATAAAAATTATATTATAGAAATTATTTTACCATTTTATTTGGAAAAGATTGATATTTATAGAAACTTTTTTGTTTAAGTACCTTACACCTATCCAATATTTAAGTTTTATGTCACAGTTTTCTAAGGGGGAAATCCACATCTAATCCTTTGGTCTTTAAGCAAGTTCAATTTTAACCTTAACTTTTAATTGTGATATTACCTCCATAAGTACTCAAAATATTTGGACCATGATAAGGGCAGGAAAAACACATCCTTTCTAGTAGAGCTGTGCATTAAAATAATAATAATAGAATTATAAAGATCATGTTTATAAGATAATGGATTTCACTACCTCTTGAGTTAACGTTTGAGTTGGATAATAGACCCTTTAAGATAGTATTAGAGCCTAAGCTTCTCCCTTGATATCATTGTGGATAAACTTTTGGCCTACTATAAGGCACCATGATAGTCTGACTATTGTCTATCATGGTGAAATGGCATGTTATAGTGTTTAGTGTCTATCCTATATTACTAGGGCATGGGTTTGTGGAACTATTTAAAAGATAATAAATATTACCAACTTTTAAGTCAATCTTTTGAATTAAGTAATGAGCCTCTTAATATGGTATTAGAATAAAGATTTCCTTCAGCACCTCTATAGGATCTCATTGGTTTGAGCCTACTCATTGCCCATGTAGTGCGACACTATGATAGTCTAATAATTGTCCTCATGGTGAGAGGGCATATCATGGTATGGATGTTCAGTCCCATATTGCTAAAGAGTCCATTGGAAATCTAAATTTAATCTTTCAGCCCTTTAGTCATGGAAGAAAAATTCTCGTGAGAAGTATAGTCTTATGCTTAAGGTGAAAGGGCATGTTAAGTCTCATATAGAAAAAAAAAATATGAAATTAGAGAGTAATTTATAAAGAGATGTGCTCCTTTACTTAATTCCAAAAGTCGATTCAAAAGATAATAAAACTTATTATCTTATAAGCAAAACTTTTAGTAACTTTCTTAACAATGTGGGTCTCATTGGACATATCTTAACAAATATTATATTTAAAAAAAGATTTTTTAAACCACTTTATCATTTGTAAACCAACTTTTATCAAGGACAAGATGAATTTATCAGTAATTGAACTAACTTTCCTCCTTATTCATCCTTTTGTTTCAAAGTCTCATAACCAACTATAAACAAAAAGATGCATGTTTGCAAAAATTGACATTAACAAATCTAACCAAATATATTCAATACCTACATGGGAAAAGTTCTTGGGGCCCATTGTGATGGATTGGTTGTCTTTCACTTTATCTAGACAAGCACTTTCACTTCAACATGTAAAGCAACAATTTTCTAGATAGGCATGGAGTAGTTAAAAAACACTACAAGATCCCACGTAACTCATTATGTACAGGATTGCACACTTCTAATTATCATAGTCAAAATGGCTCGGTTACCTAATGAAATCAACCCCTCCTCCATGAAATAATTCAAACTAATTTGTAAGAAACATAATATTTTAATATGTTGGTTAAGTGGGACGCACACCAATTGTACATGGGGAAAAATGAACTCATTTTCCTTCTATATAAAGTAGAATTTGGAGTGGATATCGGGGGGAGGGGGGGGGGGGGGTGTGGGGTTGGGGGTGCAAAGTCCAATTTTGTTGGTCAAATGTTGCATACATCGTTTGTCAATTCATTGTTGGTCAAATGTTGCACACGTCGTTTGTCAATTCATTGTTGATCTCCAACCTTCCAACTCCAACCTTTGTAGTATATGTATCCAAGGCGAATCCAGAGAACAATTCACATTGAAGTGTATATTCAAAGCAAAGCTTCATACGAATATAAAATATCTCTAGAACAAAGAACAGGAAGGCACGGAGGGTCTAATTCCCTTTCTACTTCATGCTATGAAGAAGCAGAAGCCTCAAAACAGCTACTAGAGCCTATGTAAAGGGCCAAGCTGGAGCTACCATCTGTTGCTATGTGCAAGGCAACATAGCTATTTCAAAAACATGCTGGTTTTACGCGTGCTTTGACTGCGATTTCAAAATTGACACGAAATGTTCCTATAGCTGGCGAGGGTATAAGGATGATTGTCACAAGCAACTGACACAATTTGTAAGCTGTGCTCTTTAAAAGTGAATACAAAGTCTGCAACCTATTACTGTCAGCAATGTAGTTATACTGTTCACTTGCTATGTGCAAGGCACTGTCAAATTATGGGTGCAACATCCACGGATATCCATAAATGGTTCAGTGGAGAGTACGTGGTGAAGTGCAAAGCTTTGCGAGGGCACCTATTCGGCCGTTAGAAAGGACGGGACAAAAGAGCGTTCTCTAAAAGATTTGCACACTTACCAAAACGCACGCCAGGCAAGCATTTATTGCGAAGGAATGGCAGCACCCTTTATTTACTTATATTCACTGCTAAAAGTATACTTTTTATACGAGTGAGTGAGGTTTGCAGTGCTTTCCTCATATTACGTTTTCTTCGTGTAGTCTGTGGCAGGCCCGATCCGCCAGCGACGATGGTTTCTTATTCTATCATCTGTGTTTAATGTAAGTTATAAGTGTAGTTTTCGCTTCCATTTTATTTCTAAGAATATTTAAAGTGGCTTAATCAAGGATATTGAATGAGTAGTGATCCAAAAAAAAAAGCCTGCCTACAACGATCAATAGTTATAGCCATCAACATCATTTAATTCTTAAGGATGAGGAGTTTTCGGACAACAGGGCCTGTGATGGGTATATGTAATATCTCAATTATGTTTTATAGTTGTACAACATGTAATTATATTCTTCATAATCTATGTGTTAACTTAATTCACAAGTATTGGACACTTAAATCTCCCTTTTTTTTTCTTTTTCTTTTTTTTCCAATTTAGTGTTTCATTTACCTTCCCCTAGTGATATGTTCCAATGTGGTTTTTCCAAGTCTTATTGCCATGGATTCAATTATAAAAGTAGTAGATTTTTCAATGTTAAGTTTAGCATTGACATTCAATGTCTTATGCTCCAAGATAAGTTATGACATGGGCCGCCAAGATTCCTTCTCCTTCTCAGCTAAAGAATTTGAAAGGTGCAAATTTTGTGGGGGGTCAAGTGATTTGACATGCTATGCTTGCACTTTCAACATATGACTTACATTTGCATCTTTTTCACTCAAAAGAAAGTATAAGGATGATAATCCTACTCTTAAAATTACATATGTTGTTGAAAATAAATCTCATGAGTATTACTACCATTCAAAATAAATTTCAAAAATATCAATATTTAATTTGTGAAGAAGAAATAGATCTAGATCTTTTTTCTTTGTTGTGTAAAATTAATTTTACTATTCATTCTCAATATATTCTTAGAAAATATTTATATATTAAGTTTAGAAAAACTTATAAAGATGAACATCATTACTATCTTTTCACTTTTATTTAGGCAAGAAAATAATACTCCTCTTATCATGTATGTGGGTTGCTTTTTAATGGTGTGACCCTTCATCGCAAGAAATGTAAGTATGTCCATCCAAGATTTGAGTATGATTGCCTTTATTGAAATTAATGGAAAAATCAAAAGAAACATCTTAATGATGATTAGAGAAAGACATCTTTTCATTGTTAGTTGTATTGGTATGATTTATTTGTATTTATCTTATCTTTTGAATTCCATGCTTATATATAATATGCCTTGTCTATGATTTTGTTTGTTACTAAATGACTTTGAAACTATGTAATCAATATGTTGTAAAATTTCAATATTAAAAGACACTTGTTAGTGTCAAATCTTTCGTTTGCACCTATATATCTATTTATACTTGGTTCTAGAAAATTCTTACTTAAAGCTCTCTAGTATGTTTCTATTAGTACAATTTGTTTTGGCTTGAATATATTACTGATCTCAATTTTTATTATATAATTTGTATTGCTTCTTAATATCTTGACTTTCACAAGGTCATTGAATAAGGAAAGTTTTGTAACGAATATGCAAGTAAAAGAATGTATAGTTTGTTGTTTCCAGCTTGGTAAACATATAAAAATCGACCAAAATTAATAAATGCACTGTAAAGACCATTAATATATGACATTACACAAAGTTAAATAGTTGAGTATTGTTACTTATGGATGGATAAGGTAACACAAATTATTAAGTTGAGATTCCTCTTTGCTTTTGAATAAGAATGAAGTGCTTAAAACATGAAACCAACAATAATAGTTTCAAAAAGGATTATATAACATCAATGGTAAGTAATAACTAATAAATTTATCTCAGTTGCATGGGACAAACCATTACAAGTATGTAATTGTCTAGCTTTACCTATTGAAATCAAGCCCACTGCCCCCATTATACATAAAATACTTTTAAAACCAAACACCTACAAGTTCATACTCCACTCTCATACAAAATATATCAAAATCGCCAGAGATGAATAGCTAAAGTCGCTAAGAAAGAAAAAGAAATAATAAAAGAATACATGAAGACCATTATTCTGTCCATAATCCCAAAAAAGGTTTGTAGCATCTTTACATGATGATACACACCAATCATAATATATATACAAGAAAAGTCAATCATTGTGTTCTAACATCAAGACAACCTGCACCAGATCCCAGATGTTATTTAATTAATGAAATTGCAACCGAGGAGGGAAAGAAAATGGGCAGAATGATCAAAAAATCCAGTTAAAGAAACTAGCATAAACACTTCTTTCAGCTTCAAATTCACTCTTTCTGATTGTGAAGAATGAGCACGTGAGAGGCATAAAAGGCTGAGACTCAGTTCTTTGATTTGGAATGCTTCACAAGCTAATCAATAACTGTATCAATGTTGGTAGAGTTCTTGTAAGAAATTGTGAAGCAGCAAACCTCCCTACCAGTAATTGACTTGAGGTCCCTCCCAAGTGGAACGCCATTTTCAATAAGTCAAGAAGATAAAAAAAGATAAAAGAAATGAAAGAAGTCGAGATGAACCTATAAGGGAATATGACACTAAGAAAAGAAAAGCAGATACTTACTCGCCATGAGTAGTATATAGCCATGTAGTACATTTACTTTGATCAAGATGCTGGCAAAAACGTTGTAAGGGATCAATGAGGGAAGAGCATAATTGTCGTTTCTAATCCTTACTCGAGGTATTAGGAAGGTCTAAAAGGAAAAGGATCGGAAAAGTTAAACAAGGGACTTCAACAAACGGGTGAAAATGGCGGCGATAGGAATTGAATTCCAAAGTATCATAATGTAGTTGTGACACGACTGAAATCTAAAATGACAATACTTGGAAATCTGATAAATGAAGCAGATGGCAACTCCTCCGATTGACTACTTCTACTGGTCTCCAGCAAATTTCGGCTTGTTGATTTAACGCTAGATGAATTTCATCAATGCCACAACATAGAGCAGATGAGCTCGTTGGTGGTCTGAGAGATTCTGAACAACACAATGGACATGCTTCGAGAGCATTTACAGAGGAGAGGAAGCTGCACTAGATGAGGGGTAGATCTTGTTGGCAAAATAGCTAGACTTGCCCACTCTATAGAAGATGGTTTTGATACCCAAAACCAACCCTTGACCCATCCATGTCAGTTTTTCATTCTGCTGGCTGGCACTAATCCTGATCTAACTAGCATTGAACGGTCAATCAATTTTTGGTCGGCATCTTTATCGGACTTCCAGAAGTTTGTGGCAGTTCTAGATGACCTGAGGTTATATACTCTAACTAAATTTAGTTTCCGTAGAATTCTTTTAGAAAGGCATGCTCTAATAATTGCCTTAACCATAAATTAGAAAATGCACAATGTAGAATACCAAGAACAAGACTTGACCAATAATAGCAACATGAATAATCAGGTTCGTCCCCAATTTATCCAGAGTGAAAAATGAGCTCATTTACCATTTCTATAAAATGGAATGGGTCGTAGGAAGGAAGAATCCAATCTTGTTTGTCAAATGATGCACATGGCGTTTGACAAATCCCTTCCAACTCCAAGCTTTCCAGTATATATATATCCAGGTTGATTCCAGAAAGTAAACCACAACGAATTACACGTTCAAAGCAAAGCTTCATTTGAATCTAGGAGATTTTTAAAACGAAGAAAGAGGAAGACATGGAAGGTTTAATTCCCAACCTGCTACACGCCATGAAGAAGCAGGAGCCTCAGAACAGCTACCAGAGCCTCTCTGAGGGGTCAAACCGGAGCTACGATTTGTTGCTTGCAGCGGACTCCTTCAACGGCTCGTCTCACTGGCGAACCAGGTCGGAGCTCCAGCCACCGGCTGTGGAGCAGCGTCCTGACCTTGAATTTGCCAGCTCCCACAGCTCTAACAAAGGCTCTGCACCATCTTATTCGTGGGGTGGTTCCTACACCGGCCAAGACTCCAAGAGGGCTGCTAATAACTTCACAGGTGCTGAGCGGCCTGGTGAACAACAATGATTGTTATTCTTTCTTTCTTTGAATTTGTTCAACGTCATTGTAATGCTGTGTTTTTGTGATGTGTGTTGAAGATTTGTACTGGAAATTCTATATGTGATCATGGAAATTATTTTTAGAATTCTTTGCAAGGATTTTCCGTTCATCCAATCGCCAAAAGGAAAACAGAAGTCAAACCTCTAAAGGATGAATTTCCAATTTAAGAAAAAAAAAATAAAAATACGACGTTGTTTAACTGGAATTGAGATCCTGCACACCGGAAGAACAGATAGGGCCAAAATCTAATGTCTTTGTAAATTATTTGCGTGGAAATTGCTTAAATTCGGGATGAGTTTTCATGTATTGTCGGATCATGATTTGATTTTTTTTTTTTTCCCTTTTTGTCGAACAAGGATCAAAGATTGGATCATTTGTCAATTAAAACATCTTCAAGGGACCTCTGTACTTGTTGTACTGGTGATCGGAGGAGCCATCATCGAAGCCCTACATCAAATGCTCCAGATGTATTTTACACTGCCATGAATCATGCCACCAGCTTCCCGAACATATTGAACATCCCTTCAACCCAACCCACCGCCTTCATTCTCAACCACCAAACCGTGCTAGTTTCTGTCATGCATGCGGTAAATGTTGCAAAAGCTGCTAGTTTTACACTTGCTTTGACTGCAATTTCAAACTTGACACGAAATGTTCCTCTCGATGGCTAGGGTATAATGATGATGGTCACAAGCAGGCTGACACAATATGTAAACTGTGCTCTTTAAAAGTGAATACAAAGTCTGCAACCTATTACTGTCAGCAGTGAAGTTATGCTGTTCACTTGCTATGTGCAAGGCATTGTCAAATTATGGAGGACATGGGTGCAACACCCACGGATGTCTATAATGGTTTCCTGGAGAATGTGTGGGTGAAGTGCAAACCTTTGCGAGGGCACCAATTCAGCTGTTAGAGAAGCCGAGACAAAAGAGCTTTCTCCAAAAGATCTGCACACTGACCACAACGCTCGCCAGACAAGCATTTATAGCAAGGGAATGGTGGCAAACTTTGTTTATCATATTCACTGTTAAAGTCTGCTTTTTTTTTTTTGCAGTCCTTTACTTATAGCATGTTTTCTTCGTGTAGTCTGTGGCAGGGCCGATCGGCATGTTTTCTTATTCTATCATCTGTGTTTACTGTAAGTTATATGTGTAGCTTTCGCTTCTATTTTATTTTCTAAGAATATTTAATCAAGGATGTTAATCCAATAGTGATCCAAAAAAGTCTGTATACAAAGATCAATCATTCTAGCCATCAACATAATTTAATTCTCAACGATGAGGAGACTTTGGATAATAAGGCTTATGATGAGAATATGTAATATCTCAATTACGTTTTATAGTTGTACATAGTGTAATTTTATTCTTTATTATCTTTGTGCTAACCTATTCATAGGTATTGGACACTTAAATCTCGCATTTTTTTTCAATTCAGTTTTTTTTTTTTGGTTGAAATGTAAGTTTGCATTAATATAAAGTAGTGTACAAAAGCAAAATGGTATAGCCCAGCATTATAATTTTCAACAACTATGAAAAAATGGAAGCTAAAAGCCTCCAAATTTCACTCAAAATGACATTTTCTTGTGAGGATTTTACATTTTGAAACAAAGAAGCTCTTCCTCGTATAGTTTTCCTTACTTTAGCCAAGATGATAGGAATGTCAACTATTCTATGTTAAAATTGTCTTCTATTTCATTCTGTCCATATGCAATAAATACAAGCTAAAAATGATATGTTAAGAAGCTTTGCAACCAAATCCTTTCCTTTAGTTGCTCTAATCATCCATTGTAGTTCTTCATTCTATCCTCCAATATGACGTCAAATTCCAAACCATCATTGTCCATGAACATTCAAAAAAGAGATGACTCCTATTTTCAATATGGGACTGACAAAAGTCACAGTATAAGTTAACTAAAGGAAGCCATCGTACCATTTTTTCTACTGTAAAGAGTCGATCTTGACAAACTAGTCATCCAATAAAATTATATTTGCAAAGGCCCCCTATCCAAATTAAATCATACCAATCTACTTTTTCAGTGACTGGTTGAAGGTCTTGATAAATTTGTTTATAGTAATAGGTAGACGTATAAATAATCTGAATAAGTGTAGGCCTTAGTTTGAGAAGGCCTCTCCAACTCCATGCCATGGTGCCTTTGATATTAAGCTGCATTATTCAATTCAGTTTTTCATTTACCTTCCCTTAGTGATGTGTTCTAATGTGGTTTTGCAAGTCCGATTGCCATGGATTCAATTATAAAAGTAGTAGATTTTTCAATATTGAGTTTAGCATTGAGATTCAATGTCTTATGCTCCAAGACAAGTTTTGACACAAGGGTCGCTAACATTCCTTCTCCTTCTCAGCTAAAGAATTTGAAAGGTGCTTGTGTGAGAAGTCAAGTGAGTTGACATGCTATGCTTGCAATTTTAATATATGACTTACATGTGCATCTTTTCCACTTGAAGCAAAGTACAAGGATGATAATCATATTTTTAAACTTACATATGTTGTTAAAACTAAATCTCACAAATGTTATTACCATTGAAAATAAATTTTAAAAATATTAATATTTAATTTGTGAAGAAGAAATAGATCTAGATTATTTGTTTTTTTTTTATTGTGTAGAGTAAAATTTTACTATTTATTCTTAATATGTTCTTGAAAAGTATCTATATATTAAGTTTAGAAAAACAAACAAAGATCAATATCATTTATATCTTTTCACTTTTATCAAAGCAAGAGAAGATTTCCCTTCTTGTCATATATGTGGGTTGCCTTTAAAATGGTGTGATCCCATATTGCAAGGAATGTAAATGTGTTCATCTAAGGTTTGAGTATGATTACCTTTATCGAAATTAATAGAAAAATTAAAAAAAAACATCTTAATAATGATTAGAGAAAGACATCTTTTCATTGTTAGTTCTATTGGTATGATTTATTTGTATTTATCTTGATTTGGATTATCATTCAAGTTCCATGCTTATATATAGCATGTTTTGTCTACAATTTTGTTGTTACTAATGAATGACTTTGAAACTATGTAATCAATATGTTACTATAAAATTTCTTTCAAACATCTGTTGGTTAGGATTAACATAAAAGGAGCCAATTATGAAACTTTGACTTAGTGATACTTTTTTGGGTGATTTGTTTATCTTTTTGGGTTTTCTTGTATATTTAAATTATATGTTTTATCATTCTACTCCTTATATTAGTTGTTATTATATTAAATAGCTTACAGCCTGTATATATAAATGCAATTCTATATAATGTCACTCATATTACAAAATTAATAATACTAAGCTCACTCAGCTAATTACTTTCTCTTTTATTTTTTTCTTTTATTATGTCTTGTAACGTAGTCTCATAGCAAGTCTTCATTCTCTAAAACTTACGCTTTTACATCCAAGTTAACCATAAAAAATTAGACGTGGGAATTCAAATCTACCATAGCCCTCAGATATTCCCAAAACCATGTCCATTTCCCTTCCCGTATTCCCATTGTTTTGAACCCATCCCGTTTGATAGCAAAACAGCTACAAGACAAAGAAACGGTCAATTCCAGCGACAAAACAAAGACAGAAAAAAATAAACAAGTCTCATCCAAACATATTCAATACCCAACATGGTACGAGTTCTTGTTGCAATGGATTGTTTTTCACTTAACTAGACAGCCACTTTATCTTCAACGCGTAGAGCCGCAGTTTTGTAAATAGGCAGTTTTCCTTCTCTGTAAAATATAATTTAGAATGGATGGTGGGCAAGGCAACGTCCAATCTTTGTTGGTCAAATATTGTACATGTCATTTGACAATTCATTGCTGGTTTCCAATCTTCGAACTCCAAGCTTTCTAGTATATATATGTATATCCATAGTGACTTCAGAGAGCAACTCACATCGAAGCCCTACATTCAAAGCAAAGCTTCACACGAATCTAGAAGATCTTTACAACAACAAAGAGGAAGGCATGGAAGGTCTCATTCCCTTTCTGCTTCGTGCTATGAACAAGCACAAGCCTCACAACAGCTACAGGAGCCTCTGCGAGGGGTCAAGCCGGAGTTACCATCTTTTGCTTAAATCGGACTCCTTCAACGGCTCGGCCCACCGCCAAACCCGATCGGAGTTCCAGCCACCGGCCGTGGAGCAGCGTTCGGATCCTGAATTTAATCGCTCCCAGAGCTCTAAAAAAGGCTCTGCACCATCTTCTTCGTGGGGTGGTTCCTACTCCGGCCAAGTCACCCAGAGGGCTGCTCATAACTTCGCCGATGCTCAACAGCCCTGGTGAACAAGAATTGTTATTCTTTCTGTCATTATGTGAATCTGTCCACTAAACTCGTGGCTCACAATCCATTGTAATACTGTGTTTCTATTATGGTGTTGAAGATTTGTACTGGAAATTGTAGATGTGATTGGAAAGATGCGGTTTAACTGTAATTGGAAATGGTGACTTGGGCATCTTTGGTAGTGCAAAATCTCGAAGTGGATTTTGGAGACCCACTGTGTTATTGGGGTTGAGATCCTACAGAGCAGATGAACAAACAGGGCCCAGATCTAATGTCTGTAAATTATTTGCGGGGAAAGTCTTTCCAAATTGTGAAATTTGGTAAGGCCACTTCCCTTGTGAGAATGGAATCTAAGTTCAGTTGACAATAGAAAACAGAAACAAGTGGTCATTGTCAAATCATGGTTGATAAGCAAAATGCTCAAGGTAATTCGATTCGGTCAACAAATCCATTTAAATGCCGATTATTAGTGCCGCAACCTGTAAGTTCATTTCCAGACAAAATACATCAAACCCCATCAAAGGAAAAGCCTGCCAAAGATGAACAGCTAAAGCCGCTATGACTAAAAAAGAAATGATAAAAGAATCCATGAAGACCCCTATTCTGTCCAGAACCCAAAAAGGATTTACATAATAACACACACCAATCGTCGTAACGTGAAAACAACAAATGCCAATCATTATGTTCTAACATTAAGACAACCTATAGCAAATCCCAAATGTTGTATAACTAATGAGACTGAAACTGAAGAGGGAATGAATATGGTCAAACTCATCAACAACCCAGTTAAAGAAAACAGAAAAAACACTCATTCATCAAAATCATTCTTTGTCATTGTGATGAATGACAAAATGAGAGGTGCAAAGGAATGAGAATCAGTTCTTTGATTTGGAATGCTTCACAAGCCAATCAATAACTGTATCAATGTTGGTAGAGTTCTCGCAAGAAATCATGAAGCAGCAACCCTCCCTAGTAGTAATTGAATTGAGGTTCGGCCAGGTGGAACACCAGTTTCAATACCACAAAGAAGATGAGAAGAGATAAAAGAAAAAAAAGAAGCCAAAATGGAACCTAGCACATGGATCCGGATAGGTTACATTGGTTTTCAATAAGCAAACATGACATTGAGACCAACTTTTTTCTTATCTTTTTAGTTTTTCAGCACAAGAAGTACCAATTATGATTGGTCCATAAATACAGAATTTCGAGCGTTTGCATTTACATTTTCTCTTTTAGTTCTCTTTAGACAAAGCTCTAGGTTCGTCAATCTTGTTACCCAATACCAGCAGGGGAATGCCATTAAGTGAAGGCTTACTCAAAAGGTCATCTAGTTCACCTATTTTTCTAAAGGTCATCCAGTTCACCTTTTGAGACATACATTCTCATAATTAGCAGCATCCACTACAAACCTATAACAAGCAAAAATCATGGCAAGAATTGTTGGAAATAAACAGACACAATTGGTTGTCAAGATATCATCTAAATTAAATACTTATAGAAACCCACAGATTTTTTTTTTAAAAAAAAAAAAAGTCCACAGATACCTACTCGCCATAAACAGTACATCGCCATGTAAAGTATATTTACTTTCACCAAGATGATAGGCTAAAACGTTATAAGGGATCAATGAGCAAAACACATAGTTGTTGTTTCTAATTCTTACTGAAGGTACTAGGAAGTTCTAAAAGGAATTGAACTTCAAAGTATGTTAATGCGGTTGTGAAACTTAAATCTAAATGACCAGACTTGGTAATTTGAAATATGGAGCAGATGGCAACTCCTCCTATTGACTACTTCTACTGGTCCAACAAATTTCAGCTTGTAGATTTAACGCTAGATTTTCATCAATGCCATAACATGCAAATCAGATGAGCTCGTTGGTTATTCTAGACAATACAATGGACATGCTCCGAGAGCATTTACAAAGGAGAGGAAGTTGGACAAGAGGTGAGGCAGATCTTGTTGGCAATATAGCCAGACTTGCCCACTCCATAGAAGATGGTTTTGACACCCAAAGCCAACCCTTGACCTAATCATGTTAGCTTTTCATTATGCTAGTAGCCCCTAATCCTAATTTGACTAGCATTGAAAGGTTGATTAGTTTTTAGTTGGCATCTTTATTGGATTTTAAAAAATTTGTGGTAACTCTAGATGACCTAAAGTTATATACTTTCACTAAATTTAGTTAGAATCTTTTTAGAAAGGTATGCACTAATAATTGCATTAAACATAGATTAGAAAATGCACACTGTAGGCACAAGAACAAGACTTGATCAATAATAACAACATGAATTTTAGAAGCCATAGGTTCAAACAAATTTGCTATCTTTGCAATAACTTGTGACAGTCATTGACAAGCAGAGATCATAAAGCCCAACATCCACTAGTGTAAATCATAAATCCCTTTGAGAAATAAGAGAAGTTTCTAGACTAAGGTATGAACTATGACAAATGAGAAAGCTAATAGTGATCAAGGTCTTCCTTTGTTCACAATACCTTTTAAAAGACCTCCACTTGTAGAATGAAAACAATAGAAGTCTTATAGTTAGAGCTTAAGTTACAAGTTAACTAAACATGACTAACTCTACTTTAAAATTAACATCATTATCTAATTAGGGTACTCTATTATTGGGAACAAGTAATAGAACACAAAACACTGGTGAAACCAAATCCCTTTATTTCTCTACCATAGTGCATATAAACAAGTGTGTTCCAAGCCTGTGATGGGATTTCAAGATTTTGCTATGGTAAAATGAAGTGATAGGAGGGAAATTAACAAACAAGATTGTTATGTGCTACCTTGATGGAGTTGTATGGTGAAAGCCATAGGTGATAGGGCTTGTAAGCTTTTGCAATGACAACCAAATATTTCAAAAACCAAGTAAAGTGAGATACGACTCTTTTGACAAAAATGCTTGGGCTTATAGCAAGGTTGCAAGTAATATTTGCTAGTTCTACTTGAATTTTCCATTATCTAGATGTTTTATAAAGTTTTTTTTTTTTTAAACTCAACTAGAAACTAAAACACTAACATGGGAAATTTTCATTTGAAAGCTGGTAGAGGACATTAACATCTTATAGAAGAGCTAGAACTAAATTTTCTTGTCAATAAAATGAAAATTCTCATTATTAGTATTACCCAAAAATTGGCATTATTAATGTTTCTTTTGTGAAAAGACTAATAAAAAAGATGAATATGCATGTGACCTCTTCAACATAGAAGCAATTGACTGGGAAAAAACCTACTTAAATTAACTTATAAAAAGAGAGCATATGTTTCATTTTAAAGATGATTTTTTATTAGAATTTAGACAATGTGGGATACATGGAGCATTTTGAACATGCTTTCTTGTAATTAATGTACTTTAAATTTTGCATTACAAGATAATATGTCCTTTTCTCAATAAGGAGGGAGTCAACTATAAACTTGAACTTTAATAGTAAGTTAAAAAAAAAATATTCTTCCTTAAAATTGACTTGTAAAATAGGGTGTGTGTTTCATTTAAAGACTATTCTTAATTAGTGTTTTGACAATGTTAAACACTAACAACTAAAAACTCAAATTTTAATACTAAATTAGAAAAAGCACAATTTTTAGTTTAGTAAACAACCTTATGATTTGGGAATTGACTTTATCAAGGAAAAGGTGATTTTATTTTATTAGTAAAGGAACTAACCTTCCTCATTTTGTTTAAAGTATCTAAAGGAATGGTTTGATCATATCAAGCAATGTATAAAGAAATGTCTAAAAGAAAAAGAATATATATATAATTTAACTTTTTAGTAGATAAAACATTAGTTTGTATCCAAATATATTTTTTATTAGTGAAAATAATTTTTTTAATTAAACAAACCATTTTATTTAAAATCACTAACGTTTCCCCAATTACGTGCTCATTAACATACATATATTATATATGACTTACTTTCAATGCAATAAATATTTCAAAGGAAATAAATTGGGGATCATTCAAACTATGACCAGATACACTCAAATCATCGTTTTGTCATGCTTTGTGGTGCACGTTAGAAGATGACGACGATGATTCCCCTCTCAATTTACACGTGAAAGGGGTAATTTGACGACTTCCATTGCACGGAGGATTCGACCTCTTCATGAACTTCCCACAGTGCACTCCGCCTTCCTGTAAACAGACCCCTTCTGTCAAATCAATCAAAAACAGTCTGTAGAAACCACAGGCGACTTCGAACCCAGTTACTTTTGGGGCCTCAAAATCCTCCAAAATGGACCAAATATCAATACTCAAACACCACTATTCGCCATGCTGCTCACGACCTTCCTTCCTTCATCCTTTCTTGGTCCATTGCCGCCGCCATGGGGCTGCTGCTCCTTCCCAGCACCTGCGAGTTACTTTTCATCCGCTCTTCATATGATATTCTTTCTTTTTGGTTCACTTTTCAACGTGAAATGATTAGCTTTTGCTTGGCTTTTCCTCATCAAGTTCAAAGTTTTTCTTTCTTCAGGCACGTGGGATGCCAACCGGGGATGAAACCAACACGTCTGTCGGCAGAAACAGCGAGAAGACAAAGAAGGGTCAATTCCGGCTACGTGTTGTTCGAAGTGTAATCAATGTAACCCTAGTGTGCCTTTTGAAGTATCTATCCAAGCCTTGGTGTCGGAGATGAGTGAATACTGTCCTCGAGTATGGTAATGTATGAGCCGTGACAATATATTCTCCCCCTCGCTCAACAACTTTTTCCATATAATGCGTCATGGGATGGAAAAATTTAGTTTTTGTATAAAAATGTTTTATGTTTCTAGTTCAAAGGATGTGAAAGCCACTTTTCAAAGCCAAGAAATCGGCTATTTTGTTAAATTAGAGTGAAAATCTTATAATTATTTAAATTTAAATTTAAAAGCACAAAATTTCTTAGTACATTGTAAATAATGCAAGGCATTCAATTTTTGCAAAAGTGCCACAAATGAAATTATAAGCTTGTTAAGTAATATCATGGAAATACTCTACACTTTATGATGAGTTATAATATAAGCTTATTAATTTGAATTATAAGTTTTATAGATAGGCATGGAGTAGTCAAAAAACACTGCAGATCCTACAACTTACATGTGGGATGACATGCTCCTATTTAATCATAGTCAAACTGGGTCATTTACCTTATGAAATCAAACTAATTTGTAAGATTTTAATAAGTTGGTAAAGTAATTGCACATGGGGAAAAATCAGCTCATTTCTCTATAAAGTAGAATCTGGAAACAATACTGGGGGAGGCAAAGTCCATTGGTCAATTGTTGCACATCTCATTTGACAATTCATTGCCGGTCTCCAAGCTTTCTAGTATATCTATATATATCCATGGTGATTCCAGACAACAATTCACATCGAAGCATATATTCGAGGCAAAGCTTCATACGAATCTAAAAGATCTTTAGAACAAAGAAGAGGAAGACATGGAAGGTCTCAGTCCCTTTCTGCTTCACGCTATGAAGATGCAGAAGCCTCACAACAGCTACCGGAGCTTCTGTGAGGGGTCAAGCCGGAGCTACCATTTGTTGCTTGCATCGGACTCCTCCAACGGCTCGTCCCATAGCCGAACCCGGTCGGAGTTCCAGCCACCAGGCGTGGAGCAGCGTTCGGATCTTGAATTTACCCGCTCCCACAGTTCTAACAGAGGCTCTGCATTATCTTCTTCGTGGGGTGGTTCCTACTCCGGCCAAGTCACCAAGAGGGCTGCTCATAACTTCGCCGGTGCTCAGGGGCCCTGGTGAACAATAATTGTTATTCTTTCTCTCTTTCTGTGAATCTGTCCATCAAACGCGTGGCTAATCAATCAATTGTAATGCTGTGTTTTTATTACGGGTGTTGAAGATTTGTACTGGCAATTGTATATGTGATTATGAAAATTATTTTAAGAATTGTTTGTGAGGATTTTCCTTTCACCCAATCGCCAAAAGGAAAACAAAAAAAGAGACGTCGTTTAACTGGAGTTGGAAATGGACCTGGCCATCTGTCAATGAAAACATTTTCAGGGGACCTGTGTATGTGTTGTACAGTTGATCGAGGCTTTGATGCTTGAAGCCTGAAGCTTGAAAAGGTTGAAGCCTCGGAGACAAGAAAAGAATATACAAAAGCAGAGAGAAAGAGTGAGAGAGGGAAGAAGAAGAAGAAAAGAATCCACAAATGATTGCTTGCTTGGAGCCCGGAAGAACAATTTGGCTTCTTGATGCTTAAAGCTTGAAGCTTGAAGAGAGGAAAAGAATAAAAAGAACTCACAAACCTTTTCGTGCTTGAAGCCTCGAACATGGGGACCCAAATGATCAGAAAAGAGAAAGAAAAAGAAGCGGGCATCACACCGCTGATATCCAATCTAATGGCCGAGGTAATTATTCAGTCATCTTTTACCACCTGCAAAGGAAGAAGGAACAGAGAAGGAACAGAGAAGGAGAGAAAGAAAAAAAGAGGAGGATGATGAGGAAAAGAATCCACCAAACTGCTGCGAAGTAGAGAACAATTCTGACACAAATAAATAGAGGATCGACAGATGGAAACCCATAAAAAGACAACCTTCCATTGCGCACAGATAGAAATCTATATTCTGAGAGAGAGCGGGAGAGAATTTGAGTGAGAGATTGGTAAGTCATTTCCAGCCTCTGTTGTGTGTGTATCAGAGATACTGAGTGAGAGAAATCCTTATGGAGTTGGAACCCAGATATTTGGACCACAAGCATACATGGATCACTGTAGAAGATCTGAAAATTGATGGAGAGAAGGAAGCAATTTGTATGTACTGCGAGGAGCCATCATCGAAGCCCTACATCAAATGCTCCATATGCAGCTTCCACTGCCATCAATCATGCGAGGATCTCCCTGTCGATATAGAACATCCATTGCACCCGATCCACCAGCTTCATTGTCGACCACCAAACCGTTCTGTTTTCTGTCATGCTTGCGGAAAATGTTGCAAAAGGTGCTTCCTTTACACTTGCTATGACTGCGATTTCAACCTTGACATGAAATGCTCCTCTCGCTGGCGAGGGAATGAGGATGATGGTCACCAGCATATATTCGTTCCCCGCTGGAAAGAGAATCAGTTCACTTGCGAATTATGCGGCGAGGAGGGCAAGGACGTCAGATGCGTATGCAGCATATGTCAACTGTTGGTTCACAGTAAGTGTGCTTCCTTTTTGCCCACTATCAATATCATACCTCATCCTCACTCCCTCGTGCTCAAATATCCTTCCCCCCAAGTCAAGGAGCAGGCTGACACAGTATGTAACCTCTGCTCTTTAAAAATGAATACAAAGTCTTCAGCCTATGACTGTCAGCAATGTAGTTATGCTGCCCACTTGACATGTGCAAGAGATTGTCAATTTATGGGGGACAAGGATGCAATTAGTGATTCAACACCCACGGATATCAATCAATGGTTTACCGGAGGATATGTGAGTGGCTTAATCAAGGATATCAATTCAGCAGTGACCGAAAGAAGTCTGCCTACAAAGGTCAAACATTCTAGCCATCAACATGATTTAATTCTCAATTATGAGGAGGTTTCAGGTGATAAGGTTTGTGATGGGTGTATGCAAGTTATCTCAATTCCATTTTATAGTTGTGCAGAACGTAACTATATTCTTCATTATCTTTGTGCTAACCTTCCCACAAGGGTTAGACACTTAAATCGCCCATGGCCTTTCAACTTGGTGTCACATTTACCTTCCTCTGATGGTGTGTTCACATGTTCCTATTGCGGGTTCTATCGTCATGGATTCAATTACAGAGTTAGATTTATGGATGTTGAGGTTAATTATGACATCCAATGTCTTGCACTCCATGACAAGTTTCGGCACAAGGGTCACCAACATACCTTCTTGTCGTCATTTAGAGAAAATGAGAGATGCAAGTTTTGTGAGAGACAAAGCCTTTTGACATGCTTTGCTTGCAATTTCAACATATGTTTTAGATGTGCAACTTTTCCACTTCAAGCAAAGTATAAAGATGATGACCATATTCTTAAACTAACATATGCCGTTGAAGATGAATCACAAGAATATTATTGTCAAATTTGTGAAAAGGAAAGAGATCAAAATCATTGGTTCTATTATTGTGTAGAGTGCAATTTTGCTGCTCATCCTCAATGTGTTTTAGGAAAATATCCATATATTAAGTTTGGAAAAACTTACGAAGATAAAGATCATGAACATCCTCTCACTTTTATCAAGACAACAGAAGATTCCTCTTCATGCAATATTTGTGAATTGCCTTTCAATGGAGTGGCCCTACATTGCAAGGAATGCAACTTGAATGTCCATCCAAGGTTTGAGTCTAGATGTCTCTCTAGACACTGGCAGCGAAGGCGAATTAGGCATCCTAGAAATAATTAAAGGACGTGTTTTTTTTTGTTTGTGAGCTGTGCAAGTATAATTTTATTTCAATGCATCTTGACTAGAGTTAACTTCTCAACTCCATTATTATATATTACACGTCTTGTATAAGTTAGGCTGTTACTCAATGAATTACTTTGAAACTATGACATCAACATGTTATTGTAGAATTTCAACAGTAAAAGACATCCGTAAGCATCAAATCTTTAGTTTGTTCTTATGTGTCTATATGTATTTGGTTGTACAAAATTGTTACTTAAAATCTCTCTTATATGCTTCGATTATCACAAGTTGTTTGACTTGAGACCGCCAGCCTCTGCAAAATATATTGTTACCCCTTCCTGTACATATAGTACCAACAAATCCCACCTGCTCAGTTATCTCAATCGAAGGACATGTGATTTGCCTTTAGATCTGGTTCATTTTAGCCACATAGTTCTCGTAGTAGTGAGTTTAAGTCTCGACGAGGAGTCTGAAGATGAAGTCATTGCCGATCTTTTTTCTGTCCATGCCAGCAAGTAAGCCGAGTTTTTTCCGCAGTGGAGGGTTCTCTTCCTTCGTGATGATGGCATTTTGGCGGTGATTTTCATTTCACCATATCGTCCTCTTATATCACTCTTTCAGTGCAAGGCTTACAGCCTCAACACAGTTCATAAACACTCTGGATCAGAAGGCTAAACGACTAGAAGCCAAAACGTTGAAATTGTATAATGTTGTGGGCAAAACATAACATTGCTACATATCATGATGCAAGTGGTGTTTGGAAAGGGCATCTCATAAGTTTAGGCTCTAGAGAATGAGAATATCATAGAGTAATGTTGAGATTTGGATGAAACTAGAGCTTCTGCATTGCAAAAGAATTTCGTTTATACAAGAGTTCCAAACTTTACATGTCACTTGGTTTCCCTACAGTGAGGTCTAGCCTTTTGGTCGAGAAATCACATTGAAAAACTGAGAGAGAATTTTAACTTGATCTTTTATATACTTCGTTTCCTCCAATTTCCAGGCAAAAAAACCGAGAATGAAGAAAGAGCAGAGGCTCTAAATGGAGTAGCTTAAAATTGGGTTTTCTCAAGACTGATCCAAAATGTAGATTGTAATAATTGAGCAGAACTCATTCGTTTTCTTAATCAAACCTTGTAACCACACTTAAATTTATTTTGTGCTTGAAACCAGCTTTTGGGTAAAAAGGGGAGATTTTTGTACATATATGTTCTTCTATCTTCATAGGAACAACTATGAACCGCACATTCTCAAGCACACAAAACAACAAAAAGCAAACTCAAATATTTTCGCTAAACAGGGGGGAACTACTCACGTGTAGGATGAAACTCAAACGTCATTCAACAAAAGGAAAAAGGTGGGGGACGTTTGTAGGAAATATCCAAACATACAATAGAGATTGCCCATGTTAGATACTATTGAGTCGGAAAATCTTTCCAAATTGTGAAGTTTGGCATGGCCACTTCTTTTGTGAGAACGGGATCTATATTCAGTTGACAATGGAAAACAGAAGCATAAGGTGATTGTGAAGTCACGATTGATAAGCAAAATGCTTAAGGTAATTCCATTCAGAGACAAATCCATTTAAATTCCGATTGTTAGTGCAGTAACCTGCAAGTTCATACTCCACTTTCAGACAAAATACATCAAACCCCGTCAAAGAAAAAACCCGCCAGGGATGAACAACTAAAGCCGCTAAGACTAAAAAAGAAATGATAAAAGAACACATGAAGGCCCTTATTCAGTCCAGAACCCAAAAAAAGATTTACATAATAAAACACACCAATCATAATATAAAAACAACAAATGCCAATTATTATGTTCTGACATCAAAACAACCTGCACCAGATCCCAGATATTGTTTAACTAATGAAACTGCAACCGAAGAGGGAAAGAAGATGGTCAACTAATCAACAAACCCAGTTAGAGAAAACAACAGAAACACTTCTTCCAGCTTCAAAATTATTCTCTATGATTGTGATGAATGACATCATGAGAGGTGCAAAGGGATGAGACTCAATTCTTTGATTTGGAATGCTTCACAAGCCAGCAGTTGGTAGAGTTCTTGCAAGAAATCATAAAGCAACAACCCTCCCCATTAGTAATTGACTCGAGGTCTCGCTGGGTGGAACACTATTTTCAATACCACAAAGAGGACGAGAAGAGACAAAAAGAAAAGAAAGAAGCCAAAATGGAACCTAACACATGGATCCGGACAGGTTACATTAGTTTTGAATGAAATGAACCTATAAGCAAACATGACATTGAGAGCAAGCCCTTTTTTTTCTTTTTAGTTTTTCAGCACAAAAGTAGCAATTATGATTGGTCCATAAAAAGAGAATTTCTAGCCTCTGCATTTACATTTGCTCTTTTGGTTCCCTTTTAGACAAAGCTCCAGGTTTGTCAATCTTGTTACCCAATACTAGTAGGGGAATGCCATTAACTGATGGCCTACTCAAAAGGTCACCCAGTTCGCCTTTTGAGACAAATACATTCTTATAATTAGCAGCATCCACGACATACTTGTAACAAGCAAAAATGAAGGGAAGAATTGTTGGAAATAAACACGCACAATTGGTTGTCAAGATATCATCTAAATTAAATAGTTACAAAAATCCACAGATACCTACTCGTCATGAACAGTACATTTCCATGTAAAGTACAAGGGATCAATGAGGGAAAAGCGTAGTTGTGAAACTGAAATCTAAATGACAAGACTTGGAAATCGGATAAATGGTGTAGATGGCAACTCGTCCTATTGACTCCTATTGGTCTCCAGCAAATTTCAGCTTGACCATATAACAGAGTTTTCATCAATGCCACAACATGGAGAGCAGATGAGCTCGTTGGTGGTCTCAGAGACTCTGAACAATACAATAGCCATGCTCGGAGAGCATTTACAAGGAAGAGGAAGCTGGACCAGATGCGGGGCAGACCTTGTTGACAAAATGGCTAGCCTTGCCCACTCTATAGAAGATGGTTTTGACACTCAAAACCAACCCTTGACCCAATCATGTCAGTTTTCATTCTGCTACCAGACCTTGATCCTGATTTGACTAGCACAGAAATTTGTGGCAGCTTTACATGACCTGGGGTTATATTCTCACACTAAAGTAGTTACTACAGAATCTTTTCAAATAGGCATGCACTAATAATTGCATTAAGCGTAAATTAGAAAATGCACACTATAGAACACCAGGAACAAGACTTGATCAATAATAGCAACATGAATATTAGAAACCATAGGTTCAAATAAATTTGCTATCTTTGCAACAACTTGTAAGAGTCATTAACAAACAGAAACCATAAAGCCCAACATCTACTAGTGTAAACCATAACTCCCTTTGAGAAAGAAGAGAAGCTTCAAGACTAAGATTTGCACTACGACAAAGGAGAAAACTAATAATTACCTTCTAAAAGACCTCCACTTATGGAATGATAACAATAGAATTCTTATAGTTACAGCTTAAGCAGCAAGTTAACTAAACATGACTAACTATATACTTTAAGATCTACATCATTATCTGATCATGGTGCTCTGCCATTGGGAGCAAGTAACAGAGCATGTGGTATAAAACAGTAATTGCTAGGACACTGGTGAAAGCAAATCCCTTTATTTCTCGACAAGAGTGCATATAACCAAGTGTTTTCCAAGCCTGTGATGGCATTTCAGGACTTTGCTGTGGTAAAATGGAGTTCTAGGAGGGAAATTATTAAGTAAGATTGTTACAGCGGGGCTGAACCAATATCTGGGGTGGGTGTAGCCGACAAAAATGCTTACAGGCGGGGGTAAGACACGTCCCGAATTTATCAAGAGTGAAAAATCAGCTCATTTACCATTTCTATAAAATGGAATTTGGAATGGGTCGTGCGAAGGAAAAATCCAATCTTATTTGTCAAATGATGCACATGGCATTTGACAATTCTCCAACCTTCCAACTCCAAGCTTTCCAGTATATATATCCAGGTTGATTCCAGAGAGCAATGCACATAGAATTATACATTCGAAGCAAAGCTTCGTTCGAATCTAGGAGATCTTTAGAACAAAGAAGAGGAAGACATGGAAGGTCTAATTCCCTACCTGCTACACGCCATGAAGAAGCAGGAGCGTCAGAACAGCTACCGGCGCCTCTCTTTGAGGGGTCAACCTGGAGCTACCATTTGTTGCTTGCAACGGACTCCTTCAACGGCTCGTCTCACCCGCGAACCAGGTCGGAGTTCCAGCCACTTGCTGTGGAGCAGCGTCCTGGCCTTGAATTTGGCGGCTTCCACAGCTCTAACAAAGGCTCTGAACCATCTTCTTCGTGGGGTGGTTCCTATACCAGCCAAGTCACAAAGAGGGCCGCTAATAACTTCACCGGTGCTCAACAGTCCTGGTGAAAATCAACAATTGTGATTCTTGTTAGAAAAACCGAGCTCAAACGAGCTCAAAACAGATCTTGCTTCTCATCTTAGAACACAAAGTTTAACAAGGAGAACGAACGTACCTGTTCTGGGAATCGTTCTAGTCGTCAGATAACTCATCTAGTCAAAGATAATGGCCAGATTTACTCCCTTGTTCTCTTAGTTTCACTGGCTGATGAGGAGGCTCTGTCTACAAGATCGTGGAGAGTATTTGTATCCAATAAAGAGAGCTGCATTACGTTTTTTTTTTTTTTTTATTTCGTTCATATATCCATCACTTTATTAATTCATAATATATATAAAATACTTTTACTGTACACAATGCTTATAAAAACATGTTACTATACATAATATAGTAATAAAGATAAATATATAATATCTCAATCCACCAACATGATCTTTACCAAATGTAGACTCATAGTATATATATTGAGAGACAAAGAAGGGATCTTAGCCATATACAAAGTGTGCTGCCAATATAGTCCAACTCATCACTGTTCTATATAGCAAGCACTAGCCCACACTAGCCAGTCCCATATTCAATAATAATGGATCCAACATGTCTCATACATATGGACCACAAAAATAATTAATAAAGCAATTGAAGATAAGCAATCACATTGATATAAGCCCACATCAATGAGGATTATTAAAAATATTCCAACAATCTCCCACTTGGGCTATAGCAATGTGAATTGTTTGTAATAAAACATTTTGGAAAACATTAAAGTATACCCACAATATTTTGATCCTAAGACGATCCTTAAAACAATCCGATCCCATAAAGCTTCAGACTCTGAACCATGTCATTAGCTACATCCTATAAACAACACAACAATATCCATGATTACAAGAGCCCTCCACTCTACTGACGTGGATTAATATGGTAGTGTGGCAACCTGATGATACGACAAAACAAAATGTATCATCGTTTGTTGTCGATCCAATTCAACAAATGTCTTGTCCACAAAAATTTAAGCTCAACAACAACAACATATTACAAGACATTCCTATCCAGTATGACCTTTGATTTTAATAAAGTGCCCCTGCCATACTTAACAAAGATATATCGAGATATATATATATACGCAAAAGATGTGCATGCACGTTTCAACCTATCACATATAAAGCACCGATGTGCTTTTCAGGTAATCAACATATATATCTCAAAATCGCGTTTACCTCATGGTAAACAACACATATGCAGCAATAAATCACAGCAAAAACATAAGGAACTCCCATTAACCAACAGCATCTCATGATGCTCATAATTTCCCATAAACGACATGTCTATACACAATAACAAGGACCAAGTCCTTCAGTGGGATCATACATAAGTAATGCATCTGTAACAATATGTTCTACAGTAATCTCGCCAATAATAGATAACATAGCAACATTGTTACCTCAACATAATTTAATAGATTTATTATCAAAAGTATAGGTTGCTAATAGAAGCAAGCTCCCACTGATCTTAAGTATTCACAACAGTCCACATTGTTTTCCTCAAAACATATAAAGTAACAAACATTTCAAACATAATATAAATACTAAAGTTGTCTTCAAACCACAACCACACACGTTCAAACCAGAAGCAGAAACTAAAACTAGATACTGCCTAAACCACAATATATAAGAACTATTATACAAGCCCAGTTAAAACTAGATAGTAGTTTCCAAAAGCATATACATTTCTACAATCTTTCCATGATCTCCGACCAGAAAATTCTCCTTACTATTTGTTTGTCTCTTCTTGTTTGACAACTGCTTTACCCTTTTGCTTTACTAACCAAATCTGAAAAGCCTCACAATCTTTCCTTATATGTCCCTTCTCCTTGCAATGAAAACATTGGACATTAGCTTTGTTCACCACAGTTTTCTTGAACCCTAAATTATCAGCAGTGGGACCAATCCTGCGAGAAGCACGCTGAGTATTTTGAGAAAACCTTTGAGAAGTAGATCTAAATGTTCGACCACTATTAGAAGGAAAGTCCCGAATGAGAAGTGATTGACCAACTGCATTTGAGCCTTGAGTGTAAAATGCTTGCGGACCTTAATTATGGTACACATAACTATAATCCTTCTCACCTTTTATCTTAGATTCTTCATTAACAACCTTTGTTAACAGATCATTCATATCCCAAACCTCATTTTGAGAAATAAAGGCTGTCTTTATCATACTAAATTCAGGTGGAAGAGAATTCAAAACATATTGCACTAAAATCTTATCTGATAAGGGAAAATCAAGTGCATTTAATCTAGCTTGATAATGGATCATGCCTATAATGTAGCTCCTAACATCACCAGTAGTAAAATCATATTTCATGGAAAACAACTCTTTCACAAGCATTGAAGCTTCAGCATTGGTGGAGTTGCTATACCTTTTGGTTACTGCATTCAGAAAAGCTTTTGCAGTACCTGTTGTGGGCAAACCACCTTTCAAAGGTTCTTCTATAAATTTACCCATAGTCAACATACACAATTTATCTGATTTCCTCCACTCTTCATAATTCTTTCTTTGTTCCTCAATACTTTCAGTGGTTATAGCAGCAGGTTGTTCTTCAGTGAGAGCTTTACTCATATCAAGTACATTCATAGCAAACACTATATCATCCTTCCATTTTTTAAAGTTTGAACCATTCAATACTTCAATGGCGACAGAAACATTGTTGAGATTAATAGCAATTGTAAAACAAAATATACAAATATTAGATTCATGTGAGTACTCCAAAGATAGAGCTCACACACATCATCATGCAAATACCTTTAGGTAGAATACACGACAAGTAGTGCAAAACCCTACAACATAGCATCAACAATGAGAAAATTCCAATCATCGTAGTCTACCGCCTTTGGGCTTAATAAACCACTTTGACCAGTCTAAACTCATGCCTACAAATTAATGCCATGTTCACTCCAAGTATTAGCATATAGTCACCTCCTTTGGGCAGATAACTATATACCAAAACCAGAGGCATTCCCCTTCCATATGCAAGACCGAAATTTCACAACTTAGCCAATAATGCGCCACTTTGGTGGTCACACCTCAACTAAATCATAAAACCCTCTCACACAAAGGGACATAACTCACAATACATCATATATAGTGCAATTTAGCTTCATGGACTTGGGGCAAACTCAAATATCCTTAAATTGCACCTTTAACAACATTCAACAAACATTACTATACGCACATGCTTATATCAATAATTACAGTAACTTTATGGAAGCATGCCTAAATGCGTATAACTGGCCAGTTATTAAAATAATCAAATATACAAACAATTGGTGGCCCATCAACATAAACTTCATAATTCAACAATTAATAATATTCACATACATGGCCTTATCATTTAAATTTATGAAAATATATTTATTTGAGAAACTTATCTATCAAGAAACTTTATGGCCATATACAATTATTATCAAGCTTTAACATATAGTATTCAATATGTATACAATATAATTAACTAATACAATGACAAATTGAGATTTCGGACCAATTTCGAATATGGAAAAATGACACCATAAGACAGATAATAAATTTATAAAAATTTTCACAAAATTTGGAACTTAACTAAGCACCCACGCGCCCTTACGTGCCTCTACAGTATCCGTCGGGAAATTTTACCGAGAAAACCGGTACAGACTGATACAAATCGGTTTTGACATGCGAAATTTCGACCGGTTCAGGCCGATATGGTCGGTTCACAGCCAAAATGGCCGATTCTCGGGATGATTTCAGTCCCTACAGGTGCGCCGCCCTAAACCGAACACCCGCTGGCCCAGACAAAAAAACACCCGCTCCGTTTAAGCGGTCATCGGCGGCAATATCCATTTAAGACCAAAATGGGTCGGGTCGACCCGTCTCCAATCGAAAAACCGACGACGACAAAAGATAGAACCGGTGCCGATCTAGCCATCAGTGGTGTCGATTTACTGATTGGTAACCTCTAGATGCAGGGTTCAGCCAATATGGGTACTTGGATACCCACGAACCCGAAATCACAAAACCAAGTTTTCTTTTCAAAATCCCGTTTTTCTGCTCATTTTTTTTAACAAACTTGTGCTTTAGATGGAAACTAAACACAAGCTCCGATACCAAATGTTAGAAAAACCGAGCTCAAATGAGCTCAAAACAGATCTTGCTTCTCATCTTAGAACACAAAGTTTAACAAGGTGAACGAACGTACTTGTTCTGGGAATCGTTCTAGCCGTCGAATAACTCATCTAGTCAAAGATAATGGCCAGATTTACTCCCTTGTTCTCTCAGTTTCACTAGCTGATGAGGAGGCTCTGTCTACAAGATCGTGGAGAGTATTCGTATCCAACAAAGAGAGCTGCCTTACGTTTTTTTTTTTTTTTATTCTGTTCATATATCCATCCCTTTATCAATTCATAATATATATAAAATACTTTTACTATACACGGTACTGTACACAATGCTTATAAAAACATGTTACCATACATAATATAGTAATAAAGATAAATATATAATACCTCAATCCACCAACATGATCTTTACCAAATGTAGACTCATAGTGTATATATTGAGAGGCAAAGGAGGGATCTTAGTCATATACAAAGTGTGTTGCCAATATAGTCCAACTCATCACTGTTCTATATAGCAAGCACTAGCCCACACTAGCCAGTCCCATATTCAACAATAATGGATCCAACATGTCTTATACATATGGACCACAAAAATAATTAATAAAGCAATTGAAGATAAGCAATCACATTGATATAAGCCCACATCAATGAGGATTATTAAAAATATTCCAACAATTCTTTCTCTCAATTTGTTCAACATCATTGTAATGCTGTGTTTTTATGATGGGTACTAAAGATTTGTACTGGAAATTGTAAATGTGATCATGGAAATTATTTTTAGAGTTCTTTGCAAGGATTTTCCTTTCACCTAATCACCAAAAGGAAAACAGAAGTCAAACCTCTAAAGGATGAATTTTCATTTTTTTTTTTAAAGACGACGTTGTTTAACTGGAATTGAGATCCTGCACACCGGCTGAACAAATAAGGTCAAAATCTAATGCCTTTGTAAATTATTTGCGTGGAAACTGCTTAAATTCCTGATGAGTTTTCATGTATTGTCGGATTATGATTTGATATCTTTTTCTTTTTTATCTTTCTTTCCTTTTGTCAAACAATGATCTAAGATTGAATCATTTGTCAATTAAAACATATTCAAGGGACCTGTGTACCTTATTATACTGGTGATCGGAGGAGCCACCATCGAAGCCCTACATCAAATGCTCTAGATGTAGTCTACACTGCCATGAATCATGCCACCAGCTCCCTAAACACATTGAACATCCCTTGCACCCGATACACCGCCTTCATTCTCAACCACAAACCGTTCTAGTTTCTGTCATGCTTGTGGTAAATGTTGCAAAAGGTGCTGGTTTTATGAGTGCTTCAACTACGATTTCGAACTTGACACGAGGGTATTAATGGGAAGAATGACATATAAAGTTTTCCATTTTGATTGAACCTATGAGGATATACTAAAACATCAACAATGTATTTAAATCACAAGTAAAATATGCAAATATCACAATTAACACAAGAAAATTTCTACGTGAAAAACTCCTCCAATGTGAAGGATAAAAACCACAGGACTGATCATGGAGACTACCCAAATCTATACTAAATAAATCGTTAGATTTACAACACAATCAAGTCCTTAACGATAGCAATAAGACAAAGATTTACTGATTTAATAATAATAAAATCATCAATTGATAGCAAAGAATAAGTTGTAAACATCAACTTAATCAAGAAAAGTTAGAGAAATATCACCTAAATTTTTGATCAAGATCTGTTGATTTAAAGAACTCCAAATAACGATCCAACCGTTCACAATGAAGAACACCCAATTCTGAAGCTACTGACAAACATCAACTCAATCAAACCACAGATCGACTTTGAAGAAACGTTTAAGCAACTTATGTGTAAGGCTTCTAATTCCTACAAAATTCTACTCTTTTTCTTTTCTCTTTCTTTTTTTCTTTGACGACCACACACTTAAAGAAAAAACTTATATTTTTCCTTTTAAACCTTAGGGCCACATTATCCTAATAGGACCCAATAATAAGTTCCAAATATGGGCTAGACGAGCCCATTAGGTATAAGGATGATGGTGATAAGAAGGCTGACACAAAATGCAAGATGTGCTCTTCAAAAGTGAATACAAAGTCTGCAACCTATTACTGGTAGCAATGTAGTTATGCTGCCCACTTGCCATGTGCAAGGCATTGTCAATTTATGAAGGACATGGGTGCAACACCCATGGATATCCATAAATGGTTTACTAGAGAATATATGGTGAAGTGCAAAACTTTGCGAGGGCACCTATTCGGATGTTAGAGAAGACGAGACAAAAAAGCTTTCTCCAAAAGATTTGCAATTTGACCAAAACGCACCCCAGACGAGAATTTATAGCAAGGGAATGGTAGCACACTTTGTTTATCATATTCACTGTTAAAGACTACTTTTTGTTTGCAGTCCTTTACTCATAGCATGTTTTCTTCGTGTAGTCTGTAGCATGTTTTCTTATTTTATCATCTATGCTTATTGTAAGTTATATGTGTAGATTTCACTTCTATTTAATTTTCCAAGAATATCTAAACTAGCTTAGTCAAGGTTATTAATTGATCCAAAAAAATCTTCTAATTCCTACGAAATTCTACTCTTTTTTTTTTTTTTTAATGGCTACACACTTAAAGAAAAAACTTATATTTTTCCTTTTAACCTTTAAGGCCACAATACCCTAATAGGATCCAATAATAAGTCCCGAATATGGGCTGGACCAGCCCAACAGGTATAAAGATGATGGTGACAAGCTGGCCGACACAAAATGCAAGTTGTCCACGTCAAAAGTGAATACAAAGTCTGCAACCTATTACTGTCAGCAATGTAGTTATGCTGCTCACTTGCCATGCATAAGGCATTGTCAATTTACGAAGGACATGGGTGCAAGACCCACGGATATCCATAAATGGTTTACTGGAGAATATATGGTGAAGTGAAAAACTTTGCGAGGGCACCTATTCGATTGTTAGAGAAGATGAGACAAAAAAGCTTTCTCCAAAAGATTTGCAATTTGACCAAAACGCACCCTAGACGAGAATTTATAGCAAGGCAATGGTAGCACACTTTGTTTATCATATTCACTGTTAAAGTCTACTTTTTGTTTGCAGTCCTTTGCTCATAGCATGTTTTCTTAGTGTAGTCTATAGCATGTTTTCTTATTTTATCATATGTGCTTATTGTAAGTTATATGTGTAGATTTCACTTCTATTTAATTTTCCAAGAATATCTAAATTGGCTTAATCAAGGTTATTAATTGATCCAAAAAAGTCTGCCTACAAAGATCAATCATTCTAGCCATTAACATAATTTAATTCTCAACAATTGAGGAGGTTTCGGATAATAAGGTTTGTGATGAGAATATGTAATATCTCAATTATGTTTTATAGTTGTACATAATGTAATTTTATTTTTCATTATTTTTGCTAACCTATTCACATGTATTGGACACTTGAATCTCCCAAATTTTTTCAAATTAGCTTTTCATTTACCTTCCCCTAGTGATATGTTCCAATGTGGTTTTTGCGAGTCTTATTGCCATGGATTCAACTATAAAAGTAATAGATTTTTCAATATTGAGTTTAGCATTGACATTCAATGTCTTATGCTCCAAGACAAGTTTTAATGCAAGGGTCGCTAACATTCCTTCCCCTTCTTAGCTAAAGAACTTGAAATGTGCAAATTTTGTGGGAGGTCAAGTGATTTGACATGCTATGCTTGCAATTTCAATATATGACTTACATGTGTATCGTTTCCACTCAAAGTAAAGTACAAGGATGATAATCATATTCTTAAACTTACATATGTTGTTAAAATAAATCTCATGAATGTTATTACCATTAAAAATAAAATTTTAAAATATTAATATTTAATTTGTGAAGAAGAAATAGATCTAGACTATTTGTTTTTTTTTTTATTGTGTAGAGTAAATTTTACTATTTATTCTTAATATGTTCTTGAAAAGTATCTATATATTAAGTTTAGAAAAACAAACAAAGATCAACATTATTTATATCTTTTTACTTTTATCCAAGCAAGAGAAGATTTCCCTTATTCTCATATATGTGGGTTGCCTTTAAATGGTGTGATCCTATATTGCAAGGAATGTAAATATGCTCATCTAACGTTTAAGTATGATTTCCTTTATCAAAATTAATTGAAAAATTGAAAGAAACATCTTAATGATGATTAGAGAAAGACAACTTTTCATTGTTAGTTCTATTGGTATGATTTATTTGTATTTATCTTGATTTGGATTATCTTTTGAATTCCATGCTTATATATAGCATGTTTTGTCTACAATTTTGTTGTTACTAAATGAATGACTTTGAAACTATGTAATCAATATGTTACTATAAAATTTCTTACAAACATATGTTGGTTAGAATTAACATAAAAAGAGCCAATTATGAGAATTTGACTTAGTGATACTTTTTAGGGTGATTTTTTTTTTATCTTTTTGGGTTTTCTTGTCTATTTAAATTATATGTTTTATCATTCTATTCCTTATACTAGTTGTTATTATATTAAACAGCTTGCAGCCTGTATATATAAATGCAATTTTATATAATGTCACTCATATTACAAAATTGATAATACTAAACTCACGCAACTAATTACTTTCTCTTTTTTTTTCCTTTTATTATGTCATGTAATATAGTATCATAGCGAGTCTTCATTCTCTAAAACTTGCGCTTTTACATCCAAATTAACCATAAAAAATTAGACGTGCGAATTCAAATCTACCATAGCCCTCAGATATTCCCAAAACCATGTCCATTTCCCTTCCCGTATTCCCATTGTTTTGAACCCATCCCGTTTGTTAGCAGAAACAGCGACAAGACAAAAGAAACGATCAATTCCAGCGAACAAAACAAAGACAAAAAAAAAAAAACAAAAAATGGCATAAACAAGTTTCATCCAAACATATTCAATACCCAACATGGTACGAGTTCTTGTTGCAATGGATTGTTTTTCACTTATCTGGACAGCCACTTTCTCTTCAGCGCGTAGAGCCGCAGTTTTGTAGATAGGCAGTTTTCCTTCTCTGTAAAATATAATTTAGAATGGATGGTGGGGAAGGCAAAGTCCAATCTTTGTTGGTCAAATGTTGTACATGTCATTTGACAATTCATTGCTGGTTTCCAATCTTCGAACTCCAAGCTTTCTAGTATATATATGTATATCCATAGTGACTTCAGAGAGCAACTCACATCGAAGCCCTACATTCAAAGCAAAGCTTCACACAAATCTAGAAGATCTTTACAACAACAAAGAGGAAGACATGGAAGGTCTCATTCCCTTTCTGCTTCGTGCTATGAACAAGCAGAAGCCTCACAACAGCTACTGGAACCTCTGCGAGGGTGCAAGCCGGAGCTACCATTTTTTGCATGCATCGGACTCCTTCAACGGCTCGTCCCACCGCCAAACCCGGTCGGAGTTCCAGCCACCGGCCGTGGAGCAGCGTTCGGATCTTGAATTTAATCGCTCCCAGAGCTCTAAAAAAGGCTCTGCACCATCTTCTTCGTGGGGTGGTTCCTACTCCGGCCAAGTCGCCAAGAGGACAGCTCATAACTTCACCGATGCTCAACAACCCTGGTGAAAAGCAAGAATTGTTATTCTTTTTTTCGTTCTGTGAATCTATCCATCAAACTGGTGACTCTCAATCAATTGTAACGCTGTTTTTCTTTATTATGGGTGTTGAAGATTTGTACTGGAACTTGTATATGTGATTATGGAAATTTTCTTAAGAATTGTTTGTGAGGATTTTCCTTTCACCCAATCGCCAAAAGTAAAACAAAAGGAGAGATATCGTTTAACTGTAATTGGAAATGGACTTGGGCATCTTTGGTAGTGCAAAATCTTGAAG
Organism: Casuarina equisetifolia; assembly: GCA_028551475.1. Classification (NCBI taxonomy): domain Eukaryota; kingdom Viridiplantae; phylum Streptophyta; class Magnoliopsida; order Fagales; family Casuarinaceae; genus Casuarina; species Casuarina equisetifolia. The sequence continues at coordinate 3,971,858 of CM052362.1, read as the reverse complement.
TGGATTTTGGAGACCCACTGGGCTTGAGATCCTGCAGAGCAGATGAACAGACAGGGCCCAAATCTAATGTCTGTAAATTATTTGCGTGGAAAGTCTTTCCAAATTGTGAAATTTGGTAAGGCCACTTCCCTGTGAGAATGGGACCTAAGTTCAGTTGACAATAGAAACAGAAACAACTGGTTATTGTTAAATCATGGTTGATAAGCAAAATGCTCAAGGTAATTCGATTCAGTCAACAAATCCATTTAAATGCCGATTGTTATTGCCGCAGCCTATAAGTTCATTTCCAGACAAAATACATCAAACCCGATCAAAGAAAAAGCCTGCCAAAGATGAACAGCTAAAGCTGCTAAGACTAAAAAAGAAATGATAAAAAATCCATGAAGACCCCTATTCTGTCCAAAACCCAAAAAAGATTTACATAATAACACACACCAATCGTCGTAACATGAAAACAACAAATGCCAATCATTATGTTCTAAAATTAAGACAACCTATACCAGATCCCAAATGTTATATAACTAATGAGACTGAAACTGAAGAGGGAATGAATATGGTCAAACTGATCAACAAACCCAGTTAGAAAAAACAAAAAAAGCACTCATTCATCAAAATCATTCTTTGTCATTGTGATGAATGACAACATGAGAGGTGCAAAGGGATGAGACTCAGTTCTTTGATTTGGAATGCTTCACAAGCCAATCAATAACTGTATCAATGTTGGTTAAGTTCTTGCAAGAAATCATGAAGCAGAAACCATCCTTATCAGTAATTGACTTGAGGTCTGGCCAAGTGAAACACCACTTTCAATACCACAAAGAAGACGAGAAGAGATAAAAGAAAAGAAAGAAGCCAAAATGGAACCTACCACATGGATCTGAACAGGTTACATTAGTTTTGAATGAAATGAACCTATAACCAAACATGGCATTGAGACCTCCAACCCCTTTTTTTTCTTTTAAGTTTTTCAGCACAAAAGTAGCAATTATGATTGGTCCATAAAAAGAGAATTTCTAGCCTCTGCATTTACATTTGCTTTTTTGGTTCCTTTTCAGACAAAGCTCCAGGTTTGTCAATCTTGTTACCCAATACCAGCAAGGGAATGTCATTAACTGATGGTTTACTCCAAAGGTCATTCAGTTCACCTTTTGAGGCATATACATTCTTATATTTGGCGGCATCCACGACATACCTGTAACAAGAAAAAATGAAGGGAAGAATTGTTGGAAACAAATAGGCACAATTGTTGTCAAAATATCATCTAAATTAAATAGTTACAAAAATCAACAAAATAGTTTTAAAAAAATCCACAGATACCTACTTCCCATGAACAATACATTACCATGTAAAGTATATTTACTTTCATCAAGATGCCGGGCAAAAATGTTATAAGGGATCAATGAGGGAAAAGCATAGCTGTGAAACTGAGATCTAAATGACAAGACATGGAAATTTGATAAATGGTGTAGATGGCAACTCGTCCTATTGACTCCTACTGGTCTCCAGCAAATTTCAGCTTGAGCAATTAACGCTGAATTTTCAACAATGGCACCATATGGAGAGCAAATGATCTCGTTGGTGGTCTCAGAGACTCTGAACAATACAATCGCCATGCTCTGAGAGCATTTACAAGGAAGAGGAAGCTGGACCAGATGGGGGGCATATCTTGTTGGCAAAATGGCTAGACTTGCCCACTCCATAGAAGATGGTTTTGACACCCAAAACCAAACCTTTACGCAATCATGTCAGTTTTTCATTCTGCTACCTGGCTCTGATCCTAATCTAACAAGCGCAAAAAAGGTTGGTCAGTTTTTGGTTGGCAACCATATTGGATTTTCAAAAACTTGTGGCAGCTCTACATGACCTGGGGTCATCTTCTCACGCTGAAGTAGTTACTACAGAATCTTTTCAGAAAGGCATGCACTAATAATTGAATTAAGCAAAAATTAGAAAATGCATACTATAAAACACCAAGAACAAGACTTGATCAATAATAGCAACATGAATATTAGAAACCATAGGTTCAAATAAATTTGCTATCTTTGCAACAACTTGTAAGAGTCATTGACAAACAAAAACCATAAAGCCCAACATCTACTGCTGTAAACCATAACTCCCTTTGAGAGAAAAGAGAAGCTTCTAGACTAAGATCAAACATTCTAGCCATCAACATGATTTAATTCTCAACTATGAGGTGGTTTCAGGTGATAAGATTTGTGATGGGTGTATGCAAGTTATCTCATTTCTACTTTATAGTTGTGCAAAATGCAATTTTATTCTTCATTATCTTTATGCTAACCTAACCACCAGTATTAAACACTTAAATCTCCCATCGACTTTCAACTTGGTATCACATTTATCTTCCTTTGATGGTGAGCTCAAATGTTCGTATTCCGGGCTCTATCACTTAAATCTCCCATCGACTTTCAACTTGGTATCACATTTATCTTCCTCTGATGGTGAGCTCAAATGTTCGTATTGCGGGCTCTATCGTCATGGATTCCATTATAGAGTTAGATATATGGATGACGAGCATAATTATGACATCCAATGTCTTTTGCCCTAAAACAAGTTTTGGCAAAAGAGACATCAACATACCTTCTTGTGGACAATTAGAAAAAATGTGAGATGCAAGTTTTGTGAGGCACCAAGCCTTTTGACATGCTTTGCTTGCAATTTCAACATATGTTTTAAATGTGCAAATTTTCCACTTGAAGCAAAGTACAAAGATGATGATCATATTCTTAAACTCACATACGCCATTGAAGATGAATCCCAAGAATATTGTTGTCAAATTTGTGAAAAAGAAAGAGATCAAAATCATTGGTTCTATTATTGTGTAGTGTAATTTTGTTGCTCATCCCCAATATGTTTTAGAAATATATATATATATATATATTAAGTTTGGAAGAACTTATAAAGATAAAGATCATGAACATCCTTTCACTTTTATCAAGACAACAGAAGATTCCTCTTCATGTGATATTTGTGAGTTGCCTTTAAATGGAGTGGCCCTACATTGCAAGGAATGCAAATTGAATGTCCTCCCAAGGTTTGAGTCTAATTGCCTTTTTGGAAAATAATGTCAAAATCAAAAGAAACATCTTAATGATGATTAGGGAAAGATACATGTTTTCATTGTTAGTCATATTGGTATGATTTATTAAGTTGGATTATCTTTTGAATTTCATGTTGACATATTGTATGTCTTGTCTATTTTATTGTTATTACTAAATGAATGGCTTTGAAACTATGTCATTAATATGTTATTGTAAAATTTCAATATTAAAAGACACTTGTAAGTGTCAAATATTTCATTTGCTCCTATATGTCAGTTTATATTTGGTTCTAGAAGATTCTTACTTTAAAGCTCTCTAGTCTATTTCTATTAGTACAATTTGTTTTTGCTTGAATAAGTTACTAATCTAAAGTTTAATTATGTAATTTTTATTGCTTCTTAATATCTTGATTTTCAAAAGGTCACTAAATAAGCAAATTTATAACGAATATGCAAGTAAAAGAATGTACCGTTTGTTGTTTCTAGCTTCGTAAACATATAAGTATCAAGCAAGATTAATAAATGCACAGTTAAGATCATTAATATAAGACATTACACAAATTCAAATAGTTGAGTATTGTTACTTAGTGGATGGATAAGGTAACACAAATTATTAAGTTGAGATTCCTCTTTGCTTTTTAATGCAAGAGAAGCGCTTATAACATGAAACCAACAATAATAGAATTCAAGAAGAATTATATAACGACAATGGTAAGTAATGATTAATAAATTTATCTTAATTTATGGGACAAACCATTATATATATGTAATTTTCTATTAGTTATCTATCAATGTTATGAATTAATATATTGTTGATAGATAGTAGTTAATAACATGAAGACCTGGTCCATTTTACAGCTTATTACATAAGAAAATGACTAAAACTTGGATTAACTTACGAGAATGATTAGTTCAATTTATCTACTGAAAAAGTAACGGTTTATAAAAACAATAAAATAAGATTGGATGCAATGAGTAAAAACGCAATAAATTTATATTACGTAGTGCAAAACGGTCAACTTTCTTTAAAGGTTGTAACAAAGTTCATTAACTTGACAACTTGAATTTAGACATGAAAATTAAGTTAAAAAAGATCAGCACTATTATAATGTAATTAAAATTATGTCACAACTATGACATTAAACTTACACTTTCAAAATTCTCATCGGCATGCATAATATTTGGAAGAAAAAAGAAGAAACAAAATATAAAATAAAAAGATACACAAGCTGAACGTAAAAGAAGACCTATGAAAATCAATCATCTCGTTATTGTAATGTACAATTCAAAAATGTAGAATTTATTCAAGTTTATAGTCTACAGGAAGAGGATCCAATATCCTCCCAAGAGTACATCTAATTTCAAATACAAATTAAAATTTCTAAAAGGTACAAACAACTAAAATTAGATGCTATTCTTTCCTATTGATCTAACCCATATATATAGAATAAACTAGACATCTAATAAATTTTGTCTTAAATCTTAGGTAAAAAAAATTGGTGACAAGTCTAATTGATCTAGAAATTGTTTGTGTAAACTAATTAACCTTCTAGAGGAGTTAGGTGGTGACTTATTTGTAAGGGACAACCACCTTTCATCCTTTTGTTTAAAGAGGCTTGGAACCAACAGTAAACAAAAAGATGCACGTTTGAAAAAATTGACATAAACAACTCTTAACAAAATATATTGAATACCCCAACATGGTTAAGGTCTCGGGCCCATTGCAATGGATTGGTTGTCTTTCCCTTATCTGGATAGGCACTTTCACTTCAACGCGTAAAGCCGCTAGCATTTGTAGATAGGCATGGACTAGTCAAGTAACATAGCGGGTTCCCACTAACTTACTTATACACGCCACAACACACTACTAATTATCATACTCAAACTTTGCTTACTTAATTGAAATCACCCCCACTGTCCCTATCAAATAATTCTTTCCTTTATATATATATATTTAAAGTTCATATTAAGAATCTTATTATTAAGTTTTATTATGCTTTTGTCAATTTTATTTTTTAGTATAAAACTTTCGTCTTGTATCTTTCATGTACATTGAATATTATAGAGCCTAAAAGGCAGAAAAGGCCTTTCAAAAGCTTAAAACAACGATCACTTATACCCTTGTGCTAGCATTGCCCAATTTCCAGAAACCATTTGAAGTTGAATGTGACACGTCTAAAGGAGGAGCAAGAGCCATTTTGGTGCAAGGTGGCAGGCCAATTGCTTACTTTAGCAAGGACTTTAGAGGGTAGGACTTGAAGATGTCCACTTATGAGAAGGAGCTGGTGTCCCTCATCTTAGTCATTAACAAATGATAGCATTACCTTTTAGGCAGAGCCTTCACGGTCAAAATAGACTAGAAAAGCTTAAAATTCTTAAGGGAGTAGCAATTATCAACACCAGCTCAAGAAAAGGTGATAAGAAAGTTAATAGGGTTTGAATTCCAGATTATGTATCGTCTAGGGAAAGAGAACACAAGAGCCAATGCTTTATTTAGGAAGAGTGAAGAAGGCTAGCTACATGCTTTCTTCGAGCTAGTACCAACGTGAATGGTTCTTATATAAGAAGAAGCTAAAAGCCATCCCAAGATACATGAGTTGTTTTAGCAAATACAAGCCAAGGAGAATGATGAAAGCTAGGAAATTAAGGAAGGCGTCGTCTTTCACAAAAGATGAATTTTCCTTATTGTGGATTCTGAGCTTATTTTAACCATCGTAAAAGAATTTCACCATGGGGGACACAAAGGAAACCACAAGACTACCCAAAGAGTTCAAGAAGTCTTTACATGGAAGGGGTTAAGGAAGGTAGTATGTGAATGTTAGAATGACAGGGTTGCCATGCTTCTAGCTGAAGTGAGACCAGGGCTCAAGGAAGTAACTTTGTAACCATGACTTGGAATTAGCTCACTTATGCAATAGTTAGATAAAGCATGGTGTGTGCAGTACCTAGTGTAGAAAAGGCATGGTGTTACCTCACAGTAATAGGGATTCTGACCTATTCCTTTTGTTTTTTGATTTGATGCTTTGTAATGTAGCTATGTAAAGCATATATGGAAGCCATGAGCTCTATATTTGTAACTGTTGGGTTTAGCTCTCTTTGGCTCTGTAAAAGTTCATCTTTAAGCTCTTGGTGCTATATGAATGAAACCAAAACCACTTTGCCCCTTCAAGTTCTTGTTCGTGTCTCTTTTCCATATCCTAGTTTGATTCCATACTTATGTTAAAGCTTTATCAGTGGCATCACAGCCAGGTTACAAGCTCTTAAGACCAGCTTTTACAAAAGTGCCCACCGTGTGTTTGAGTTTAGTTCTCCATGGCTTCATCCTCTTCAAATGAGTCATCCTCTTCTATAGCTTCCAATCTATCACCACCATTACCTACTTCCACTTCACAACTACCATTGCCAACATTTGATGGTGCTAATTATCAAAATTAGTCCATCCGAATTACTACTTACCTCAAGTATCAAGGGTTGTGGGATGTGGTTGAGAACGGTATACCAAGTCTTGGACCAAATGCAAAGTTGACACCAGATCAGCATGAGTACCAAAGAAATCAAGAAAGGGAGCTTAGGACATTGGTCATGTTACAACTCTCCATAACAAATGCAGCCTTCAACCGAATAGCTCAGGCAATAACTCTAAAAGCTACTTAGACTGCACTTCAAAATGAGTTCCTAGGGACTCTTAAGGTACGTGCTGTTAGAATTCAAGGCCTTAAAGGTGATTTAGAAAGGCTTAGCATGGAAGAAGGGGAGTTAGTAATGGCATATTTTAAGAGGATTAATGAGATAGTAAATCAAATGAAGGCCTTGGGTGAGGATATTCCAAATTCACAGGTAGTAGAGAAAATACTCATGAGTCTCACAAATAAGTTTGATTCCACAATAACAACCTTAGAAGAAACTAAAGACCTCAAAACCATGACTGTATCAGAACTAGTAGGGTCGTTGGAAGTTTTTGAGAAAAGGGTAATGAGAATGAAAGACATGATGAATGTTGAAACAGCCTTTAAGACTAGGTTGAATCTCGGATCCAAATAATCTGAAGGAACCTCTCAACCGATGGACACTTTAGTTGATGGAATGGGTAGATACCCTCCTTGCAAAATATGCAATAGAACTAATCATCTTGAGAAGTTTTGTTGGCACAAAGACAAACCTAAATGTCATCATTGTGGGAGAATTGGGAATGTGGAGAAAAATCATTGATTAAAGAATGGACAGCAAGCAAACTATGTAGAGAATGAAGAAGAATCTGTTAAGGATACCTTATTTTTTGCAAGTCTCTCTGTCATGAGTGTCAATCTAAGTTTATGGTATGTTGATAGTGGTTGCACAAGTCATATGTCTCCATTTGAGAGTGTATTTAGCTCTTTAGACCATAGCTTCAAATCTAAAGTGAGGCTAGGAGATGATAGATGTGTTGAGATTGTAGGGAAAGGTAATGGGTTGGTGTAAACAAGCAAAGGAATGAAAGTGATCAAGGATGTGTTATTGGTTCCATCTCTAAGCTCAAATCTGCTTAGTGTTGGACAAATGATGGAGCACAAATATGTTCTTCTATTTAAAGGAAAATTGTGCCCTATTTTTTAAAATGCAGATATGAATGTGGAAGTTGCAGTTATTGATATAGGAAATGCAAGAAACTTTCCACTCAAATTTGAGTACTTTAACCAGAGTGTGTTACATGTAATTGAGGACACATCTTTATTATGGCATAAGAGGTTCGGACACTTGAATTATAGGTCCCTTGAGGATCTGTACAACCTAAATATGATGGAAGGTCTCCCTAAGGTGAAGTGTGTTGACACAATATGTAAAGAATGTCAATTTGGGAAAAACAATAGACAAATGTTTCCTGTTAAAGGGAAAAGAATGCAAACTAAGCTTCTAAAAATAGTTCACACCGATATTTATAGCCCTATGAGGACTCCCACCAAAGAAGGGACAAGATTCTTCATTTTATTTATAAATGATGCAAGTAGATTCTACTAGGTGGACTTTCTCAAGGAGAAATCTAAAGCTTTAGGGCCTTTTTGAAGTTCAAAGCTAGTGCAAAAAAGGAAAACGGTAGAGATGTGAAGGTTATACGGTCTGATAGAGGAGGAGAATGCCTATCCTCATAGTTTGACACTTACTGTAGTAAAAATGGAATCAAGCATCAACTAACAGCAAGTTATTCTCCTTAGCAAAATGGTTTTACTAAAAGGAAAAATTGCACAGTTATAGGAATGGCTAGGAGCATGCTGGAAGGGAAAGACATACCAAAAGAATTCTGGGCAAAGGTTGTTAACACAGCAGTCTATGTATTAAACCGAAGTCCCACAGCTACCCTTGATTAGATCACTCCATTTGAAGCTTGGACTTGAAGGAAACCAAGTGTAGAGAACATGAAAGTGTTTAGATCAATGTGTTACATTCATGTTCCAACATAATTGCGAAGCAAGTTGGAAAGAAAAGTTGGACAAAGAATATTACTGGGATACAATCAAGTCTCCAAAGCTTATAAAGTGTTGAATTTGTCCTTAAACAAGCTACAAGTCACTTGAGATGTGGTGTTTGATGAAGATACTATATGGAACTAGACCCTAAGTAAGAAATAGCCGAGCAGCATCTTGCTTCTTAATATGTCTAAGAAGCTCTATGATGGCACGATGAATGATGTAAAAGTTCCAATAGAAACTAAAACTGGAATGACCACTCCAACTCAACAAAAATCTCGAGTTGATAGTAGGCAATCACCAAAGATAAAAAAGTTCTTAAGTATGTCTCCCATAAGGATGAGGGATTTAGAAGATATATATTAAAGCTGTAACATGGTAACCTTGGATCCAATTTCTTATGAAGAAGCACTAGTGGAAAAGAAGTGACAAGATGCTATGAACGAGGAAATAAGAACCATTTAGCAAAATAAAACATGGTCCTTGGCAGATTTACCAAAAGGGAAGAAGGTAGTAGGGCTAAAATAGATCTTCAAAACTAAGACAAATGCTGAAGGGCACATTATCAAGCATAAAGCCAAACTAGTTGCTAAAGGATACTTTCAAATTTCGGGTGCTAATTTCAGTGAACTTTCTTTCCAGTAGCTAGATTGGAAACCATAAGGATGCTGCTCTCTATTGCAGCTCAACATGGTTGGCATGTATCTCAGCTCAAGGTAAAGGCTGCATTCTTGAATGGTGATTTGGAAGAAGAGGTGTATGTTGAACAACCTAAAGGATATGAAGTTTCTAGAGTAGAAGACAAAGTTCTAAAGCTAAACAAGGCCCTGTATGGTCTAAGACAAGCTCCAAGGGTCTAGTATAGTAAGATAAGTGCTTATTTTGTCAACCATGGCTTTGTCTGCAGTGCTAGTGAACCAACTTTGTTTGTGTCTCACAGAACACACTTTGTCATGCTAGTATCTCTATATGTGGATGACTTGATTTTTACAAGAAATGATCCTAAGTTGTTGGCAAAATTCAAAATGAATCTGATACAGGCTTTTGAGATGAATGATTTAGGTTCCATAAGGTTCTTTCTTGGACTAGAAGTACTTCAACTACAAGAAGGGATCTTTATCTCTCAAACGAAGTACACCAAAGCTTTTCTTACAAAACATCATCTACCTGACTCCAATCCTATGGATACTCCTTTAGTTGCTAGGGAGAAAACAGTAGCTGAAGATCAGTTTGGGGACACTGATGAGCAAGCCTATAGGAGCCTTATTGGGAGTCTGTTGTATCTCACTGCAACTCGACCAGATGTAATGTATGCAGTCACCCTACTGTCTAGGTTTATGCAGAAACCTACCAAGTTGCATCCTAGTAAACTAAAACAAATTTTGAGATATCTCAAAGGGACAGAGAACTTTGGAGTATTCTACTATAAGACTAAAAACTTGGAATTGCTTGGGTATGCTGACAGTAATTGGGGAGGAAATACAAAGGACTCACGAAGCACAAGTGGGTATGTGTTTAATTTAGGATCAGAAGCATTCTCTTAGTGTGCATAGAAACAAAGCTCTATCTCTTTATCAACTGTTGAAGTTGAATATGTGGTTGCTGCAACTGCTACATGTCAAGTAGTATGGCTCAGAAGAGTACTCATGGAAATGGGCTTCCAACTAGATCATGAAACTATCATCCTTAGTGACAGCAAGTCTATTATTGCAATGACCAAGAATCCCAGTAATCATTCAAGGACCAAACATGTTGGAATTAAAGTTCATTATGTTCGAGAATCGGTTGAAGCCAAAGAAGTAAAGTTTGAATACTGTCCAAGTGAAATCCAACAAGTAAACATCTTCACAAAAGGTTTGCCTCAAGCGCAACATGAATTTCTCAGGGAGCTGATTGGGGTTGTGGCTAACCCTGTCAAGGAAGGGTGTTGGAATGACAGGGTTGCCATGCTTCTAGCTGAAGTGAGACCAAGGCTCACGGAAGTAACTCTACAACCATGACTTGGAATTAGCTCACTTATGCAGTAGTTGGATAAAGCATGGTATGTGCAATACCTAATGTAGAAAAGGCATGGTGCTACTTCACGGTGATAGGGACTCTGACCTACTCCTTTTGTTTTTTGATTTGATGCTTTGTAATGTAGCTATGTAAAGCATATATGGAAGCTGAGAGCTCCATATCTGTAACTGTTGGGTTTAGCTCTCTTTGGCTCTGTAAAAGTTCATCTTTAAGCTTTTGGTGTTGTATGAATGAAACCAGAACCACTTTGCCCCTTCAAGTTCTTGTTCATGTCTCTTTTCCATGTCCTAGTTTGATTCCATACCTATGTTAAAGCTTTATCAGTGAAATGGTCTAGAAATGTGCAGTTTGCCAAAAGAACAAAATGGAGAGTCTTAATCTAGAAAGGTTGATGCAACCTTTACCAATTCCAACTGAAGTATGGAGTGACATCTTTTATGGATTTCATTGATAGTTTGCTAGTTTCTAGAGGTAAAAATTCCATACTTGTCATTGTGAATCAATTATCAAAATTTATGCATTTCATCCCTATCACCCATCCTTATATTATTGTCATCATTGCACAATTGTTTTATGAAAAGATCTTTAAATTGTACAGGATGCTAAGGAGCATTATCTCTAACCGAGGATCCACATTCACCATCCAATTCTAGAAGGAGTTACTAGGGTTGCAAGGTGTCTAGTTTTGGTTTTCTTCTGCATACCACCCATAAAGTGACAATTAAATGAAGGTAGTTAACCAAGTATTGGAAAGTTACTTGCGTTGTTTCACGTATGATAAGCTAAAAGAATGGACCCAATGGTTTCTGTGGGCAACATGGTGTTACAACTTCAGTGTGCAAAGTGCTATTAGAAAAACAGCTTATGATATGGTCTATGGTTGTAAGCCACCGACATTGTTGTCCTATATGCAAGAGAGCTCAAAAATGGATGTCGTAGATAAAGAGCGAAACAACGTGATGTGATGCTTTAGGATCTTTGAAGTCAACTCCTAAAGTCACAAAATTGCATGAAGTAGTTGCATGACAAAAGGCATCGAGAAGTGAAATTCGAAGTGGGGGATTGGGTAATGCTCAAACTTCAACCATATCAACAAACCTCAATGGCATTTAAGCATAGTAAAAAGTTAGCCTCACAGTACTATAGTCCAAATGAGGTATTTGAAAGAATTGGAGTTATGGTATTCCACCTCAAGTTGCCCCAAGAAGCCAAGGTGCATAACATTTTCCATGTGTCCCTACTAAAGAAATTCAAGGGCCAAGAGATCCCTAAAGTAGTAAAGCTACTTGAACTAGATAAGGAAGGAGAGGTTGTAATGGCTCAACCACAAGCTGTATTGGAATGAAGTAACCAAAAGGGAAGAACCAAATTTCTCATCCATTAGAAAGGCTTATCTCCAACAGAAGCCACATGGGAAACCAAGGCAAAGATGCAATGACAATTCCTACAATTCAACCTTGAGGACAAGGTCTCTCCATAGGACAAGTGGAACGATGTGAGCCAATACTGTGACACCTCATTAGGTCTTGACAATGTAGGTAGCGATATGCATGGCTAGTAATGTGTGGGAACTTTTAAGTAAACGTGAAGGGAGTCTTGACTTGAATGCTGACAAGTAAGACCTTGTTTTGTGTAACATGGGGATGTTGAATGGTTGGTTGGAAATGACTTAGTAGAGTAGGTCCTTGTTTTGTGTAATGTGAAAACATTGAATGGTTGGTAAGTAGCCAGGGTCTGGGTAATTGTAGTAGGAGTACAAAGGTTGAGTAAACGGCCTATGGACACTCAATCAAGCATGGTTGTAAGATACCTCAACAACTATGCTCTTATAAGAGAAAGTGAAATGTAATGAAAGTCAAGAAATATTACAACCAACTCATTTGAACTAGAGGTTGGCTTCTTTGAAAAGCCATTATTTCACTAGCCACCATAGTTAAGAAAAGACGTTTCAGGAAGTTGTTCCTCTTGGAATAGCCCTTGAGCAAACCACTAACACATTCCTAGACACTAGCCCACACCAATATCTAAGCCATGGTGTTAGAGAAAAGTAAATATTGTCATCAAGTACGGAAATGTATGAGTCGTGACAATAATAGTCTACCCTTAGCTCAACAACTTTTTCTACGTAATGCTTCATGGGGTGGAAAAATCTAGTTTTGCACAAAAATGTTTTATGGTTCTAGTTCAAAGGATGTGAAAGCCACTTTTAGGAACCAAGAAGTAGAATATTTTTTAAAATTATAGTGAAAATCTTGTAGTTATTTTCTTCCTTAAGCAAGCATAAAATTCCTTTTTTTTTTAAACTGACTTGAGGAATGTTATAATTTTTTTGTACATTGTAAATAATGTAAAGCATTTCACTTTTTTTGTATGTGCCAAAAATGAAATTATAGACTTGTTAAGTAATATTAAAGAATACTTATGAAGTCATAATATAATCGTATTTAAATTATAAGTATTGATATCATATAAAAAAATTCATTATTTCCTTTAAAATTAATTGCTAGAAGAGAAAACACAATATAAGACTAATTTTAAATTAAGATATTAATAATATAGGACAATCCACATGCATTAGTTCAATTATAGTTTAGGCGGCTTGGGACCAAAAAGGTCCAACCTTTTGCTTAAAAAAAAAAAAAAAAAAAAAAAAAAAAAAAAAACAACCTTTAGTTTTGTGGACCAACCACAAACAAAAAGATGTACCCTAGAAAAAAATTAACATAGTGAAGTCTCCACCAAATATGGTACGGGTCCTTGAGGCCCGTGGTAATTCCAGGCAATTCATTGCTGGTCCCCAACCTTTCTGGTATATATATGTCCATGGTGATTCCAGACAGCAATTCACACTGAAGCATATATTCGAGGCAAAGCTTCATACGAATCTAGAAGATCTTTAGAACAAAGAAGAGGAAGACATGGAAGGTCTCATACCCTTTCTGCTTCGTGCTATGAACAAGCAGAAGCCTCACAACAGCTACCGAAGCCTCTGCGAGGGGTCAAGCCGGAGCTACCATTTGTTGCTTGCATCGGACTCCTTCAACGGCTCGTCTCACCGCCGAACCCGGTCGGAGTTCCAGCCACCGGCCATGGTGCAGCGTTCGGATCTTGAATTTTCCCGCTCCCACAGCTCTAACATAGGCTCTGCACCATCTTCTTCGTGTGGTGGTTCCTACTCCGGCCAAGTCACCAAAAGGGCTGCTAATAACTTCACCAGTGCTCAACAGCCCTGGTGAACAACAATAATTGTTATTCTTTCTTTCTTTCTGTGAATCTGTCCATCAAACAGGTGGCTATCAATCAATTGTGATACTGTGTTTTTATTGGGGGTGTTGAAGATTTGTACTGGAAATTGTATATGTGATTATGAAAATTATTTTTAGAATTATTTGTGAGGATTCTCCTTTCACCCAATCGCCAAAAGGAAAACAAAAGGAGAAACGTCGCTTAAGTGGAGTTGGAAATGGACCTGGCCATCCGTCAATTAAAACATTTTCAGGGGACCTACGTATGTGTTGTACAGTTGATCGAGGCTTTGATGCTTGAAGCCAGGAGCTTGAAAAGGTTGAAGCCCCGAAGGCAAGAGAAGAGTATACAAAAGCAAAGAGAAAGAGTGAGAGAGAGGGAAGAAGGAGAAGAAAGGAATCCACAAAAGATTGCTTGCTTGGAGCCCAGAAGAACAATTTGGCTTCTTGATGCTTAAAGCTTGAAGCTTGAAGGGAGGAAAAGAATAAAAAGAACTCAACAAACATTTGCGTGATTTAAGCCTTGAACACTGGGACCCAAATGATCAAAAAATAAAAGAAAGAGAAGCAGGCATCACACCGTTCATCTCCAATCTAACGGCCGAGGTAATCATTCGGTCATCTTTTACCACTGGCAAAGGTAGAAGGAATGAAAGAGAGAGAGAAAAAGAATCCATAGAGGATTGCGAGGTACAATTAAAGAACAATCCTGAAACAAATAAATAAAGAACAAAAAAATTCTCACATTTTGAATTGTATGTTTATAATTATCAAGACAGTGTCACATTTCTTTTGATAGACACGTTGTACATATGCATATGCAAGGATCAAGAGTAAACACAACAAATAATATACTTTAGTTTCTAAGATGTCCTCAATTTTTTAAGTAAGCATTGAACAAAATAAAGGAATTCAAATCAAAGATATGGGGTACCTAATTTTCTTCAAATGCATATCTTGAGGCCTTTTAGCAATGTGTAGGCTTCAACATCTACATTGACGCCCAGCTTAATAAGGAAAACTTCAATGATAATATTGGATAGCCCTCCTCTTTATTTATTTCTGAGATAAAGTATTGTCATACATGTTCCATTTCTCGTTTTATGTAAAAGAAAACAAAAGAAGATGTAACTCATATAACCTCGAAGTCGAAGTTGCCGTTGACCCATAAATTGTAGGGCCTTTTCTTCTAGCAATTTCCTTCACACCTTTTCCTTGTTACTTCCTCCCCAGAACATATGGATAAGGTGCTGGTTGAATCAGTAAAACTTGTTAGCAGTGGGGTAAACACCGATATCATTTAACGTGACAATAAAAAACACTTAATTATTGAAGCAGCCATTCTTACACAATGTATTTATAAAAATGTACCTTGTTCTGTGTTGATGACGGTGACTCCTCTCTTTTCTTTTGCATTTCCTTTATCCAATATAAAAATAATTATTCTTAGTAAAGGTCTTCCCTTCAATTTCTCCCTTGTCTTCTTCTTCTTCTTCTTTTTCCTCTTTTTTCTCTTTTTTCCTGACATTTTTCAAAGCTATATCCAATTGGCTGCCACTGGACCCTCACTTGCAGTCATTGACAGCGATCTATTGTTTAGCAGCCGCTGGGCCAACGTCCCCGTCACTGACTACGCCATAGCTATTTCAAGACATAATATCGCATCAATTATTCATAGACCAAGTCCGAAGGATTCAAGCATTGGAATATTAAGACGCCAATGGTGATTACAGTGCACGATGTCTATATATATATATATATATATATATAGTTAGAAGAAATGCTACCTTCTTTAGTGGATAAAATATTAGTTTGTATCAAGATATATTTTTTATTAATGAAAATAAAACTTTTTTTAATGAGACAAATCTTTTTATTTAAAATCATTGTCGTTCCCCAGGTTATGTTCTTTGATTAATTGACATATATAATATATCACTTACATTCAACGCAATAAATATTTCAGAGGAAATAAATTGGGGAATTATTTAAACTATGACCAGATATACACAAATCATTATTTTTTCATACTTTGTGGTGCCCGTTAGAAGATGACGACGATGACTCCTCTATCAATTTACACGTGAAAGGGGTAATTTGAATACTTCCATTGCACGGAAGATTCAACCAACCCCATGAACTTCCCACAGTGCACTCTACCTTCCTGAACAGAGACCCCTTCTGTCAAATCACTCAAAAACAGACTGCAGAAACCACCGGCGTATTCGAACCCAGTTACTTTTGGGACTCAAAATCTTTCAAAAGCGGCCAAATATCAGTACTTAGACACCACTATTCGCTATGCTGCTCACGACCTTCCTTTATCCTTTCTTGGCCCATTGCCGCCGCCATGGGCTGCTGCTCCTTCCCCAGCACCTGCAAGTTCCTTTCCATCTGCTTTTTCATATGATATTCTTTCTTGTTGGTTCACTTTTCAACGTGAAATGATTAGCTTTTGCTTGGCTTTTCCGCATCAATGTTTAAAGTTTTTCTTCTTCAGGCACGTGCGATGCCAACAGGGAATGAAACCAACTCGTCCGTCGGCAGAAACAGCGAGAAGACAAGGAAAGGGTCACTTCCAGCTACGTCTTAATTGGAAGTGTAATGAATGCAAGCCTAGCGTGCCTTTCGAAGCATCGATCCAAGCCGTGGTGTTGGAGAAGAGTGAATACTGTCTTCAAGTATGGAAATGTATGAGCCGTGACAATATATTCTACCCTTAGCTCAAGAACTTTTTTTATATAATGCATCATGGGATGGATTAATCTAGTTTTTGTATAAAAATGTTTTATGGTTCAAAGGATGTAAAAGCCACTTTTCAGGGCCAAGAAGTCGACCATTTTGTTAAATTAGAGTGAAAATCTTAAACATAAAATTTAATTTTTTTTTCCTGAAAACTAACTTAGAAATGTTATAATTTTATAGCACATCGTAAATAATGCAAGGCATTCCACATTTTTAAAAGTGCCAAAATGAAATTGTAGGCTTGTTAAGTAGTATCAAGGAAATAATCTACACTTTAAGATGAGTCATAATATAAGCTTATTAATTTGAATTATAAGTTTTATAGATAGGCATGGAGTAGTCAAAAAACACTGCAGGATCCTACAACTTACATTGGGATGACACGCTACTCTTTAATCATAGTCAAACCGGCTCATTTACCTTATGAAATCAAACTAATTTGTAAGATTTTAATATGTTGGTAAAGTGATTGTACATGGGGAAAAATCAGCTCGTTTTCCTTATCTATAAAGTAGAATTTGGAATCAATAATGGGGGAGGTAAAGTCCATTAGTCGATTGTTGCACATGTCATTTGACAATTCATTGCTGGTCTCCAGTCTTCCAACTCCAAGCTTTCTAGTATATATATATATATCCATGGTGATTCCAGACAGCAATTCTCATCAAAGCATATATTCGAGGCAAAGCTTCATACGAATCTACAAGATCTTTAGAACAAAGAACAGAAAGACATGGAAGGTCTCATTCCCTTTCTGCTTCGTGCTATGAACAAGGAGAAGCCTCACAACAGCTACCGGAGCTTCTGCCAGGGGTCAAGCCGGAGCTACCATTTGTTGCTTGCATCGGACTCCTTCAACGGCTCGTCCCACAGTCGAACCCGGTCGGAGTTCCAGCCAACGGCCGTGGAGCAGCGTTCGGATCTTGAATTTACCCGCTCGCACAGCTCTAACAGTGGCTCTGCATTATCTTCTTCGTGGAGTGGTTCCTACTCCGGCCAAGTTACCAAGAGGGCTGCTCATAACTTCGCCGGTGCTTAGGGGCCCTGGTGAACAACAATAATTGTTATTCTTTCTTTCTGTGAATCTATCCATCAAACAGGTGGCTATCAATCAATTGTAATGCTGTGTTTTTATTACGGGTGTTGAATATTTGTACTGGAAATTGTTTGTGGTTATGGAAATTATTTTTAGAGTTGTTTGTGAGGATTTTGCTCTCACCCAATCGCCAAAAGGAAAACAAAAGGAGAGACGTGGTTTAACTAGAATTGGAAATGGACCTGGGCATCTTTGGTAGTGAAAAATCTTGAAGTGAGTTTTGGAGACCCACTGTTATCGGGCTTGAGATATCCTGCAGATCAGATGAACAGGTAGGACCCGAATCCAATGTCGTTGTTAATTGTTTGCGTGGAAATTGCATAAATTCCTGATGAATTTTCATGTATTTTAGGATCATGATTGGATCTTGATGCTTGAAGCTCGAAAAAGTTGAAGCTCCGAAGACAAGAAAAGGATATACAGAAGTAGAGAGAAAGAGTGAGAGAGAAGGAAGGAGAAGAAGAAAAGAATCCACAAAAGATTGCTTGCTTGGAGCCCAGAAGAACAATATGACTTCTTGATGCTTAAAGCTTGAAGCTGAAGGGAGGAAAAGAATAAAAAGAACTCACAAACCTTTGCGTGCTTGAAGCCTTGAAGATGGGGTCCCAAATGATCAGAAAAGAAAAAAAGAAAGAGAAGCGGCATCACACCGTTCGTCTCCAATCTAATGGCCGAGGTTATCATTGGGTCATCTTTACCACTGGCAAAGGAAGAAGGAACAGAGAAGGAGAGAGAGAAAAAGATGAGGAGGCAGAGAAAAAGAATCCATAGAGGATTGCGAGGCACAAGTAAATAACAATCCTGAAACAAATAAAGAAATCTATATTCAGAGAGAGAGGGAGAGAATTTGAGTGAGAAATTGGTAAATCATTTCCAGCCTCTGTGTTGTGTGTGTATCAGATATAGTGTGAGAGAAATCCTGATGGAGTTGGATCCCAAATATTTCGACTGCGACCATGAAGAGATCCTTGTAGAAGATCTGAAAATTGATGAAGAGAAGGAAGCAATTTGTATGCAGTGCGATGAGCCAGCATCGAAGCCCTACAAAAAATGCTCCATATGCAGCTTCCACTGGCATCAATCATGCGAGGAGCTCACCAAACCGATCCACCGCCTTCAATTTCGACCACCAAACCGTTCTAGTTTCTGTGATGCTTGTGGTAAATGTTGCAGAAGGTGCTGCTTTTACACTTGCAATGACTGCGATTTCAATCTTGACATTAAATGTTCCTCCCGCTGGCGAGGGAATGAGGATGATGGTCACAAGCACATATTCGTTCCCCGCCGGATAGAGAATCAGTTCACTTGCGAATTGTGCGGCGAGGAGGGCAAAGACGTCAGATGCATGTGCAGCATTTGTCAACTGTTGGTTCACAGTAAGTGTGCTTCCTTTTTGCCCACTATCAATATCATACCTCATTCTCACTCCCTCGTGCTCAAATTTCCTTACCTCCAAGTCAAGGAGCAGGCTGACACAGTATGTAACCTCTGCTCTTTAAAAATGAATACAAAGTCTGCAGCCTATTACTGTCAGCAATGTAGTTATGCTGCCCCCTTGACATGTGCAAGAGATTGTCAATTTATGGAGGACAAGGATGCAATTAGTGATTCCACACCCGCGGATATCAATCAATGGTTTACTGGAGGATATGTGAGTGGCTTAATCAAGGATATCAATTCAGAAGTGACTGAAAGAAGTCTACCTGCATAGATCAAACATTCTAGCCATCAGCATGATTTAATTCTCAACTATGAGGAGGTTTCAGATGATAAGGTTTGTGACGGGTGTATGCAAGTTGTCTCAGTTCCCTTTTATAGTTGTGCAGAATGTAACTCTAGTCTTCATTATCTTTGTGCTAACCTACCCAAAAGTATTAGACACTTAAATTTTCCATTCACTTTCAACTTGGTGTCACATTTACCTTCCCCTGATGGTGTATTCCAATGTAGTTCTTGTAAGTTCTATCGTCATGGATTCTGTTATATCAGTAGATTTTGGGATGATGAATTTGGCTTGGACATCCAATGTCTTGCACTCACAAGACAAATTTCGGCACAAGGGTCACCAACATACCTTCGTGTGGACATTTAGAGAAAATGCGACATGAAAGTTTTGTGAGAGACCAAGCATTTTGACATGCTTTGCTTGTAATTTCAACATATGTTTTAAATGTGCGACTTTTCCACTTGATGCAAAGTACAAAGATGATGACCACATTCTTAAACTCACATATGCAGTTGAAGATGAATGTCAAGAATATTATTGTCAAATTTGTGAAAAAGAAAGAAATCAAAATCATTGGTTCTATTGTTGTGTAGAGTGTAATTTTGTTGCTCATCTTCAATGTGTTCTAAGAAAATATTTATATATTAAGTTTGGAAGAACTTACGAAGATGAAGATCATGAACATCCTCTCACTTTTATTAAGACAACAAAATATTCCTCTTTGTGTGATATTTGTGAGTTTCCTCTCAATGGAGTGGCCCTACATTGCAAGAATGCAAATTGAATGTCCATCCAAGGTTTAAGTATGGTTGCTTGCCTTTCTCAAAATTAATGTCAAAATCAAAAGAAATATCTTAATGATGATTAGAGAAAGAAATCTTTTTATTGTTAGTTGTATTGGTATCATTTATTTCTTTGTATCTTGGGTTGGATTATCTTTTGAATTCCATGCTTTTATATTACATGTATTGTCTATTATATTGTTGTTACTAAATGAATGGCTTTGAAACTATCATTAGTATGTTGTTGTAAAAGACACTTGTAAATGTCAAATATTTCATTTGCTCCTATATGTCTATTTATATTTATATTTGGTTCTAGAAGATTCTTACTTTAAAGCTCTCTAATATATTTCTATTATTAGAATTTATTTTGGCTTGAATAAATTACTAATCTTAAGTTTCATTATATAACTTGTATTGCTTCTTAATATGTTGAATTTTACAAGGTCATTGAATAAGCAAATTTATAACGAATATGCAAGTAAAGAATGTATGGTTTATTGTTTCTAGCTTGGTAAACATATAAATATGAAGCAAAATTAATAAATGCACAATTAAGATCATTAATATAAGACATTACACAAAGTTAAATAGCTGAGTATTGCTACTGAATGGATGGATAAGGTAACACAAATTATTATTTTGAATGAAATAAAGTGGGTATAACATGAAACCAACAATAATAGAATTAAAAAAAAAATCATATAACGACAATGGTAAGTAATGATTAATAAATTTTTCTTAATTGTATGCGACAAACCATTATAAATATGTAATTGTCTATTACTTATTTATCAATGTTATGAATTAACATATTGTTGATAGATAGCAGTGAATAACTTGAACACCAGGTCCATTTTACAACTTATTACATAAGAAAATGACTAAAACTTGCATTAACTTACAAGAATGATGAGTTCAATTTATCTACTGAATAAGAACGATTTATAAAAACAGTGAAATAAGATTGGATTCAATGAGTATAAATGCAACAAATTTATATTTCATAGTGCAAAACAGTCAACTCTCTTTAAAAGTCGTAACGAAGTTCATTAACTAAACAACTTAAATTTAGACACTAAAATTAAGATTAAAAAAAAAAGACCAGCACTCTTTTAATGTAATGAAAATTATGTCACAACTATGACATTAAACTTACACTTTCAAAATTCTCATCGGCATGCATAATAATGTTTGGGAGGAAAAAGAAACAAAATGTGAAATTAAAAGATACACGGGGTGAACATAAAAGAAGACCTGTGAAAATCCATCACCCACAAAAGAAAACAGAATCTCGTTATTGTATTGTATAGTCCAAAGATGTAGAATTCGTTCAAGTTTAGAGTACATCTAATTTTAAATGCAAATTAAAATTTTTAAAAGGTACAAACAACTAAAATTAGGTGCTATTTTTTTTCCTATTAATCCAATCCATAATATACAGAATAAACTAGACATCTAATAAATTCAGTCTTAAATCTTGGGTAAAAAAATTGGTGACAAGTCTAATTGCTCTAGAAACTGTTTTGTGTAAACTAGTTAACCTTCCAGTGGAGTTAGGTGGTGACTTATTTGTAAGGGACAACCAACTTTCATCCTTTTGTTTAAATAGTCTTGGAACCATCAATAAACAACAAGATGCACGTTTGAAAAAATTGACAAAAATAACTCTCAACCAAATATATTCAATATCCCAACATGGTACACGGGGTCTTGGTACCCGTTGCAATGGATTGGTCGTCTTTCACTTATCTGGACAGGCACTTTCACTTCAAACGCGTAGAGCCGCCAGCTTTTGTAGATAGGCATGGACTAGTCAAATAACATAGCAGGTTCCCACTAGCTTACTTGTAGTACATGCGACGACACGCTACTAATTATCATACTCAAACTTTGCTTACTTAACCGAAATCAACCCCATTGTCCCTATCAAATAATTCTTTCTTTTATATATATATATATATATATATATATATATATTTAGAATTCATATTAAGAATCTTACCATTAAGTTTTATAATGCTTTCGTTTTGTATCTTTCATATACATTAAATATTATTGAGCCTAAAATTCTATAAAGTAAAACAAAATTAATTTATAGTATGATATTATATTAAAAAATTTAAGTACTTCTGATATCTTTTATTTAAATTTTATTTTATCAAAAAATTATTTCACTCAAAACCTAAATTTTATTATTGTGTTGGAATTTGTATTTTCTAATATGTATTGGTAAAGTGGGAGACACACTGAGTTTGAAAAATAAGCTCGTTTCACTTTATAAAATACAATTTGGAATGAGAAGGTATTGGGGAAGGCAAAGTCCAATGTTGT
Organism: Casuarina equisetifolia; assembly: GCA_028551475.1. Lineage (NCBI taxonomy): Eukaryota > Viridiplantae > Streptophyta > Magnoliopsida > Fagales > Casuarinaceae > Casuarina > Casuarina equisetifolia. The sequence continues at coordinate 3,949,412 of CM052362.1, read as the reverse complement.
TTGTCAAGTGCTGCACATGTTGTTTGACTATTCATTGCCCGTCTCCAACCTTCCAACTCCAAGCTTTTCTGTTTATATATCCAGGTTGATTCCAGAGAGCAGTGTACATCGAATTATATACATTCAAGGCAAAGCTTCATACGAATCTAGAAGATCTTTAGCACAGAGAAGAGGAAGAAATGGAAGGTCTTATTCCCTTTCTGGTTCATGCTATGAAGAAGCAGAAGCCTCACAACAGGTACCGGAGCCTCTCCGAGGGGTCAAGCCGGAGCTACCATATGTTGCTTGCGTCGGACTCCGTCAGCGGCTCGTCCCACCGCCGAACCCGGTCGGAGTTCCAGCCACCGGCCCTGGAGCAGCGTTCGGGCCTTGAATTTGCCCGCTCCTATAGCTCTCACAAAAGCTCTGCTCCATCTTCTTCGTGGGGGGGTTCCCACTCCGGCCAAGTCCCCAAGGAGGCTGCTAATAACTTCACCGGTGCTCGTCGGCCCTGGTGAACAACATTTGTAGTCCGTTCTTTCTTTCTTTGGATCTGTCCATCGAAGTGGTGGCTCTCAATCCATTGTAGTGCTGTGTTTTAATTCTGATTGTTGAAGATTTGTAATAGAAATTGTATATGTGATTATGGAAATTGTTTTTAGAATATTCTTTGCAAAGATTTTCCTTCCATCCAATCACCAAAAAGAAAAGAAAAGTCAAACCTCTAAAGGATGAATTTTCAATTAAAACAAAAAGGACGACGTCGTTTAACTGTAATTTGCAACCACGTCTCCTTTTAATCGACTTTGAAGCGAACAAAGTCCCCGGCGCCGAAGCTGGGGAAGACGACGACGACGACGACGATGAAATCAGTGTTCGACGCTAAGGAAATCAGAGGAGAATTCGAGAAGGCGGGCATAAACCCTAGCTTCGTGCCCCTCATATGGAAGCACGTTATCGCCGCCGACAGTGAAACTACTATGGAATGGGACCAAATCCCATCGCTACCCGCCGCCGCCTACGCTCTCCTCCGCTCCAAATTCAAACCCCTGACCTCCTCCGTGCACTCCCTCCTCAACTCCTCCGACCTCCTCACCTCCAAGCTCCTGATCAGACTTCAGGTTTGCAATTTTTCTCGTTTTATGTTCACAAGAAAGGAATCTGATTCTGGCTCTGATTGCTCTGGTTTGGTTCAGAGTGGGGCGCTTGTGGAGGCCGTGATCATGAGGTACGACACGCGGTTGGGGAAGTATAACGGCAAGCCACGTCCCGGCGGGCCGAGGTCGACGCTCTGCGTTTCCTCTCAGGTCGGGTGCAAGATGGGCTGCAAGTTCTGCGCCACGGGGTCCATGGGCTTCAAGGCCAACCTGACCGCCGGAGAGATCGTCGAGCAGCTGGTTCTCGCCTCCCGTGTCTCGCCGATCCGCAACGTCGTTTTCATGGTAAACAAACCTTTTCTCTTTCTCTTCTTGTTGATGCAGCACTTCGTCTCTTTGGTGATTCTGCTTCGTTGTGTGGTTTAGGGAATGGGGGAGCCATTGAATAACTACACGGCGCTGGTGGAAGCCATTCGCGCTATGACCGGACCGCCATTTCAGTTGTCGCCGAAAAGAATTACGGTCTCTACGGTAATGCGTTTTACGTACTTAACACCTACATATTGCGTCGTTTAGAAGAAAAACTATGGTAGACCCTGGCTTTGAAACGTGAATTTTAAACCACATTGTCTTTTGTTTCAATCATTGTGCTAAAAGACCCAAGAAACTACTGCCGGTTCATTTCATTTGAATACTATCATTAAACCCACTATCGTTTTGGACTTCAACAAAAACCATCAGTGTTCAGTAATGGTTGGGATTAGAGAAAATTTACATGGTAGAATATCTTGATGTGTGCTCAGTAACTTATGCTTAGCTAGTCAATGGGCCAGTAGACCAGTGACTGGCTACTGGCCACGTAGAACATACTTTCTGAGTTCAAAAATTCGTATGCCCCAAAACCTCCTTTTATCGAAATAAAAAATTTATGCTTATATGGTAAATTCCATGATACAAGGAGTTGTTTATCTTGCTCATCATTTGTTTACAATTGTCAAGTACAGAGATTTTAGATTCTAAAAGTGGATTTATGCATTGAAGAACAAAGCATCATCTGAAGCATTCAAATCCGCTTACATTGACTATTAGAAAGATAAGAGGATGAATGCTGGATGGTCTAACTTATTAGAATAGATTTTGCATTTAAATTCTGTGTAGGTTGGGATCACTCATGCTATCAACAAGCTTCACAATGATCTGCCTGGCTTGAACTTAGCAGTTTCACTGCATGCACCAGTTCAGGATATCCGTTGTCAGATCATGCCTGCAGCTCGGGCTTTTCCTTTGGAAAAGTTAATGGATACACTGCAAGAATATCAAAAGAACAGGTAGGAATTTGTTCTAATATGTATCTCTAGAATTTAGGCTTGTTAAGCCTTTTCAAAGTCCAAGAATATCTCATTCTTTTATCTTATATTCAGTCAGCAAAAGATTTTGATTGAGTACATTATGCTTGTTGAGGTGAATGATGGAGAGCAGCACGCCCACCAGCTTGGCAAGTTGCTAGAAACGTTTCAAGTGGTGAGCTCTTAAATTGCAATGCCCTGCATACTTCAAATTTTTAGATTTAATCATGCTCTGAACACAATCTGTTTAATTGGGTATTTGTGTAGTATGCTGAATAGATTTGGAACTCCAGACAACCATAATGGATGTTGGACACCTAAAATATTTGACTGATTGCCGAAATTATGTGTGCAACTAAGATTACAAGTAAAGAAAGAGATACTTGCCTAGAATGCAGCCACCGAGGTACACTAGACCGACTCAACCTAAACTTCAGCGGACAGAAACTCTGCTTACCAATTGTTACAAAGCTCAATTCTTCCAATGAAGTTAACTTAAAATTTATTGGGTCTTTTTTTCATTTAAGTTTCACCTCAAACATTTTCTTTTTTGGAGTAAGGTTTTTGTCCTGTACACACCGATGCTAACCTGGCATTGGTCAGTAGGTGGCTGGCATTCATTGGTTCGCCAGTGCTCAATCCTGCTTCTGAAATACTTCGCCTTGAATGCTTCAAAGAGCACATTTTATAATTTTCCCGAAGCTAATTTTTGGGATACCTTGGCCATTCATGTAATTAGTGGTCGACAGATTTAATGGGCAAGTAATGAATATCATCATTGATACAAATATCGATTGTGTGACATTGTATGCTCTTAGCAGTCAATTGTCTTTGACAGAGATGACAGTGCTTTTGTTTTGCAGGTTGTGAACTTAATACCTTTCAACCCCATTGGTAGTTTGAGTCAATTCAGAACCAGTAGCGACCAGAGTGTATCAAGATTTCAGAAAATTCTTAGAGGTACCTATAACATCAGGACAACAATCCGTAAGCAAATGGGTCAGGATATAAGTGGTGCGTGCGGTCAGCTGGTGGTTAACCCTGAGAAATCAGGTCTCTTAACTGACATAGAAGATCTTCATCTTTGACGTGGCTAAAAAATCATTGGAGGTGAGAGAGATTTCTTCTCAATCAAAAATTATGATCTCCATTATTCAATTTAAAACGTCATTATTTTACATTCCCTCCCACTTAGGTCTAGATTTTACAGTAGTAAGTGAACTAATGTGTTCTGTAACCACTGTGTAAGGCTTTCATTTTACTGCGGTTTAGACTATAGTTAGTTCTCCAGGTGCAAATGTACTTGTTTCTTCCTTTTTCCTTCTGTCTATGTTCTTCATGTAAAATATACTAAGAAGGATCCCAGATTATCCAAATCTTTCTTATTTCAATTGGTTCAGTCTGATGATACCCAAAACCGTAACACATTACTTGTATGTTCATGCATACAAAATTATGGTCATGCAGATTATCATGCTAACAAATAAGCTACTCGAATATCCTCCGCCATATCTGCAATTTTCTTATATTCTTTTTATTAGTTTCTCTGTTTAATCTCTCTATTTTCTTCTTGGTGATAGGCTTGAAAACAGACTGAAATTAGCGGCCATAGTCACAACAGATGGAATTAAGTACCATTGTGAAACCACCATGCTTTAAATGATATTGGTGGTTCCATTCCGTTTGCGGGCAGGCTTGTCGATTAAATCAAAATGGTTCAAGAATTAACTCTCTGGCTGGACCCTTGAACGGTTTCCTAGTAACTTCTATTGGGCTTCGTGGCTTCTCAATATTGGGTTTTCACAGAACAAACTCTAGAATTCACAGCATCCCAATTTCATCTTTTCTTGCATTAGGATTCTTAAGAATTCTGTTTTCTGCATAATCTTGTAAATCGATTCTAAGGGCTTTTAGTATTAAAGGAAAGAACACGACAATTAATTTCCCGGGAAAACAGACGGAAAATTTCTTTCAGTTTTGGTTGTGAATGATTCCCTTTGTATTTTAACAACTTCTACAATCTAGAGCCCTACTACCTACCAATTTCAAATCAACAAAAAACTCAGATGGAGGCAAATTAACGTAGATTGCAATGTTCTGCTCGGCCTTCATTTACAAAAACCAGGTTTTTGAATCAACAGTGAAGGGTTTCGAGAAAATGGAGACTGAATTAGGTAGGTGGCTCAAACAGTAACACTCATGGAAAGAAACAAAACCCCAACCTGCTCCCGAAATGTCTTAAAATAAGCTAAAGCATTTGATCGAGTGGACTCAAACCCTGACAAACCAATTGGACAAGGCATATGCAGATCAAAACCTGACTACTAAGAAGCCAAGAGTGCTTCCAGCTTTGCAATTTGATCATCTTCGTTCTTTGGGGTTGGACTTCCACTGGGGTTATACATATCATGTTTCCATTTCTCAATTCGAGCCCCACCAGATTGTCTTCCATTGCTTCTATCTCTTCCCCGGAAGCTTCCACCTCCATTATACCTTTCCCTGGACAGAAAATCGTCCCTATGTGCTTCTCCCCTCTTTAATGGCAATCTGTTTCCAACTGATGGCTTCTCAGTTCTGTCAAAGTGGTGGGGGTTGCGGCCTCTCTCATCCCTTCTCTCACTTCCTTCTCCAGTGGGGTTGGTATGGCTTGACTTCACCGTCTCTGCTTCTGCTTTATCGTCATTTCAGACTTCACTGGAACCTTCTTCTCCTGAAATGCTGGTCTTTTTCTGGCAGGTGGAGCTGGATCATCCTTTTCGAGGAAACGATCATGGCGCCAGACACTGTTATCAGCCTGCTTAGCTTGAAATTTCTCATCTCTTCGGTGTGTATTATAAGATCTTCTTGCTGATCTTTCGTCATGATGATCTTTTGAATCCCTCCATCCGCGCTCTTTAAAGCAAAAGAAAGAAAAAACAACGCCAACAATCTTTTAAAAAAAAGTGTTTAATCTCTCAAGGATCAGTAGCAGAGGAATTTATTTCATGATGCCATGAAGGCGATAGAAGCAAAATTAAAGGAGGTTGAATTCGAACTTCAAGTTGTCAAGAGCAATAATGCTTGATCACAATGAGCTTCCTAATTGATTAAATTTGGTCCAATTCCCACTTTGATTACAATTGTACAAGAGTAAAGTATCAATCTAGGGTCAGTTCAGTTTGGATTTTTCAAGCGTTTTTGGTTCATAGATATTATCGTATATGATATAGTGTTTTAGCTTTATGATAGTTCAGAAATATTAGTCCTATCTTATCTTTGGGCTAACTACACACTGTTCTCAAGAAAACAAAGTTAGATTGAATCAATTTTTGGGATTCAGTCCACTTGAAAAATCCAAAGAGAGAACTCCATAGATTAACAAGTGGATAAATAGCCAGATAATGTAACTAAACATATAAACAATCATTTAAACAAATACCAAACTAATGAAGCCTAACATGGAAACATTGACAGCAAAGATATATATGTCTTTACCATATCCATAAACCCAACAATTGCAATATGGCACACGGCACACCAGTGGTGAAATAATATGTTTGAACATTGAAAGTCAACTAAGTAAGCTGTTAAATGTTCTAATTAAAGCAACTGACTGGTTAGTTTAAATCCTCTTACTCCGAAATATCAAGAACGGAGATCAGGGAAGCCACTTTTCTTTTTTTCTATGAAACATTGACGATATGAGTAGTCTGCCTTATCTCCAGATAAGTCTCATGAAAAACAATAACCTTTAAAGATCAGACAGTACTTAAAAGACACAATAAACTTTAAAAATCAATGACAAGACAAATGCAGTCTGTGGGAAAAATATAGAACAAATCAGCATGTTCTTTTTCCACGTCACACGTATGCAGACACACATTCATAATGATGTTCATACTCTTTTAAGTATTCCAGATGCCCTATTAAGCATTATATTTTATATCAGGGAAATATCAGTATGATACAACGGACAACTTCAATACTCAAAAAAGTGACCATACCAGAACTAATTTTCATGTACAGATATGAATAAAAATAATTAATGAATTTCTTACATGTATTATTCATTTGAACATGGTAGTTATACGATATGGACGAAGAAAAGCAGATGCACCCCATATAAAGGGGAAAAGCCCAAAAATTTGAGGAAGGGCCTTCAGATACGGCGTTGAAGATATATAGGAATAAAAACTCACCACCAGTAGCTCTTTGACCAATGCTTCGACCAACTCGTGAGGCATTACCACGTTCATCATGCTGTCATAAGACATTCACAGGCAAGCCTAAGATTGTTATACACACGGAGGCACTTGAAGGCATTGAGCTGAACAAGAATCCCGCTATATCAGCACAGAAAAAGGGTTTGCATACACTGAATAACAACCAAGCAATCAAACTCAACAGAAATCTGCTTCTTTGTCAAACGATCATCTGTAGTTGGGAACAAATTTTCTAAGCCATCCTGAAAATGTAGTTCAGGACATTTTACAGGCTGCATGCATAGAGAGATGCGTTAAGATGAGTACTCCAGTTATATGCTATCCCAGGGTGTGAATGTGTGAATGTAGCATGCACATTTCATTGGTTTCCTCAATTGGAGCAATCCATTCAACCTAAACAGCGTCCATTTAGTTGAAAATCATAATAGTCACAAAAAGAAATAGATTAACTCCTTTCCGCTGTTATTCCAAACTGCTGGTTTTCTCAATTTATCTCATTTTGGTTCACAAGCTAAGATAACTTTTACTGCTTATCTACCATTGCAATCTGAGCATCCACTATATGAGCTTATGGAAAGCAAACTTAGAGATATAAGGAAATCGACAACTTATTAGTCTCACAACCACTTTTTTACAATGGCTACATTGATACTAAGCATGGAGGACGGATTGACATCACCTACCCAAATCTATTAGCAGCATAATGTCAGGTGACTGTTGCACTAAAAAGGTCCCAATATATCACATCCATGAACTATACGCACCTATAGTTTATTAGTAAACTGTTTTTATTGTGAAGCTGCATTATCTGCAGCGATTGGTAGCTTACAAGGTGCTTTTGCAGAATCACATGTATAAATCAAAGTACCCAAAAAGATAAAATGGATCAGAAAATTAACAGTTATGCAAGATAGGGACAATGTTTGCAAGATATGTTATCAGCACATTTCAGAATAACTGAAAGGGCCGTAGTTTGAAAAATCATTATCAAAACCTGAAAATAAGTTTGAGACCGAGGAACTTCAGTTGGATTTGACGAATGTTTTGGTCCTTCTCGATTTTCATTGGGTTTCTTGTCAGGTTCTTTGCTTGCAGACCCATTTTCTGGCTTAGAATCACGTGCTGATGGAGCCCCTAGCGGTAAGGCATCTTTTAGCCGACGACGATGCTTTTGGTCCTGGTCTGTGTGGCCCCCAACATCCAAATCAGCATTGATGGGTACTCTCTCGGTTTCTGGTTTGCTATCCCTCCTAGACCTTTTAGGACTAGTAGAATCAAACAAATAACATAAGCAACACATTTCAAGAAAAGAAGCCACACTCAACTGGGACAAGCTATCTATGTGCTTCATAATCTACAACTTAAACAAAGAGAAAGATGAATACACACACTCTCTAAATCTGAAAGTTGAGGTTCTACATAATTGTAGAACACAAGTTAGATTATGGATTGAGCGGTTAGTAGCAACGTTTAGTTCAAATGCCTGCTTCCTCAGAGGGACGAGAAGAAACTAACAGGCTAACTAAAAAATAACGAAGAAAAAAGAAAAGAAACTGAGAAAGGTTGTATGCCCAATAGACAGATATGACAAGTTGCTATTTCTTCTGCCAGAAACATCCTGGCAAAACAATTTCAACTAATCAAAGAAAAAATAACAAAAAAAGTCTTCATAAAGATAACATCAAATGAGGTTCATGGCTAAAAATATACATACCTAAAGTAATTCGGTCTAATTTTCTCAGGAAAAGACCTTTTCCCTTAAAATCTCTCATTTCAAAAGAAAAGACCCAAATGGGTTGTCTTATCCAACATTATAACTCGAGAATCAAACATAAAAAAAATTGCCGGAAATTTCATTTCACTAATTCCACCAATACACAAAAGAAGAAGGAAAAAAGGTTGCATCTTCGACAGGAATAGTGGACGAGAGAGTGACTGAGCACCTGGGTTCTCTATCGAACCGGGAACGGTGGCGTCTGGAGTCGGAATCGCGGCCCTCCCGGCGAGACATAGACGCTGCTGCTTTCTCTGGGCCTCTGTGTTTCAGTGTCGTGCGCGTGACTCTCCAACGCTGCGCAAGTTTACTTAATACACAATCGACGTGATCCTGGCCGCACGATCAATGCTGAGATCGACCACAACCGTCAGATGAGACTACCGCATTCGATTCTGCCCCCTTGGATCTTCCATCTCATCCTCTCTGTTTGTCATGTATATCAAATTATCACCTCCTAATTTCCAAATAATTTGTTTGAAAATATTATTTTAATTTACAAAAATTATGAAACTAGCTTTGACCTTATCCAAAATGGGTCAAGCAACACTAAGGATACATAATTTTTACAAAAAAATATATAATAATATTTGAGCTCCATATAACATCCAAAAAATAAAACACTAATAACCCTTTGGTCTACACAGTACAAGGAGAAAAAAAATGACTTTCGCTTAAGTAAATGCTTCTCAAAGTTAGAAACTTTTTTTTTTTTTGTAAGAAAAAAGAAAGTTTAAGAAAAGGATAGATTCCCCATTTTTTACAGGAACTATGAGTTTTAGAGTTTATTAAGATGCCTAAAGCCTACCATGTGATCCCATCCTTTTCTATTGGTATTTGGTGTTATGCTTAAAAGCCTAAATAGTACGATATGCATTTTGATGTTCTTTTTCCTATTAACTTGACCAATAGAAATCTTATGTACATATCAAATTGAAGGTAATACCTTCTTAGTCGTTTAACTTTTTTTTTCTTTCAATGATGTGTTACTGCTAAAGTTATAAACTTAACTTCATAATCCTTTTTTCATTAATCTATTTCAAAAGAACTTTTAGTACTTCAATGAAGAAATTGCTTTTGTAATTGAAGAATTTCATAAACTTTTGTATATTTGGAAGAAAAACTTGTTTATTGATTAAGCAAAACCAAAACTAATTACAAGAGAAGACAAAGTCATAGAAAAAGTGAACTTTCATATGTGACTACAATAATAAACATTCTAACTTAAGAGGTTATATATAAATAAGAGTAAAGCTAATACAAGGCAACCCTAGAAACAGCCTCTTACAAATATTGACAAAAAAGGAAAGAATTACACCAATGTATAGAGAAGGGAAAAAAAAAAGAAAGAAAAAAGGCAATATGCAAGTGTATTGCCTTATGTGTTGGTGAATATCCCAATACCCCCCCCCCCTTCATGTTAGTGGGCGATAAAAGTCAAGCATACCAAGCTTGCGCAATAAAAAACAATGTTGGTGAGTTCCCAAGGCTTTGGTGAAGACAGTTGTTGGTTGATCCTTGAAGCTAATATGTGTAGTTTTGATTATTTTATGGCAAATCTTCTTATGAATAAAGTGACAATTGACATCAATATGTTTGGTGTGTTGATGAACAATGGGATTAGTAGCAAGCTCCAAAGCAACCTTGTTGTCACAAAGCAAAAGGACATATTGAGGGACGGTGATGCCAAGGTCATGAAGTAAGCCTAGTAACCACATGATCTCACAAGTGTTAGTGGCTATGGCACGATATTTTGCTTTAGAGGAAGATTTGGAGACAACCACTTGTTTTTTACTATCCAAGAGAACAAAGAATTACCAAGAAAAACATAGAACCCAATGACAAACTTCCTACCCATCTTACATGTAGTATAATTAGAATCATAATAAACATGCATATGAAAACCCCTTGAGGAAGGAATAAAAAGACCCAAAACTAGATAACTCTTCAAATAACAAACCAAATGAATGACAGCTTCCCAATGAGATATTTTAGGGGCATGTAGAAACTAACTTAATAGTGCATAAAGTAAGAGATATCAGCCTTGTGACATTAAGATAAATGAGTTAACTAATGAGTTGTTGCTTTATTAGGATGTCTTTAAGTGGTGGATCATCATCCTAAAGGACAAGAATGCCACAATTATATTGAAGAGTGGTTAAAGTCATTAAGGTATTCATGGGATTGCCAACTGGTTTTGCCCCAAGGAAACCCAAGTCATTAATTAATTCCAACATATATTTACGTTGTCTCAAATGGATGTCATTGCTATTAAGAAGCTTGTTTGAGATCATAAAAAAATTTCCAAAGCTTGCAAACTTGATTCCCCATCACATTTAGAGTCCTGGGTGGAAGGTGCATGTAAACTTCTTCATTAAGATCACCTTGTAAAAAGGCATTATGGACATCCATTTGATGACTTATCCAATCGCGTTGTGTTGCTAAAGACAAGGCACTCTACATAGTAATTTGTAGCAATGTCTCATGGAAATCAATGCCCTCCTTCTAACCAAACTCTTTGGCAACTAAGCGAGCTTTGTACCGTTCAATAATCCTATTGGCATGATACTTAAACCAATATACCCATTTGCACCCAATGGGTTTCCAACCTTTTGGTATTTTAACGACCTCCTAAGTGTCATTGGCCTCCAAGGCTTGTAACTCCCGATTGATGGCATCCTTCCAATGAAAATCTTTGATTGCTTTATAATGATAGATAGGTTTAGTGTTAGTAGAAATGGAAGTAATTAAGTGTTGGATAAATGTAGACAAATGCGCATAGGAGAGGTGGGCAAAAATGGGATATAGAGAAGGGTTACTCTTCATAACAACAAAGGTTAGGCAAATATAATTTTTAGTCCAAGTAAAGGATAGTATAACTAGATTAGTGGGGAAAAGATACATAAGTTTTATTAAGAGCAATGGTGGTTTTTGATTCATCATTAGAAAAACATCATATAGGTTAACAGATGGTGGTAGAGGAATAGGAGAATCCAAATGTGGAAAAGATGGTGGAGGTAAGGGCATTTCAAGTGGCATAATGGTTAACTTAAGAGGCACAAAAGGAGACATGAAGGCATTAATAGAATGGGTGAAGGGATGAATTCCAGTGGAGGATCTTCATTAGAGTGTGCCAACAAAGGATTCTATAATGAAAAATGAGAATTAGGCTTCATTTGAGTAAAAGGAAAGACATCCTTATGAAAACATACATCTTGACTCGTAAACAAATAATGATTCTTAACATCATATAAATGATAACCTTTTTGTCCATGCAGATATCCCATAAAAATATTAGGACTTACTTAAGGGGCAAACTTATCACAATGCACAATAATAGAAGGGGGTTTACTAAACAACTTTTCAAAAAGGGTGTTGCCAAGTAGGACAGAAGATTGCATCCTATTAATAAAGTAAATAGTAGTGAGTACACACTCACCCCAAAATTTTATGGGCACATTATTTTAGAATTTGAGGGCCTGTGCCACATTTAAGATGTGATGATATTTGTGTTCAACTATAACATTTTGTTAAGGTGTGTGAACATAAGAGTTTTCACGCAAAATTTCTTAAGAAGAAAATAAGGTATTAGTGCATGGTTGAAAGAATCTAAAGCATTGTTAGTTTAAACATGTTTGACCATCACACTAAATTAGTTTTGTGTTAGGTTAAAAAAAATTATCTAAATAGGGAAAAGTCTCAGTTTTGGCTTTTATAAGAAATGTTCATATTTCTTGAGAAAAGTCATTAACAATGGTAAGAAAATAATGAGCACCATTATATGTAAGGGTGTGATATGGCCTTCAAACATCAACATGAATTAAATCAAAAATTTGTTGTGTGTTGGTATCATGTAGAGGAAAAGGATTGCAGGTTTGTTTCTTAAGGAACAATATCACAATGCATATTTTAAGAAAAATTTAAAGATTGAAAATCATTGAGAAATTTAAATTTAGTAGTGGACATATGTCCAAGTCAACAATACCAAAGTTCAACATTTGAAAAATTACATGCTAATGAAGAGTATACAAAATTGTAGCCATGTGGGGTTGATTGGTTGACTAACTTGCCCTTTGATGTGTAACAAAACAATAAAGCTCATTTTTCATTTTATCGAGTCTTTTGACTTCACTCGTTGAAAAGTCCTAAAAAATACATAATTCATGGTAAAATAGAACTAGACAATTATTTTCAAGGAAAAATTTAGATGTTAAAAGTAAGTTAAACTAGAAATTAGGGTAGTAAAATATGGCATGCAATTTTAAGTGTTTAAAGAAAGTAATGTCACTAGTATGTGTCACTAATGCATTATCACCACTAGAAAATTTTATAGACCTAAGATGGGATGCAAATGAAATAAGCTATTGTAAATATTTATAATAAGCAGTTATAGCACCACCATTAATGATCCAACAATGATTGAGAAAATTAGGTAAACCTGCCATGTGTGCTTAGGCCTTCTCATGTAAATCTGCCTTAAGAAAATTCATGAATCGCTAATAATTATTCGTGGCAATGTACACATGCTCAAGGCTTAGCATAACTAGATTTGCACTGAAATTACCTTTGTAATTTTTGTGTCCTGGGGGAAAACCATGAAGCTTGTAACAATCTTTATGTTCATGTCCATGGTTCTTGCAATGCTCACATTGGGGACTAGTAATTTTATAGCAATATTCCTTTGTGTGTCCTTTTCTTCCATAGTAATTACATTTTTTCAATTTCCTAGATGACACGTCATTTTGGCCAATTTTCATGCTAGAAAATATGTCATTATTAATGGAAGAACCAATAATAGCTAGTTGCGCAAAAGTGGTAGTAATAACTTTTGGAAGAAGCCCTCAACTAGTGGCATTAACAATTGTTTTTGCTACAAAGATCCCTGGATCCATCATCTTCCTCGCAAGTCCTCTATGATATTCAACTTTGTTGATAAGGGATAAAGTCTTCTTGATGTTAGGAAGTGGTTGCATCATCAAAATAAGTTCCTTCATTTGTTCCTCGTGGCGTTTCCAAGGCTCTATGGTGGCCATTAATGGAGATTGGAGCTCCATTAGTGTGCTATATTCATCCTATAATTCTTTAAGCCAATTGAAATACTCAAAAACATCCTTTTCACCTTATTTGATCCCACTGAATGCATCTAAGACATCATAGAGGCGGCTAGCATCCATTTGATTGTAGCAATCAAAAAAGCTTTTCCTAAGACATCATAGAGGCGGCTAACATCCATTTGATTGTAGCAATCAAAAAAGCTTTTCCCAAGACATCATAGAGGCGGCTAGCATCCATTTGATTGTAGCAATTAAAAAAGCTTTTCCTATAACTTAGAGGCATCGATAATGTATATAAGTCCTGTATGTAGTTGCTCCGAAAGAGAATTAAGGATCCATATTAAGCAAACAATATTGCACCTTTCCCATAATGGGAAAAGAGGTGAGTTTTTGCTCGTTGTTGGATACCTTCCATCCATAAAAACTAACTTATTTTTGGTCAAAAGACTTGGCCACATTGTATGGCTCCAAACCAAAAAATTCAACCTTGTGAGTTTGAATGAAAGTAGTAAATGGATACTAGTGTTGCTACTAGGGAGATGTAAAGGGCTAGATAGGTCAAAAATAACAGGGATAGAAAGAGGTTAAGGTGTCTCAATGCAATTAGGATGGGTTTGTAAGGTATTGTGGCCTCCTTTCTTCCTTTCATAAGGAAGGACATAGGGTGATTTGATTGAGGAGGATGGTGATCCACTTGCAGACATGGTTAGGACAAATCGGCAAGACTCTATTTTGGTGGTTGAGAACAAGGGAAGGTGTTTGTAAAGCAAATATAATATCAAAAGGATAAGCAAAAAAGGTAAAATAGATACTTGAAGAGGCCTTCACAGAGCTTCCTGGTTGTGGAAACATGAATGGCAGAATCACAAAAAAATAGCCAAAAGTGATGAAGAAACAAACCCATCATTCGCAAAGAACAGCACAAAGATTACCTAAATAGAATAGTCAGCTTAAAATAAAGTAAAGGGAACTCTGTCAACAAAAGCATTAAGGTATGGCCAAAACCAATGAGAGCTGAACTTTGTCAAAGAAAAAGACAAAAGTTAGGCAAGAAAAAGAAATCCAATCAAGAGGAAGAAATTCCTTTATTTAGTGGACAAAGGTGCGGTTAAAAAAGTTAAACCTTCTTGAGAAACAAAGGGAGTTGTCAGCAAAAATAAAACTAGTGCAAAAGAAAACTATCAAATGACATACAAGTAAGAAAGCCCTTTATTCAGTCCATAATGGGGAATGCCATAAGATCTTTGGGCTCTCAATACCACGAAGAACTTTATAAACTCTTGTACATTTGGAAGACAAGCTTGTTTATTAATCAAACAAAACCAAGACTAGTTATAAGAGAAGACAAAGCTGTAAAGAAAGTGAACTCTCATGTGCGGCTATAATAATAAACATTCTATCCTAAGAGGTTATACATAAACATGAGTAAAGCTAATATAAGGCAACCCTAAAATCAACCTCTTATAAGGATTGATAGAAAAAGGAAAGAATTACATTGACATATAGAAACAAAAAGGTAATATGCAAGTGTATTGTCTTATGCATTGGTGAATATCCCAATAGTTATGTTCATTGATTTTGATTGGTCCTAAGAAGTTAGCTTTCAACAACCATTTGTACCTCAAAGCTCTACAAAATTTTGCGTGGATATTGCAGGTGTGACAAAAAGAAGTTGCACTGCTTTCAATAAAGTTGCTAGTTGTAGTTACCATAATAATGTTTTTTGAAATGTTAAAAGCTTTTGGACAATTATCACTAAAATATAAGCAATGAGTCTCACATTATTAAAGAATATAATAAAATTTTAGTTTAGATTATAATAGATTTCATTAACTTTTTGAGTCCATTTTTAGACTAAATAATATATACATTTTTTTTACATAAAATGTAATGTCATAATAATTTAATAATTTGACTATTGTCATGAAAGACAATATTAAGATGTAGATAATAAATCTCACATAATTAAGAAATATCATAAGATCGATATTTATATAATAATATGTTCTAAGAACTTTTTAAATTTATCCCTAACATTTTTCCTTATACACGTGCTCTCTTCAACGACAAAGTTTAATTCCAAGAGCCGACATCGTTCGCAGCAAAAAGCCATCCGGACATCAGTCTTCAACGGCCCGCAGAATTTTCTACCCTCCGGTTTTCGACGGGCGCTGTTATTGTCTATTCGCCCAAGACGGTTCCGAGCTAAGGCCATGAGCCTCATGAACCCAAATTCTTGAAATTCCATCGCAGGTTCCTCGGGGTTAAAAGGAAAGCAAAATTTTAGGCATGGGCCTCGTCACCTCCGAATTTCGACTTTGGGCACGTGGACTTCAACTTAAGTATTATTAAAGGTTGGGAGATCATACAAAATCTCATAGGAAAGAGATAATAAACTCTAACCAGTAATAAGATTCGACATATGGTCAGATACTTTTTGTGTGAAACAAAATTCTAACATATCTTTTTCCTGTCAGAAGTGATATTTAATTAAAAGACCTCTTCTAAAAGAAGTGATATTTAATTAGAAGACCTCTTTGGGCTTAGAAGGCTCAATATAAGATTTTAATACTATACTAAAGGTTGAGAGGTTTATCCTAAAACTTTAGATAGGAGGTAATAAATTTTAATTACTAATAAGGTTAGACATAAGACTAAACACTTCAAGAATGAGATCTTAACAGTTATGAACCTAAAATATTATTAGGGAATATTAATTATGTCTATTTATACATGATTGTGTTTTAAAGTAAATCACTTAGCAAAAATTGTCAAGTTTGACACTATTTTTAACAAATTAAGGTTCTAGGGGAAGAAAAAGAAACAAATAAAATGGAGGTTCAATTTATTTCTACATAAAATTCTCTAAATTTCAAAGATAGCTCATATATTTCCATGTATTCTCGTCTTCTTAAATTCCATTTTTCTTTTCCTCTGATTCTCTACTCTTGGGTTTGTTGATGAAGCAAAATGATGACTGGAACAATGGTTGGAGGGGCTGCTTTGGGAGCACCATTTGGATCAGCATTCTCAGAATTGTATCAAACGGTTAAAAATGCAGTGCAGAAAGCTTGTATGTTCAAACCTTTTTTCAGACGCCTTGAATCCACGCTAGATTCTTGGCAATCATTGGTTGAAGAGATAAGACTGTTAAACATAGTAGCGGGTCACTCAGAAGAGGAAACAAGGTGCCAAATACAAAAAATGGAGGAGGTCAACAAGCTCATCAGGAGATGCTCAGAAGTCAATTGGTGGAACTGTTTAATGAAAGCCCACTATGGGAGGAAGCTCTACAAGTTGGACGAGGACATTAAGAGGTTTTTTCAAGTTGATCTTCAACCATTTAATACAAGGAATGGAGTGGAGGCTTTGGCCGTCTAGATGGATATCCAAAACCACTCTGAATAAAATGTCTTAAGGTTATAAATTTGGACGGCAGAAATGGTGGGTTCTTTTTCCCAGTTCCTCGGTGTGCACCTGGAGAAGTTGAAGATGCAGCTGTACAAGAAAGAGGTTCTCGGTGATTGCTAAGACTGCTTTTGGAGGATGTCGAAAGACCACATTAGCTACAATGTTGGTTAGACAATAAAATGTCTCTGTCTGGAGAAAATATGCTTCAACAAAAATATGGTCAATATTTTGACTGCAAGACCAACTTGTGTGGTGCCTAAGCCCACCTGCTTTGGCAACAAGCCAAAGGGTCCCCTTATATTGTTTACATAACGTACAATATGAATTTGCAAGGTAGAAACCAAAAATACAACCCTTGATAATCTCTATTTACAAGAGAAATTTTTCTTTGAGATACAACATGAGTCTCTGATTTACTTAGATACTCTATCTAACTACAAATCTTTACATTTATGAACTTAAAACAATAGGTTTCAAATGAATGATGCACAAAATTTTAATATTCACAAATAACTCAATAATCCAACTTGCAAAAAAACTTAAAAGGAACCAAAATGTGAGAAGCTCGGATAGCGCCAATTTTACACAAAACCGTAGCCCTTCCATCAAAACAAAATTACCTTGGTGGGAAGATATGGCGAGATGTTGATCAAGAAGGAATGAAAACATTTTGTTTCAAAATGGTGAGGAGAACTTTGAGGAAAGACCGAAGCCCGATCCTCCTTCCCTGTCTAAGTTTCCTTTAGTCCATACAACATTGTTTTAATACGTATTTTTGGCCTCCAAATCATACAATTCCAAATGGTTTTAATTATAGAACTCACTACTAATGTGATGACATTTGTCTTTATAACAAAATTTTGTTCTAACATGTCTGTTGCGACAGCAGTCCATTTGTTACAAACAAATACAATATCCAAGAACATTAAAATTTATTCATCAAGTTTAATCCATTTCATACATAGCTTATAGTTATCAAAGTAGCACGTTGGATTTAGCAATCTACTCCTTTTTTTATAACAATAAATCAGATTTTCTATTTCTCAAATTATCTATTTTACACTATATAATGATATTCAATATGCGTAACATAGATCAGATTTTCATTTACTACACAAAGCTCCCCCCTACTACAAGACACATGTTTCTGATACTCCCCATTACAATATGCAGTTTCCATATCACAATGATTTACAATCAGCAATTACGGCACAATGATTAGTTCAATTGCATAATCAATGTATTGCAACAACCAGTTACAGCATTCAACAACCAACAACACTATGCCATGATCCAGTACTATCAACCACAGACAATACTATCTCTCCCTTTTTGTCATCAGCACAAACATACGAAAAGCAACATACATGGAAGAGGTGTAGCAATGTAGCAGCACAGCACAAAGAAGTACCTGTGTAGCAGTATAGGAAAAGCAAATGTTAGGCATTCCACACAGATACCCACTAGCATACGATAGAGACAAACTGCACAAAAGGTAAAGAACGCGTAGGTAATTCTCTGTAAGTTCCAGTCGGCATGTCCTTTGTTCCGTTTCTCTCTCGTAATAGGCCTTACACATGGAGATCCATAGGCTCGTATGGCAAATATTACTTTGGCTTTCAACACCTCTAATGAACCATAACATATTCCCACTTAAATTTAAAGCTCATCCAGCTGTAGGAAGTGATAAAATATTTTGGTCCTTTTAACACCCAACCTCAAATTAAAACCAGTGACTAGCAGAGAATGTATAACGAAATCAGCCTAGTGGGAAATCGCATGATACAAATACAAAGCTACAATACCTTTTGTCTACATGATGGCCAGAATCCGTATGGCAAGTTCATACAAGTTGGCAATGGCATGGATAACACCTTTCATCTAGTTCGTGTAATTCTAACTACATATCAATGAGGCCAGTAATAGGGGTCCTTTGGTCCTCTAGAAATGAACCAAGGTCCATGAAACACTCTTGAGGATGAAGTCTTCACCTTTTAAATTTAGGCTACTTCGGAAATAGAGAAGCAGTTCATACTGAAACCATGAAAAGTTATTCATAAATGCCATCCCAAGAGTTACTAAGATATTTCTATTTCACACAGAATTCTGATTACACCTCCTTGACTTTATAATAGGCTGGAATGTATATATAAACCTAACCAAAACAAAAAGGAAGCAGGAAGAGAAGAGAGTACAAGAAAGTTTTTGAATTACAAATCATGCATAACCAAAACTAGATGGATCAATCAATTGAACAGGATACACCAAAAAATGGTATAATGTCAAAGTACAGAAGAGGTTAATTCCCCAAATCTAGAACTTACAAAGAATCATCTCAATCAGCTAAAAAGAAGATTAGGTCTAGACATCTAGCTCTACAAAGAATGAGCTCACTCAAAATGTGGAATATAAATCCACAACCAAGCTATACATTAATTTGCTAATCTACTAATCTAATATTCTGCACTATCTATCTACTAAAAGCTATCAACTTCAGAAGATGTCTGCTGCCACTGCCATGACAAATCAAATGGCTTTGTGCGCTAGTTGAAAGGGAACCAAGGTTGACAACCATCACAACCGAAACCCAGCACAGATTCCATATTGCTCGGAGGACTGCTGTTCAAGAATGCAATAAACTCATCCAAATCAAACATTTCATCCATGGAATACTCTTCTCCATGCCAAACACAGTTTGCAACGCTAGTAGAATCACTTCTGGTGTTAGACAATTCAGGATTTGCTTCTGGCTGTGGTATATTGCTTGGGATGGCAGCTTCGGTGACTTGAGCATGTGAAACATCAAAACCCAATTCAGCTCTCTTTTCCTGGTGTCTTAAGTTGTGGGAAGCAGGAATCATGCTTTCACTCTCAGCTACATACACTTCAGACTGGATTGATGTGGTTGTTGAATCAGAACCTTGTGGTGTTGCTGCCAAATAGCTGGTTGATGGGGAGCAATCTCGGAAGTTGAGGCGGGCACGAGTGCCATAAATTGCTCGCGCAGCTTCATCATAGGAAAAGGCGGCTTCAATTGCATCTGCAAAAGTGCCAAGCCAGAGCCTTTTCCCTTTTGGCTCGCGGATTTCTGCAACCCAATTCCCCCATGTCCTTTGCCTAACACCTCTATACTTACATAACGAGTTCTCAGGCCCTCCCTTTCCTTTCATACATCCCTTCTTTGACCCCACGGCTGGAGCTTTACGAACTGGTTCACCCTCAATATTGCAAGCTTCAAGCCGAGCATTATGCTCCTTCCACTTGGAAAGGGTCTCAGCCACTAATAGAGTTGTGTCTTCTCCATTCCGTGACTTCCTCTTCCTGCAAGAAGAGACGTCGAGTCAGCACTTTGTCCACAATCATTGCTCAATTATCTTGGGCAGTAAAATGCAAAGTAAATTACAATAAAGTATTGCTCTGGTTAAAAAAAGAGTCAGAATCTGCAGTACGGGTTGGAAGCAAAAATCCCTCCCCCCATAAACCAACCAGAGTAATACTAAACAGAGTGATACTAAATAAAAGCTACATATCCAAATAGTGTAACACTGAAAATACAGTATAGTTCTGTGTTGCAGCAGAGCATGGGGGGACTCCCACTCACTCCCCCAATAAACCAACCGAAGTAATACTAAACAGAGTAATATTAACTATAACCTACGTATCCAAACAGATTAATGCTGCAAAAAGAGACATCAAGTCAGCATTTTTTCCACAATCATTGCTCAATTATCTTGGGCAGTAAAATGCAAAATAAATGCAATTAAGTATTGCCCTGATTAAAAAAAGAGTCAGAATCTGCAGTAAGGGTTGGAAGCAAAAATGTCAATCCCCCCAGAAACCAACCAGAGTAATACTAAACAAAAGCTACATATCCAAATATTGTAACACTGAAAATACAGTATAGTTCTGTATTGCAGCAAAGCATGGGGGGACTCCCACTCACTCCCCCAATAAACCAACCGGGGTAATACTATACAGAGTAATACTAAATATAATCTACGTATCCAAACAGATTAATGCTGCAAAAAGAGACATCGAGTCAGCACTTGGTCCACAATCATTGCTTGATTATCTTGGGTAGTAAAATGCAAAATAAATTACAATAAAGTATTGCCCTTATAAAAGAACAGTTGGAATCTGCAGTAAAGGTTGGAAGCAAAAATCCCACTTCCCCCATAAACCAACCAGAGTAATACTAAATACAATATACGTATTCAAACAAATTAATACAGCAAGAGAGACATCGAGTCAGCACTTTGTCCACAATTATTGCCCAATTATCTTGAGCAGTAATATGCAAAATAAATTACAATAAGGTATTGCCCTGATAAAAAAAACTGTTAAATCTGCAGTAAGGGTTGGAAGAAAGAAAACAAAATAAAATAAAATCTACGTATCCAAACAGTGTAATACTCGAGATAGAGTATAGTTCTGATTGCGGTGGCCTGGCAGGGGTTCAACTCCCCCTCCCTCGATAAACCAATCAGAGTAACACTAAATAAAAGCTACATATCCAAACAGAGTAGTGATGGAAATAGAGTACAGTTCTGTACCGCGGTGGAGTCTCACGGGGGTTCGCGTCTACCCCACCCCCCCAACCCCAATTCAAACCCACAAGTAACCAAATTGAACATCCCGGAACCATAAGCATGAATTCTTAATCGAGAAAATGAAAACGCATAAAGAAAACAAAAAAAATGAAAAAAACATAAAACTCAAATAAACGACGAGAAAGGTTTTCGATAAACCAACCTGACCACCTTCCCCTCCGATGACACGGCCATCGAGATAACGTATTTCCGACGACCAATACGCAAGTTCAGACGAACTACTGAAGCCTTTCTCTCAGAAAACGCGTATGGAAGCTTCTAGAAGAAAACCTGGTTGGAACAGAAAACGCAAGATAGTTTTGATTTAGCGAAGGTAGAGAGAGATATTTAATACTTCCGGGATTTCTTTTAATTATGATCGGGAGATATGACCTCCCAGATATCGCCACGTGTCCCTTGAAAGCTACCCGAGGCAACTCCAGCCTGGGTATTGATTAAGACTTTAATTATGACCGGGATAATCGGGATCCTTTAATTATGATCTGGAGCTCTGGAGGTCCCAGATCTTGCCACGTTGCAATTGATTCTTACCGGGGGACCAATAAATTCATCTATATTTCGTATATTTAAAAGAAAAAAATTATAACTTTGTCCGCAAGTGTTAAAAAAAAAAAGGAAAAAAAAAGCATTTGATTCTTAACCGTGAAGTATTTTATAATATCAATTCCACTTTTTATTACACTACATTTGTTTTTTAAAACAATAATTTTAATTAAGGTTAATAGTCAGTTTATTAATTTACTTGGAAAGATTTATTAACCCTAAGCTGCTTTAAAAGAAGAATTAATTAAAAAATACTGCAACCCATTGTTTTGAATTAGATTTTAACATGATATATTATCACTATTTTCATTCCTTAAATGAATTATTTTATTCTTCTGTACTGCATTTTTGTCTTTTAGGCAAAGTGGTATTATAGTGTAACCAAATAATAATTAAATTTTCGCTTTTTCTTTCTCATCAGAATTTCCTGTATTGTCTCATTGCCTATACAAATTATGCTCCTCAGCAACATAATTCACAAGGCTGCACTAAAACCCAAGAAGTAGGAACAAAGAGTGCAACTTGGCATACACTCCTTATTTATTCCAGATCCGCTGTTAAGTATTATATCTTACGTTGATACAACACTTCGTTACTCAACAAGTTATCATACCAAAACTAATTTTCACGTACACACATGAATGAAAAATAATTGATGAATTGCTTACAGGCATTATTTATTTGAACATGGTAGTTATATGACATGGATAAAAGAAAAGCAGCAACAATTTGAGGAAGGGCCTTCGGGTACATTCTTAAAGATATATAGGAACTCACCACCAGTAGCCCTGCGACCAATGCTTCGACCGACTTGCGAGGCATTACCATGATCATCATGCTTTTATAAGACATTCAAGGCAAGCCTAAGATTGTCTACACAGGTAAGCACTTGAAGGCATTTGGCTGAACAAGAATCCCGCTAAATAATTTTTGTTTGGAGGCATTATTTTAATTTACGAAAATTATGAAACTAGCTTTGGCCTTGTTCGGAATGGGTCAAACAACACTAAGGATACGTAATTTGACAAATAAATAATAATAATAATATATGAGCTCCATATAACATCCAACAAATAAAAAATAAAAAATAAAAAACCAAAAACACTTTGGTCTACAGTAAGAGGAGAAAAAAAAATGACTTTTGCTTAAGTAAATGTTACTCAAAGTTAGATACTTTTTTTTTAAAAGAAAAAATAAAGTTTAAAAAAGGGATATACTCCCTATTTTTAACAAGAACCATGAATTTTTAGTGTTCATTAAGATGTTTAGAGTCTAACATTTGATCGCAGCTTTTTCTATAGGTACTTGGAGTTTATTACAAAAAGCATTTTGATGTTATTTTTCTTATTTATTTAACAAATAGAAATCTTATGTGCCTTTCAAAATAAAGGTGATACATTTTTCATTTGTTTAACTTTTTTCTTTTTTCAATGATGTATTGCTACTAGAGCTATCAAATTGCATAATCAATTTTTTCAAATCTATTTTAGAAGAATTTTCAATATTTTAATGAAGCAACTTTTTTGCTACGTTCATTACTCTAAAATTAGCTTTTAATAATCATTTGTTCTTCAAAGATGTTCTTATAATTTTTCTTTTATTGTAAAATTATATAGTTTCATGTTGTGAGTGTATTTTACAAGAACTATGAGTTTTAGAATTCATTAAGATGCTTAAAGCCTACCTTGTGCTGCCATCTTTTTCTATTGGTATTTGGTGTTTACTACAATATGCATTTTGATGTTCTTTTTCTTATTAATTGACCAATAGAAATCTTATGTACATTTCAAAATGAAGGTAATACCTTCTTTAGTGGTTCAACTTTTTTTTTTTTTTCAATAATGTGTTGCTGCTAAAGCTATAAACTTAATTTCATAAATTTTTTTTCCGACATATTTGCAGCGTTCACAACTAACAGCCATCCGGACGTCAGGCGTACAACGGACCGCCCAATTTTGTACGTCAGGTTTTCAACGGTCGCCGTAGTTGCCTCCTCGCTCAAGTCGGTTCCAAGCTAAGGCCAATAGCCTTATGGTCCCAAATTCTTGAAATTCCATCGCAGGTTCCTCGGGGTTAAAAGGAAACCAAAAACGTAGGCATGGGCCTCGTGAACCCCGAGTTTTGAGTTTGAGTTCATGGACTTTCAACTTCATTATTGTTAAAGGTTAGGAAACCCATCTTAAGACCTGTAGGAAAGAAGTGGTAAACTTCAACCATTATTAAGACCATAAATATGGCCAGACATTTCCGGTAGGGGATAAAATCCCAACATATCATATCTATGTCAAAAAATGATATTTAACTAATTTAAAAAGCCTCTTTTGACTAATGGCTCAAAAGACTCAAAATAATGCTGTGATATTATATTAAAGGTTGAGAGGCTCTTCCTAAAACTCCTAGCCAATAGGTAACAAACTCCAACCATTTGTGTAGGATGAAATTTCAACGATTATGAACCTAAAACATAATTAGGGAATAACAACTATTGTTTGTATATACCTTTATTATGTTTTAAGATAAACCACTTTGCAGAAATCGTCAAGTTTCGACATTAGCTTTGACAAATCCTATATCCATACAAAGTGAAGAGTCAAATTTGCTTCTACACAATATGCTCTAAAATTGTAGTGTATCTGGTCCTACACGTGCTTGGTGAGACCGTGAACATATTAAAAGGGGGCCAAAGGCATCGGCTTTATAGGCAAGACCTTTTAAGACCTTTTAAGACGGGACACAAGACTTTTAGTTCGGCTGAACTTGACACTTGCCGAGAAGTACAATTCAAACAATGACCCGCAAGCAAAACTTCCGTCTCCTGTCTTTAAATGCTTCATTGGAGACCCAGGTATGCGTCCATCCTGTCATTTCCGATTGTTCTTGCTTGTGATATTCCCTCGTCCGCACAAAAGAGTGAGAAGAAATTGAAAATCCGATATATAAGTTCGCTTCCATTTTTGGCATGGGTGTTCAGTGTGTGCTTGTCTCCTTAAATTTCAAAGATACTTCATATATTTCCATGTATTTTTGTCTTCTTAAATTCCATTTTTCTTTTCCTATGATTCTCTACTTTTGGGTTTGTTGATGAAGCAAAATGATGATTGGAACATTGGTTGGAGGGGCCGCTCTGGGAGCACCATTTGGATTAGCATTTTCAGAATTGTATCAAACAGTTAAAAATGCAGTGCAAAAAGCTTGTATGTTCAAACCCTTTCTTAGATGCCTCGAATAAGGTGTCTAATACAAAAAATGGAGGAGAGCAACAAGCTCATTAGGAGGTACTTAGAAGTCAATTGGTGAAACTATTTCACGAAAGCCCACTATGGGAGGAAGCTCTACAAGTTGGAGGAGGACATTAAGACGTTTTTTCAAGTTGAGCTTCAACCATTTAATACAAGGAATGGAGTGCAGGCTTTGATTGTAAAATTCAAAGATGTTCTTATAATTTTTCTTCTATTGTAAAATTATGTAGTTTCATGTTGTAAGTTTATTTTACAAGAACTATGAGTTTTAGAGTTCGTTAAGATGCTTAAAGCCTACCATGTGATCCCATCTTTTTCTATTGGTATTTAGTATTTATTACAATATGTATTTTGATGTTCTTTTTCTTATTAGTTTGACCAATAGAAATTTGATGCGCATTTCAAAATGAAGGTAATACCTTCTTCAGTGGTTCAACCTTTTTTTTTTTCAATGATACCTTGTTGCTAAAGTTACAAACTTAATTTCATAATTTTTTTTCAAAAATCTGTTTCAAAAGAACTTTTAGTCCTTCAATGAAACATTTTTCTTTTGTTATGTCCATTTATTTTAATTGGTCCCTAGAAGTTAGCTTTCAACAACCATTTGTACCTCAAAGCTCTATAAAATTTTGTGAGTATAGTGTAGGTATGAAAAAAACAAGTTGCATTGCTTTCAATGAAGCTGCTGGTCTTAGTTGCTACAACAATGTTATTTGAAGCGTTCAAAGCTTTTGGACAAGGAAGATATATTGGATTTGCAACAATAAATGTGAAGCAATAACATTTTACAAATTCACTTGGATTTAAGAAATTCTTATCATTAAAATGTAAACAATAAGTTTGAAATTATTAAGAAATTCTTATCATGGCTGGTGCGCGAGCGGCCAGATTATCCATCCATTCGTCCTGTTATTTCCGATTGTGTTCTTGCTTGTGCTATTACCTCATCCACACAAAGAAGTGAGAGGAAATAGAAGATCAGATATGTAAGTTGGCTTCCATTTTTGGCATAGGTGTTCAGAGTGTGTGCTTGTCTTGTTAAATTTCAAAGATACTTCATATATTTCCATGTAGTTTTGTCTTCTTAAATTCCATTTTTCTCTTCCTCTGATTTTCTACTTTTGGGTTTGTTGATGAAGCAGAATGATGACTGGAACATTGGTTGGAGGGGCTGCTCTGGGAGCACCATTTGGATCAGCATTCTCAGAATTGTATCAAACAGTTAAAAATACAGTGCAGAAAGCTCATATGTTCAAATCCTTTCTCAGACGCCTCGAATCCATGCTATCTTCTTGGCAATCATTGGTTGAAGAGATAAGGCTTTTAAACATGGTAGCGGGTCACTCAGAGGAGGAGACAAGGCGCCTAATACAAAAAATGGAGGAGGGCAACAAGCTCATTATGAGGTGCTCAGAAGTCAATTGGTGGAACTGCTTCATGAAGGCCCACTATGGGTGGAAGCTCGGCAAGTTGGAGGAGGACCTTAAGAGGTTTTTTCAAGTTGATCTTCAACCATTTAATACGAGGAATGGAGTGGAGGCTTTGGCTGTCTTGAAGGACATCCAAACCACTCTGAATGAAATGTCTAAGGTTATAAATTTGGACGGCAGAAATGGTGGGTTCGTTTTCCCAGTTCCTCCACCTGCACATGGAGAAGTTGAAGATGCATCTGTTCAAGAAAGAGGTCTCGGTGATTTCTAAGATTGCTCTAGGAGGACGCCGAAGGACCACATTGGCTACAATGTTTGTTAGACAATAAAATGTCATTGTCTGTGGGACAGTCTTTGCCTGGAGAAAATATGCTTCAGCAAAAATATAGTCAATATTTTGATGCAAGACCATCTTATGTGGTGCCTAAGCCCACCAGTTTTGCAACAAGCCCATGGGTCCCCTTATATTGTTTACATAATATACAATCTCAATTTGTAAGGTAGAAACTGAAATTACAATTGTAGATAATCTCTTTTCACAAGAGAAATTTTTCTTTGAGATCAACATGGTTCTCTGATTTGCTTAGATAATCTATCCAAGTGCAAATCTTTACATATATGAACTTAAAACAATAGGTTTCGGATGAATGATGCACAAAATTTCAATATTCACAAATAACTCAATAATCCAACTTGAAAAAAACTTAAAAGAACCAAAATGTAAGAAGCTTGGACAGAACCAATTTTACATGAAAAAGAAAAAAACAATGGAGGAGGAAGAAAACAATAGGTTTCAGATGGATGAAATGTCTAAGGTTATAAGCCACTCTGAATGAAATGTCAGGTTATAAATTTGGACGGCAGAAATGGTGGGTTCGTTTTCCCAGTTCACATGGAGAAGTTGAAGGTGCATCTGTTCCAGAAAGAGGCCTCGGTGACTGCTAAGACTGCTCTTGGAGGACGTCGGAAGGACCACATTGGCTACAATGTTTGTTAGACAATGAAATGTCTTTGTCTGGAGAAAATATGCTTTAACAAAAATATAGTCAATTCTTTGACCGCAAGACCAACTTGTACGGTGCCTAAGTCCACCTGCTTTAGCAACAAGCCTAAGGGTCCCTTATATTGTTTACATAATATAGAATCTGAATTTGCAAGGTAGAAACCAAAAATTTAATCCTAGAAATTCAATCTTTGAGATTAACATGGGTCCCTGATTTGCTTAAATAACTTATCCAAGTGTAAATCTTTACTTATATGAACTTAAAACAATAGGTTTTGGATGAATGATGCACAAAATTTCAATATTCACAAATAACTCAATAATCCAACTTGAAAAAAACTTAAACCAAAATGTAAGAAGCTCGAATAGCACCAATGTTACACAAAAAGGAAAAAAAAATGGGAGAAGAAGAAGAAGAAGAAGAAGAAGACAATAGGTTTTGGATGAATGATTCACAAAATTTTAATGTTCACAAATAACTCAATAATCCAACTTGAAAAAAACTTAAACCAAAATGTAAGAAGCTCAAATAGCACCAATTTTACACAAAAAAGAAAAAACAAATGGGAGAAGAAGAAAAAGAAGAAGACAATAGGTTTCAGATGAATGATGCACAAAATTTTAATATTCACAAATAACTCAATAATCCAACTTGAAAAAAAAAATTAAAGGAACCAAAATGTAAGAAGCTCAAATAGCACCAATTTTATGTTATAGTTATTGATTAGAACAAACTTGACATTGCCATACAAAATTTAAGGGGATGTCTTAAAGTTATCAACTTTGGCATGTATAAATCATCAAAAAAGATCTTCAGTGTCATTGCAACCACACAATAATGTAGAGTAATACACGAAAGAAGGTGTACAAGCAAGTGTTCCAAGAAGCTTTTCTTACTTGGCCATTTATTTGTAACAAGTCACATACGGCTCCACAGATGCATAAAGAAACATCATGGACTCAGAAGAAAGAAGGCACTCGTACACATCAAGTTGCTGTTTGTTACAGATTGCGGCCTTCAAAATCTGCGTCTACATCTTCAGTTGACAGCAGCCCTAGTGGCCGATTTTCCACTTTCTAAGCTCTCTAAAGGAACGGCAGTCATTGTTTCTTTTATTATTATATACTGTTTATCTAGTCTTGTATCTCACTAATATTTCTTTTAAGCGTCTTTCCCTTCATCCTTCTTGCTTTGGCTTTTGCAGTCCTTTTTCCTCCCCCTGCCGACAGCTTGCCTTCCCATCCAAAACCATAGCCCTTCCATCAAAACAAAGTTACCTTGTTGGGAAGACATGGCAGGTTGTTGATCAAGAAGGAAGGAAACCATTTTGTTTCAAAAAACAAAAAATAACAAGTTACTATTTCTTCTACCAGCAACATGCTGACAAAACAATTTCAACTAATCAAAGAAAAAATAACAAAAAAAGTTTCATAAAGATAACGGCAAATGAGGTTCATGGCTAAAAATATACGTACCTAAATTAATTGAAAATCTCTCATATCAAAGAAAAGACCCAAATAGGTTATTCTATCCAACATTATAACTCGAGAAACAAAACATAAAAAAATCCCAAAAATTTCATTTAACTAATTCCACCATTATAGAAAAGAAGGAAAAAAAGGTTGCGTCTTCAATCGGATGTTAGGACTTAAACCCTACACAAGCTCACAATTAAAAACATAAGAACCTGAATAGAACAATAACTCCTTCATTGATCCAAATTCAATCCAACAACAATAATAATCAAAGTACCAAATCTGTCACAATGACAAACAATAACCAAATAATAAAGTATTAATGATAAAATTATTGATAAACTACTCTTATGAAATCTATAAGATAATCAAGGTTAGATTACAAAACTTTTAATGATAAAATATATTTCTTTTTTTTTTATATAGATTGATTCTTCTTAAGGCTAAGGACTTCTTATATAAGCATGAAATTTTAATTGTCCTAGGTCTTGAAGTCCTAATTGCACTAGGACTTGGAGTCCTAATTGCCCTGGAGTAGGTCTCCTTTTTGAATTATTAATAGGCTAAGTCTGATTCTATCAATTCCCATTTCTTCAAATAACCCGTGTTCTCAAAGGTTAATTTGGGCCAGGCCAGATCCTAACATAGGAATACCGTACGAGAGAGTGGCTGAGCGCCTGGGTTCTCTTTCGAACCGGGAATGGTGGCGTCTGGAGTCGGAATTGCGGCCCTCTCGGCGAGACATAGACGATGCTGCTTTCTCTGGGCCTCTGTGTTTCAGTGTCGTGCGCGTGACTCTCCAACGCTGCGCAAATTTACTTATTTCACAATCAGATGTGATCCTGGCCGCACGATCAATGGTGAGATTGACCATAACCGTCGGATGAGGCTCCCGCATTCGATTCTGCCCCCGTTGATCTCCCATCTTTTCTTCTTTGTCAGGTTTGCCAACTTATCACCTCCTAATTTCCAAATAATTTTTGTTTGGAAATATTACTTTAATTTCCAAAAATTATGAAACTAGCTTTGGCCTTTTCCGAAATGGGTCAAGCAACACTAAGGATACGTAATTTTCATTAAAAAAAATATTTGAGCTCCATATATCATCCAAAAAATAAAAAAATAAAAACCCTTTGGTACAAGAAGGAAAAAAAATGACCTTCACTTAAGTAAATTCTACTCAGAGTTAGATACTTTTCTTTTTAAGAAAAAATAAATTTTAAGAAAGGGATATATTCCCCATTTTTTACAAAAACTATGAGTTTTAGAGTTCATTAAGATGCTTAAAGCCCACCGTATGATCCCATCTTTTTCTATTGGTATTTGGTATTTATCACAATATGCATTTTGATGTTCTTTTTCTTATTAATTTGACCAATAGAAAGCTTATGTACATTTCAAAGTAAAGGTAATGCCTTCTTCAATCGTTCAACCTTTTTTTGTTTCAATGATGTGTTGCTGCTAAAGTTATAAACTTAATTTCATAATCCTTTTTTCAAAAAT
The DNA here is from genome assembly GCA_028551475.1 of Casuarina equisetifolia. Lineage (NCBI taxonomy): Eukaryota > Viridiplantae > Streptophyta > Magnoliopsida > Fagales > Casuarinaceae > Casuarina > Casuarina equisetifolia. The sequence continues at coordinate 3,918,745 of CM052362.1, read as the reverse complement.
ATTTTTCAAAAGAACTTTTAGTACTTCAATGAAGCAATTGGTTTTGTTATGTCCATTAATTTTAATTGGTCCTTAGAAGTTAGCTTTCAGCAACCATTTGTACCTCAAAGCTTTGTAAACTTTTTGTGTGTATAGTGCAAGTGTGACAAAAAGAAGTTGCATTGCCTTCAATAAAGCTGCTGGTCGTAGCTGCTATAACAATATTATTTGAAGCGTTAAAAGCTTTTTGAGAGGGAAGATAAGTTGGATTTGCAACAATCAATTTGAAACAATAACATTTAACAAGTTCGGTTGGATCTAAGAAATTCTTATCATTAAAGTATAAGCAATGATTCTCACATTTTTAAGGAATATAATAAAATTTTAGTATAAATGATAATAGGTTTCATCAACTTTTTGAATTGATTTTTAAGTTAAATAATATATATATATTATTACATATTACAGTTTTATAAAAATTTTATAATTTGATTATTATAATAAAAAATAATATTAAATATAAATAATAAATCTCACATAATTAAGAAATATATCAAATTGATATTTTATAATAATATGTTCTAACAACTTTTTAAATTTATTCCTAACATTTTTTCGAGTACACGTGCTCACTTCAACGACAAAGTTTAATTCCAAGAGCCGACCTATTTGCACTGAACGTTCACAGCAAAAAGCCGTCCGGACATCAGGTCTTCAACGGCCCGCCGAATTTTCTACCCAGGTTTTCAACGGGCGCCGTTATTGTCTATTCGCTCAAGACGGTTCCAAGCCAAGGGCAACAGCCCCATGAACCCAAATTCTTGAAATTCACAGGTTCCTCGGGGTTAAAAGGAAAGCAAAAATTTAGGCACGGGCCTCGTCAACCCCGAATTTCAACATTGGGCGCGTGGACTTCAACTTAAAGTATTGCTAAGGGTTAGAAGATCATCCAAAATCTCGGAAGAAAGAGATGGTAAACTCTGACTAGTAATAAGATGTCATGGGTCTAGCCTTGTAGCTAAAAGGCCGTGTAAGCCCAGTGTACTAGTGGGCATAATGTGTTAGGAGAATTTTTTTGTTTTCTGACAAATTAGCTTTGTCTTTTGGTATGTTCTCAAGGGCCCGATTAGTAACTATGTTTCTAGGGCTCAAAAGTGGGTAAACGCGAGTATTGTAAGACTTTTGCGAAACGAACTAAATCTGAGGAGAAATCCAAGACGGTGCTGTGTCCCTTGATGCAGAAGGTGCCATGTCCCTTTGATGTGGGTATGTTGTTCTTCTTTAACTCTATACTTTTTTCTCTGGTTGTGTGGTTTGAGTCTGTTGTTGGAAGATTCTATGTTGGTTGTTAGCCGTGAATGTGTTGGCTAGTTGTGTTGTGGATTTGGTTATTTGAATAGATTATAACAGAATAGCGAGAAAGAGGCGTAAGGGGAAGCATGATAGAGGCTTGGATCGAGCGTTGCAGCCAAAGTACCTAATTTCAAGGAATTTTGAATCATACCATGACAATTTGGTATCAAAGCCAGGTATGGCTGAACAAGGCTTCACACGGTTTTAGGCTGAAATGAAACGACAGTTAGATGCCCAAAATGAACAGACCGATCGAAAACTTAAGGAAATGATGGAGAATATACAAAATATGTTCTTATCATCGGGTGGAAGAAAGGAAGATGTTGGAGGTGGTAGTAGTTCTGGGGGGTTTAGAAATGAAAAAAAAATGTTAAGAGAGAAGAGGAGGAAGAAAACCAGAACAATCAAAAAGGCCTTTTTAACCATGATGAGGAAAACAAGGAAACCTAAGGGGGTAATCATGGCCAGAGCAAAATAAATGAAGTAAGGTTTGATTTTCCTAAGTTCTCTGGTGGGGAAGATCCAACAGATTGGATAAGTCGGGCAAATGAATTTTTTTGTTTCCATAAAACCCAAGAAGAGGATAAAGTTACCATTGTTACATGGCATTTAGAGGGTGGAGCCCATGGGTGTGTAGCATGGTTAAGGAAGAGATCGGGAGAACACCCAGTTACATGGTCACTCCTCACTAATGAGTTGATTAAAAGGTATGGCCCATCAACTTATAAAGACCATTATCATGATCTAATTAGAATCCAGCAAACTAGTACGGTGGAAGATTATGAGATTAGGTTCATGGAGGTTTTGTTAAGGGTTGATGAAATAAATCCTAGATTTGAAGTTACTTGTTTCTTAGCCGGATTGAATGAAGAACTTAGAAAAGAAGTGAAATCAAGGAGACCTACAGACCTTGCTGATGCTATTGGTCTAGCTTATTTATGGGAAGTTGAGGACGAACCTTATTTTAAGGAAAAAATAACCATCCCTAAGAAATCAAAGGCCTTTAGTAGTAATTGGAAGAAAGATACAAGAAACTCATATGGTCCTAAAAGGTTGTCTCCTAAAGAGATACAAGAACGTAGGGAGAAAAGTCTATCTTTCAATTGTGATGAGAAGTTCACACCAGGCCATCGATGTAAGAAGAAGTTGTTTATGATGATGGGAGAGGAATGGGAGAGTGATGATGATGGAGATAGTGTAGTTCCTGATGTAGAAGATGAAGAACATGAGAATGTTGAGAAAGTTCCTAAGATCTCAATAAGGGCCATGAGGGGGAACGATGCTCCAAGAACTATGAGGGTTATAGAAGAGTTAGGCAAGCAAAGAAATAAAGCATGCATACTGATTGACTCGGGTAGCACACACAATTTCATGAATGTTAGACTCGTCAGGAAATGGGGCTTAAAGGCAAAGAAAGGGAAGAATTTAGATGTTGTAGTGGCAAATGGTGACACATTGAAGAGCGAGGGGTTATGCAAAGGGATAGAAGTAAATGTGCAAGGGTACAGGATGGAACTTGATTTTTTTTTTTTGCATATACCGGGTATAGAGGTGGTACTTAGACCTCAATGGCTAGAAACCAAAGGAGATGTTGTATCGAACCTTAAGCAACTAAGATTATCATTCCAAGCAGGGCGGAAAACAATCACTTGGCATAGAATTAAAACAGGAGAGAGCATGTTGGTGAATGAAGAACAATTTTGCAAGGAACTTAAGCATATGGGGTTAGGGCTGCTCGTACAGATACAATCAGCACCTGAATCTAATGGCATTCCACTAGACATGGAAGGTGAAGTGTTTGGAAAGGTAAATTCCTTAGTGGCTGGAACCAGCAACCAGAAGGAAAAGGAGCTCTTGTCCCTCTTAAAGAAGTATAAAGATTTATTTGGAGAGCCAATAGGACTACCTCCCCCAAGAGAATGCAACCATCGAATACCACTTAAGGAAGGAAGTGAGCCAATAGCATCCAAACCTTATAAATATCCACACTACCAAAAGAATGAACTGGAAAGTATGGTAAAACAATTGATGGAATTTGGATCCATAAGGCCTAGTACAAGTCCATATTCCTCACCAGTGTTATTGGTTAGGAAACAAGACCATTCATGGAGATTGTGTGTAGATTATCGAGCTCTCAACAAATAAACGATAAAGGATAGGTTTCCTATTCCGATAGTAGAGGAACTAATGGATGAGTTATGTGGTGCATGCCTTTTTACAAAATTGGATTTAAGGTCGGGATATCATCAAATCAGAATGCAGCAAAAAGACATCTACAAAACAGCTTTTCAGACACATCATGGCCATTATGAATACTTGGTGATGCCGTTCGGGTTGTGTAATGCCCCTTTTACATTCCAAGCCTTAATGAATTCGGTGTTTAGAGAATTCCTAAGGAAATTTGTATTTTTTTTTTTTATGATATACTCATATATAGCAAGGATTGGGCAACTCACCTAAAGCATGTAGAAATGGTGTTCGAGGTATTAAGAAGTCATACCTTGTTTGTCAAGGAAAGCAAATGTTCCTTTGGCCAGAGGTCAGTGAAATATTTGGGGTATGTAATCAATGCAGAAGGAGTAGCAGTGGATGGTGAGAAAATACAAGATATGTGGAATTGGGTAAGGCCCACACAAGTAAGAAGCTTAAGTGGATTTTTAGGGTTAATGGGGTATTATCGGAGGTTTATAACTGACTATGGGAAATTGGCTAAACCACTCACTGAATTCTTGAAGAAGGATAACTTTCATTGGAATCCAGTGGCTGAAATTGCATTTGAGAAATTAAATCAAGCCATGGCGTCTGCCCCGGTACTAGCTCTACCAAATTTCGAACGAGATTTTGTTCTGGAATGTGATGCCTCAGGGGTTGGAATTGAAGCTGTACTTTCGCAAGATGGTCATCCTATAGCTTATTTTAGTCAAGCTTTGAAAGGGAAAAATGCCTTGCTCTCAACATATGAAAAGCTATTAGCTGTGGTGTTAGCAGTAAATAAGTGGAGGAATTACCTACTTGGACGAAAGTTTGTGATAAGAACTGATCAAGAAAGCCTTAAACACCTTTGTGAACAAAAGATCATGACCCCTGCCCAACAAAAATGGCTGGTTAAGTTAATGGGATATGACTTTGTTATAGAATACAAACCAGGAAAGGATAATGTAGCAGCAGATGCCTTGTCTAGGAGAGAAGAGGTAGAAGGAACTAAAGAGACAGAAATGAGCTTGAAGGCAATCTCGTCACCAATTCCATTATGGATAAAACTTGTGCAAGATGAAGTGCAAAGTGATCCCTAGCTGCAAGAGATAGTAAAGCAAATTCAAGAAGGGGTGAAAGAAGAATCTTGGAAGTTCAGAAACGGGTTGGTATTTTACAAAGGCAGAATATATTTAAGCAAGAAATCAGCTTTAACTAGGCCTATAGTAGAAGAGATCCATGGGGTAGCCAATGAGGGCATGCATAAAACCCTCCAAAGGGTTAGGACAGCTTTTTATTGGCAGAATCTAAGGAAAACAGTAAAGGAAGTTGTTCGAGAATGTACGGTCTGTCAGAGAAACAAAAGTTTAAATACTTTGCCAGCTGGGCTGCTACAACCTCTCCCCATTCCCCGAGAGATATGGGCAGAATTGTCAATGGACTTTATTGAAGGGTTGTCAAGTTCAAAAGGAAAATCTTTTGTCATGGTAGTTGTGGATAGATTGTCCAAGATGGCCCGCTTTATGCCACTTAAACACCCTTACATTGCGGTAACAGTTGCTGAAGCTTTCTTCCAAAATATCTATAGGCTTTATGGGATGCCTAAGAAAATTGTATTTGACAAAGATAAGGTATTCACTAGTTTGTTTTAGAAGGAGCTATTCAACTTGCATGGGACAAGGTTGAATTATTCCACTGCTTATCACCCCCAAGCGGATGGCCAAATAGAAGCGGTGAATAAAATTTTGGAAATGTATTTGAGATGTTTCACGAGGGATCAGCCAAAAAACTGGGTTAAATGGCTTCCTTGGGCAGAGTTGTGTTATAACACAAGTGTTCACTTATCTTCAGGCAAGAGCCCCTATGAGGTAGTGTATGGTAAACCGCCCCCTAGCCTATTAGATTACATCCCTGGAGCCACTTCAGTCGAAGCAGCAGAGATAGAACTCATAAATCGAGATCAAGTCATGAAAATATTGAAGGAAAAACTGGCAGAATGTCAGAATCGTATCAAGAAAGTTTATGATAAAGGTCGAACTGATAGAGAGTTTCAATTGGGGGATTGGGTATTCTTACGTCTACAGCCCTATCGACATGTTTCAGTGGGGATGACGCGCAACCAGAAATTAGCACCCCGATTTTATGGGCCTTACGAAATAGTGGAGAGAATTGGGTTTCTGGCTTATAAGTTGAAACTTCCTGAGGGTTCCAAAATTCATCCAGTATTCCATGTGTCTGCCTTAAAGAAATGCTTAAGAAAGAAAGATCAGTTATTGTCTGAGCTTCCCATGGTGATCAAATCTGATGGTACTTTGGCACCGTAACCACGGTCCATCTTGGAACAACGGACTAGGAACAACCAGGAGGAGTTGTTGATTCTTTGGAAGGGTGCCATAGCAGCATATGCAACTTGGGAACTTGCAGATCAATTCCGTTTGAGGTACCCAGAGTTTTAACCTTGAGGGCAAGGTCTTTATTAAGGGGAAGGGAGTTGTCATGGGTCTAGCCTTGTAGCTAAAAGGCCGTGTAAGCCCAGTGTACTAGTGGGCATAATGTGTTAGGAGAATTCTTTTGTTTTCTGACAAATTAGCTTTGTCTTTTGGTATGTTCTCAAGGGCCCGATTAGTAACTATGTTTCTAGGGCTCAAAAGTGGGTAAACGCGAGTATTGTAAGACTTTTGCGAAACGAACTAAATCTGAGGAGAAATCCAAGACGGTGTTGTGTCCCTTGATGCAGAAGGTGCCATGTCCCTTTGATGTGGGTATGTTTGTTCTTCTTTAACTCTATACTTTTTTCTCTGGTTGTGTGGTTTGAGTTTGTTGTTGGAAGATTCTATGTTGGTTGTTAGCCGTGAATGTGCTGGCTAGTTGTGTTGTGGATTGGTTATTTGAATAGATTATAACAGAATAGCGAGAAAGAGGCGTAAGGGGAAGCATGATAGAGGCTTGGATCGAGCGTTGCAGCCAAAGTACCTAATTTCAAGGAATTTCGAATTATCTCACGACATAAGACTAACATATGCCTAGACACTTTTTGTATGGGACAAAATTTTAACATATTCTCTTCATGTTGAGAAGTGATATTCGACAAATGTAGAGAACCTCTTTAGCTATCAACTATAAAGGCTCAAGATAAGGTTATGATACTATATAAGGTTGGGAAGATCATTCTAAAACTTTTAGGTAAGAGGTAATAAATTCTAGTCATTAATAAGGTTAGACATATGGCAAACACTTATGAGATGAGATCTTAACAATTATGAACCTATAATATTATTAGAGAACAATAATTATGTTTGTATAAACCTTACTGTATTTTTAAGTAAATTACTTAGAAAAAACCATCAAGTTCAACACTATTTTTAACAAATCAAGGTTCTAGGGGAGGAAAAAAAAGCAAATATATAGAAATAAATTGACTCTCCATTTTGTATGGATATGGATTTTGTGTGTGTATATATATATAATTTTAGTTGATTTATGTACACAAATCTATATCCATACAAAATGGAGAGTCAATTTATTTCTACATAATATGCTCTAAAATTGTAGTGTATTTGGTACTATACGCACTTGGTGAGACTATGAACATATTAGATGGGGCCAAAGGCAATGGCTTTAGATGTAAGACCTTTTGAAATTGTACATAATACTTTTGGGTTCGGCTGAACTTGACACTTGCCGAGAAGTACAATTCAAACAATGAGATCATGGGGTATTATCAACATTTTATTGAGGGATATGGAAGCCTCATAGAACCCTTCACCAACTTGTTAAAAAGGATGCTTTTCAATGGTCAACTAAAATACAAGAAGCTTTTGACACCCTCAAGCTATGCCAAAATACCACACCAATTCTTGCACTTTCAAACTTTAAGTTACCATTTCCATTCAAGTGTGACACTTTGAGTAGTAGGATGGGAGTAGTACCATCTCAAGGGAAGAACTCTATTGCCTACTTTAGTAAAGCTTTACATGGTAAACACTTACAACTCTCCACTTATGAAAAGAAAATGTTGATTATTGTGATGACAGTACAGAAATGGAGGCATTATCTTTTGGCTAATAAGTTTATTATTAAAAATGATTAAAGTAGCCTTAAATTCATATAAGATTAATAATTAATTATAACAATTTAACAAAAGTGGTTGGTAAAACTTTTGGGAAATGATTTTGTAGTGGAATATAAGTTAGGTAAGGAGAATATTGATGGGTTACCTAGATAGGGTCAAGAAGGGGGTGAGGAGAATCTGGAGGATGCAACGGGAATCTGTTGTGCCATTTCGACTCTAGTCCCATTGTAGCTAGGTATTATCCAGGGAGAACTTCAAAATCATCCATAGGTGCAAGAGCTACTAGATAGAATTAAGTAAGGCTACAGAGGTTTGGAAGTATAGAGATGGGATCATTCTTTATAAGGGTAGAATCTTTATTCTCGAGGAGTCCCCGTTGATTTTGACTATTATAAGAGAGATACACATCAAGGAACATAAGGGTGTGGTAAAGACCTTGCAAGGAGTCAGAGCCGTATTTTACTCAAAGGGTTTGGGTTTGTTAATGAAGCAAAATGATGACTGGAACATTCGTTGGAGGGGCTGCTCTAGGAGCACCATTTGGATCAGCATTCTCAGAATTGTATCAAACATTTAAAAATGCAATGCAGAAAGCATGTACGTTCAAACCCTTTTTCAGACGCCTTGAGTCCACGCTAGACTCTTGGCAATCATTGGTTGAAGAGATAAGACTGTTAAACATAGTAGCGGGTCACTCAGAAGAGGAAACAAAGTGCCTAATACAAAAAATGGAGGAGGGCAACAAGCTCATCAGGAGATGCTCAGAAGTCAATTGGTGGAACTGTTTCATGAAAGCCCACTATGGGAGGAAGCTCTACAAGTTGGACGAGGACATTAAGAGGTTTTTTCAAGTTGATCTTCAACCATTTAATACAAGGAATGGAGTGGAGGCTTTGGCCGTCTTGAGGGATATCCAAGCCACTCTGAATAAAATGTCTAAGGTTATAAATTTGGACGGCAGAAATGGTGGGTTCTTTTTCCCAGTTCCTCGGTGTGCACCTGGAGAAGTTGAAGATGCAGTTGTTAAAGAAAGAGGTCTCGGTGATTGCTAAGACTGCTTTTGGAGGATATCGAAAGACCACATTAGCTGCAATGTTTGTTAGACAATAAAATGTCTGTCTAGAGAACATATACTTCAAACAAAAAATATGGTCAATATTTTGACTGCAAGACCAACTTGTGTGGTGCCTAAGCCCACCTGCTTTAGCAACAAGCCCAAGGGTCCCCTTATATTGTTTACATAATATACAATCTGAATTTGCAAGGTAGAAATCGAAAATAGAATTCTAGAAAATCTCTATTCACAAGAGAAATTTTTCTTTGAGATACAACATGGATCTCCTATTTGCTCAAATAATCTATCCAAGTGCAAATCTTTACATATATGAACCTAAAACAATGGATTTGAGATGAATGTTGCACAAAAATTCAATATTCACAAATAACTCAATAAATACAACTTGAACAAAAAAAACTAAAGGAACCAAAATGTGAGAAGCACGAATAGCACCAATTTTACACAAAAAACAAAAATGAAAAATGAAAAAATAAAAAAAAAGGAAAGAAGAAGAAAAGGATTGAAAGAAGAAAACAATTACACGAGTTTTCAACTCCTCTCACAACTCTGCTCTACAACCTATGCCCTCCATCTATTGAACGAACCAAAACGAAAAAGACAATTAAATGCTCGGCTAATCTAAAGACTCAGCTTCATGATACGGATTGCCGCCTTCAAAATTTGCACCTTCATCTTCAGTTGACAGCAGCCCTAGTGGCCGATTTTCCACTTTCTAAGCTTTCTAAAGAAGCGGCAGTCATTGTTTCCTTTAGTCTTCTATACTGGTCATCTAGTCTTGTAACTCACTAATATTTCCTTTAAGCGTCTTTCCCTTCATTTTTGGTTTGGCTTTTGCCGCCCTTTTTCCTCCCCTTGCCGACAGCTTGCCTTCCCATCCAAAACCATAGCCCTTCCATCAAAACAAAGTTACCTTGTTGGGAAGATATGGCAGGATGTTGATCAAGAAGGAAGGAAACCATTTTGTTTCAAAATGGTGAGGAGAACTTCGAGGAAAGACCAAATCCCCATCCTCCTTCCCTGTCTAATTTTCCTTTAGTCCAAACAACACCGTTTTAATACATATTTTTGACCTCCAAATCATACGATTACAAATGGTTTTAATTATAGAACTCACAACTTATGTGACAATATTTGTCTTTATAACAAAATTCTATTCTAACATGTCTATTGCAACAGCAGTCCATTTGTCACAAACAAATACAGTATCCAAGAACATTAAATTTATTTATCAAGTTTAATCCATTTCATACATAGCTTATAGTTATCAAAGTAGCAAATTGGATTTAGCAATCTCCTCCTTTTTTCATGATAATAAATCAGATTTTCTATTTCACAAACTATCTATTTTACACTACATAATAATATTCAATATGCACAACATAGATCAGATTTTCATCTACTACACAAAGCTCCCCCCTACTACAAGACACATGTTTCTGATACTCCCCGTTACAATATGAAGTTTCCATATCACAATCATTTACAATCAGCAATTACAGCACAATAATTAGTCCAATTCCATAATCAATGTATTCCAACAACCAGTTACAGCATTCAACAACCAACAACACTATGCCATGATCCAGTACCATCAACCACAGACAATACTCTCTCTCCCTTTTTGTCATCAGCACAAACATACGAAAAGCAACATACATGGAAGAGTGTAGCAATGTAGCAGCACAGCATAAAGAAGTACCTGTGTAGCAGTATAGGAAAAGCAAATGTTAGGCATTCCACACAGATACCCACCAGCATAAGATAGAGACAAACTGCACTCGTAATAGCATGTTCTTACAGCATAAGAACGAAAAGGAAATCCTCTGTGAGTTCCAGTTGGTATAGCATGTCCTTTGTTCTGTTTCTCTCTCGTAATAGGCCTTACACATGGAGATCCATAGGCTCATATGGCAAATATTGCTTTGGCTCTCAACACTTCTAATGAACCATAACATATTCCCACTTAAATTTAAAGCTCATCCAGCTGTAGGAAGTGATAAAATATATTGGTCCTGGTAACACCCAACCGCAAATTAAAACTCAATGATTAGCAGAGAATGTATAAAGAAATCAGCCTAGTGGGAAATCGCATGATACAAATACAAAGCAACAATACCTTTTGTCTACATGATGGCCACATTCTGGATGGCAAGTTCATGCAGGTTGGCAATGGCATGGATACCACGTTTCATCTAGTTCGTGTAATTCTAACCACATATCAATGCGGCCAGCAATAGGGATCCTTTGGTCCTCTAGAAATGAACCAAGGTCCATGAAACACTCTTGAGGATGAAGTCTTCAACTTTTAAATTTAGGTTGCTTTGGAGATAGAGAAGCAGTTTATACTAAGAACCATGAAAAGTTATTCATAAAATGTCATACCAAGAGTTATTAAGATTTTTCTATTTCACACAGCATTTTGATTACACCTCCTTGACTTTATAATGGGCTGGAATGTCTATATAAACTTAAACCAAAACAGAAAGGAAGCAGGAAGAGGAGACACAGGAAAGGTTCTTAATACAAATCATGCATAACCAAAATTGGATGGATCATCAATTGAACAGGAGACACCAAAAAATGGTATAATGTCAAAGTATAGAAGAGGTCAATTCCCAAAATCTAGAACTTATGAAGAATCATCTCAACCGGCTAAAAAGAACATTAGGTCTAGACATCTAGCTCTTCAAAGAATGAGCTCACTCAAAATGTGGAATATAAATCCACAACCAAGCTATACATTAATTTGCTAATCTACTAATCTAATATTCTGCATTATCTATTTACTAAAAGCTATCAACTTCAGAAGATGTCTGCTGCCACTGCCATGACAAATCAAATGGCTTTGTGCACTAGTTGAAAGGGAACCAAGGTTGACAATTATCACAACCGAAACCCAGCACAGATTCCATATTGCTCTCAGGACTGCTGTTCAAGAGTGCAATAAACTCATCCAAATCAAACATTTCATCCATGGAAAACTCTTGTCCATGCCAAACACAGTTTGCAACGCTAGTAGAATCACTTCTGGTGTTAGACAATTCAGGATTTGCTTCTGGCTGGGGTATATTGCTTGGGATGGCAGCTTCCGTGACTTGAGCATGTGAAACATCAACACCCAATTCAGCTCTCTTGTCCTGGTCTCTTAAGTTGTGGGAAGCAGGAATCATACTTTCACTCTCAGCTACATACACTTCAGACTGGATTGATGTGGTTGTAGAATCAGAACCTTGTGGTGTTGCTGCCAAATAGCTGGTTGAGGGGGAGCAATCTGGGAAGTTGAGGCGGGCACGAGGGCCATAAATTGCTCGCGCAGCTTCATCATAGGAAAAGGCGGCTTCAATTGCATCTGCAAAAGTACCAAGCCAGAGCCTTTTCCCTTTTGGCTCGCGGATTTCTGCAACCCAATTCCCCCATGTCCTTTGCCTAACACCTCTATACTTACATAACCAGTTCTCAGGCCCTCCCTTTCCTTTCATACATCCCTTCTTTGACCCCACGGCTGGAGCTTTACGAACTGGTTCACCCTCATTATTGCAAGCTTCAAGCCGAGCATTATGCTCCTTCCACTTGGAAAGGGTCTCAGCCACTAATAGAGTTGTGTCTTCTCCATTCCGTGACTTCCTCTTCCTGCAAGAAGAGACATCGAGTCAGCACTTTGTCCACAATTATTGCTTAATTATCTTGGGCAGTAAAATGCAAAATAAATTACAATAAAGCATTGCCCTGACTAAAAAAAGAGTCAGAATCTGCAGTAAGGGTTGGAAGTAAAAATTCCACTCCCCCCATAAACCAACCAGAGTAATACTAAACAGAGTAATAATAAATAAAAGCTACATATCCAAATAGTGCAATACTGAAAATACAGTATAGTTCTGTATTGCAGCAGAGCATGGGGGGACTCCCACTCAATCCCCCAGTAAACCAACCGGAGTAATACTAAACAGAGTAATACTAAATATAATCTACGTATCCAAACAGATAAATGCTGCAAGAAGAGACATCGTGTCAGCACTTTTTCCACAATCATTGCTTGATTATGTTGGGCAGTAAAATGCAAAATAAATTACAATACAGTATTGCCCTGATAAAAGAACAGTTGGAATCTGCAGTAAAGGTTGGAAGAAAAAATCCCACTCCCCCCATAAACCAACCAGCGTAATACTAAATATAATGTACGTATCCAAACAGATTAATACTGCAAGAAGAGACATCGAGTTAGCTCTTTGCCCGCAATCATTGCTCAATTATCTTGGGCAGTAATATGCGAAATAAATTACAATAAGGTATTGCCCTGATAAAAAAAAAAAAAAACTGTTACAATCTGCAGTAGGGGTTGGAAAGAAAAATTCAAAAACAAAACCAAACAAAATAAAATCAACGTATCCAAACAGTTTAATACTGGAGATAGAGTATAGCTCTTATTGCGGTGAAGCCTGGCGGGGGTTCGGCTCCCCCTCCCCCCATAAACCAACCAGAGTAATACTAAATAAAAGCTACATATCCACACAGAGTAGTAATGGAAATAGAGTACAGTTCTGTACCGCGGTGGAGTCTGGCGGGGGTTCGCGTCTACCCCAACCCCCAACCCGATTTAGACCCACAAGTAACCAAATTGAACATCCCAGAACCATAAGCATGAATTCGAGAAAATGAAAACGCATAAAGAAAACGAAAAAAAAAAAAAAACCAACCTGACCACCTTCCCCTCCGACGACACGGCCATCGAGATTACGTATTTCCGACGATCAATACGCAAGTTCAGACGAACTAGTAAAGCCTTTCTCTCAGAAAACGCGTTTGGAAGCTTCTAGAAGAAAAGCTGGTTGGAACAGAAAACGCAATACAGTTTTGATTTAGCGAAGGTAGAGAGATTCTTAATACTTCCGGGATTTCTTTTAATTATGATCGGGAGATATGACCTCCCAGATCCCGCCACGTGTCCTTTGAAAGCTACCCGAGGCAAGTCCAGCCTGGGTATTGATGAAGACTTTAATTATGACCGGGATAGTCGGGATTCTTTAATTATGATCTGGAGCTCTGGAGGTCCCAGAGCTTGCCACGTTGCAAATGATTCTTACCGGGGGACCAATAAATTCAACTATATTTCGTATATTTAGAGGAAAAAAAATATAATTTTGGTCCACAATTGTTAAAAAAAAAAAAAAGCATTTCACTCTTAACCGAGAAGTATTTTATAATATCAATTCCACTTTTTATTACACTCCATTTGTTTTTTAAAACAACAATTTTAAAGTATACAATTGGATCAACTCGTAATTAAGGTTAATAGTCAATTTATTAATTTGCTTGGAAAGATTTATTAATCCTAAGTTTTTTTAAAATAATAATTAATTAAAAAATACTGCAACCCATGTTTTAAATTAGATGTTAACATAATTTAGTATCACTATTTTCCTTCCTTAAATGAATTATTATTATTATTATTATTATTATTATTATTATTATTATTATTTACTTCTATACTGTATTTTTTATTTTTTAGGAAAAGTGTTATTATAGTGTAATTAACGAAAAATAATTATTATTATATTTTAATTTTTTCTTTCTCATCAGAATTTCTTGTATTGGCTCATTGCCTATACAAATTATGACCCTCGACAACATCCTTCACAAGGTTGTACTAAAGGTTTAAGCAAAACCCAAGAAATAGGGACAGAAGAGTGCAATTTGGCATATTTCCACTCAAAAATTGTCTAGAAACCCCGACCCAACTCAAACTAAGCCCAACCAATGTCATACCTTATATATATATAGATATAGATATTTTAAGAAGTTTGCTAAGCACTAGGAAATGAGAAAAAAGGTGGGATCACTTACATGATCAATGAGATGATATTCTAAATAAATAAATAAATAAATAAATAACAATGAAATGAAAGATCCCTACACAATCAGACGTGATCCTGACCGCATGATTAACCATCTGTTAAGGCTCCCGCATTTGATTCTGCCCCCTCTAATCTCTAATCTTATCCTCATTGTTTGCCATATATATGAAATTATGAACTCCAAATTTTCAAATAATTCAGGTTTTTTAGCTGATTTTAATTTATAAGAATTAAAAAAAAGGATACATAATTTTCACAAAAAATATATATTAAATATAGGTACTTTATGTAAAGCCCTAACCCAATACCTTTAGGTATACTCAATAAAAAGAGAAAAGAATGACTTTTACTTAAGTAAATGTTGGTCAAAGTTAGACACTTTTCTTTTTTAGAAAAAAGAAAGTTTAAGCATGGATATATTCCACATTTTTTACAAGAACTATGAGTTGTTCGTGTTCATTAAGATGTTTAGAGCCTACCATTTGGTCCCATATTTTTCAATGGGGTATTTGATATTTATTTCAATACACATTTTGATGTTCCTTTTGTTATTAATTTGACAAATAGAAATTTTATTTGCTACAAATTGTAGTTCCAGTATCTACTAAAACATGTAAAGTGTATGATTTATACCTTGAAGGTAATGCCTTCTTCATTCGTTCAACTTTTTTTTTTTCAATGATGTGTTATTACAAGAACTATAAACTTAATTACATAAGCACTTTTTTCAAATATATTCCAAAAGAAATTTTAGTACTTCAATGATGCAACTACTTTTGCTCTGTTTATTGTTCTGAAGTTAGCTTTTAACAATCATTTATTCTTCAAAGATATTCTTACATATTTTCTTTTATTGTAAAATCATGCAATTTCGCGTTGTCTATTGATTTTATAATATATTTCACGGTTGTGATTAAACCAAAAGAAAACACAAGAAATTTTTGAAAAATAAAATTAGTGGAGAAAAAGAAAAAATCCTAAATTTTATTGCACCCAATTATTAGGTGTAGAAAATTTGTTACTAGAATCACCTATATTATTCTATGAAGATTGCCTTTCTTTGTGCTCATGTGTGTTGTTTTGATCCTAACAAGATAACTTAAGATGAACCCCAACCCATGCCCCTGACATGGCAAAAGGGTTCAAGTAGCATAGCCTCAAAAGGAAAATGCTTTCTAACATTGGCCTTTTGTTAAGCCCCAAATGTTTTTTTTATCACCGTTCTCATCATTGGCCCCTTCATCACGTCCATGGGTTAGACTAGACCTTCCAGAGGACTTATGCTCGCAGAATCCATATCCACACAAAATAAAGAGTCAATTTACTTCTAAGTCCGGAGTAGCTTTTGCAGAACAGACTAAAAACTTCACAATATCCTCTAAAATCGTAGTGTATCTGGTTCTATTTCTTGCTATCTTTGATTGTTCTTGCTAGAAGATATGAGATATAAGCAAGATTCCATTTTTAGCACAGGTGTCCGCAGTGTGTTGATTGAGCTTTTCTTTCCCTCTTATTCTCTACTTTGTGTTTGTTGACGAAGCA
Organism: Casuarina equisetifolia; assembly: GCA_028551475.1. Lineage (NCBI taxonomy): Eukaryota > Viridiplantae > Streptophyta > Magnoliopsida > Fagales > Casuarinaceae > Casuarina > Casuarina equisetifolia. The sequence goes on along the minus strand of CM052362.1, from coordinate 3,902,676 downwards.
AAGTAACAGCAGGAGCATCGGTTGGTCGGGCTACTCTGGGAGAAACTTCTGAATCGTCATTTTTATAAATTGTATAAAACAGTTAAAAGTGCAGTCAAGAAAGCTAGATTCTTTCAAACGCCTCGAATCCACGCTAGATCCTTAGCCGTCATTCGTTTGAACAGATAAGATAATTAAACATAACCAGTAACAGTGGGGAACAATTTTTTGATCCGAACCCTTAAATTTCATGTCAGTTTCCTTCGGTCAAAAGACAAGACGGTGAAGCTTAGATGCTACTTCACTAAAAGGCAAACAAAAATGCATGGTTCCGTTGAGTTGGCTCGAGGGAATTGGTCGTACCACTATCAAATTCTTACCAAATTGGAGTTCCGCGTGTATAAATGCTTCATTGCGGAGCAATATGAATCAATTTACTAATGTGCTTTATTCCTTTTTCTTTATTTCCTGCTATCTCCTATTGTTCTTGTTTATATTTTGTGTTACTCGCTCATCGGCGCAAAAAGGTGACAAGAAATAGAAGATTTGAGGTATTAGTTGGCTTCCATTTTTGGCATAGAAGTCTGCAGTGTGTGTTCTTGTCTCCTTATGTTACAAAGATACTGCATGTATAGCTTTTCTTTCCCCCTGATGTTCTCCTTTTGGGTTTGTTGCGAAGCAAAGTAATGGCAGAAACATTGGCTGGTGGGGCTGCTTTGGGGGCACCATTTGGATCGGCATTTTCAGATTTGTATCAAACAGTTAAAAGTGCCGTAAGGAAAGCTTGTATGTTCAAACCCCTTCTCAAACGCCTCGAATCCACGCTAGATTTTTGGCAGTCATTGGTTGAGCAGATGAGACAGTTAAACATAGCAGCGGGTCACTCAGAAGACGAAACAAGGGGCTTGATACAAAAAATGGAGGAGGGTACCAAGCTCGTTAGAAAGTGCTCAGAAGTCAATTGGTGGAATTGTTGCATGAAAGCCTATTATGGGAGCAAGCTCCGCGAGTTGGATGAGGACATTAAGAGGTTTTTTCAGGTTGATTTTCAACCATTTAATGCAAGGAATGGGGCGGAGGCTTTGGCCGTCTTGAGGGATATACAAACTACTGTGAATGAAATGTCTAAGATCGTAAATTTAGGCATGAGGAATGGTAGGTTCTTTTTCCCAATTCCTCCATGTACACATGGAGAAGTTGAAGATGCAGTTGCTCAAGAAAGAGGTCTCGATGCTTCCACAGACTGCTTCCAGGGGATGCCGGAAGACCAAGTTGATGACAATGTTTGCTAGGATGGGCAAGTTGAAGTAGGAGTCATTTTGCAGGGTTCGGTAGAACAATTTGTAGTTCTGAGTTTAGGCATCTGGGAGGGTCTTTAGGACTGTAAATGTCTGTAAGTTTGCTTTGTAGTCCTCGAGTTATTGCTAACCTTCACGGACATGTTATGGGAAGGATAGCTTATATAAAGGAAAAGGATCCTCTGTAACATTTCTTATGACTTTTGTGATGAAAAGGAGCAAAAGAAACAAAAGGAAAAACCAATTTTCACATTTGTATAACTGATGGCATTGTTCCAAAACTTGAGACTTACTTTCTTACTGCTTGACCATCATATCTATCTTTTTTGGAACCGTTATTAGACATGAACTGTGCCTTTTGTGGCGGCTTTCTAATTACATTATATTTGGATGTGCATATTTAAGGAGAATATCTTAAAGGACATTTTGGATAAACTATTTGATCACAAGAATCATGGAGAGTTTGAGTTCCAAAGTTAGGAGGAGGAAATCCACCAGTTGGAGCAACTAGTTATTTGAATTTAAGGTTCTAAATTGTTGGTGTGGTATGGATCAAAATCCCTTCTCAAAATGTTTGTGTTTTGTACAGAAAATTACAAGTTTTTTGTGACTTCAAGAACTAGATTTCAAGAATCTAGCTTACATATGACTTAAAGTTAATTATAATAGTTTTATCATAGAACTCGTTTTTTATGTGTTTCAAACCAACTTGTGTACCTAAGTCCACCTCCTTTAGCAACAAGCCAAAGGGTCCCTTATTTATTTTGCATAATATGCAATCTGAATTTGCAGGGTAAAAATTGAAAATACAGACCTGGATAATTTCTCTTTACAAGATAAATTTTTCTTTGAGAAACAACAAGGGTCTCCTATTTGCTCAAATAATCTAAGGGCAAATCTTTACATATACAGACCTAAAATAACTAATTTCATATGAATGATGTGCAAAATTTCAATATTCACAAGTACTTCAATAAAAATAATACTCTGTATCTCAATATCTTTCACCAACTTAATTGAGATTGCTAACATCAAATCAAACAAGAAAACATGTGATTTCAACTCTGGGTCTGCTCCCTCAGCCTACGGATGGTGCTCCTAAGAGTAACAACACTTGCAGTGTTCAATGTGTATGCACCTCCTACTTTCGCCTTTCCACATTCCTTGCAACCACAGATTCCAACGGCCTTCCTCTTCGCTGCATACTTCCTACAAAACTCGCACAAGTATTTATAATCTCAAGGTTTTAAAATGATAAAAACCATAACTTTTTTTACCAGTCTTATCATTTATTGTTTCAAATTTTGGATTGACAGAAGAAAATATGGATAAGATAAAGATAGTAAGAAAGACAAGAACCTTAAAATGGTAAGGATCAGAGTCATCAATAGCCAGTAACTCAACCGTCCTGCAATAGCAATCATATCCATATCTGACGGCTACATCTCCGATGAACAGACCGATACCAAAGATTAATTTCTCCATGCTCAGTGTCTCTCTCTTCAATCTGGTCGACTCCAAGTGGAGAATCCTCCCTCTCAGCCAGACCCTTATCAGCCCCTTGGTCTTCCCAAGCTCGTTCTGGGTCTCCAAGCTCTTGGCTGTGATTCTGAAAAGGGGTCCTAGAGTTTGGAGCAGGAGGTCCAGGTTGTGGGCTCTTGATGAGTTCAGTATCTCTGACATGGTTGTTATGGCGGCCTCAGGCTCACCCTTTCTCCCTTCATGGGGAAAGGCGCCGTTCTGGAGGGAATTCAGCTGCGATTTTGGTGTGATTTGTGTTCTAGTTGGGAGTCTGAGATGATTATAATATAGAGGACATGAAGAACCTGGAAGTAAGCCTACTGTTTCCATGTCTGATTATCTGTGGAAGTTCTTCCGGCAGAGAGACAACTCGGAGAACATGCTGAAATTCCTTAAGTAAAAGGATAATTTTCTTTTGGGAAAATGGGTAAATCCTCTTGGATTTTCACCTTTCTTTTTTTTTTTTTTTTTAAAGAAGGAGATGAGTCTTTTTCATTAGTTTCAATCAAGCAATTTGGAATCCGAAGTACACCTAATTACTAAAAAGATTACTTTGGTCTTAAAAAGATTATCTGTTGAGTAAGGTTTGAAAAATTAATACTCTAGTCTTGTAGAATTTTAATGAAATGAAAGATATAATATTTTAAGTTTGATAAATTAGACACTTTATGTCATCATCGTGTATCACGATTGGGAATAATTTTTTTTGGCGTTTTGTCGGTTCTGAATCCTTCTACAAATGCGAACCCAAGAAAAGAAGACGCATACCTTCGATTCTTGGATCTGATTTCAGTTTCCTCAGCGAAAGCGGCACAGAAAATCTATGCACGCCATGATAAACGGAACGCATCATGTCCCGAATTTCGAGTCGGCGCGTGGGCTTCAACTTAACCACGTAGCTACCATATTATTAGGGTTCAACAATTACTGTGTGTGCATGCCCACCTTACCTATGTTTAAACGGGAACAACTAAGCAGAAAACGACAAGCTTGACACTTTTTTTTTTTTAATAACAAAATATGGATCTAGGGAAGAAAAATAAATTGCAATTTTAGTAGTTTTATGTACAAAAAATACATACCCATACCAAATGGAAAGCCAATTGACTTCCAAGTCTCGAATAGCATTTGCAGAACAGATTATGCTTTAAAATAGTAGTGTATCTGGTGTACACGCGCTTGGTGGGAGCGTCAAGAGACCAAAGTCATCTGTACGGTTTGTACGGCATCGACACCGGAGACTGGCACCCACAAAAATGACGGGGGAGCAAATGGAATCCGCTGTATTCCTAATAGTGTGCAGTTGCAGCCTCATGAACCTTAGAGCGCGTGCGCTTCAACTAAATTACGAAGCAATCACATTACTGGGGAACAACAGTAACTGTTTGTATTGACTTTTGTCTTGTGTTTTAAAAGAATATATTTAACTTAAATTTTAATATAGAGTTAAAATATTTAAAATTTAATATAAAAATTAATTTAAAAGTTGAAGAATTCTCTTTTAATTTATATTTAATTTTAGAGATCTTAATTTTTAATATAAAACTCTTATCTTTTACATAGATTTAAATAAACAAAATCTATATTTGTACAAAATGGAGAGTCCATTTGCTTCTAAGTCCGGAAAAGCATTTGTGCAACAAACTAAAAACTACCCAACATGTTCTAAAATTGCAGTGTATCCGGTACTACACGCGCTTGGTGAGACCGTGAACGAATTGGATGGGACCTAAGACAATGGCTTTGGATGCAAAGACATAAGGTGGGGATAAGAACACCACGAACTTTGGCTTAATTATTCCCTTGTCGGCACAAAAAACGTGAGAAGAAAATAGAAGACCTGAGATTTAAGTTGGTTTGCATTTTTGGCATAGGTGTCTAGAGTGTGTTCTTGGTCATATAGAGCTTTTGAGTCTGTTGACAAAGCAAAGTAATGTCAGAAGCATTGGTTGGATCCGCGCTTTCAGAATTGTCTGAAACAGTTAAAAATGCAGTAAAGAAAGCTTGTGTGTTCAAATCCCGTCTCAAACGTCTCGAATCCACGCTAGATTCTTGGCAGTCATTGGTTGAACAGATAAGACAATTAAACATACTAGCTGGTCACTCAGAAGAGGAAACAAGAGGCCTGATACAAAAAATAGAGGAGGGCAACAAGCTAGTCAGGAAAGCTCAAAAGTCCATAGGTGGAACTATTGGATGAAAGCTCATTGTGGGAGGAAGCTCTGCGAGTTGGAGGAGGACATTAAGAGGTTTTTTCAGGTTGATTTTCAACCATTTAATGCAAGGAATGGAGTGGAGACTTTGGCCCTCTTGAGGGATATCCAAACCACTCTGAATTATATGTCTCAGGTTATAAATTTGGGTGTGAGGAACGGTAGGTTCTTTTCCTCAGATCCTCCAGGTGCACATGGAGAAGTTGAAGATGCAGCTGCTCAAGAAGGTACTTCATCGCCAATTCTTTTTCCTATATAGTGACTTTCTTTTAGTCAGTGCCCTATGAAATCTCTGAAGTTGTATGTGGATTCTTTTAAACAGAAACCCGTGAGAGGTTAATCAAATCAAATCACTTAGCATGCTGTCTTTTTGTTCTGAACCCAAATCAATGGCATTGCATTCGCACTGAGCCGTTAATTTTTTGCAAGGGTAACGTTACGGGTCAGACTGGCATCAGCAAGGCACCAAGAACCAGCTATCATCCTTTCGAAAGGTAGAATTTTCGGTAGGTCAGTGAAGCGCGATGCGTGAGATTTAGCAATATGTAGTAGGAGTCGTTGTTCAGGCTATGGTAGAACAATGTGTAGTTCTGAGTCTAGATATCTGTGAGGGTCATACTCTGTTTTTAGGACAGCAAATGTCTGTAAGTTTGCTTCTTAAGTCCTTGAGTTATCGCTAATCTTAATAGACACGTTATATGAAGGATAGCTTGTTCATGAGAAGTGGATTGTCTAATTTTTTTTTTGTTTTAATGAAAGGTTAAATTATATATTACCGTAAAAATTTACAAGATTGTTCGGTTACAAACCATCATTATTTAAACTTAAATATTACACTTGACAAATTTCAAAATTCTTATAAGAATTTATTATAATTTATAAGCTTAACTCTTCTGGTAGATGAAATCTTTCCTCTCACATCCTTTTTAATTTTCTTATAACTCTTGTAATGAAAAGCTAGGAAACCGTTTCTCGCTAGTGAAGATTTGTTTTTTTGTCTTGCTTCTTTTTAATCTAGCAAAGGTTGGTGGCAAGAATAAGAGGCTCGTTGACATTTTCCTCAACGACCCAACAGTCACTGGGTCTGTTCCTCTTGCGCATAACAAGTAACTGAAGGATCGTCAGAAAAAAATCTTGTCATGAGGTAGCCAACTTAGCCAACGCTGTATAAACATTGATAGCCATCGCTAATCTTGTTTCATTCTTTTCATTTACTGCTGTCATTTTTGTGCTTTTGAATGGTAGGGTACATTGGAGTTTTTACAATAAAAGAGTAGCAAAAGAAACAAAGGAATAACTAATTTTCACATCTACATAATTGATGGCATTGTTTCAAAATTTAGAATTTACTTTCTCACGACTTAGCCATCACATCTATCCTTTCTAAGTCTCTTAGATAATTTCTCTTCACTTGATGGGTCCATGGTTTTCTAAAGATGCGAAAACAAGAAATAACATCTTAATCTTCCACAGTTAAGTATCTTGCCATGATAGTCATTTCTTGTGAGGTAATTTGAGTTTTGAGACTTCTTGATGTTTTATCATCTTTGTTGCTTTTTTATTTATTTTGTAATAATGGAATTATCATGAAAATAACTAAGAATCCTACCGTTTATAAGAGAGCTAAACACATTGATAATAATTGTCAATTTATATGTGAAATATTACAAGTAAAATTATTCACACTTCCCATATTGAAATCAAGGAAAAACTAGTAGATTTATTCCTTAAAGCCTTTGAGATACAATAGCATCACTTCCTTCTCGACAAGCTAGTAACCTTTGATTTGTATGCATCACCAACTCGAAGGGAAAGTGTCAAAAGCAATGCTATTGATGTGGGAATTATAAAAAGACTTATTCTTATTGATAAGAACACATACATAGAGATTGAAAGAATGATCAATCTTGTATTTACCTTGTGTTCTAATGTTAGAAGAAGCAAATGGAAAATGGTTTGAAACTCAAATGTACGAGTATTCTAACTACAACATTCTATTATCTAAAGGTTTATAGCATGATTTGGGTGAAGGTATTATCCATTATACAATGGGTTTACATATATTTTCTCAACATCCCTCTTCAAGTTGATACACGACATAAAGTATACATGCCTAGCTTGCCTAATAGAAAATGGTGTTGTGAAATTTCTAAAGCCTTCATTGAAATATTCATGGGTTGATCTTGTGACAAATCATGCTACATATGTATGATTCCCATAATTACCTTCTCATGTATGAAATGATAATCCACTGCTATGTATTTGGTTTTATTTTTTATGAAGAACTCGATTATTAACAAGTTTGATGTCATGTGATCATTGTGGAATTGTTAGTCACTTTAAAAACAATGCTATAAGTTTTTGCTACTCACAACAATAGAATATCTATGATAAAAGGAAGATGGATAACCAAACTTCCACCAATTAGGTGGCTACTATAGTCTCCAATGACAAGAAGACCTTGAAACTTAATCTCAATGACTATGAGAAGATTGTCACTCTCCTTAATGGGATGCTGCATCAAACACATAAGAGACTATTTTTTGTGAGTGGCCAATTTGCTCATAGTATCATTCTTTGGAGTGACCAATGGTTCCACAAGAAGTACATGAGATCAAAAAATTGCATTCAAAACTTTTGGTGACCATTTTTAGAGAATTCTTGCTCAAATGAGACACACATCCTAGTCACTAGTGGCATAAGTGAATCTCTTGTAAATATCTAATAAGTGAGAGGTTAGAAGCCAAGAAAGAACAACTCCATTATATCTCTCCCACCGTGGATATAAGGGCAAATTTAGAGTTGGCTCTAGGAAAGAACCATCAACCAATCCAATTTTGTTCTTCCTTAATAATGTCATCTTTATATCTCTACTCCAAGCTACGGAATTGGTGGCTCTAGTGAGTTTTCCATGACAATGAGCACGCTGGCATCACCGGAATGCAAAAGTAGAAGATCCTCCTATCGCACTAGTGCAGTAGCAAGGGGTTCTCTTGAAATGGGCAGCGGAGAACGGCAGCCTCTGCCATGTGGTTGTTATCGATTGGTGCAAGTGGATCTTCCTCATGCTCTGTCCTCATCGCTACTTGCATCCATCAACAAGTTGTGAACAAGAACACGGTTTGGAGCGGCTGTCTAGGAAGGGAAAACATTGGGGTGTGCAATGTATTCAACAAAAATCATAATAAGAAAAAGGTGAAAAAGAGATTTAAAAAAAAAACGGAATAATAGTGCGGACGCGAGAGGGAAAACAAATGGGAAAACATATCAGAAAATAAAGATTAACTTGCTCTTAATACTATGATAAGAAGAATACATACAAGAGATTGGAAGAATGCTCAATCTTGTATGTACTTTATGTTTCAATGTTACAAGAAGTAAATAAAAACGATTTGAAACTTAAACATACAAGTATTTTGAACACAATATTCTATCACCCAAGGATTTATAGCATGACCTGAGAGAGGGTATTATCCACTTCTCAAAAGTTATTATGAAATCCATGCTGCTCGGAGATCAACTTTTTAAAAGTGAATTTCATCTCAGTTTCCTCGGGCTGACGAGGAAGGGGACAGTAAGCCCAAATGGTTAAATTTGATCTCTTCAACACTGTTGAATTTCATAACGGTTTCCTCGTGTTGATGCAGAAAGGTTGATTCAGATTTATGAACCCCGCGATTATAGCGCGGTGGTGACGTCATCTTAGCTTTTACAGGTTGATGTACACAGATTGAGTCAGACTTATAAACCCCGCATTTCGAGCTCGTGGGCATCGACAATGTTGAATGTCATCTTAATTTCCTCAGGTTGGTTCAGACTTTTGAGCCCCACATTTGGAGCGTGGGGGGCTTCAACTTAATTACGAAGCAGCCTCATTATTAAGAGACAATAATTACTGTGTTTTAACGTAAACCCCTTAGCAGAAACCATAAGTTCAACACTTTTTCAACAAATGAAGTATCTACAGAAAAAGTAAAGGACTTTTAGTCAGAGTTATGCACACAAAAGGATAGTCAGTTTACTTTTAAGCCTCAGACAGTGTATTACAATCTAAAAGTTATTGAACCCACCGTACCAAAAAAGTACAGAATATGCTCTAAAATCCTACTTTATCTAGTTTACCCGTCCTTGTTGAGAGTGCGAAGGGATGAGACTTGAGACAATGACAGCAAATGCGTCATGTTTGGTAGGCACAGCTTTTTGTGATGCTAACAGTCAAAAACGACCCGGAAGCTAATTGTGCTCTAGTAGCGCTTTCCACTTTCTAAGCTTAGACAAAGATACAAAAGAGGATTCCCTAAATAGCTCTTGTGCTCAAAGAACTAACATAGAACCCGAATGGATTAGAAAATAAAGCATCCCACAAGAAGATAACAATTACACAAAAGTTTTTAACTCCTCTCACAACTCTGCTCTACATCCCACGCCCTACATCCAGTTAAAAAACCAAAAAAGAAGACCACAATTAAATGCTCAGCTAATCAAAAGACTTAACTTCATGAAACAGGTTGCTGCCCTTCAAAATCCGCGTCTTCATCTTCAGTTCAAACCAGCTCTAGTAGCGCTTTCCACTTTCTAAGCTCTTTGTTTCTTTAGAATAAAGGAACAGTAGTCTTTGTTTCTTTTAGTCTTCTTTGCTGTTCATCAAGTCTTGCATGTATCACTATTATTTCTTCAAGAGCCTTTCCCTGCAGAATCTTCAGGAACCCATGGGTCCTACATTTTTCTTGGCCTTTTTCCTCCCCTTGACGACAGCTTGCTTTCCCATCCAAAATCATAGACTTTCCATCAAAACAAAAGTAACTTGTTGGGAAGATATGGCAGGATGTTGATCAAGAAGGAAGGAAACCATTTTGTTTCAAAAGAGTGAGAAGATATGAGAACGTGGAGAATATCCTCTAAAATTGTAGTGCATCTGGAGCACGCGCGCTTGGTGAAAACGTGAAGATACCATAGACAACGATTGAAGTGTAAGACTTTTTGGGACAGGTACAGTCCAAAGACAACGACATGGAATTTTAAGCCTATGATATGCGGAACGACGTGGAATTTGAAGTCTTTGATATGCCGGACCACATGGAATTTTAAGTCTTTGATATATGGGACGACATAGAATTTAAATCTTTGATATACGGGAACAGTCCGAAAATTGATCTCTACTCCACATAAATCCAGGACTGGCGAGCCAGGTTTTCGTCAATTTATTTAGCCTTTAATTAAGGTGCATATGTACTTGTTTGTTCATATTGCTATCTCAAATTGTTCCTGCTCATATTTTGTGCGATTCGCTCGTCAGCACAAAAAAAGTCAGAAGAAATTGAAGATCTGAGATATAAGTTGGCTTCCATTGTTGGCATGGGTTTCCAGAGTGTCTTCTTGCTTAGATAGAGCTTTTGAGTTTGTTGAAGAAGTAAAGTAATGGTAAGAACGTTGGTTGGAGGGGCTACTTTGGGAGCACCATTTGGATCAGCATTTCAGAATTGTATCAAACAATTCAAAATGCGGTAAAGACAGCTTATATGTTCAAATCCCGTCTCAAATGCCTCGAATCTATGCTAGATTCTTGGCTCATTGGTTGAACATATAAGATAGTTAAACGTGGTAGCTGGAAAAATGAAACTAGTTGCAGTGGTGCGAACTAGAAAGGCATTGCGTGTTTGCTTTGCCAAAAGGAAAATCAGGCAAGAAAAATTTTAAGGGCAAGAAATTGATTGTGTATTTATGTGGTAAACTTTTAAAGACAAATGGCCAAACTGACGATGCCAACTATCATGACGAAAAATTGAATTACAACAAGACAAAGCATGTAGAATACATGAAGGATTCTTTAAGGAAAGTAAATAACGTTGAAACATGATAAAAGGAGTCTAGAATGGATGAACAAAGAAAGTATAGCCCCTAATTAGCCTTGTTGAGACTTATTAGAACCTCAGTCATATGATCTTGAAATATACAAAAATTATTGGAAAAATTGCCACACAATTATTATTACAAGTGAGTTTTTTGATGGATGATAAATTATATTAAAACTATGAGGCAAACAAAACATGATGGAGATTTAAAATGGGGTAAGGACGATAGTGACCTACTTGTGTGATAGGACTATAAGACTTGTCAAGTAAGGTTATAGAGATAAGGGTTACACATGGAAAAAAAGAATCTAAAAGATGTAAATTACGTTTAATGTGGTTACTGACTCTTGAGTCAATGATTTAAATTGATGATCCAATACTATCAACTACAAACAATACTATCTCTCCCTTTTTGTCATCAGCACAAACATACGAAAAGCAACACTCGTGGAAGAGGTGTAGCAATGTAGCAGCACAACACAAAAAAGTACCTGTGTAGCAGTATAGGAAAAGCAAATCTTGGGCATTCCACACAGATACCCACCAGCATAAGATAGAGACAAACTGCCCAAAAGGTAAAGAACGCGAAGGAAATTCTCTGTAAGTTCTAGTTGGTATAGCATGTCCTTTGTTGTGTTTCTTTCTCGTAATAGGCCTTACACATGGAGATCCATAGGCTCATGTGTTTTGGCTCTCAACACCTCTAATGAACCATAACATATTCCCACTTAAATTTAAAGCTCACCCAACTGTAGGAAGTGATAAAATATATTGGTCCTGTTAACACCCAACCGCAAATTAAAACTTAGTGACTAGCATAGAATGTATAAAGAAATCGGCCTAGTGGGAAATCGCATGATACAAATACAAAGCAACAATACCTTTTGTCCACATGATGGCAAAATTCCGAATGGCAAGTTCATGCAGGTTGGCACTAGCATGGATACCACCTTTCATCTAGTTCATGTAATTCTAACCACATACCAATGCGGCCAGCAATAGGGGTCCCTTGGTCCTCTAGAAATGAACTAAGGTCCATAAAACACTCTTGAGGATGAAGTCTTTACCTTTTAAATTTAGGTTGCTTCGGAGATAAAGAAGCAGTTTATACTGAGAATCATGAAAAGTTATTCATAAAATGTCATACCAAGAGTTACTAAGATGTTTCTAATTCACACAGCATTCTGATTACACCTCCTTGACTTTATAATGGGCTGGAATGTCTATATAAACTTAACCAAAACAGAAAAGAAGCAGGAAGAGAAGAGAGTACAAGAAAGTTTTTGAAGTACAAATCATACAAAACCAAAACTGGATGGATCATCAATTGAGCATGAGACACCAAAAAATGGTATAATGTCAAAGTACAGAGGAGGTCAATTCCCGAAATCTAGAACTTACAAAGAATCATCTCAATCAGCTAAAAAGAACACTAGGTCTAGACATCTAGCCCTTCAAAGAATGAACTCACTCAAAATGTTTACAAAAGTAATATCACTCAAAATGTGGAATATAAATCCACAACCAAGCTATACATTAATTTGCTAATCTACAAATCTAATATTCTGCATATCTATTTACTAAAAACTATCAACTTCAGAAGATGTCTGCTGCCACTGCCATGACAAATCAAATGGCTTTGTGCACTAGTTGAAAGAAAACCAAGGTTGACAATTATCACAACCGCAACCCAGCACAGATTCCATATTGCTCTGAGGACTACTGTTCAAGAGTGCAATAAACTCATCCAAATCAAACATTTCATCCATGGAAAACTCTTGTCCATGCCAAACACAGTTTGCAACGCTAGTAGAATCACTTCTAGTGTTAGACAATTCAGGATTTGCTTCTGGCTGTGGTATATTGCTTGGGATGGCAGCTTCCGTGACTTGAGCATGTGAAACATCAACACCCAATTCGGCTCTCTTGTCCTGGTCTCTTAAGTTGGGGGAAGCAGGAATCATACTTTCACTCTCAGCTACATACACTTCAGACTGGATTGATGTGGTTGTAGAATCAGAAACTTGTGGTGTTGCTGCCAAATAGCTTGTTGAGGGGGAGCAATCTGGGAAGTTGAGGCGGGCACGAGGGCCATAAATTGCTCGCGCAGCTTCATCATAGGAAAAGGCGGCTTCAATTGCATCTGCAAAAGTACCAAGCCAGAGCCTTTTCCCTTTTGGCTCGCGGATTTCTGCAACCCAATTCCCCCATGTCCTTTGCCTAACACCTCTATACTTACATAACCAGTTCTCAGGCCCTCCCTTTCCTTTCATACATCCCTTCTTTGACCCCACGGCTGGAGCTTTACGAACTGGTTCACCCTCATTATTGCAAGCTTCAAGCCGAGCATTATGCTCCTTCCACTTGGAAAGGGTCTCAGCCACTAATAGAGTTGTGTCTTCTCCATTCCGTGACTTCCTCTTCCTGCAAGAAGAGACATCGAGTCAGCCCTTTGTCCACAATCTTGCTCAATTATCTTGGGCAGTAAAATGCAAAATAAATTACAATAAAGTATTTCCCTGATTGAAAAAAGAGTCAGAATCTGCAGTAAGGGTTGAAGCAAAAATCCCACTCTCCCCGTAAACCAACCAGAGTAATACTGAAAATACAGCTACATATCCAAATAGTGTAATACTGAAAATACAGTATAGTTCTGTATTGCAGCAGAGCATGGGGGGACGCCCACTCACTCCCCCAGTAAACCAACCGGAGTAATACTAAACAGAGTAATACTAAATATAATCTACGTATCCAAACAGATTAATACTGTAAGAAGAGACATCGAGTCAGCTCTTTGCCCACAATCATTGCTCAATTATCTTGGGCAGTAATATGAAAAATAAATTACAACAAGGTATTGCCCTGATAAAAAAAACTGTTACAATTTGCAGTAAGGGTTGGAAGCAAAAATCCAAAAACAAAACAAAACAAAATAAAATCTACGTATCCAAACAGTGCACTACTGGAGATAGAGTATAGTTCTTATTGCGGTGGCCTGACGGGGGTTCAACTCCCCCTCCCCCGACAAACCAAACAGAGTAATATTAAATAAAAGCTACATATCCAAACAGAGTAGTAATGGAAATAGAGTACAGTTCTGTACCGCGGTGGAGTCTGGAGGGGGCTCGCGTCTACCCCACCCCCCAACCCAAATTATACCCACAAGTAACCAAATTGAACATTACAGAACCATAAGCATGAATTCTTAACCGAGAAAATGAAAACGCAAAAAGAAAAAAAATGAAAAAACATAAAACTCAAATAAACTTCGAGAAAGGTTTCGATAAACCAACCTGACTACCTTCCCCTCCGACGACACGGCCATCGAGATTACGTATTTCCGACGATGAATACGCAAGTTCAGACGAACTAGTGAAGCCTTTCTCTCAGAAAACGCGTATGGAAGCTTCTAGAAGAAAAGCTGGTTGGAACAGAAAACGCAAGATAGTTTTGATTTAGCGAAGGTAGAGAGATAGTTAATACTTCCGGGATTTCTTTTAATTATGATCGGGAGATATGACCTCCCAGATCCCGCCACGTGTCCTTTGAAAGCTACCCGAGGCAACTCCGGCCTGGGTATTGATGAAGACTTTAATTATGACCGAGATAGTCGGGATTCTTTAGTTATGATCTGGAGCTCTGGAGGTCCCAGATCTTGCCACGTTTCACCTGGAAGCTACCGGAGGTAAAATATCTATATTTTAAGAAGTTTCCTGAGCACCAGGAAATGAGAAAAAAGGGCGGGACCACCTACATGATTATTGAGATGATATTCTAAATAAATAAATAAATAACAATGGAAAAAAAGATTAAGGACAAAAGGAAGAAGAAGATTAAAAAACAAAGATCCCTATAACAATGAAATGAAAGATCCTTACACAATCAGACATGATCCTGGCGGCATGTTAACCATCTGTTAAGACTCCCGCACTTGATTCTGCCCCATCTGATCTCATTGTTTGCCATATATATGAAATTATGAACTCCCAATTTTCAAATAATTCAATTATTTTATCAAATTTTAATTTATAAGAATTACAAAAAAAAAAGGAGACATAATTTTCACAAAAAATATATATTAAATATATGTTCTTTATGAAAAGTCCTAACCCAATATCCTTAGGTCTACACAATAAAAGGATAAAAGAATGACTTTTGCTTAAGTAAATGTTGGTCAAAGATAGACACTTTTCTTTTTTGAAAAAAAAAAAAGTTTAAGCAAGGGATATATTCCACATTTTTTACAAGAACTATGAGTTTTTAGTATCCATTAAGATGTTTAGAGCCTTCCATTTGATCCCATCTTTTTCAATGGGTATTTGATATTTATTTCAATACACATTTTGATATTCCTTTTCTTATTAATTTGACAAATAGAAATTGTATTTGCTACAAATTGTAGTTCTAGTATCTACTAAAACATGTAAAGTGTATGATTTATACCTTGAAGTTAATGCCTTCTTCATTCGTTCAACTTTTTTTTTTCAATGATGTGTTATTACAAGAACTATAAACTTAATTACGTAAGCACTTTTTTCAAATATATTTCAAAAGAAATTTTAGTACTTAAATGATGCAACTACTTTTGCTCTGTCCATTGTTCTGAAGTTAACTTTTAGCAACCATTTATTTTTCAAAGATATTCTTATATATTTTCTTTTTATTGTAAAATCAAGTTGTGATTAAACCAAAAGAAAACACAAGAAATTTCTTAAAAAATATTAATAGAGAAAATCCTAAATTTTATAGCACCCAATTACTAGATGTAGAAAATTTGTTATTAGAATCACCTACGTTATTCTATGAAGATTGCCTTCCTTTGAGCTCATTTGTGTCGTTTTGATCCTAACAAGATAACTTAAGATGAACCCTGACCCATGCCCTTGACATGGTAAAAGGGTTCAAAGTGTTGGATCCCTTAGTCCTTTTTGTAAGCATGATCATATGAAATTAAAGAAAGAAAGTTAGTTTCAAACTTCAAAAGTGGGAATGAAACAACATTTTCATCGTATGACAAGTAGCATAGCCTCAAAAGGAAAATGCTTTCTAACATTGGCCTTTTGTTACGCCCCAAATGATTTTTTATCACCGTTCTCATCATTGGCCCCTTCATCACGTCCATGGGTTAGACCTTCCAGAGGACCTATGCTTGCAGAATCCATATCCACACAAAATAAAGAGTCAATTTACTTCTAAGTCCGGAATAGCTTATGCAGAATAGACTAAAAACTTCACAATATCCTCTAAAATCGTAGTGTATCTGGTTCTATTTCTTGCTATCTTTGATTGTTCTCGCTAGAAGATATGGGATATAAGCAAGCTTCCATTTTTAGCACAGGTGTCCGGAGTATGTTGATAGAGCTTTTCTTTCCCTCTTATTCTCTACTTTGTGTTTGTGGATGAAGCAAAGTAACTGCAGGAACATCGGTTGGTGGGGCTACTCTGGGAGCAACTTCTGAATCGTCATTTTTACAAATTGTATAAAACAATTAAAAGTGCAGTCAAGAAAGCTAGATTCTTTCAAACGCCTCGAATCCACGCTAGATCCTTAGCCGTCATTCGTTTGAACGGATGAGATAAATAACCATGACCAGTAACAGTGGAGAACAATTTTCCGATCCGAACCCTTGAATTTCATGTCAGTTTCCTTCGGTCAAAAGACAAGACGGTGAAGCTTAGATGCTACTTCGCTAAAAGGAAAGCAAAAATGCATGGTTCCGTTGAGTTGGCTCGAGGGAGGGCATTGGTCGTACCACTATCAAATTCTTACCAAATTGGAGTTCCGCGTTGTATAAATGCTCGATTGCGGAGCAATATGAATCAATTTACTAATGTGCTTTATAGTTTTTTCTTTATTTCCTGCTATCTCTCATTGTTCTTGTTCATATTTTGTGTTACTCGCTCATCGGCGCAAAAAGGTTACAAGAAATAGAAGATTTGAGGTATTAGTTGGCTTCCATTTTTGGCATAGAAGTCTGCAGTGTGTGTTCTTGTCTTCTTAAGTACCAAAGATACTGCATGTACAGCTTTTCTTTCCCTCTGATGTTCTCCTTTTGGGTTTGTTGTGAAGCAAAGTAATGGCAGAAACATTGGCTGGTGGGGCTGCTTTGGGGGCACCATTTGGATCGGCATTTTCAGATTTGTATCAAACAGTTAAAAGTGCAGTAAGGAAAGCTTGTATGTTCAAACCCCTTCTCAAACGCCTCGAATCCACGCTAGATTTTTGGCAGTCATTGGTTGAACAAATAAGACAATTAAACATAGCAGCGGGTCACTCGGAAGAGGAAACAAGGGGCTTGATACAAAAAATGGAGGGTAAGAACCTCGGTTAGAAAGTGCTCAGAAGTCAATTGGTGGAATTGTTGCACGAAAGCCTATTATGGGAACAAGCTCCGCGAGTTGGACGAGGACATTAAGAGGTTTTTTCAGGTTGATTTTCAATCATTTAATGTCTAAGATAGCAAATTTAGGCACAAGGAATGGTAGGTTCTTTTTCCCAGTTCCTCCGCGTACACATGGAGAAGTTGAAGATGCAGCTGCTCGAGAAAGAGGTCTCGGTGCTTGCACTGACTGCTCCCGGGGGATGCCGGAAGACCAAGTTGGTCACAATGTTTGTTAGGATCGGCAAGTTAAAGTAGGTGTCGTTGTACAGGGTCTGGTAGAACAATATGTAGTTCTGAGTTTAGACATCTGTGAAGGTCTTTAGGACTGTAAATAGCTGTAAGTTTGCTTCGTAGTCCTCTTGAGTTATTGCTAACCTTCACGGACATGTTATGGGAAGGATAGCTTATATAACAGAAAGGATCCTCTGTAACATTTCTTATGACTTTTGTAATGAAAAGTAGCAAAAGAAACAAAAGGAAAAACCAATTTTCACATTTGTATAATTGAAGGCATTCTTTCAAAACTTGAGACTTACTTTCTCACTGCTTAGCCATCATATCTATCCTTTTTGGAACCGTTATTAGACATGGAATTATGCTTTTTGTGTGATGCTTTCTGATTACATTATGTTTGGATGTGCATATTTAAGGAGAATATCTTAAAGGATATTTTGGATAAACCATTTGATCACAGGGATCATGGTGAGTTTGAGTTCCAAAGTTATGAGGAGGCAATCCACCAGCTGGAGCAACTACTTATTCGAATTTAAGGTTATAAATTGTTGGTCTGGTATGTATGGATCAAAATCTCTTCTCAAAAAGTTTGCGTTTCGTACAGCAAATTGCAAAATTTTATGACTTTAAGAACTAGATTTCAAGAATCTAGCTTACATATGACTTAAAGTTAACTATAATAGTTTTATCATAGAACTTTTTTTTTATTGTTAGGTCCTAAGTTACCTAAGGAGGGGGGTTGAATTAGGTGTCTCCCTTATTTTTCTTTTATAGACCCACTTTATCCTAAGTTATAAAAATCTATAGCTATCAAAATCAAATATGAAGTTATTAGAGAAATAGAAATATACCTAATAGAACAAGTTATAATCACACAAATAGAGATACACACTGAACCCTTTTTTTAAGTGAATTAGACTCTTTAGTTTAAGTCCTATTCCACCTCCTTTAGTAAAGTACTGAAAGATCCTTTTCCTTTTCAAAAGAGAAAACAATTTCTCTTTATGTTTACAATGGGACAGCAATTCACGGATTACAAATCAGAACAAGAAAATCAAACAGTATAGCACCTCAACTAGATAATCAATACAATATTAAGCTTATAACAGTGCTGAAAGGAAAAAAAAAAACCCAAGGTTGGGTAAAACCCTAACCTTTGGATTTTGAGATCGAAGCAAAATATAAATGATATAATCAAAACAATGATTTTACTTCAATACAGAGCTTACAAAGATTAGAAAGCCTTTAGGAAGGGATATAAATAGGGCTTGAACTTCTTGAAGAACTTTTTCTCTTGATTCTTTCCACTTAGATGATGTTCTTCACATGGGTTCTCTTCCTTTTATGGAAGCCATCAGCCACCAACCCATCTTGGGAATTTCTTCCCGTTGGAGATTCTTCCCATTGGCTCAAGTCTTAATCTCTAGTGAAGTTAACGGCAAATCTTCATTTGATTTCTTCATTTGATTTCAAAAGAGAGAGAAAGAGAGAGACAGAGAGATAGAGAGACAGAGACATAAGGCGAGACTGATTTAGGGCTTTTCTTTCCTTAGCAATTGAGCGACGTCGTTATGCTTGTGGGTTTTCAAGTCGAGTCATGTGAAACAATGTATGGGTCTCACATAGGATAGGCGGGCTGCGCATGGGTTGCATCTTGGTGTTGCGTGGACTCTCCTAGTGATTTTGACTGGAACCTCTTGGGCCATGAATTTACTTGATTGGTGTAATAATAGACTTGGGCCTCATAACTGAGTTGGTCTTTCAACCATATAATATCCTGCCCAAGAACAACAGTAAAGTAAAAATGTATCCAATATAAACTATAATTATTTTATAGCTTAATTGTTTTTCTTTCCTTAATACCAATCATTAAAAACATTATATTTATCAATCTCCCCCTTTTTTTATGATGATGAAAATAAAACCTTTAATGCATGTTTGCTCCCCTTGATCATATGATATGATCAATGACATGAGACAATTAATGATAAGTACGCATGCAAATTTTGTTTACTCCCCCTGACAATAAGATATAAGCATCAATATCATGTATAGATTCTAATTTCCGTGTGCTCCCCTTATCATTCTGTAGTTTATATATTGTTGGCTTATAAAGCAATTGTAATTATAAACTAATTTCCAAATATGGGTTTCTAATATGACCATGATATTTATGTCTCCATATTAGGCGCAGTAGTCAATGCTATGATTATACTAATATGGCAATGTTAGGTTCAAATTCAAATAAAAGAATTAAATGATATGTCATATGAAAAATGTTAAATGTGGAAGGTGTGAAGGCGTCAAGACAATATTCTACATGGCAATAGTTTCCAAAATATGCATATACAAAGCATTAAATGGAATACATTGAAAATGATATCTGGTATGGGAATGTTTCCAAAATACTGAAGGCAAATACAAGACATTAAATGGAAGATATAGAAGGCAATGAAGGAAGAACTTTGAATATAGAAATCATTGGATAGCATGCATAACAACATTAATAGTATTGGAACATTGAATATAACATGTATAGCAACATTTAATCTTTCCCCCTTTTTCATCATCAGCAAGATAGGAAAGAAGAGTAAAGAGGGAAGCAAGGCGTACTTGGGGCATGAAAAAGAAAAAAAAAAGGAAAGGATAAAAAGAAATAATGGGGAAGCATACACAGTTCATAAGATTGCCAAATAGAGACCCACCTACCTCCTCGGATAACAATGAATAAGAAAGGGAAAGATTATACCAAGGCTTTATAGAGTACAACAGTTCAACAGTAGCCACAATGTGACAAGGAGATACAAACATCCCATGTAAGATACGAAAAACCAATCCAACAACATTAAAGGTGATGTGGATAGGCAATGATCATATCTATTATTATAGTGATGCAATTTAGGCTAATGTACATCATTGTATGTACACATGCCTAACTCTCTACATAATGTGCAAAATCTATGTGTGTCTAATGGCTTAATGAATATGTCAGCTAATTGTTGTGAGTTATGGACATATTCAATAGCAATGTGTTTCTGTGTGACACAATCCTTAATGAAATGGTGCCTAATCTCTATATGCTTGATTTTGAAATGCTGAATAGGATTTTTTGTGAGATTGATAACACTAGTATTGTCACACTTGATTGATGTGGTTTGCCTTAGGATGCCATAATCTTCTAGTTGAGATTGCATCCAAAGGATTTGGGAACAACAACTCCCAACAACAATATGTTTTCCCTCTGTGGTGGAGATAGAAACACTTTGTTGCTTTTTAGAAGCCCATGAGACTAACATGCTGCCTAAGAAATGACATGAACCACTAGTGCTCGTCCTATCAGTCCAACATCCTGCATAATCTACATCATTGTATGCATGTAAAATAATGTTTGACTCTTTGGAAAACCATATGCCTAATAGAGGAGTATCTTTAAGATATCGAAAAATTCTTTTCACAGTAACTAAATGAGACTCTTTAGGATTAGATTGGTACCGAGCACACATGTAAACATTGAATAGTATGTCAAGATGTGAAGCTGTGAGATAAAGTAAAGAGCCAATCATGCTTTGATATATTTTTGCATCATAGGGTTTCCCATTCAAGTTAGTGTCTAATTTAATAGATGGACTCATGAGAGTGGAAATAGGCTTAGTTGTCCCTAAGTTAAAATTTTGCAATAAATCAAAAATGAACTTATTTTGGTTAATAAAGATACTCGAATATGGTTGTTTAATTTGTAATCCTAAGAAATAATTAAGTTCACCAAGCATGCTCATTTCAAATTCATTTTTCATGAGAGAAGTAAATTGCTCAACTAGGTTTTCATTGGTTGAGCCAAAAATAATATCATCCACTTATATTTGAACAAGCAAAATATTATTATCCTCATGTTTGATAAACAAGGTAGTATTAACATGTCCCTTTCTAAAGCCATTTGATAATAAAAATTCACTTAATTGATCATAACAAGCTCTAAAAGCTTGTTTTAAGCCATAAAGTGCTTTATTCAATTTGAAAACATGATCTGGAAATTTTTCATTACAAAAACCTGAAATTTGTTCAACATATACCTCCTCCTTTATGAAGCCATTTAAAAAGGCACTTTTGACATCCATTTGAAACAATTTAAAGTTTCTATAATAGGCATATGCAAGTAAAATTCTTATAGATTCAAGTCTAGCTACGGGTGCATAAGTTTTTTCATAGTCTATCCCTTCTTCTTGATTATAACCCTTAGCTACTAATCTAACTTTATTTCTAACTATATTCCCATGTTCATCCATTTTGTTCTTAAATACCCATTTTGTTCCAATGACAGATTGATGTGTTGGTCTACTAATAAAGGTCCATACATCATTTCCTTTGAATTGATTTAATTCCTCTTCTATGGCCATAATCCAATTGCTATCATTAAATGCTTTATTTATTCTCCTAGGTTCAGTTTGGAAAACAAATGCAACAAATTCACAAAAATTTTGAATGGATGATCTAGTTCTTATTGATTATATGTTATCTCCAATAATTTGTGTAGGAACTACCTCCTCATGCATCCTAGGGAATAAGGGTTCCTTTTCAATAGGGGCACCTTTAGATTCTACTTGTAATGGCTCTTTATTGGGTGTTGTTAAGGGCATGATTTGAAGAGGAACCAGATCTGCAACATCAAACTCATTTTCTCTTGACAAAGAGTTGTTAGATTCATTAAATACTACATGGACAGATTCTTTAACTACTAGAATTCTTTTATTGAAAACTCTATAAGCTTTACTATGGGTTAAGTATCCCGAAAAGATACTCTCGTTACTTTTAGCATCAAACTTACCCAGGTAGTCTTTGCCATTATTGTGAATAAAACAATTACAACCAAATGCTTTAAAGTAAGCAATATTTGGTTTTTTATTATTCAATATTTCATATGGAGTTTTCTTGTTAACCACTCTTATGGAGGCTCTATTGAGAATATAGCAAGTTGTGTTCATAGCTTCTCCCCAAAAATACTTAGGTAAGTATTTATTTTTCCTTTCAACCACCCCATTTTGTTAGAGAGTTCTAAGGGCAGAAAACTCATGTTTTATTCCATTTTTAGCATAAAAGTCATCAAACATAGTATTTTGAAATTCTCCACCATGATTAAACCGAATGCATTTTATTTGAGAATCCCTTTCATTTTGAACTTGTCTACAAAATGTTTTAAAGATTCTAAAAGTTTCATTTTTGTTGGATAGAAAGAAAACCTATGTAAATCTTGAGAAATCATCTATCATAACTAGCACAAAATATTTTCCCTTGAGGCTAGTTGTCCTCATAGGTCCAAAAAAAATCCATATGCAATAATTGCAATAGTTTTGTTGTGGAAATGATATCCTTTGATTCAAAGCTATTTTTATTTTGTTTTCCTTTCACACATTCATCACAAATAAGATTTTTCTCAAACTTAAGATTAGGCAAACCCCTAACAAGATTTTTCTTAATGATTTTTGCCATTTGGCTAAAGCTAAGATGACCTAATCTTTTATGCCATACCTAATTTTCATCATTTGCATGAGACATCAAATAAGTGTCAAGAGGATTATCAATGTTCAACTTAAGTATATAAACGTTTCCAACTCTTCTACACAACACATTTATACTTTTATCTTTGTTGTATAGCCTACAATATCTTGATGTAAATTTAGCACACATGCCTCAATCACAAATTTGACTAATACTAATAAGGTTAAATTTCAATCCTTTAACATACAAGACATTCTTTATACAACGAGATGGAGAGTTACCTATATTACCAAAACCCTTGATGACTCCCTTAGAGTTATCTCTAAACAAAACCTTACCTCCATCCACCTCAGTAAATCTAGTGAAAAGTTCTTTATTACCAGTCATGTGTCTTGAACACCTGCTGTCCAAGTACTAGTCCATTTGTGTACTTTTGTTCTCCTCCATGTGGCCTTACGTAAACAAAATTTATCCTTGACTTTGCTGTTACCAAGTTTTCTTGGGTCCTTCAGGGTTAGTTTCTTTGGTTTCTTTAGTAATTCATACCCATTTGACAACATAATGCTTTCTAAGTCTTACTGGACATTTTTCTATAGAGTGACCATGAAATTTACAGTGATGACATATGTTGGTAGATTATCTATATGAGAAACATGTAGTAAGCTCGAAGCATTACACATATAACCAAAATTCTTATTGTTAAGTTCTAATTTGTATCCTAAACCAGCTTTATCATATATTCATTGTTGTGTGTTTATGATCTTATCAAGCATGCAAATACCTTTTGTAAAATTGCTGAAAATTTCTTTTGTTCTTTTTCACTCATTCTCCATATTCTTTAGTTTTTCTTTTAGCAAGCTATCTTTTGACCTATTCTCATCAATTTTGGTTTCTATAATTGGTTATGTATCCTTTTTAGTTCTTAATTCATTATTTTCCTGTTTTAAAATCTTTATTTCCTTTTCATACATAATATTCTTCTTCTTTAATTTGGAAAACTTGCCATTCAGGGCATTGAAATCATTAAGTAATTCATTAAATGTAGTTTGTAATTCTTCAAAACTAAAATTTTCAGATGGGGAAGGAAATGTTATTTCATTATTTGTTTCTTCACATACTGCCATGAGACCCAAGTTGGCAAGATTTCCTTCATCATCTTCGAGAAGGGGCAGATTCTTCATCTTAGATGTATCACACGTGGCTAGGAAGCATAGATTTGCTACCTTTTCTTCCTCCTTAGCAGATGATGAGCTATCATCATCCCATGTGGCCACCATGGATTTCCACCTATATTTCTTGTCATACTTCTCATCCTTTTCTTTTTCAATCTAGGACAGTTTACACATATATGAATAGTTTTCTTGCATTCATAACAATCTCTCCTTTATTTTTTTTCTCCTACAATAGTTTTCATTGTTCCTAGCTCTATCCTTTCTATAAAACTTTTTGAATTTTCTAACTAACATAGCAAAATCATCATTAACATCACTATCATTTTCAGACTCTCTCACCTTAAAAGCAATACTCTTATTTATTTTCTTTTCATCTACTTTTTTTTTCTCTTCTTGTCATAACTAATTCATGTGTTTGAAGTGACTTTAATAATTCATCTAGAGACAAAGTGTCTAGATCATGAGCCTCTTCAATGGTTGTTTTCTGTGGATCCCATGATTTAGGCAAATAACTTAATATTTTCTTAATCAACTCATCATTTCTATAAGATTTACTGAGCAATTTCAAATTAGTAATAACATCATTAAATCTACCAAACATTTCACCTACCGTTTCAATATCTTTCATTTTAAACAGTCTATAATCATGCACAAGCATAGAAATCTTAGACTGTTTTACCTTTTTAATACCTTCATGCACAACCTCTAATTTTTCCTAAATTTCTTTAGTTGTCTCTAATGTGGAGATTCTATTATATTCTATAGGTGCCAAGGCTGAGTATAGAGTAGTCATGGCTTTACAATTCTTACTCATCTCTAAGGTAACCTCATCATTCCACTTATTTGCACTTTCTTTAGGGATCTTTACCCCTTTCACAATTATTTTCCATGATTCAAGATCATAACCTATGAGAAAATTTTTCATCATGTTCTTCTAATGGCTATAGTTGGAACCATCAAAAGTAAGTGGTCTATTGTAAGGAAAAATGGTTAGGTGACTTGCTACCATGATCTCTAGGGTTTCTAAAACACTTTTAAATTCCTAGAACTTGCTTTGATGCCACTTGTTAGGTCCTAAGTCACCTAAGAAGGGGGGTTGAATTAGGTGTCTCCCTTATTTTTCTTTTATAGACCGACTTTATCCTAAGTTATAAAAATTCTATAGCTATCAAAATCAAATATGAAGTTATCAGAGAAATAGAAGTATACCTAATAGAACAAGTTATTATCACACAAATAGAGATACACACTGAACACTTTTTTTAAGTGAATCGGACTCTTTAATTTAAGTCCTACTCCACCTCCTTTATTAAAGTACTAAAGGGTCATTTTCCTTTTCAAAAGAGAAGACAATTTATCTTGATGTTTATAATGGGACAACAATTCACGGATTACAAATCAAAACAAGAAAATCAAACAGTACAACACCTCAACTAGATGATCAATACAATATTAAGCTTATAACGGTGCTAAAGGGAAAAAAAAAACTCAAAGTTAGGTAAAATCCTAACCTTTGGATTTTGAGATTGAAGCAAAATATAAACAATATAATCAAAACAATGATTTTGCTTCAATACAGAGCTTACAAAGATTAAAAAGCCTTCAGGAAGGGATATGAATAGGGCTTGAACTTCTTGAAGAACTTTTTCTCTTGATTCTTTCCACTCAGATGATGTTTTTCACATGGGTTCTCTTTCTTTTATAGAAACTATCAGCCACCAACCCATCTTGGGAATTTCTTCCCGTTGGCTCAAGTCTCAATCTCCGGTGAAGTTAATGGCAAATCTTCATCTGATTTCTACTTTTGATTTCGAGAGAGAGAGAAAGAAAGAGAGAGATAAAGAGACAGAGACATAAGGTGAGACTAATTTAGGGCTTTTCTTTCCTTAGGAGTTGAGCGACGTCGTTATGCTTAGGGGTTTTCAAGTCGAGTCATGTGAAGCAATGTATAGGTCTCACATAGAATAGGCGGGCTACACATGGGTTGCATCTTGGTGTTGCGTGGACTCTCCTGGTGATTTTAACTAGAACCTCTTAGGCCACGAATTTACTTGATTGGTGTAATAATAAACTTGGACCTTACAAATGAGTTGGTCTTTTGACCATATAATATCCGGCCCAAGAACAATAGTAAAGTAAAAATGTATCCAATATAAATTATAATTATTTTATAGCTTAATTGTTTTTCTTTCCTTAATACCAATTATCAAAAACATTATATTTACCAATCATTAAACATTACAAAATTTTTGTGACTTCAAGAACTAGATTTCTAGAATCTAGCTTACATATGACTTAAAGTTAACTATAATAGTTTTATCATAGAACTCTTTTTTTTATGTGTTTCAAACCAACTTGTGTACCTAAGTCCACCTCTTTTAGCAACAAGCCAAAGGGTCCCTCGTATATTTTGCAAAATATGCAAGGTAAAAATTGAGAATACAAACCTGGATAATTTCTCTTTACAAGATAAATTTTTCTTCGAGATACAACAAGGGTCTCCTATTTGATCAAACAATTTATTTAAGTATTAATCTTTACATATGCAGACCTAAAATAACCAATTTCATACGAATGATGTACAAAATTTCAATATTCACCGATAACTCAATAAAAATAATACTTTGTATCTCAATATCTTTCACCAACTAAATTGAGATTGCTAACATCAAATCAAACAAGAAAACATGTGATTTTAACTCTGGGTCTGCTCCCTCAGCCTACGGATGGTGCTCCAAACAGTAACAACACTTGCAGTGTTCAATGTGTATGCACCTCCTACTTTCGCCTTTCCACATTCCTTGCAACCACAAATTCCAACGGCCTTCCTCTTCGCTGCATACTTCCTACAAAACTCGCACAAGTATTTATAAAATTATGGTTTTAAAATGATAAAAACCATAATGTTTTTAACCAGTCCTATCATTTATTGATTAAAATTTTGGATTGACAGAAGAAAACATAGATAAGATAAAGATAGGAAGAAAGACAAGAACCTTAGAATGGTAAAAATCAGAGTCATCGATGGCCAGTAACTCAACTGTCCCGCAACAGCAATCATTTCCATACTTGGTGGCGAGATCTCCGATGGACAGACCGATACCAAAGATTGATTTCTCCATGCCCAGTGTCTCTCTCTTCAATCTGGTCGACTCCAAGTGGAGAATCCTCCCTCTCAGTCAGACCCTTATCAGCCCCTCGGTCTTCCCAAGCTCGTTCTCGGTCTCCAAGCTCTTGGCTGTGATTCTGAAAAGGGTTCCTAGCATTTGGAGCCGGAGGTCCAGGTTCTGGGCTCATGATGAATTCAGTATCTCTGACATGGTTGTTATGGCGGCCTCAGGCTCACCTTTTCTCCCTTCATGGGGAAAGGCACCGTTCTAGAGGGAATTCAGCTGCGATTTTGGTGTGATTTGTGTTCTCGTTGGGAGTCTGAGATGATTATAATATGGTAGAGGACATGAAGAACCTGGAAGTAAGCCCACTGTTTCCGTGTCTGATTATCTGTAGAAGTTCTTCCGGCAGACAGACAACTCGGGGAACATGCTGAAATTCCTTAAGTAAAAAGGATAATTTTCTTTTGGGAAAATGGGTAAATCCTCTGGGATTTTCACTTTTTTTTTTTAAATAAGGACATGAGTCTTTTTCATTCGTTTCAATCAAGCAATTTGGAATCTAAAGTACACCTAATTACTAAAAAGATTAAAAAGAAAAAAAAAAAAAGAAAAGAGAACAACCAAACCATTAAGCAAGAAATTGAAAAAAAAAAAAGAATTATTTTTTTCATAAAAAAGCTATTGATTCTTAGATTCCAAAAGAATAATCTATATCATAACTTAATCAATTTTTTTTTTGTTCAATCAAAACAAATTTTACCAACCTTTGTGGTATTCTTCACATATTTTGACATATATATTACGTCATCATCGTATCATGACTTGGGAATAGTTGCTTTCCTTGACCTGCGGAGTTTCGTCAGTTCCGTACCTTGTACAAATGCGAACCCAAGAAAAGAAAGACGCATATCTGTCAATTATATCACTCTTTTTGTCTTCAGTTCTTGGATCTGATTTCAGTTTCCTCAGCGAAAGCGGCATGAGAATCGACCCTCCACAAAGGAAGCTTTAGATGGCCCGCCATAAAAAAGGAAAGCATAATATCCTGGAGTCGGCGCGTGGGCTTCAACTTAATCACGTAGCTACCATGTTATAAGGGAGCAACAATTACTGTGTGCGTCCACCTTACCTATGTTTTAACGTGAACAACATAGCAGAAATCGTCAAGCTTGACACTTTTTTTAGCAAACTATGGATCTAGGGAAGAAAAATAAATTGGAATTTTAGTAGATTTATGCACAAAAAATACATATCCATACGAAATGGAGAGTCAAACCACTTCCAAGTCCCGAACAGCATTTGCAGAACAGATTAAAACCGACACTGTGCTCTAAAATAGTAGTGTATCTGGTATACACGCGCTTGGTGGGAGCGTCAAGAGACCAAAGACCGGCATGAGACAAGACTTGGGATCGGAAGACTGGAAAGTCATTCCATGGTGACTCTCGAGGCAGGCACCCCAAAAATGACGGGGGAGCAAACTGAATCCGCTGTATTCCTAATGGAAAGCTGACGTGGCGGCTACTGAAAAGCAGATTCATGAACCTTTGAGCGCGTGCGCTTCAACTAAATTAGGAAGCATGCACATTACTAGAGAACAATAGTTGCAGTTTGTATCCACCTTACCTATGTTGTTTTAAAGAAAATTGTAAGAGAAGGAATAAATTTAACTTAAGTTTTAATATTAAATTAGAATATTCAAAATTTAATCTAAAAATTAATTTAAAAATTAAAGGTCTTCTTTCAATTTATAAGCTCACAAAATTCATATTCATACAAAATGTACAATCCATTTGCTTGTATGTCCTGAAAAAGCGTTTGTAGAATAAACTAAAAACTACACTATGTTCTAAAATTGCAGTCTATCGGTACTGCACGCGCTGATGAGACCGTGAACGTGTTGGATGGGGCCTAAGACAATGGCTTTGGATGCAAATACACATCGTCGGAATAATAACATCACGAACTTTGGACCCGCAAAACTTTTTGAGATACGGAGTCCAAAAATCAAAGGAGCAACACGTGATTGTTCTTGCCTTAACTATTCCCTCGTCGGCACCAAAAAATGTGAGAAGAAAATAGAAGACCTGAGATATAAGTTGGCTTGCATTTTTGGCATAGGTGTCTAGAGTGTGTTCTTGCTCATATAGAGCTTTTGAGTCTGTTGACAAAGCAAAGTAATGGCAGAAGCATTGGTTGGAGGGGCTGCCCTTGGATCCGCGTTTTCAGAATTGTCTCAAACAGTTAAAAATGCAGTAAAGAAAGCTTGTGTGTTCAAATCCCGTCTCAAACGTCTCGGATCCACGCTAGATTCTTGGCAGTCATTGGTTGTACGGATAAGGCAGTTAAACATTGCAGCTGGTCACTCAGAAGAGGAAACAAGAGGCCTGATACAAAAAATAGAGGAGGGCAACAAGCTAGTCAGGAAGTGCTCAAAAGTCAACTGGTGGAACTATTGCGTTAAAGCTCACTATGGGAGGAAGCTCTGCGAGTTGGAGGAGGACATTAAGAGGTTTTTTCAGGTTGATTTTCAACCATTTAATGCAAGGAATGGAGTGGAGACTTTGGCTGTCTTGAGGGATATCCAAACCACTGTGAATGAAATGTCCGAGGTTATAAATTCGGGCGTGAGGAACGGTAGGTTCTTGTCCTCAGTTCCTCCGGCAACATGTGAAGCGGTTGAAGCTGCAGCTGCTCAAGAAAGAGGTCTCGATGCTTGCACCGCCTGCTCCTGGAGGGTGGTACAACACTACATAGGTGACAATGTTTGTTAGGATGGGCAAATTAAAGATAGTTCATCGCCAATTCTTTTTCATATATAGTTACTTTCTTTTAGCCCGTGCTTTATGAAATCTCTAAACTAGTATGTGGGTTCTTTTAAACAGAAACTGGTAACTAGTTAATCAAAGCAAATATCTTGGCTTGCTGTCTTTTTGTTCTGAACCCAAATCAATGGCATTGCATTCGCACTGAGGCTTTAATTTTTTGCAAGGGTAACGTTACGGGTCAGATTGGCATCAGCAAGGCGCCAAGAACCAGCTAGCATCCTTTTGAAAGGTAGAACTTTTGGTAGGTCAGTGAAGCGCGGAGCATGAGAATTAATTAGCATATGGAGAAATTAGCAGTAGATAGAGTCAATCTGTAGTAGGAGTCGTTGTGCAGGGTATGGTAGAACAATGTGTAGTTCTGAGTCTTAGATATCTGTGAGGGTCATACTCTGTTTTTAGGACGGCAAATCTCTGTAAGTTTTCTTCTTGAGTCCTCTGAGTTATGGAAAGTATAGCTTGTTCATGGGAAGTGGATCGTTTGTAACTTTTCTTATGACTCATGCAATGAAAAGCTAGGAAACCTCTTCTCGCAAGCGAAGCTCTGTTTTTCTGTCTTGCTTCTTGTTAATCTAGCCAAGGTGGGTGGTAAGAATAAGAGGCTCGTTGACGTTTTCCTCAACGACCCAACGCTCAAATGACCAGTCACTAGGTCTGTTCCACTTACGCATAACAAGTAACTGAAGGATAGTCAGAAAAAATCTTGTGTCATGAGGTAGCCAACTTAGCCAACGCTGTATAAACGCTGATAGCCATCGCCAATCTGGCTTCATTCTTTTCATTTACTGTTGTTATTTTTGTGCTTTTGAATTGTAGGGTACATTGGAGTTTTTGCGATAAAAGAATAGCAAAAGAAACAAAGGAATAACCAATTTTCACATCTATACAATTGATGGCATTGTTTCAAAATTTGGGATTTACTTTCTTATGATTTAGCTATCATATCTATCCTTTCTTAGTCTCTTAGGTAATTTCTCTTCACTTGATGGTTCCTTGATTTTCAAAAGATGTGAAAACAAGAAATAACATCTTAATCTTCCACAAAAGTTGAGTATCTTGCCATGACAGTCATTTCTTGTGGGGTAATTTGAGTTTTGAGACTTCTTAATGCTATATCATCTTTACAACTTTTTTCTTCATTTTTTAATAATGAAACTATCATGAAGATAACTAAGAATCTTATAGTTTATGCAAAAATTGAACACATTGATAATGATTGTCATTTTATACATAAAATATTACAAGTAAAATTGTTCACACTTCCTATATTGAAACTAAGGAAAAACTAGTGGATTTATTCATTAAAGCTTTTGATATATAGTAGCATCACTTCTTTCTTGACAAGCTTGTAACCTTTGATTTGTATGCATCACCAACTTAAAGGAAAAGTGTCAAAAGCAGTGCTACTGATTTGGGAATTATAAAAAGACTTATTGTTATTGATAAGAATACATACACAAAGATTGAAAGAGTGGTCAATCTTGTATTTACCTTGTGTTCTAATGTTACAAGAAGCAAATGGAAAATGGTTTGAAACTCAAATACACAAGTATTCTAACCACAACATTTTATTATCTAACGGTCCATAGCATGATTTGGGTGAGGGTATTATCCATTATACATTAGGTCTACACATATTTTCTCAATATCCCTTTTTAAGATGGTAGACAATATAAAGCATACATGCCTAGTTTGCCTAATAGAAAATGATGTTGTGAAATTCCTAAAGCCTTCATTAAGATATCTGTGGGTTGATCTTATGACAGAACATGCTACATATGTATGGTTCTTATAGCTACCTTCTCATGTATGAAATAATAATCCACTTCTATGTATTTGATTTTATTTTTTATTTTTTATGAAGAATTAGATTATTAGCTAGTTTGATGTCATGTGCTCATTGTGGAACTATTGTTTACTTAAAAAAAAATTGTTATAAGTTTATGATACTCACCAAAATAGAAGATCTATGATAAAAGGAAGATGGACAAGCAAACATCCACCAATTAGGTGGCTACTATAGTCTCCAACATCCACCAATTAGGTGGCTACTATAGTCTCCAATGACAAGAAGACCTTGAAACTTAATCTCGATGACTATGAGAACATTATCACTCTCCTCAATGGGATGTCTACATCAAACACATTAGAGACCTTCTTTTACTATGAGTGGCCAATATGCTAATAGTATCATTCTTTGGAGTGACCAATGGTTCCACAAGAAGCACATGACATCAAAAAATTGCATTCAAAAATTTTGGTGACCATTTTTGGAGAATTCTTGCTCAAATGAGACACACATCCTAGTCAGTAGTGGCATAAGTGAATCTCTTGTAAAGATCTAATAAGTGAGAGGTTAGAAGCTAAGAAAGAACAACTCCACTGCATCTTTCCCATTGTAGAAATAAGGGCAAATTGGAGTTGGCACTAAGAAAGAACCATCAACCAATCCAAACTTGTTTTTCCTGGATAGGGCTATCTTTATATCTCCAAACTACGAAATTGGTGGCTCTAGTGAGTTTCCGATGACAATGAGCACTCTGGCATCACCGGAAATGCAAAAATAGAAGATCCTCCTATCTTGCAGTAGCAAGGGGTTCTCTTGAAATGGGCAGCGGAGAACGGCAGCCTCTGCTATGTGGTTGGCATCGATTGGCGCAAGTGGATCTTCCTCATGCT
This sequence comes from Casuarina equisetifolia, assembly GCA_028551475.1. NCBI lineage: Eukaryota > Viridiplantae > Streptophyta > Magnoliopsida > Fagales > Casuarinaceae > Casuarina > Casuarina equisetifolia. Next base: position 3,869,914 of record CM052362.1, on the reverse strand, counting down.
CTGTCCTCATCGCTACTTGCATCCATCAACAAGGTGTGATCAAGAACACGGTTTGGAGCGGCTGTCTAGGAAAGGAAAACATTGGGGTGTGCAAGGTATTCAACAAAAATCATTGGGAAAAAAAGGTGAAAAAGAGATTAAAAAAAAAAAGGAATAATGGTGTGGACGCGAGAGGGAAAAAAATGAGGAAACATATCAGGAAATAAAGATTAACTTGCTCTTGATCCTATGATAAGAAGAATACATACAAGAGACTGGAAGAATGCTCGATCTTATATGCACTTTATGTTTCAATGTTACAAGAAGCAAATGAAAATGATTTGAAACTTAAATATACAAGTATTTTGAACAAATTATTCTATCATCAAAAGATTTATAGTATGACTTGAGAGATGGTATTATCCACTTCTCAAGAGTTATTATGGAATCCATGTCGGTCGGAGATCAACTTTTTATCCGGAATTCTTGAATTTCATCTCGGTTTCCTTCGGCTGACGAGGAAGGGGACAGTAAGCCCAAATGGTTGAATTTGATCTCTCCAACACTGTTGAATTTCATAAAGGTTTCCTCGTGTTGATGCAGACAGGTTGACTCAGACTTATGAACCCCGCAATTATAGCGCGAGGGCTTCATCGTTGGTGACGCCATCTCAGCTTCTACGGGTTGATGTAGACAGATCGAGTCAGACTTATAAACCCTGCATTTCGAGCGCCTGAGCATCAACATTGTTGAAATGTCATCTTAATATCCTCGGGTTTGTTCAGACTTTTGAACCCCACAATTGGAGCGCGGGGGGCTTCAACGTAATTACGAAGCAACCTCATTATTAGGAGACAACAATTACTGTGTTTTAACGTAAGCCCCTTAGCAGAAACCATCAAGTTCAACACTTTTTCAAGAAATCAAAGATCTACAGAAAAAGTAAAAGACTTTTAGTCGACTTTTGCACACAAAAGGAGAAAGGAGAGTCAGTTTACTTCTTAGTCTAACACAATGTGTTACAGTCTAAAAGTTGTTGAACCAACCGTACCAAAATTACAAAACATGCTCTAAATTCGTAGTTTTTCTAGTTTACATGCCCGTGTTGAGAACGAGAGGGGATGAGACTTGAGACAGTGACAGCCCAAAGGCATCCGCATGTTTGGTAGGCATAGCTTTTTGTGATGCTGACCGTAAAAAAGAATCCGGAAGCTAATTGTGAACTTCAGTATATAAGCGCTTAATTGCAGAGCCACTGTGAATCAAGTTATCTCCGATTGTCCATTTTCCTGCTATCCTGGCACAAGAGTGTATTTACTCATATACTGTGTTATTCCCTCAGCGGTACAAGAGTGCGTTCTTGTCTTCTTAAATTCCAAAGGTACTGCGTATAGAACTTTACTTTCCATCTAATTCTCTAATTTTATCTTGGTCTTTTGCTGTGTCACCGTCATCAGCAGCTTAAAAATAAAAGAGAGAGGAAAAATTAGGGAACTCGAAACAATATTGGTCGAGTGTTGTCGTTGTTTTTGTGGCTACCGATGATAATGAGTAAAAACCTTTCGATTATTTTCTACTCCCATATTGGAGCTTTTTTTTTTTTTTTTTTTCGGGGGGGGGGGGGGGGGGGGGGGGGGGAATAAAAGATTAGTACTATATATCACCCAAAAAAATACAAAATTGTTCTACTACAATGTTACCATTTATGCACAAAAATTATATTTGACAAATTCTAAAATTCTTATAAAAATTTGTTATAGTTTATAGACTTCACTTTCTTGGTTAATGAAAATTATCGATAGGCACATAGTTCAGTTGGGTATTGAACTTGTGACTTCTTTGGTCATAAGTTCATATAGGAGCTTTAGGGTTTGTTAATGAGGTAAAGTAATGACAGGAGCATTGCTTGGAGGGGCTGCTACAGGAGCACCACTTGGATCGGCATATTCAGAATTATATCAAATAGTTAAAAATGCAATAAAGAAAGCTTGTATGTTCAAATCCCTTCTTATATGCTTGGAATCCACGCTAGATTCTTCATGTTGACTTTCAGCCATTTAATGCAAGAAATGGAGTGGAGAATTTGGCTGTCTTGAAGGGTATCCAAAATACTGTAAATGAAATGTCTAAGATTATAAATTTGAGCGCGAGGAATGGTAGCTTCTTTTTTCCGGTTCCTCCGTGTGCACATGGAGAAGTTGAAGGGTATCAGCAATGCACCAAGTACCAGCGAGCATTCTTTTGAGGGGTAGAGCTTTTGGTAGCTCAGTGAAGTGCCTTCAAAATCCGCGTCTTCATCTTCAGTTCAAAGCCGCTCTAGTAGCGTTTCCACTTTCTAAGCTCTATGTTTCTTTAGAATAAAGGAACGGTAGTCTTTGTTTCTTTTAGTCTTCTTTGCTGTTCATCAAGCCTTGCATGTATCACTATTATTTCTTCAGAAGCCTTTCCCTGCAGAATCCTCAGGAAGCCGTGGGTCCTACATCTTTATTGGTTTGGCTTTTATAGCCCTTTTTCCTCCCCTTGCCGACAGCTTGCCTTCGCATACAAAATCATAGACTTTCCATCAAAACAAAGGTTACTTGTTGGGAAGATATGGCGGGATGTTGATCAAGAATAAAGGAAACTATTTTGTTTCAAAACAGTGAGAAGATATGAGAACGTGAAGAATATGCTCTAAAATTGTAGTGTATCTGGAGCACACGCGCTTGGTGAGAACGTGAAGATACCAAAGACAACGGTTGATGTGTAAGACTTTTTTGGATAGGAACACTCCAAAGACAACGACATGAAATTTTAAGTCTCTGATCTGCGGGACGACGTGGAATTTGAAGTCTTTGATATGCGGGACGACATAGAATTTTAAGTCTTTGATATACGGGAACAATCCAAAAATTGATCTCTACTCTACATAAATGCATGATTGGAGAGCCAGGCATTCGTCAATTTATTTAGCCTTTCATTAAGGTGCATATGTTCTTGTTTGTTCATATTGCTATCTCAAATTATTCTTGCTCATATTTTGTGCTTTTCCCTCGTCAGCACAAAAAAGGTCAGAAGAAATTGAAGATCTGAGATACAAGTTGGCTTCCATTGTTGGCATGGGTTTCCAGTGTGTGTTATTGCTTATATAGAGCTTTTGAGTTTGTTGACGAAGTAATGGTAGGAACGTTGTTGGAGGGGCTACTTTGGGAGCACCATTTGGATCAGCATTTTCAGAATTGTATCAAACTGTTCAAAATGCGGTAAAGAAAGCTTATATGTTCAAATCCCGTCTCAAACGCCTCGAATATACGGAATATTCTTGGCAGTCATTGGTTGAACATATAAGATAGTTAAACATGGTAGCTGGTGAATTAGAAGAGGAAACAAGGGGCCTAATACAAAAAATGGAGGAGGGCAACGAGCTAGTCAGGAATTGCTCAAAAGTCAATTGGTGGAACTATTACGTGAAAGCTCATTATGGAAGGAAGCTCTGCAAGTTGGACGAGGACATTAAGACCTCTTTTCAGATTGATTTTCATCCATTTAATGCAAGGAATGTAGTAGAGACTTTTGGCGTCTTGAGGGATATCCAAACCACTGTGAAGGAAATGTCTCAGGTTATAAATTTGGGCGTGAGGAACACGGTAGGTTCCTCCAGTTCCTCCAGGTGCAAATGGAGAAGTTGAAGGTGCAGCTGCTTAAGAAGGCAGTTCATCGCCAATTCCTTTTCCTATATAATTACTTTCTTTTAGCCAGTGCTTTATGAAATCTCTAAACTAGTATGTGGATTCTTTTAAACAGAAACCAGTAAGACGTTAATCAAAGCATATCACTTAGCATGCTATCATTTTGTTCTGAACTAAAATCAATGGCGTTGCATTCGCACTGAGGCTTTAATTTTTTGCAAGGGTAACGTTACGGGTCAGATTGGCATCAGCAAGGCACCAAGAAACAGCTAGGAACCTTTTGAAGGGTGAAGCATTTGGTAGCTCGGTCAAGCGCGATGCGTAACAATTAGCATATGGAGAATTTAGCAGTAGATAGAGTCAGTCTGTGGTAGCAGTCGTTGTGCAGGGTCTGGTACAGCAATGTGCAGCTCAGTCTAGACATCTATGAGTGTCATACTCTGTCGTTAGGACTGAAAAGTGTCTAGTGTTCTGGGCACTTATTTGGGTTGTTACGCTATGGGCTCATGTAAATGTCTTTGGGCCCAGTTTAGCCTTTATTCTTTTGGTATTTAACTTGTAAATATGCAGAGCAATTTTCTTTGGAGAAGTTTATAAAAACAACACACGGTGCTTTCCCACAATGGCTTTCACCCTTGTTTCTGTATTTGTTTCTAGCTGCAGTTCAGCGATTTCTTCGTGGTATTAAGAGCAAGATTAAGGTGTAAGTTCTTTTCACGTGTTTCTTGGTTCAAGTTCTAGTTTTTATTTTTAGTTGCTTCTGATCAAGGGTATTTCTGGTCAAACAAAACTATTGTCAAATTACCCAGAAAATTTAGATTACCTTTGCGTTTTACTTGCTTTTCCTTTCCATTCCATGTCATTTTAAGCTTAGACAACGAGGTTTCACCAACCCCCTAGTCACCAACCTCGCTTTAGACACCTTTAACCTTAGTCTCCACTCTCATTTCCCGAACTACCTGTTTGCCACAACACCCATAAATGTCTTCCTCTTCATCCGAACAAACCCAACACTGTAACCCCTATCTACCACAAACATGCCTGAAATCTCTCTAGCCACTGCGAAACTCAAAGATGACTCAAACTACAACACATGGAGTCACCAAGTCAAGAACCAACTAATAGGAAAGAACACAGGGGAATATGTCAATGGTAGTTTCCCACGTCCCAAGAAGGATACCGAGAAGCAGACAATGTGGGATCAGAACCACTTTGCTCTAATGAGCTGGTTTGAGAAGTTAGTAGATAGGGGGATCAGAACCACTTTGCTCTAATGAGCTGGTTTGAGAAGTCAGTAGATAGGGAGCATGTCATCTATGTTACCACACCAATGACAAAAAAAAAAAAAACTTTGGGATGCACTCAAGCTCAAATTTAGAAAACTTACCTTAACCCAAAGATACAATCTCTACTAGAAAAAGGTTAAGAATTGCCTATTTGGAGCTACAATGATTAAGTATTACACAAGCTTGGCTAGTTTGTGGGTAGAAAACCAAATGGTTAAGCCCTCAATTCGTTGCAAATGCAATGGTTGTACTTGTCGTGTAAATGAACAAGTAGAGGAGAATGTTGTAAAGCGCAATCTAACGGATTTTTTCCTTGGTCTACTTGAATATTTTCAAAATCTTCAAACCAACATCCTCTCTAAGGACCCTTTCCCAATTGTCAACAATGCATTCAACCTTGCCATAGAGGATGACCACGTAACAAACCCAACCATTGAGCCAAAAGGACCATAACATTCGACCATGCTTCATGAATCCAACATCCTTAGTAGTTACACTCCATGGCTCCACTAGGTGGGAAACTCCATGAATCCACTAGCCTAGCTATTGGCAAGCTGCTAGGGCCTTTTTTCCCCTCATACTCCCTCATACCATCCAGCAAACTTCTCATAATCAAGCCCCCATATCCCCAGTGAGCTACACATAGCGAAGTGCACCTACCATGGTTTAAACTCAAGATGGAGGATTTGGCTTTGATGCCAAATATAATGAACTCAACCATTAAGCCAAAATGCTTAGCCTTTTTGGCATAATAGGTTTGATTACCTTTAGGAGTGTAACAAAACACTAGGGTGGAAATCATGAAATCAAAAATAGAGGCCTAGAAATGGTGGTTTTGGAAACTTTTTCCCATAATTATAGCACCTAGAACTCATTATCCTCCATCACCGATGGATTTGAAGCTAAGTTGGACTCCAAAAGGCAAATTGTATAGTCTCACTATCACAAATCAAGAAGCATAAAGGACAAATGCTATAGCCTCATCAATTTTACAATCTCATGGGTTTTATGCTTGGCTGGGTACCTAAAGGAAAGGAAAAATGAGGCAGAAGTCAAGTTTTCCACCTGCAATCACAAGCTAATACTAATGGATACTAATGGGTCAATGAAGAATGATGGGTCACCAAGTTCTGCTATGAATTTGGTTGGATTTTTTATCCTTAAGAGAAAGGAGGGAAAAGGAAGAATGGAGGGAGAGAAGGGTAGGGGTGCATGTTGGGGCTAGGATAGACCCGTGCGCAACATATTAGGTTGGTCACACCCTAAGCTTACTATCCTAGGTTTAGACCCATCCCTTTTCAACATGGGCTGCCCATTCTTGGGGCCTAAAGGGCTTATGCATTTCACATTGCTCATGAGTAACACCTAATAAGCTATGGGTCTTTATCATCAACTCATGCTCACTTATTAGAGGCAATCCAAACCCTAATTAGCCTTTTATAGGCCTTATGATGTAACCAATGGCTTAAGGACCTCCAAATCTAACTCTCACGTTGGATCAGCTTTAAATAATGTTGAAACTTTTCAACATGTGACCGCCAGTAGACCCTGGCTTCCTTGAAGGGAGGTTTGTAGGTACGGCTAATCACCCCCAATTGTTAACATTTAAAGATCCATGGATTATAAATTTAGATGCTCATGACTATATTATATGTGATTTGAAATTTATATTCTACTTGTTCATGTAGATCTTAATTGTTGTCCATTAAGCTACCTAATGATACATGTATTTATGCAACCCATATTAGATATGCACAACCTATACAAATGCTACAACTTAAACATGTTATGTTTATTTCTCACCTAAAATTTAATTTATTATCTATAAAACAAAATAACATTTTATCATAATTGCATTGTTATTTTTTTTTATGATTTTTATATTTTTCAAGACTGCTCGACTAGGCAAGTGATTGGATTAAGTAGAGGTAAATAAGGACTATATTTTTTGCAATCTACTTTTGATGACTTATCTTGTTATTTTGATCATCTTTTGCATACTATCCATTCACTTTTGGCTTGTATGTGTGTGAACAATCAATGTAGTGTTAAAAACAATCTCTCTAGTATTAATATAAGTATCAATTATGAATTATGACATCACAAGCTTGGTCATAGTTCCAAAAAATCTTATTATGCACATGGAAAAAATATACAATGTCTTAAATATTTCTCATGCTTTATATGTCCATTGGCAAAACAAACTCAATCAGTTTTTCCATGAAGCCAATCTTTTAGTTATGCCATGTTTGACTTAGTCCATATGCATCTATGGGACCTCATAGAGTATCCAACTATGATGGGTCATATTATTTCTTGACAATTATTTATAATTTTTCATGTTTGACCTGGACATTTTTATTACATTGGAAGGATTAAGTATTTCCTACCATTCAATCCTTTATTTCTACAATTTAAACTTAATAAGGAAGCCTGATCAAGCACATTTGCTTAAATAATAGTACCAAATTTTTTTTTCCACTACATGTACTTTTTTAGCATTTCATGGAATTATCTATAAAAAAGTTCATGCATTTATACTCTTTAACAAAATGGAAAAAAATGCAAATACCACCATTTATTGGATGTGGTTCAAACTATATTATTTTAGACTTATATTCTTACATGTTTGTGGGGAGAGTACATCTTAATAGTCACCTATCTCATTAACTAATTACCAAGTGTGAAACTTGGAAATCAATCATTATTTGAACTTTTCTTTGACAAAACACCTACATTGGACTAATTGAGAGTTCTTGAGTAAAGATGTTATACTACTGTCATTTGCCCTAGGAATAAACTTACAACAAAGGCAATTCCTAGTGTCTTTCTTGGTTATCTTTTACTTCAGAAAGGTTACCAAGTGTTTAATTATAAGAGTGGAAAAATCCTTGTAAGTCCTAGTGTTGTATTTTATGAATAAGAATTATCATTTTGTGATAGTCAATCCCCAAACATAGCATATGATCAATCCTTAAATCCACATATACCTAGGTAGGACATTGCTTAGATGCATAATCCATTGCCTACCATACCAAAGCCTTCACTAGATCCTTTATAGCCATCATGTTAAGACACATTTCTAGCTTAGTCCTCTGATGTTCTTATAAACACATTACCTTATCCATCATCCACCCCACCTTCAAACCAAAATCCTTTTATTGCCATATCATATTAGCCACTTCATCCAATCCTGGAGTTTTTTCTAGATCAGCCATCTCTAACACCTAGATGTTGATCTCAACCTACAAAGTCACATATCTGGATCATTGACTATTTATGTTCAATCACCTTCATAAGGTTGAACAACCAATATCCCATTTTAGATCAACTTTTCCTTGACCTTTTCTTTTCACATTATTGGTACTTTGTTGCGCTTATCTTTGTTGTCATTGAACCTGAAACATATAATTAAGCACTTAAGGATAACTATAAAGTGTTTTGGATTAAGAATTGATAGCCCTTAAGGCCAATTACACACGGGATGTTATCTCAGTGCCACCTAGTCATAAAGCCATCATATATGAATGGGTGCATAAGAAAAAATATCATACTAATGGTACCATTTAAAGGTACAAGGCCTATTTAATGGTTAAAGGTTACACATAATATGAAGGAATTGATTATGATGAGACTTATTTAATAGTTGCAAAGTCAATGACAATTCAATCAATGGTCAATATGGCTACCATCTGACATTGGGATCTTCATTAGTTAGATGTTTAGAATGTCTTCTTGCATTATGACTTGATGGAGAAGGTTTACATGCAACTGTCACCTAGTTTTTCATATCAGAGAGAAAGGATTGTATATCATTTGTAGAAGTCATTACATGGACTAAAACAAGTCTTAAGGTAATGGTATCAAAACTGATAGAAGTTGTTCTTGTTGCTAGATTCTGACAATCTTTGCATAATTATGTTGTTTTTACCATATGCACGAAAGATTCATTCATCATAATCCTCTTTTATGTTAATGATATCCTTATCACTAGGAACAATATGGATGCCATTTTGAGATTCAAATGGCATTTAAACTTAATATTTCACATGAAAAATCTTAAATAGTGTAAGTCTTTCCTTGGAATTAAATAGCCCACTCACTAAGAAGTATATATCTAAACCAACACAAATATACATTGGAGCTCATTTTAAATATGGGACTTGCAAGGTTGAAGCTTGCCATCATTCCCTTGGAACAAAGTTTGATATTAACTAAGCCAAAATATGATGAAAAGGATCCTAATAAAAAGGATGATCTACTTCTTAAGGACATGGCCCCATATTAACAGATGCTTGGAAGGTTGATGTACCTAACACATAGGTGCCTAGATATTAGCTTCACAATCTAGCATCTTAACCAGTTTACTCATGTCCAAAGTAGTTACACATGGATGTAGATATAAGAGTTCTAAGATACCTCAAAGGTACACGTAGCCTTGGTAATTTGATTATAGTTTATAATATCTTTATAATAGATATAAGTATAATCACAAGGCATATAACAAAAAAATTTAAATGTGAAGTCTTGTGTTGTAAATAAAAAGATCAGCTACAAAGTTGACATTGTATTCAAATATTTTTAAGATAAAATATTTAGATAATGAAAAACATAGAAAAAATAATGATTTGAAATGTTTGTTATATTAGGTTAAATAAACAAAATAAATTTATCTTTTTCTATATAGAATACTTAAATTTACTCAATATCTTTTAAGGATACGATTTTTTGTAATTTTAGAAACTTTAAAAAGAGTTTGAAAATGTCATATGGAATCAACTTACAGAAAGAGCTAATTCACTAAATTACCAAGATTGGTATTTTTAATATGTATAACACTTTAAAGATTGAGGGGAAATATATTAAAGGTTGTCAAATATCGGGGCTATGTAAAATATGTTTGTCACTAAACGCATATACAAATGCATGTATAATAATTGTGAATGGTTGCTTCTCATGCCTTGTGGGTTTTTATTGGTTTTGTATCTTTCGATTAGTGCACCATTCCTATACGGGATGGCTGCACACAGCCTACTTTAAATTGATTGTTTAAATAAAAGAAAGACGTGTATCTCATCACAAGTCAATCTTAGCGACAACCGATTTCCTCCCAGTTTCCCCAGGCTAGAGAATGGCGTATCTCTCAAAAAGGCATTCCGATGTAGTTTCACCTACCCCGAATTTTGATTTGAGCACATGGGCTTCAAGTTAATGAGAATGTGAAGATACCAAAGAAAACAGTTGATATGTAACCTCAAGGAAATGGCATGGAATGTAGAGCTTTCCAAATGGGAACAGTCTAACAATGGAGCTCCCATCTATATAAATGATTGATTGCGCGGGGCTAAGGTGTGCATTGATTTATTTAGCCTTTCACTAAGGTGAACATATATTTTTTTTGTTCTATTTCCTACTATCTCGTATTTTTCTTACTCATATTTTGTGCTAATCCATTTTTGGCATAGGTGTCCAGAGCGTGTTCTTGGTCATGTAGAGCTTTTGAGTTTGTTGACAAAGTAAAGTAATGGAAGGAACATTGACTGGATGGGCTGCTCTTGGATCCGCGTTTTCAGAATTGTATCAAGCAGTTAAAAATGCCATAAAGAAAGCTTGTATGTTCAAATCCCATGTCAAACGCCTCGAATCCACACTAGACTTTTGGCAGTCATTGGTTGAAGAGGTAAGAAAATTAAACATGGTAGCTGGTCACTTAGAAGAAGAAACAAGGGGCCTAATACAAAAAATGGAGAAGGGCACAAAGCTAGTCAGGAAGTGTTCAAAAGTCAATTGGTGGAACCATTTCGTGAAAGCTCATTATGGGAGGAAGCTTTGCCAGTTAGACGGGGACACGAAGAGGCTTTTTTAGGTTGATTTTCAACCATTTAATGCAAGGAATGGAGTGGAGGCTTTGGCCATCTTGAAGGATATCCAAACCACTTTGAATGAAATGTGTCAAGTTATAAATTTAGGCATGAGGAACGGTAGGTACTTTTCCTTAGTCCTTTTAGCTACACATGGAGAAGTGGAAGGTGCATCTGCTCAAGAAGGTACTTCATTGCCAATTCCTTTTCCCATATAATTACTTTCTTTTAGCCAATGCTTTGTGAAATCTCTAAACTAGTATGTGGATTCTTTTAAATAGAAAATAGTAACTCTCTTCAACTCCTACAACCACTTGTTGGGTACCAAGCTTGTCTCTCATACCACTTGTTGGGATTCAAACTTGGCTCTAATACCACTTGTTGGGAGAATTCAACTAAGTTGCATCAACCACAATGAGATCGAACACACAAATATAAGAACGCATACACTCAAACACAACAGATTGAAAAGGTTCGGAACATCATAATGTCCTACGTCCCCTATAGTCTCTTCTCATTAGATTTTCTTTCATACATTCCCTCTTCTCAAATAGGCATCTCATGGATTCTCTCATTAACTAGAATCCATAAGAGGGACCCTCTTTAACAATTAGCCCCTATAAGGACTTTCAACTCACCCACAAGGTTTCTCTATACTTCCCTTATTTATAGAGAAACCTTAAAGGAATTCTAGTCGAATACTACTAGAAAAACCTACTTCCACATAAGGATAAGGATCCTAATCCGATACTACTAGGAAATCTACTACATTTAGATGATATTTCCTAGTTCCACAATTACATTGAGATTCTTGATTATAATGACAACCATACCCTTTAACTTAATTGTTCCACCAATCCTAACATGATGGATATCCAAACCACTTTGAATGAAATGTCTTAGGTTATAAATTTAGGCATGAGGAACGGTAGGTACTTTTCCTCAATCCCTTCAGCTACACATGGAGAAGTTGAAGATGCAGCTACTCAAGAAGTTACTTCATTGCCAATTCCTTTTTTCATATAATTACTTTCTTTTAGCCAATGCTTTGTGAAATCTCTAAACTAGTATGTGGATTCTTTTAAACAGAAAACAGTAATAGGTTAATCAAAGCAAATCACTTAGCACGTTGTCTTTTTGATCTAAACCAAAATCAATGGCATTGCATTCACATTGAGGCTTTAATTTTTTACAAGGGTAACGTTATGGGTTAGATTGGCATCACCAGGTCACCAAGAACCAGCTAGCATCATTTTGAAGGGTAGAGCTTTTGGTAAATCAGTGAAGTGCGAAGCATGAGAATTAGCATATGGAGAAAGTAGCAGTAGATAGAGTCAGTATGTAGTAGTAGTCGTTGTGCAGGGTCTGGTAGAACAATGTGTAGTTCTGAGTCTAGACATCTGTGAGGGTCATACTCTGTGTTTAGGAGTGCAAATGTCTATAAGTTTGCTTCTTGAGTCCCTTGAGTTATTGCTAACCTTAACAGACACACTATGGGAAGGATAGCTTGTGCACGGGAAGTGGATCTTTTGTGCTTGTAACTTTTATTATGATCCTTGCAATGGAAAGCTAGGAGATCGCTTCTCTCAAGCGAAGCTCTGTTTCCTGTCTTACTTCCTGTTAGCCTAGCTAAGGTGGGTGGTAAGAAGACGAGGTTCATTGACATTTTCCTCAACGACCCGATGCTCAAATGACCAGTCACTAGGTCTGTTACACTTACGCATAGCAAGTAATTGAAGGGTCGTCAGAAAAAATCTTATGTCATGAGGTAGCCAACTTAGCCAACGCTATAAACATTGGTAGCCATCGCCAATCTTGGTTCATTCTTTTTATTCACTGGTGTCATTTTTGTGCTTTTGAATCGTAGGGTACAGTGGAGTTTTTGCCGTAAAAAGAGTAGCAAAAGAAACCAATGTTCACATCTATATAATTAATAGCATTATTTCAGAATTTGGGGTTTACTTTCTCATGGCTTAGCCATCACATCTATCCTTTCTAGGTCTCCTGGTTAATTTCTTTTCACAAGAGAAATTTTTCTTTAAAATACAACATGTGACTCTTATCTGCTGAAGTAATCTATATAGGTGTAAAATCTTTATAACTACAAACTTAAAGCAAGAGATCTCTGAAATATATCAAACCCAATAACAAAGAGTTTCATATGAGTAATTAACAAAATTTTAATGCTTACAAACAACTCAATAATACAACCTCAAAAAACTTAAAGAATCAAAATTTGAGATGATAGTTGTTGCACCGATTGCAACCTTCAAAATCTGCATCTTCATCTACAATTGAAAGCAGTTCATACAATTAGCTCATGTATAAGAGATGTCGAGTTCCAAACCTTATGGTTAGAGTTCTTATTCTCAACATTGAGCTAATTAGTTAAGTGACAGCAGCCAATTTCTCAGTTTCTAAGCTCTATGTTTTCATGGAATAAAGGAACGGCTTGTTTCTTTTGGTCTTCTTTACTATTCATCTAGCCTTGCATCTCACTGTGATTTCTTCAATGTCTTTTCCTGCAAAATCCACAAGAACGCGTGTCCTGCATCCTTTTTGGATTGGCTTTTGTAGCCCTTTTATCTCCCTTTGCTGACAGCTTGCCTTTTCAGTCATTCATTAGCCATCAATCTCGCCTTCTAACGCAATAATAACTAAATGAAAGACTGCAAATGTACACAAAAGTTAAACATGATAACCAAAAGAAACTATCACAGGAAAACGCTGTACATCAAATGTCGCAAGTTGGAATAGCACTTGTGAAAATAATCATAATGAAGGATCAGACAGTACCTCAAAAAAGGCTGTTTTCAGTTTAACAGTGTTCAGCCAAAAAGACCTTTCTGCAAGTCAGAAGAAACCATCTCTGCAAGATCAGCTGCCAACATTACTTAACAAGGTTACTTCCAGGGAAAAAGTTTCCAATCAATTTCTTACTCTACTTCCCCATGCTTTCATATAGGTCAGCTATACAATAACCAAGTTTAGCACCTTTAAAGACAACCTAGGTTTCTGGTCAGCATATTTTCATGAGCCTCTACTGAAGGTTTAAGCAAAACCCAGGGAGTAGGGACAACAAGTGCAATTTGGCAGATTTGAACACAAACCAACCTAATTATTGAAAATATTTAGTCAATTTGCCAGATTTTAACATAAACTAACCTAATTATTGAAAATATTGAGTCTTGGTTAATTATTAAAAATATTGAGTCTTAGTTAAAAACAATTTTTATGTGCTTTCCACTCAAAAATTGTCTGGGCAGGGTTCTGGAGTCGGAACTCCCAACCCAGACTGAGCTCACTTAATGGCATACCTTATTTTTCAATAAATACAAAGATATCGCTAAGAAAGAACGGGTGAGACCAGTTACATAACTTCTATACTGTCTCATCCTCTTTACCTACAAATGTTCTTTTGTTACTAACACTCTTCTGTGACTTGACTTGAGGAGTCTCAGTTCCCCCAAGCCCTAGTGCCACAGATGAGAGCATTGATACGATATTCCAAATTCAAAAAATGAAAATAAAAATGACGATAAACAAGAACAATTTTGGGTGAAAAGGGAATGAGAAAAGACAACGCAAGAAGAGGATTAAGCAACAATTGTCCTTATAAACTGTCCCGGCTAATTGTTTTAAGTAGTACGGTGCATACTGGACTCCAAGAAACAGAATTGTATTTTGAATGAAAATGAGTTATATTGGTAATCTAGCAGTCCCGACCGCTCTCCTCACCCTGAAACAAAAACTTTCCTTGACTGAGGCAAGGTCCTATAATCATATAAAATGCAGTATATACACAAATGTGAGGGTAATTTCTACATTTTCATTATGGTAGAAGAGATACATGAAGAGTATATGTTCCCTGAAAGCCAAGGGAAAAAGTAGAAAGTACGGACCAGTACTCTAACCTAATGTAGAACAAGAAAATAGAGCGCAAAGAAAGCCACCATTTTGTAGCATATCCTCACGTGTCTCAGTTAAAGCATCCCTCAAAATATGTTCGGTGACTTCACCAATGCCCCCAATCTGTAAAGAAAATTTGCCAAGTGGCATACCAAGAAAATTAAATCAAATTGAGACTTCATAACTATGTTGCAAAATGAAAAAAGAAACTGATCTGCAATCTCTAAATATATTTTTGAAAAAAATAGAAAAATCACCTGAACTCCACTGTAATACATCTGAAAATCACAAATGCACCTTTCGTATGGGAAGTGAGGATACAAGAGCCATGACAACCATCCTATCATTTGGTAACACAAACTGTCCATTTGGCTTATTTATACCTGAACAGACCTAAGAAAACAAATATAAGGAGGAAGACGTTAAAATGTGACTTTCTCGGATAACATCAATCACTTTGACCTAATTGTAACCCTATGCAAGTTTAAAGCTAAGAGATATAGTAAAAGGTTATAAAAACGCATACAGCGAGAGAGAGAGAGAGAGAAAGGGCAGATGATGTAGAGAGATAAGGCAGTTATGGATGTGTGTAAATCATTAGTTGTTGCAAATGATGATGAATTTGATTCTCTCAATTCTATGGTTTTACCGATTAGCATACCACCACATTGTACCACTACACTAAGACTTAATAACACGACGGCAACAAATTGCCACAAACTCCAGAAAGCAAGTCCTTACAAAGATTCTCATTTTATATCTCCTTCCCCATTTCAGCAGCTCATCACAGCTTTTCCTTACCTCGAAAATTTTTTTCTCGATCTTAAAGCAGTCAACCCTATACGTGATAGGCGACATTTTTTTTTTTTTCCTTTATAAGGACTTCCAGTAGTTTGACTGGAATACTTTGGGAAGCATGCTATCAAAACCATCTTTCTTTCCGGCCAGTACAAAGGTCATTGCTTGCCTCAACATGAAAAAGAAAATCCTTCCATCTTTTACACCAAACCTAAATATGGTAGGTACCCTTCACATATCTTCCTTCCAATGGACTTCCACACGAAGTAAAATGACATGCCTTTGCAACAAAGAATATGAAGTTATCTAAATGACACTAAGTTGATAATTCTGTATCTTTCGATTAATGCACCACTCACACGCAGGATCGCTGCCTTTCTTTAAATTGATTGTTTATCTCTGGGTCCACTTTCAATAATACCAATTTCATTAAAGATAAGAAAGACGCGTACCTGCCAACAAGTCAATTCAAAGCACCTTTTCGTCTTGAGCTTCTTGCATTTTGATGTCGGCTTTATCAACCTGGTGGGAAAGCGGGACTCGAAAACGATACTTAACAAACCAAGCTCTAGACGGCACACCTTAAAAAAGGAAAGCATCATATCCCGAAAGTCGAGTCCGCGCGTGGGTTTCAACTTAATCACGTAAGTACCACATTTTTAGGAAAACAATTACTGTGTCTCCGCCTCTCACATGTTAGTCAATTTATTTCCAACTCCAGAGTAGTGTTTGCAGAACAGATTAAAAACTACAAAATATGCTCTAAAATTGTAGTGTATTTGGTACTACACGTGCTTGGTGAGAGCGTGAAGATACCAAAGTCAATAGGAATTAGATGCAAGACGCATCACGGAAATGAAAACTTCGGGGAATATTGTGTTAGACTTTGTGTCATTGGTAAGCTTTTTGGATGCTATTCTGTCTTGGCATTTGTTTTGATTTCTGATTTAGCAATTGTTTTAAGTATCATTTTGCTTTGAACGGACACCTTGTATTCAAGATTTTGGAAGATGGTTGTTTTTTAGGGCTTTTCAAGCCTCATCTTATGTTGGAATCTTAATGTAGTTTCAAATTACTTTTAAAAAAAGAAAAAATTAAAGAGTTTTTGACCTACGAGTCCATCCAACTAGGGTTAGACACCTCTCCTCTTCTCTTTGTATGCATTTTAAATAAAAGAAAATAAAAGAAAATAAAATAATATCATGTAAAACTTAACTCATGGGAATAAAAGTATGGCCAATAGTGAACATACTAGTGTATGAAATAGGAAGAGTCCAGAACTCTTGACATAGGGATGGTTCAAAACTTTTTGAGAGATGAACATTCCAAATTGCTCTGCTCTGTATAAAAGCAGAATAAATGTGATCCCATCCTGCTATCTGTGATTGTTCTTGCTTGTGTTAGTCCCTCATCGGCACCAAAAAAGTAAGAAACAGAAGATCTGAGGTATAAGTTGGCTTCCATTTTTGGGTTAGGTCTCTGTATCTGGTATACACGGGCTTGGTGAGAGCGTCAAGAGACCAAAGACATCGGCATGAGACAAGACTGGGATTGGAACGGTCCAAAGTCTCCCCATGGTTGGTAGGCACGATTTTTTGAGACGGGAACAGCCCAAAAATGACGGTGGAGAGCTCCACACTATATACGTCGACCCAGGCATGAATCGATTCCGATTGTTCTTGCCCGTATTTTCTCCTATTTCCTCATATACACAAAAAAGTGAAAAGAAATAGGAGGTCTAAGATATAAATTAGCTTTTATTTTTGGCATAGGTGGCTAAAGTGTGTCTTGACTTCTTAGAAGTCCAAAGATATTGCATATGGAGCTTTTCTTTTCCTCTTAAATTCCTTAAGTGAAAAGATATTTTCTTTTGAGAAATTGTGCAAATCCTCTTGAATTTTCATTTTTTTTTTAAAAAAAAAAAAGATGAGCCTTCTTTATTCGTTTCAATCTAGCAATGTGGAATCTGAAAAACACCTAATTACTAACCAAAAAAATAGAAAAAAAAAAAGGTTAGTCAGACCATTAAGCAAGAAAAAATAAAAAATAAAAGGAAATGT